>CM070782.1:87146988-88346988 GCA_036346955.1 Dipus sagitta | reverse complement strand
GCCGTAGCTTTATTAGTGTTTTTCTTTTTAAATGTACGCAACGTTTTTTTGTGATTCTTCTTGAGTTAACAATTATTTCATGCTTTTGACAACCAGAGAGCATCTTCAAGTATTTCTTTAATCTATACTCATTTTCATAAAAAAATGACACCTTTTGAGGTCCATACCAGTTACGTGATTGCTTCCAAATCCAGGTGCCCATACTTTAGTCCTGATAATTGTATCCAGTGTTCCTCTCCATTGGCCATTGCTCTGTCCTACGATTTTCCACATGTAATCCAAGATGTTTTTGCCAGCCAGAGGACGTGTGTGTGTGTGTGTGTGTGTGTGTGTGTGTGTGTGTGTATGTATAGAGGCATTATTGTTTGCTACAACTTAGTTTGCTCTGTACATAAGTCATTCCAGACCAGGATCTTGCTAAACATCCCAAATGTACCAGAAAGAACCCCACTGCATTTGCTGGCTCATAGTGTCAATAGTGTTGAGATAGAGACATGTTTCCCAGGCCCTTCTTTTCTTAGATTGTTTATAGTGTCCTAAAGAATTAAGTCTTAATTTTATTTCCTCATGAGTTCTTGTATCTAAAATTTCCCTCAACTATCATCATATTTATTCCTTAGTGTTTTTGATTAGGGTGGTATTTTGCATATGATAGTCTGAATGTATGGTTCCATAGACTCAGGTGTTTTAGACAAATTGATCTTGCAACTTGCGGCCCAGCAGGCAGCTCTCTGCTACAGGGGGTGTGTCTCTATGGTTGGATCTTAGACCTTGGAGGGCAGCCCAAAGCTGTGTGTGGGTGTGGATCTTGAGTCCCTCCATAAGGTGGGTGGAGAGAAGTTTGGGGCTCCTACTGAGGTTTTTGGCCTTTGCTGTGCATTTGATGGCGTCTCTCCGCATGGAACTATGGGAACCAGCCAGCTTCTGTCACTGATGGAGCTTCCATGGAATTTGTAAGTCTGAAATAAATGCTTCCCTCCTATAAGCTGCTTTGTGCCAGCAATGAAAAGGTATCTACAACAATTAGTATTCGTACACCCCAGTTTAGACTTATCACCCCTGCACCCCCATGTTTAGGTTATAGTTAGATCCAGCTTTACCATCCTTCTTGGGAGACTTGTGTTCTCTTGTTACTGTGAATGAGACAGGTCACAATCCTTCCAGAATAGGTCTACGGGACTACTCGGTACTACTTTGTTATTGTGGTGAAAAATTAATTTTTATTCTCTTCAAAAACTGTCTGCTTTTCAGAGAATAAACAAATAATATAGGAAGTTATGAAGCTCTTTTTGTTTCTGATACACTAAATCCACAAAGTCAAGTCCAGATTAATAGGTACCAAATATCCCCATGTTCCAGTTCTGCAGTAACTGGAAATAAAGAGGAGATAAAACAGCTCTGAAATTTGTGTTACATGAATCAGTTCTTTAAACACTAATATTGAGAACTGGCGAAATGGCTAGGGGTTAAGACACTTGTCAACAAAGCCAAAGGACCCCAGCTCAATTTCTCACTACCCATATAAGCCAGATGCACAAGATGGCACATGTCTCTGGAGCTTGGTTGTAGTGACTGGAGGCTCTGGTGTACCCGTTTTCTATCTGTCTCTTTCTCTCTCTTAAATAAATAAATAATATTTAAAAACTAATATTGAACATAGAGCATTCTATAATTCTGTATTTTTTTTCCTTTTGGAGATTTTTTTGATGGGCAATGTTTATAAAGAAATGACCATGATAATTTTCTGGAAAAATGTCCAATAAATACTTAAAAGTAATTTAAGAGAGAAAACTCCAATTTAAACATGAGGAAACCCTACTCACATAAAATATTTTCACTATATTGGACTTTGTTCCTTTTAACCTTAATGATATGGTCACAATCAACTTAAATCTGGCTATATCTCTGAAGGGTTAGAGTTAAGACAGAAAAGAGACTGCATTTCTTTCTATATAAAGCAACTTTTACAATTGTAGATGAAAAAACACTTTAAAGAAGAGCTCAGAGAGAGAAAGTAATAATCTTTTTGACAGTTTACTGAAATGACTCCTTCTGAATAAAATCTTTGTGATTTTTTGATTATATATGATCACAAGACCCATTAATAAAACAACACATTGTAGTCAATAAATACATAATTATAGTTATGACAGGAATTTAAAAAAATGTGTTGTGTTGAACATAATTAGTTGGACACTAGAAAATGTGTACTAGAACCAACCCAATAAATGAAGCAAAAAAAAAAAAAATAAAGACAGTAGGAAATTTTATTTTTCAAAAAAGAACTGGAAAGAAATAAATTAGGATGATGTTGTCATTGAGGTAAACTTCTCTAGATGAAATTATTGCAAATATCTTCCTGAGGAGCAGGTGTTTATATGAACAGAGACATTTCCCTGATATATAAGGGCTGCACAAAAAATTGAACTTGCATTAGTCTACAATGACTTTTTACTATTTTATTTTCATTTTTATTTATTTGAGAGAGCTAGAGAAAGAGGCAGATGGCTAGAGAGAGAGAGTGAGAGAATGAATGAGAGAAAATGGGTGTACCAGGGTCTCTAGACACTACAAATGAACTCCAGATACAGGTTCCACCTTGTTCATCTGGCTTCCATGTGTTCTGGGTCCTTAGGTTTTGCAAGCAAACGCCTTAACCACCAAACCATCTCTCCAGCTCTATAATGACTTTTGGTGCTTAAAGTCAAGCAAGAATTAATAAAACATCCTAAAATGAAGTTTTTCTCCATATAAATTTGATGATATTTTTTTTCTAGCAAATTACTTCATATCTTTAAAATCTTTAAGTACATACAATGTCTATAGCTACTACTGCAATGACACTCTATCCAGATATTATTTTTTGGAAAATATACTTACATTTCTAATTATGGCTTTAACATTTTAATACAATAATTTTGATTTTGAGAGACTCTGAGTGATCCAGATGCACTAGGCAGAATTTGAAAACTTACATAATTTTAAAATTATAAAAAGTAAAATTACAAGGCTATCAAAACATATGTTGTTTTGTAGTAGATTCCTCTCCGTTGAAGGGAGGAAAGAAGCTATAACTTAGGAAGTCAAGTCTGGAAATCCTGTAACTTAAAGATCACTCAACTATTTCCCAATGTTGTTAATTAGAAACTGAAACATTCCTTTCTGGGAGGGTCAGGGAGTTCCAGGGACTCCGGAAGTCAAGTCTGGGAAAGGGTTTCAAGGTCCCACTGTAAGGCTATATAAATGGGAAACAGCTCGAGGAAGAGACTGCCCAGTGGAGCTGTCTGCCAGTGATGCGGTGGGCTCAGGACTCTACCAGTGAGGTGCCAGCCAGTGGTCAGTGTGCTCTAGGGGGCAGCGTCTCTGAGCTGTCACCTGTGCTGAGGTGGCTTTCCTTGATGCAGCTGCCAAGCCATCATCCAGGTGGGATAAGACTTCTCATGGCTCAGCTGCCTTTCAGTCATCTATTGCTGCTCTGAGCAATCCCTCCTCCTGCTCTGTAAGTAACCCCAGTAAACTGATTGGCTCACCAAACCTGGTTTTGGTGTACTTGTGCTTTGGTCTGACTGTCACCTGAACCCCGCCTGGAAAGAAGACATGCTTTCTAGTAATCCTGGGGAGAAGGTTTCCCATGACATAAGTGCATATGAACTTCTGTATTCACCTCACAGAGATACATTGGTTTGTATTCAGATTTCAGTTATCTGGGAACTCTAGATTTATTATTTTATATACTAATAGTATAGCATTTTCTGGATATTTTATTGTATTTTGATATGTTAGGAAATATGTTATGTTTTGAATTTTAGTTTGAAGCATAGCACTACATTTGTCCCCAGGTAATCTAGTAAGAAATAGACGATCAGAATTTTGAAGTGAAGTATTAAGGGTCAAGTGTTAGGTATAAGAAGGACAAAAACCATCCAGACATGCAAATATTAGGGAAAATGTGGACATGTAACAATATTTTAGATCAAATTGTCCTAACTGCATTTCTAGAACATTTCATACAACAGCAGCATTCAACTAAAGTAAAATGGCATATTTTCCAGATGAAAAATAGGTTGTAACCTATATATTTTCTGATTATAATTCACTGTAACTAGAAGTCATTAACAGAAGAAGTTTTGGAAAACTCATAAAACACAAAAATTATGAGTGTGTTCCAAAACACAGGTCATAACCAAAATTTGAAATTAAAAAAAACTGAGATAAATGAGAATATAAACATAATATTCCAAAACTCAATGTGGAAAATGCAATTCAGAAAAGTAAAATCATAGGAAAAATTCCTATAGTAAAAGGATTTCAAATAACATCATCCTTCAAGAACTAAAAAGAGCACAAACCAAGTCCAACTGGAAGTAGGAAGTAATGATTGGAACATAAATAAAAGTAGAGAAGGAAATAATATTGAAACCAAGAGTTATCTCATGGAAAAAGATGACTAAAATTGACAACTTCTTAAACTATGAAAAAAGACGCATGAGAATACTCAAGTAAATAAGAACAAAAATAAAAATTGATGATATTGCAGCAAATATCACAGTGATTCAAAAATCAAAAGAAATTACTGTGAAAATATATGCTCCAATAAAATGTACCACTTAAGAGAGATGCAAAGATTCCCAGAAATTCACAGCCTTCTAGGCCTGAGTCAGGAATAAACAATCCTCACAGACGAATAATGAGTAAAAAGAATACAAAATTCTCGTATGTGTAGGGTACCGAATCACACTAAAATTCTTCAGATATTTAATGAAAATGTAGTAGTCATTTAAATTAAATAATATTTCTTATTTGAAACAAACATTAAGTTATGGAAAATATACATATCAGAAATTTTTTTTTATATTTCCATTGTACTTGTTTATTTCTATTCACAATTGTGACTGAAAAATTGTCTGTTATGTGTAAGAAACAATCCAGTACAAGTACATTTTTTTTTCATTGTTCCTGTAAGATTCAGAAACCAGCTTATACTGGTCACATAAAATGAGCTGGATGGTATAAGCTCCTCTTTTATTATCTTAAATAATTTGTGTGGAAGGGGATTATTGTTTTCAGGAGTATCGGGCAGAAATCACTAAAGATACCCTATGGCAGCACACTTTTCTTGTAGGGACATTGAGCTATTGACTTATTTTCTTTTATGGTGATAGAGATACTTGAATTCTCTTTCTTTGTTGGTTACACTAAGTTGCATTTTCAGGTTTTATTCAATGTCATTTGTAAAAAAGCAGCAAACACAGAAAAGGATCCAAGACTTCTAAAGAGCACTCATATTATTTGTAATAGGTATAGTTTTGTCTAAAAGCTATAAGGATATTAATATCAAAAGATCCTTTATATTTTGCGTCCAACTTTCCCTATTGTTTACTTTCCAGTTAATTTAAGGCATTTGTCACAAGTAATGAACCAGTATGTATATGCATTAAAACTAAACCTTGTGGGGGAGAGGGAGAAAAATGGTAGGAAGGGATTATTATCTAAATGTGCAAATTAAAAAAAGGGTTTTATCAGTTATACCTTGAACATAATTCTGATTACATTTTCTTTACTTTTCTGTTTCCTATGATCACAGGAGGAGGCCGCTTTGTCTATGCGCTGTGTTCTTAGTTCCTTTGGAACATAAGACTTCCACACATTTCATGTTTTGATGTATTGTTTTTGAGGTAGGGTTTCACTCTAACCCAGGCTGACCTGGAATTTACACTGTAGTCTCAGGCTGGCCTCGAACTCACTGCAATCCTCCTACCTCTGCCTGCCAAGTGCTGGGATTAAAGGCGTGCGCCACCATGCCTGGTGATTTCTTTGATATTGTTGAGAGGCTCCCATCAGATATTTCATGGAAAGCCTGACAGCTGTGCTTTTCAGATATTTTTTCTCAAGGAGAGACTCTGGCTGTGAGTCCAGGATACAGAGAAGAAGGGCCATTTTCCACACATCATATCGTGGCGTAGGCAGATGGTTTCAACATTGCTTATTGTGAACATGATGACTTTGAAAGCGGCTTTCATTTCCAGTATATGTCTAACCCCCCAGAAACCATCAACCATACCTAGCAAACTGAAACTGTGCCAAGTAACCGTAGTGTTCGCCATCTCTTCTACATTAAGATGGTTTTGTCAACAATTTTAAAATGTCCCATTGGTTACTATAAATGTTTAGGAAATACAAAGTGCAGAAAATTAATATATTTTATAATTGAACACTAGAAACAATTAAATATTAAAGTTTAACTTGCTTGCAGAAAAAAAAAAAAAAAACTACTTGAGAGCAGGGTGGGTGGGCTTAGCCTCGTCCTGGACCCTGATGCAGAGGAGCACGCACTCCCTTTATGCTTTGGCACAGTGCCGGCCTCTTTCCCAAGTGCACCTCTGTGAAATACCTCAGTTCTCCCTTAATAGGACGTCATGCGAGGCTGTCACTTCCTCTGAGACATTCCGTTCTTTTCTTCTCAACCACTTTTCTCAGTATGACAATAAGATTTGAGTCTCTTCATTGGTGCAGGGATAAAATCCCAAGAGTTCATTTAAAAAAAAAAAATTCCTCCTCTTATTTTGTTTACTCTTGCTCACTCCAATTTCCTTTCTTTTGCTGCTTAATATTCTTTTCCAGTCACTTAATTTATCATGAAATGGATGTGTTTTCCCCCTGTGATCCAAAGAAAAATTATTTCACATTTTGTTATTTGTATATGAACTGAATTACTCTGTGTATACTCAGTAATAAATTACCAACGCATTTTAAAGAAAGGCAATAATTTTTAGCTTGTCACAATTATTTTTACTTATAAAGTGATTTGTGGATTTTAGAATAGGCAATATAGTTCATATTTTATAAAGTCTCTCAAGATAATATAGGGTGATAATATCCTAAATATGTATTTGGTTGACTGGTGTTATTTAACTATGATAACTGAAATCCATTCACAAAAATAACTTCTTCACAAAATGAAAAATCTAGATTCACCTCTTCAGCTCATAATTTTTTGTTACATTTTATCATAGCATGCGACAAGTAAAAGCCTATTTTTTTTTTCTGGTAACATTTTTCTGTCATAATGGGAATGTTTCCAAGAGACAAGAAACAAATGAGATTAAAACTCAGTGTTTGTCCAGCATATTGCCTTGAGATAACTGGATCTAAGGACAAGTTATTGAGATTCTGGGAAACAGGGGTGGCATGTGTTCATATACTTTCATAATCTACCACAGAAAACCATGAACTATAAAGCTATGTATTGACAATCCCATAAGTTTTCCTAGTCCTCATCTCAAATTGTTGAGAAGCACCAGTGGCCACATAGGAAATCGTGTCACCCACTCCCAGGTACAGGGGACAGTGTTGGAGTCATCAGAAATGAAAACAAGGCTTATGGTTACTGATGGCAGTCAACTTTGGTCCTGTGACTATGGGTGTTAGGTGGCAACTAATCTAGCAGCTAGTACTAAAATTCAACATGAAAACAATGCTGTATTCTTAAAAAAGAACCCTACACATTATAATTCCTGAAGAAAGCCTAGTGCTATTAATAATAATTAAAAATATTCACACTACAAAAATAAATCCTGTACATATGTCTAACAGAGAAAATAATAATCACCCAAGGAAGCAGAAAAAAGAAATTAAAATGAAGAGATGATTCAAGTAATTGAAATCTACCTAGAAATTAAGCATGTTACAATAAGCAGATAAGGATATGGAAAGTAATTTCATTCGGCATGACAAAAACATTAAGCAGGATTACGGATTATATAAAAGACTCATAAATCAAATTTCTCCCATCAGAAACTATAACGTGTAATAAAAGGTATGGAAGATGTAATTGTTGGTTGATTATATATTAGGAAATAAAAGAGTAAGTAGCTTATAGCAAAAGAAGTTATCCTTAATGAAACATAATAAAACTGCTCTAATTTCGCTCTTAAATGGAAATTTTCATCAGTTATGTTTTCACTCTATACACTTACTAATTTATTTTAGCTGTTACATTTTAGTTGCGGCTTGTTTCTTTGTTTATGATTTGTATTGCCATGGACACTATAAACTACACTGTGGACGAAAATCAGGCTTCCGTTCACACTTGTATGCACCTGCTGTGCTGTGCTCTAAGGCAACGCAGGAGACGTCAGTGCTGTTCATCTGAATGGGAATCCTCACCTCATGTGTGTTCCTTGTTTATGCCCACATGCATTTACAGTTTCTTTCCCGATGCTGCTTATGGGGCCCATGCCATTGGGAATCATTTATTTACCTTTGTCATGGAAGGATATATTACTTTATGTATGTTGCTGATGATATATGTGAACATTGTTATCTGAGGAAATTATTGACCTGTGTGAAAAAGCTATTTTATTTATTTATTTATTTATTTATTTATTTATTTATTTATTGGTGGGCACCGAACTTAAGGATAACAGCTATTTCAGGTAGAGTTTCCATCTCTGTATTATTCATGAATAGATTTTGTGACATTCGATGATGATTTCCCAGCCAGTGAAGACAGTGTGCCTTTTTGTTGTTGTGGGGCTGCTTTTACGTTTGCATCTGTGATCCCCTGATTTTCTTACACATTGCATTTGTTTACTGTGTGTGTGTGTGCGTGCGCGCGCACACACGCATGCACACGTACAGGCACATGTGCATAAGCGTTTGTTTGCGTAGGCTAGGAGACAATATTCAATGTCTTTCTTCAGTAATGACAGAGTTTCTTTCTCACTGGCCTGGGAATTCTTCCAATAAGCTAGAAGTGCAGACTAGTGAGCCCCAGGGATCTCCCTGTCTGCACCTCCCCAGTGCTGTGATGATGAGTCAATGTCCCCACTGCTGACTTTGTAAACATGAATTTGGGAGATAGAACTCAGGAGGTCTTCTTGCTTGCAAAGTAAAACAAGCACTTGGCCAGTTGAGCTATTTCCACAGCCCTTACTTACTTCACACATTTTAAATCTGGGTCAAAATGCTGACGAGAGCCAGTCTGTGGCCCTGATTTCCCAGCATCAGTTTTTTGTTTTATTTTTATGACTGTAGTTATATATGTGCTTTGCCAGTTAGCTTCACAAATAAGGTGATTTGCCCTCCAGTTACATGGATGAGAGGCATGTTCTCACTGTTTCATCTTCACAAGCTGAATCTGCTTTTAGTCTATGTGTGTTTCATGCCTTCTGAGTGCCACAGAGCTAAAGAACGCAGTCCCCCAATGAGCAGGCCTCCCATAGAAAAGATGAACTTGGGCTGGAGAGATGGCTTAGTGGTGAAGTGCTTGCCTATGAAACCTAAGGACCCCAGTTCGAGACTTGATTCCCCAGGACCCACGTTAGCCAGATGCGCAAGGGGTTGCACACATCTGGAGTTCATTTGCAGTGGCTGGAGGCCCTGGCGCGCCCACTCTCTCCCTCTCTCTCTCTGTTTGGCTATTTCTCTGTCTGTCACTCTCAAATAAATAAATAAAAAATAAACAAAAAATTTTTAAAAAAAGAAAAGATAAACTTATCAATGGTTGTTCTTCCTATTACTATGTGTTTTACTTGCCCCTAAGTTTATCATAAATCTTGTAACAGAACTTGTTTCAGAACTATTTAAAAAATATTTTTCAAATTTTTATGTTTTTTTTATTTATTTGCAGACATGAGAGAGAGAGCAAAAGGGGCAGGGATAGAAATAAAAGGGCAAGAAAGCCCGAGCCTCTAACTGCTGCAAACTAACTCCAGACATGAGCCACTCTGTGCATCTGGCTTTACATGGGTACTGAGGAATCAAACCTGGGTGTTTTGCTATGCAAACAAGAGTGCAACTGTTGAGCCATCTCTCCAGCCCCTCTATTATTTTCAGTTGTTCTTAATGTAATTGTTCAAACAATTTCTCAATCATGGCTTAAAATGTTAGTCACTCTTGAAGAGGTTTAATATAGATTATGAACACATTTTCACTATACGTCATATTTATTTGAATATACATACCTAAACATATTGCTTATTGGACTCTTTACCAAGTTGTATTATTTATTTGTATCTGTCTCCATATATTACCTCCCTACATTCTAACTCTTCTTGGAGAAAGCTTCCATCATTCTTTTCTCTATAAATTCTCATGACTTCGAAATTTCTGATTATTTTTCTTGGACTTTTATTCTGTTCTTACGTTCATAATAAATTTTACTGTTATTTTCAGTTGTTTCCAGTATTGTATTCACTATAAGTTTCATTTCTTTCTTTACAGTTTTTTCTGAGTACTGTGTTTTCAACTTTATTGAGATATCTGCTAATATGTAGGGCCACATTTTTCTTCATAATTTCTGAAAAATTTTAGTTGTTTGTATATTTTGCCCTAATTTTTTATACTTCCTTCATCATCTAGTAAGTGTTAAAGATTTAGAACTGACCTTTTTAAACCCCTAGTTGCTGAATTATGTACAAGAGTTAATAGGAAAAACAAGAGTGAAGGGCTTCTCTGTATCTGTGAATGGATTGGGAACAAGACATACTATTCATAGGTGTTTGCTTTTACTCGGTCGTGATCAACAAATGCCAGTGGCTTTAAGGCTACTGAAAATGTATAATTTATGCTTTCAGTGTCATAAACGCATAGTTTCCTGTAAGTAGGTTCTTCTTTGTCAATTCTTTTACTCTACAGTTTTTACCCAAGCACCTTTTGTTCCTTCACTCAGTATGCAGAATCTTCTTCTATTCTGAGATGATTTTAATTTGTTCTTCTTTCCATAAAATATTAATTGTGGGTAACCATTGCCATCAGTCTATGGAGGGAAAAAAATCAGTTTTAAGGTTTGATTCCTCCCAAACGTAATGACAAATAGCTTGCCATCGATAGGATCCCTTATTGATAACATAAAGACAATTAATGTATTTCATCTGCAGTGAAAAGAGGGAAAGAAACAAGAGTAATCACCTTCTCCTATGGCACAGTTTACTGGAAAGGAAGCAGTATTCTCTCAGAGACGATTGGAGTCAGATTGGTATCACAGGATTTGTATTCAGGCCCTTTCAATATGATCTCACCACCACAGCACAGGATGCTGCTCTGACGTAATCCCAGTGATGCAGAATTACTGCAATTATTTTTTATGCAGTTATGATTTAATATACCGTGTTTAGAGTTCACACTCTCTTAACTCTGAATGACCCCATGCAAGGTGTGTATGTATGCATATGGATGTGGTTCATTAAGTCTTAACTTGTTATAGAAAAGGTTTGTATACATGATGGTAGAAGATGATAGACGAGACTGTTATCTACCTACATCTTATGGATGCATGGACTTCCTAATATTTTCCCATTTCTTTGAGGCCACCATTTTTGTGAGCCTCTGCAGCTTGTTGCCAATCTCCAAAAGAACAAAGAAACATACTTAGTGAACACACACAGCTCCAAGTTTACTACCTCATTTGCTTTTCTTACTGATAATTAAAACATTCATATCAAGTGTGTTGCATTGGAATGTCATTGTTTTTTTTTTTTTAAGAGTACTGATCTTCACCTTAATCTTTCACTGTCCTTCAGGATGTTTTGAAGAAAAGGAATTAGTGATGTACATCATCATTCAACTTTTTATATGGTATTTTAATTTTGGTTAACACACTTCAGCCATGCATATGAATGACTTCATTGTGATTAAGAAGAATAAAAGCTTGCAACACATTCAGCCATCAAATGTAGCCTTCCTGCATACCCCTAAACCAAAACAACCTCTATGAATCACTCTATATTTGTCTCAGCTTTCATTAGCTTCCACATATAGGAGGATTTGCAGCACTTTTTCTGTCTGATTCTGGCTTATTTCACTTCACAGAGTGTTCTTCATTTCCATTTATTTTTGTTTGATGATACAATGCCATGCTTTCCAAGCTGAGTAATATTCAACTCTGTGTGTCACCACTGGTTCTTCTTCCATTTACCTGTTGTGGGAGCCTCAACTAATTTCATATCACTTGTTATGAAAAATGCTGGAATCTATGCCTAGAGGTAGGTTGGCTGGATTACAGGGTAGTTATATCTTTATTCTTTTAGAAAAGCTTCCATACCATTCTTCATTATGTGAGGTACAGGGCATTTTTCAACAGGATCTTTCTGGTTGCCTATGGAAGGTTTGAATCCATTTTTTCTAGTTCTATTCCTTTAGGGTCTCGGGCCTTTTAAAATTCCAGTTTAACTTTGATTTCTTGTCTAGCTGAGATGCTAATATTGGCTTTGGCATAGCCATCCACATACAGCAATTGTCTATTTCTCAAAGATTAATTTTTAAAAAGCAAGAAATAAAAAATAATTAAAATGTCCTTCCCTGCTTCCTGCTCTACCACCCTTCACTTCTCCCTAAAAGTTATTATTATTATCACCAGCAGCAGCAGTCTCATCCTTTGTGGTGCGTGCGTGCGTGTGTGTGTTGTGGTCATGTGTACGAGTGTGGGCACACAGATGCTGTGATGCCAGTGTGAAGGTCACTGTAGAACCCTGAGTGTCAGGCCTTGCCTTCCACCATGTTTGAGGCAGAACGTCTTCTCGTTCACCACTGAAAACTCCAGCGTCTCTGGCTCACAGGGTTTTGTTGTTGCTGTCACCCATCTCACTGTGAGAGGGCTGGGATCACAGATGTCCCCACTCTGTTCAAGTTTACATGGGTGCTGAGGATAGGAAATGCTGGCGTGCTTACACAGCAAGAACTGTGCCCACTGAGCAGGCTCCCATCCTACTCTTTTCTTTTGGACACAGGCCTTCATCAGGTAGACTAGGGTGACCTTGTATTCTTATATCAGCCTTTCTAGAACTTGATTACTGGCATGACCACCGCATTCCCAGCAAACGTTTTACATGAGATTGGATTAAACCTTTTGTAGATTTAGTGTCTTCTTTTGTGCAATATAAATAGCATTGCTCTAAAGATGGCTCATGCCTATTTATAAGACACTTGTTATTTTTCTATGCCACGGAGTAGTTTGACGTTGGATGTGGTGTGGAAATTTTTTTATACCACAAAATTTGGACAGCACTCTAAGTCTTATATCCTGCAACAAAACATTTATCTGACAAAGATGTTCCAACTCACCAAAAAAAAAAAAAAAAAGATTGTTTTTGATAGAAGTAAACTAAACTGTGTATACTGATTTGGGGGTACATTTGGTTCATTTTCGGCCATGTTGTTTGTGCCCAGCAAGCCTCCACCTCGTGCCTTCCTTGCTGCTGCGGCTCCGCTCACCTTGCTCTTCGCTGAGTTCCTGCAGCCAAAGGGACATTTCTTTGCAGTTGTTTCATTGTTCCTATACTGACCTTGACTCAAAACTGGTAATAATGCTTCCCTGGCTTCTGACTTAAATTAATTTATTTTCCTGTCACACAGCTCCTCAGTTATTCCTTTCTCTGAGGCATTTTCTTACTGCTGACCTCTGTGGCTTGTAGCATTCATCAATCTCTTCTTAGTGTAATTGAACTTCTCCTAGCATTTTTTTTTTACATCCTCTGCTTGTTTCCAACTTTTAAAAAGCTCTTTCTCTTTATCTGTGTAATCTTCAGTACTCATCATGAGTCTAAAAATTTAAATATACCAAAGCACATTAATTATGAATATCTGTAACTTACGTTTACCATTTAACACTTCCAAAGCATATGTGATGATGAGTTTCCTAATTAAGTGAGAGGGAATTTTCTCCCTAATACACATCAATTGGAATTTTACTGATAATAAATTCTATTTTGCATTTGTGACTTCAGAATGAAAGAATGCGTTAATAAACAGTGTTTCTTCTTACATGGTCACACAGGCCATTGGAAGAACATCGTATTAAAATAGACAATGTGGTGTGAGGGTTTCTAATCCAGAGGCCGTAGTAGTGTGTATAGCTATATAACATGTTTCTTTGGAAAATGCAAAACTTATTTCAAATTATTCCCAGTTTGGGTTTAATTCTTTTTTTGGGGGGGGGCGTTTCAAGGGGTCTTACTCTAGTCCAGGCTGGCCTAGAATTCACTATGTAGTCTCAGGGTGGCCTTGAACTCACAGTGATCCTCCTGCCTCTGCCTCCCAAGTGCTGGGATTTAAGGCGTGCGCCACCACACCCGGATTGAGCTTAATTCCCAATGCAAACCAGAGTAAGTTATGTTAAAAAGTTCAAACACAGAACTTTCACAGACATTTCTAATGGATTATTTAGAGGTACATATTGTTTTGAATGATGAATGCAGTACTTGGTTGTCTAGTTAGTTGTATAGGCAAGGTCTCACACTGTAGCCAGGGCTGAACTAGGACTCACTGTGTGTCCCATACTTGCCTCAAACTTATGGTATACAGCCTGACGTAATCTCTTGGATGCGGTATTATATTAGTGAGCTACTATGCCTGGATAGAAGTATGTTTTTAAATATTAATATTTGATTAGCTAAATTTTACTACTATATATTCTCTTAGTTTTCTGTATGTTTACATGTGTGTGGCATACATCTATTCATAGATGCCTGGATGCACATATATGTGTGGGTGCATGTGCCTATATGAGGTGGACTAATGTCGGCCTAGTGTGTCCTCCTCACTTGTTTTCCACTATATTATATTCATGCAGAAGGCTGTGCGTGTATATGTACGTGTACATATATGCATGTGTGCGTGTGCCCAGGCCTCATGCTGTTGCAAACAAATGCCAGACATGTTCCACGTTCTGTGTCTTGCCTTCTGAGTGGCTTAGGGATGGAATGTGGGCCAGGAGGCTTTGCAGGCAAGCATCTGTAACCAGTGAACCATCTTCCCAGCCCTGCCACTGTAGTTTCTGAGACAGCGTCTCTCATTGCAACTAGAGCTCATTGCTTCTGCTAGGCTCGCTGTCCACCAGGCCCCTTGCTTTTTCTTGACTCTGCGTCCACAATGCTGAGATTGGAGATGCTCACCAATACACCACACCACAGGAGAGTCACGGGAATCTAAGCTCAGGTCTCGTGGTTGCACGGCAAGCCTTTCCTTCATAAACTCAAACATCTCCCTCACTGCACCACTATAAATTATTCACAGTCAAATACCAAGCAAATCATGTTTATTTTGCATCTCACAATACAACCTTGTGGAATATTAGTGGGAAATCCTGTTGGGATCAACACCTGTGCATAGGAAGACAAAGAAAACAGGATTGGGGAGAATGAGCAAGTGACAAATAGTGGCCCCCATCAGCCCACCTCCTGGGCTGTCTTGGTTTTGACTAACTCATTGGAAATGGGAGCCCTGGAAATGTGAAGGGCGGGTCTTCACACCTCCACTTTCATTAGTTGCCTGGTTGGGATGTCCTATAAGATGTGGACCAGTGGCTAAGCAGCACTTGTGAGGTTGAGGCTGTCTTATGAGGGATTTCACAGACCTGAATGAAAGTTCAGTCCTCCAAGGGGGACTGGGGCTATTGATTCTTTGAATAAGCACCCTGTGAATATTTTAGCCTTATGATATTAAAGAAAAGAAGTTCAATAGAAATACTTCATCAGGATTAAAATTCTATGTAACAGTGTTTCAAAATTAATACCGCTGAGAGAATAACAAGTTCAAAATAACAGAAAATTAGAGCAATTTCAGACAAAAATTCATCTCACAGAAAAGGCACAGATGCTCAGAGAACTGTAGCCACTAACTACAATCTGTTTAATAAAAAAGATTTGATATATATATGATATATAACTATATATCATACATATATATATATATGTGTGTGTGTGTGTGTGTGTGTGTGTATGTATATAATTTGAAATAAGTTTGCTGACTTACACTTTTAAGAAATCATTTTATTTATGTGAAAGCAGAGAGAGAGAGAATGAGAGCCAGGGCATCATGCTCTTGCAGACAAACTCCAGATGCATGCACCACTTGGGCATCTGGCTTTACTGGTGCTGGGGAATAGAACTCAGGTTGATCGACTTTGCAGGCAAGCTCCTTACCTGCTGAGCCATCTCTCCAACCCTTTACACTAATTTCAGTAATGAAAAAAAATGAGTAGCAATATTAGATATTGTAATTTGTTAATGGTTCTCAGGAAAACTTAGGCATTGTTCTGCTTTCATTGCTGATATTTTGGGTTTGTGACATAGGGTCTTACGATGTAGCCTAAGCCAGCCTCAAACTCATCACCCTCCTGCATTAGCTTATCTGTGCTAGGATGACAAATACTGGCTACCATACGAGGAAACAGACTCATGACACCAATATTTTTAACAATTTTTTAAAAAATCTTCAAAGAGCTGTATGTCTGATATTGATTTTAATGTTCATATGGGGATCATTACATATTAATTTAATCAATATTAGGTTTTATTTTATGGTAAAAGCTACATAGAGTAGCATTTCCCACTTTAGATATTTTTTCAAATGAGCATGAGGTAGAATTTGCCACTTTATTTTCATGTGTGCTACTCAGTGACATTAAGTTCATAGCTTTGTGTAAACATCACCATTATTTCTTGTCAGGTTCTTTGCTTTATCCCAGATACAGTAGCCATTAAAATTAAAAAGCGTTGTTGTCCTTTTTATTTAATTTAATTCATTTCTTTTTAAGGGGAGAGGAAGAGAGAGAATAGAATGGGCATGCCAGGGCCTCCAGTGGCTGCAAATGAGCTCCAGATGTGTGTACCACATTGTGCATCTGGCATTACATGGGTACTGGGAAATTGAACATGGGTCATTGGGCTTTGCAGGTGGCAGGGGCCTTAACCACTAAGCCATCTCTCCAGTCCCCAAATGCTATTTTTCTGTCATTATGAACTTGTGTATTCTCAGTGTCTCATGTAAGTGAACATTTGTTATGTTTGTGTCTTTACTTAGAATAATGTTTTCTGGATTTACACCTTTTATATAATTTCTCAGGATTCCATTATTGTTTTTTATTTGAGAGAAAGAGAGAGGGAGAGAGAATTGGCACACCAGAGCCTTAGCCACTGCCATAGAATTCCAGATGTTTGTGCCACGTAGTGGGCATGTATAACCTTGCATTTCTGTCACCTTTGTGCATCTAGCTTATATGGGTTCTGAGCAGTCAAACATGGGTCTTTAGGCTTTGCAGACAAGTGCCTTCTCCACTAAGCCATGTCTCTAGCCCTCCATTTCTGTCTTTTTATATTTTTTGATACATGGTCTCATTAGGTAGATCAGATAATTATTGAACTCACGATTTTCATGCTTTAATGTCCAAGTGCTTAGATTATAGGGTATACCCTCAGGTCTGGCTTTCCATTCCTTTTAAAGACTGTATAATATACTATTTGATGCATGCAGAGTATTTTGCTTATCCATTCATCTCTTTTTTTATTAATTAGTTTTGTACTCAGCAAATACAGTCAATTTGGTACCATTCTTAGGCTCATCCATGTCCTACCCCCTCCCCCTGGCCCCTCCTTGTTGAGGTATATGGGTCATGCATTCTGGAGTTAGCCCACAGTCTATGGCCATACCACCCTGAATGTGCCCAATCTCATCCACTTATCTCTTGATTAACCTGTGAGTCAGGTCTTTACTTTGGCTCTACTAAATGTTGCTATGCCCATGATCTCCAAGTTTCTGCTCAAGTTCTTGCTTTCATTTTTCATGCACACCTGTATAAGTGGAGTTACCGCATTAAAAATCAATTCTGTACTTCCCTTTCTTTAGAGTTGTCTGCATTCCTTATTCCGGTGTCCACATCTTTTCTCATGCCCTCCTGCAGTGTACGTGGGTTTCCGTTTCCCCAGGCTCTCACCAACATTAGCTATGTTTTTGTTTTTCTCCTGTTGTGAAAGTTGAGGCCTCTTTGTGGTTTGATTTGCATTTTCCTAATGCTTAGTGATGTTCCGTGTGCTCTCATGTGCTTATATGCTATTTGTTTGTCAGTTGAAATTCCTCCTGAAGTTGTTTACTTACAATTCTTACATTGTTAATGCTCCCAGTTTTTTCATGTGAATTGAGAGTTTGTTTTCCCTGTGCTTCCTATTTCTTTATTGAGGTAAAATACTTGTTAGAGTATCATTTTCCCTGTGGTCCCACCTTAAGAATGTATTTCCAAGGTTCTTGTGCTTAAAAATGAAAGTTAAAAAAAAAACAGTTATAGCAAATACTTTTGTTGATATTTTTCTACAGATAGATGAGACCTCACACTGCTAACTCTCCAAATGTTTACAGGAAAGTAATTGGATTTTTATGGTTTCTGATTTGAACATGATTAAAATGGGTATTTAGGTCAGATTACATTTGAGACACTATCTTTTCCCTGTTGACCAAAAAGAAAGAAAAAGAAAAATGAAGTTTTTGAAAAAGACTACTTTTTGGCTTCTTTAAATATTTTCTATAAATCTTGTGAGAAGCATTTGTAACTATTTTGTTGTTGGACATAGCAAATTTAGTGATCTTCAATGTTTTGTTGGAGTTTTATTTTATTTATTTTTTGTTTGTTTGTTTTAGTTTTGTTTTTTGAAGGTAGGTTCTCACTCTTGCCCAGGCTGACCTTGAATTCACTATGTAGCCTCAGGGTGGCCTTGACCTCTTCACCTTTCACCTCAGCATCCCAAATGCTGGCATGTGTCATCATGCCAGGCTTTGATGGATTTTTACCAAAATTTTTTTTACCAAAATTTTACAAAAATTCCTTTCTTTAGAATATTTCCATTACCTAGAAATTCATCTCTCCCTCTGCCCAGTGAATCCTTATAAACAAAACTTCTGATTTCTCTCCACCAGAAGTCAATCATGGAAATGCACTTGCCGAACACCTACTGTTTTGTATGTGGCTTCTTTTCTCAGCATCATATTTTGGGGAATGTTGCACAGTGCTTCATTTGTACATATTGAGTAGTTCTCTTTTTCCATTGTGTTGATTTATCAGAGTTGGTTTAGTTCAATTCTTGCTAATGGGTATTTTATGTTCCTTTGTTCACATATGTGTACAGGTTTTTCAAGTAAATAAAATTCAGTTTTGTGGTTGTGAATGGGATATGTCCTTATCATAATAACTTTAATATTCTGAAGTTAATATATGTAAATTTCACTATGATCACTCTTTGTGTATGAGAACTACAAAGGATCAATACCCTTAATTGCATGGGTACTGCCAGTGACTTTAAATTGGTTAGCCTAAAAGATGTATAGTGTTGTTTCTGTGCGGTCTGTTAGTGCTTGCTTGCTTGATGTTAGCCATTTAAGAGAGAGAGAAAGAGAGAGTGAGAGAGAATAATGGCAAGATCAAGAGGGAGGTCAGAGGTCTTAATGTTTCTTGTTATAACCTTGTAGACTCAGGGCCCCATTCTTAGGACGTTATTTGGCCTCCTTTACTTACCTAGAGTGCTCCTACTCCTGTCTCAGCCTTGTTAGGATTTACGAATTAAGTCTGTGAATTTGTGGAATAGACAAAAACCAAAAAACAAGTTCGTTTTACATCTTTATATTGAATTCTCTGACCTATGAACATATCTTTATGTTTTTTGAGTTTTAAGTTCATTAAACTATTTAATATTTGACATAACTGGGGATTGTTGAAATCTGTTTATGCAAATACCAAAAATCAACGCATTCATATTATGAAGGGATGTTTCCACTGCTAACACAAATATACAAAATTTGCTAAACTAAACCATAATTCATGCTTTCATCTCTTTTTTTTTTTCTTTTCTTGAGGTAGGGTCTTACTTTAGTCTAGGCTAACCTGGAATTCACTCTAGTCTCAGGGTAGCCTCCAACTCAAGGAAATCCTCCCATCTCAGCCTCCCAAGTGCTGGGATTAAAGGCGTACACCACAACGCCCAGATAATAACATGTTATATTCTTTGCAACTGTTTATCTCAACAAGGTTTTACAGATTATAGTAAAGGTATTTTACATATATGACAGACATCACACTTTTCCCTATGTTTTATGTTTTTCATGCTGGCTGCCATAAATATTTCAGTATGCTACAATCCTTTTTCAACAGGTTTGGTGTTAGGATGTTCAAATACAAATCATGTATTTGACAATCCACACTGTAGACGTGATTAATTTATTTAGAAACTCTACAGGGTTTGTGTGTATATGTTGACATTGTGTAGTGGCGTAAATATTTTATCTAAATGAGGATAATTTTATGCACTTTTCTTCCCTTTCCTTCTCTTCCCACTTCACACCACACATCTCTCCTTAGCCAATTTTAACCAATTTTGTTCTAACATTTTAAACTTGTAATGGGCGGATTGAACTTGAGATCCCACTTTTAGGGTTCAAAGAACCTTTCTTTCACAGAGTACTATTTCAGACCCAAAAATCTGGAGATGTGGAGTTTCAGTGTTTGTGTAAAAGAGGAGTCACAGTACGGGAGTAGGGCTACTATGGAATGACTTAGATATACACCCAGCACTGCGGTCCAGTGAGAGAGCTACAGGGAGGCAGAGTGAGGAGTGTCTCCAAGCACATCTGAGCTCAGTATGAGATTCTAGATGAAGAACATATGTGCGAAGTCTACTGAAAGAGGGGTTTATGCTTTAAATTTTATTTATTTTTTTAACAGAGAAAGAGGGAGAGAGAAGAAGGAGAAGAAGAAGAGAGAGAGAGAACGGGCATGCCAGGGCCTCCAGCTACTGTAAACAAACTCCACATGCACGTGCCCCCTTTGTGCATCTGGCTAACATGGGTCCTTGGGAATTGAACGAGGGTCCTTCGGCTTTGCAGGCAAATGCCTTAACTGCTAAGTCATCCCACTAGCCCTGAAAATTTTATTTAATTGGGAATAGATCCAATGAATATGCAGATCAAGAATCATTTTTCTTCTATCATGAAAGGTATTAGAATCAGCAAAGGAGAAACAAACACTTTATTTATTTATTTATTTATTTATTTATTTTGCTTTGACACATGTTGGAGACACAAGTGTGGATTTTGTATTTTAACATTTTTACATTTAGCATATGCAATTAATCTTTGATTGCTAGGGATAGTGAAATTTATATACTTATGATTATTCCTTGTTGCCTTGATTTTGGTTTCTGTTTATAATTTTTGATAAAATGACCCAGAGGTTTTCCATATTGTTTGTTTGTGGTTGTTTTGTAATATAGTGTATATCTTTGTTTATGGTGTTTGGTGTGTTGCATTATGTGTGTATAGCATCATGCATGGACGGTGTAGTGTTTGCTCTGTCAGGAGACACTTAGCTACAGTGGTCAGAGCAGAATGTGTTCTATTCCATCTCCCTTCTGCTGTTCTTGCTTTGAACCAGAGTGACTTCACTAATTACTAAACTTGTGGGGCCCCAAGGATTTTCAGGTGTCTGCTCATTTGAAAGACTGGAGCTCCAGGCACACATGGACAAGCATAGCTGTGTACATGGGATATGGAGATGCAACGCCTGGCCATGTTAGTGGGTACCAGAGGCCATTACCATTGTGCATGAAGTGCACTTCATCTCTCATGCCCCCAGATGTCTTTTTAAATGGAAGATACTACAATAGAACCAACGGATTTATAGGGTTTACTGTCAAGGTAGAGAGCATTGGTGAGGAGTTGGAATCCACTGAAGAAGCTTCCTATTCATTCATAAAACTGTATTATTAACTCATTAGTGGATTAAAGGATTCTTAAGAGAAATGAGATGTTACACAGATTTAATCTCCATGAAAATATGTGCTACCTTCACAGGGAAAGTGTATTAACCACGTGAATAAAATGAATATAGGAGATTAAAAACAGAAACTGAGATGTACGGTTTACTTTTATGACAGAAGATAACTGGAAAATGTGCTTGTAATTTAACTGAAGTTGGACACCAAGATTCTAATAATATATCAATATTGCATTATTTGTTTTGTCTGATGAATTGAGATTGTGGAAATATCTAAAACTCAAGAATATGAAAAATGCAAGATTATTACTTGCTGTCAAATGGTCAAAGGAAAACCTTTTTCACTTTACATCACTTTCTGTAAGTGTGTGTTTCAAAATTCATACAGGATGATGATCTGTTTCCAGCCAGCACACTTATAACTGTAGATATATTTGCATGTTGCAGTGCTGTACTCCTCAGGAAATGGAGAATGGCTGATTTTGGTTGCTAAAAGTAAAGGAGGAAGTCATTTTGTCTTTCTAAATCCTTTAGAGTGTTAAAACAGAAAGTTTTGTTTAAGAAATAGAAAGTAAGTTTTCTTAAATTGCTTATACTGAAACAAATATGTTTAAAGTCATGACCTTGTAAATATATTATCAGTATGATAATGGAAAATGATTTAGTTCCCTGTTTTAATTAATGCTTTTATCATGACCAACAATGAAAAAATTAGATGAGATTAAACTAAAATATCATGTGTGTCTCCAACTTTATGTTACTCACCTGCTGGTGCAGTTAGGTTCACATTGCTGGTAGAAATCACACAACCAAGAGCAGCCTGTGGGAAAAAGAGGTTTATTTTGGCTTACAGGCTCGAGGGGAAGCTCCACGATGGCAGGGGAAAACGATGGTATGAGCAGAGGGTGGACATCACCCCCTGGCCAACATCAGGTGGACAACAGCAACAGGAGAGTGTGCCAAACACTGGCTTGGGGAAACTGGCTATAACACCCCTAAGCCTGCTCCCAACAGTACACTCCATTCAGGAGGCTTTAATTTCCAATTGCCATCATCTGGGGAACCTAGCGTCCAGAATACCAAAGTTTATGGTTGACACCTGACTCAAACTACCACACTTGCTAAATTAAAAAAGAGGAAAAGATAAAAACTAGTATGTAGAAGAATGGGATACAATATATCCTAAATATTTCAATGTAGTTGATATATCTCTTAAAGAGATGTTTTAAAATTATTCATTTAACATTCACACATAGCATGCACACATGAAATTGTAACTATGGTTTTGTAAGCATATTTTTAGACTTACTTGATCAGATATTCCATTTTCTCTAATTTTCATTGCTCTTGTGTTTCATCATAATATTCTTTAATATATATATATGTATATATATATTTATATATATATATTTTATATATATATATATATATATATATATATATATATATATTGGTTTTTCTTGGTAGGGTCTCACTCTAGCCCAGGCTGACCTGGAATTCACTATGGAGTCTCATGGTGGCATCAAACTCATGGCAATCCTCCTACCTCTGCCTCCTGAGTGCTGGGATTAAAGGTGTGCACCACCACGCCCGGCCTGTATTATAATTTTACATCTCTATTGTTGCATATTATATGTGTTGGTATGTCTGTGTGTGCATGTGTGTGCACACATGCACACGAGTAGAGGTAAAAGGGCAACCTTTCTTCACCTTTTTTTGAGACCTGGTCTCTCGCTGGCTTGGAGTTCACCAAGTAACCTAGACTGACTGGCCAGTGATTTCAGGTATCCCTCCGCCCTCTCCATCCCAGCTCTGGGATTACAAGAGCACACAGCACGGCTGTTTTTACTCCATATGTTCTGTTCAAACTCAGGTCCGCATTCTTCCTTTGTAAGCACTTTAGTTACTGAACTATCTACCCCACTCCTCCTGCTGCATTTAAATGTTGTACAATATTTTGCTTTACACCTAACAAAAAAAAAATGGCATACCAGTCCCATTTATGATTGTTTGCAATGGAGTCTGGGTCAGGTAGATGCTACATATGTTTACTTGTGTTTCTTTTATTTTTCATTTCGGGGCATGACCCACAGTATAATAAAAATGTGAATGCAACCGTCCACTAACCTGAGTCCTATCTCCTTTTAGTTACTGTGAACACTGCTCCTTATATCATCATGATTTGTTGCTGTAAGTTTCAGCTTTCCAGACTGTCTCCGGGGTGAACTGATCTTTCTGTTGCTTCGTGCTGTGGTTTGATTTTATTTTAATTTCTTACATTGTAAACAGTCTTCATTTCATGCTAAAATAATGATGTTCTCTGATAGTTCATGAATTCTTGTCTTATATACCATATGGGCTTATTTATTACAAACATTGGTGCAGTCTTTCATTTCATTGTCTGTCAGGCAAACACAGATTACTATAAATGACGATTAGTCTTGTAGAACGACCACAGGCAAGAAGGCTGTAGTTGAATGCAAAGGTTTCATTTTGAACTAAATACCAGGCAAATTGTGCTGAGATGAAATTCAGAGTAAATTTACAAGCAACGTCCTTCAGATGAAATGGAAACTATTATGAAAATATGATACCACTGACTGCTTGGCTTTCAAAATCCTGCCGTTTAATCTACTCAGCACATTCACAGGGCAAATGTGATCACTTCTGCTATAGGATGAGTAAATTATAACTTTGGAAAGTTTGCTATTCTATCTAACTATTTAGCTGATAAATTTCACAACTGTCATTCAAGTCTAAATTACATAACAAAAACACACAGATTTTTTCTGTATGTTATATCAGCATATTAATTAATAGATATAAAATTATCAGATAAGTACAGCACTATTTTGCTTTGTAGTCTGGGATCTGATATATATATTCAGCAATAATTTTTCAGTCTGAGTTTGTTTCAGATTAAAGCATAATCGTTTTTAGAGGAAGCACCTCTGGAGTTCTAATTTGGACATAGATTCGTAGCCTAGATTCTTTGAAGGCATACAATAATTCCCAGAGTCTCACTTGCCATACTTGTAAATGAAACTGTCATGTCTGTTCATGTAAGCTGTACATTTTGTAATCAGAATTAGGGATGAATATGAAAACTCTTTAAAGTCTGTCTCTCCCCATCCAAAGTCTCAGCATTATTAAAACTTGTGACAAACATTTCTGAAAAAAAAAAAACAGTCACTTTCATTGAAGATCACATTTAACTCAGCTGCTTTAATTATATGAATGGAAAGTAGAATAAAAACTGGAAATGAAACATAAGTAATGATTACATGTTTGACATGTGCTGTGCTACTGTCCGCAATTCTTCCATGGTATATTTTTCCTGTATCCCAGTCAATATTTCTGGCATATATCAACCAGAGGAAATATGTAGATTTACAGAAACACATACACGATTGAAAATGTTTTCAGAAGAAATACCAGTATCTTATTTTAGGCAATCAACTGAAAGCAAATAAAATTTTGACTAGTTGACCAGCTAGGATAATAGACTGCTGAAGAAAATAACCTGAAATTTTAAATCAAAAGAGTCAGCAATAGTGAGGTGCTCACAGATTCAAAGAGATGCTAGAAGAAACTCACAAGCTACTAAAAAGCAGTATAAAAATAGAAAATATGTTAAAATTCACACTTCAAATCACAGAGGCATGGCCACTCACTCAATTTGTTTTCCAGACAGAAGCAACATAGGAGCAAATATACACCAGCCCATTCAGCAAAGAAATAAAGGATTTTTCTAATAACATTTCAGTCAGTTAAACAATTCCAAATGAAAACAATTTTTTTGTTTGTTTGTTTGTTTGTTTTTTTTTTTGTTTTTTGTTTTTTTTTCGAGGTAGGGACCCACTCTGGCCCAGGCTGACCTGGAATTAACTATGTAGCCTCAGGGTGGCCTCGAACTCAAGGCAATCCTCTTACTTCTGCATCCCGAGTGCTGGGATTAAAGGTGTGTGCCACCATGCCCGGCCCTATTTTCAGTTCTGAACAGGAATTTTACCAAGATTGTACATTTTGTTGGTGGTGAAATTCTGGACCTTGCTTTCAGTGCAACAACTTTGACAATAGTCAAACAGTCCTTAAACCCCACAAATTTTACTTCTCACATGTCCCTTTATTGAGACAATAATGGGTCTACTTCAGGAAATATTTAAGCCCTGGCCTCACCGCATCAGAACCACTGCTTTTCTCTTATCTCCTTGTGAAAGCTGCTGAGATTTTGACATCCAGGAACTGTGTTTCTTAAGCTACGGTTTTGCAGTATGAAGCATTCTGATGGTAAAATACTAAACAAATTTCTATGGATTGTATATTGACTAAAGATCCTGGTATGGATATGGTCAGAGTCAGTGATTAAATTTCAGGAGATGCCTGTTGTCTCAAAAATGGGGAGAAAAAGTGGTATGACCATCTTGAAGTGTGAAATGCTCTCCAATTCTATTTATCTGTTCATTTCTGCAAAGCATAATAACAATAATCTCTTCAACATTTATTTTCAAATACCCCAATTATTTGTGTTCACAGATAAAGCAAACTGTGGATTGAAATTTTTGCAAAGAATTTAATTTTATATTTTTTGGGAAGAATTATCTGACTGAAAGGTACATTAAAGTAAATAATACAAACTCAAAAAACACCCCACCATGGTTATTTAGCCCCAAGCATAATGATTGCTTTTAAACAATATGATGAATTTAAATCACAATATGTGCTTGAATGTACACAAGTGTGTGAAAACAAAGGTATGTGGCAGACTGAGCTCACCCCATCAGGAAATAATCAATACACTGAAAAGTTACATGACTTAAAGCTCCTATTAGTCGTCACCACAGAGGAAATTATGAAATTCTATGACGTTGGACACCTAGATTCTAATATACTTTTGTTAGCTAAGAGAAAGAAATACGTATTTTAGTGATCCCAAATGAGACATGTTTACCCATCTATTCACACCCATGTGCAATGCTGACCTCTTTTCTTATTCTGCTTCATATTTTGAATTGTGCCATGAATTTTCCTGTATTCTCAACTATGAGCATGGACCACTCAGTGAGTGAAAATTTTATGTAAAGTATCTAAAATAAATCGTTTTATGTAAAATTACCTTCTCAGATAACTGTATATAAAATTTCCTATTCTCATAGAAAGTGTTACATTTCTTAAAGTATACGAGCTTTTTGTTGTTTTCTTTTTAAAAATGCTTTATTTTTAATTTTATTTATTTATTTATTTGAGAAAGAAAGAGAGAGAGAAAGGGAGCTTCTGGGCTTTCAATTACTGTAGACGAACTCCAGATGCATACATCATTTTGTGCATCTGGCTTACGTGAGTCCTGGGGAATCAAACCTGGGTCCTTTGGCTTTGCAGGCAAGTGTCCTAACCACTAAACCATCTCTCCAGCATGATGTATGGTTTTATTGTTTGGCAAGCATAAGTAATACAGTTGGAAAATATTTGATGTCATGTAAAATTTAGAATATGGGTTATAGTTTACAATCATTTAATATTAAATATTCAACTTCTTTAAACCAAATATTGTAAAATGATATACGAACCTTACTAAGTACAATTGATTACATAATGTTAGCTTAGAAATACAAATAATTTCAAGGTCACGTACTAACCATTTGAATATTGTGATACTCAAAAATTTTTGTTACACATTCTATGTATTTTTATTATACTCAACTTGAAAATTATAATCTTTCTCCCTCATTTTATCTAAGTTTAGTTTGCTCAACAAAATTGTAATATGCAAAAAGTGTTTTATTCTCATATTAGGTCTCATTAAAAAACTTGAATTATGAAGGTGGTTAAACAAATTGCAGTACGTTTGTCTCAAAGGGGTTAAAACAATTACATTTGGTTCCTACTTGAGAGAATTGATGTGCATCATTACTTGCATTTTTAATCCAGTCCATTCATCTTATTTTGTTTAGTGACTATGTCAATTTTTAAGTAATTGTTCTATTCAACAGGGAAGATAATATTGAATCAAAAATCAGTTTGAGATTCTGAAGGAATTATTTGTTCTATTAGACATAGATACTTATTGTTAACCTTGGGCGTTTTTATTTTAACAAACCAGAAATTAGTACTATGAACTCATCTTATTTTCTTTTCCCTTGACTAATGTGTGAAGAATGCAAGTAAACCATGTGGAGGAAAAATGAAATTAAGCTATGGAATTTTATGCTGTGTTGTCTTTATATTTGTGTGCAAAGGGCTTGGGACTACAAACGCAATTAAGCATGAAATTATGTGGAATTATTTTGAGCACTTATTTTCCAGCCAGCAATTGGTTCTTATTTACTACAAATCAGATGGATACAGTTGGAACTGGATAAGAATAAGGTAGTTAAGCTAAAAGTTCAGAAAAACAATAAAAATTATCATATCTTTCTTTATTGACTATAAAATCAAATTCATTGCAATACCAAAAAGAATTAGCAAAGCAAAGTAGAGTGCTTGTCATGGAGGTGCATGCTTACCATTTCACTGCCTCGCAAGTGGTGGTGGAAGGAAAAGTGAGAGTTCGTGGCGAGCCTGGGCAATATCGTGATGATTTCAAAACTAACCTGGGTTAAAGCAGTGAGAATGTGTCTCTGTCTCACACAAAAATAGCTCCAGAGAAACACAGCAACAAAAATATAAAATAATGTAGAAAGCATTACAGGTGAATACAAAAAAATGCCATAATTGAAGTATAGGAAACAAACACAAAATATTTTTTAAAAAATGGAGACATAGTCTCATGTAGCCCATGCTGTTCTTGAGCTCACTGTACACCTGACATAGCATGCCTGGTTTATGCTATGTTTGAGATTGATCTCAGGGCTGTATACTTGCTAGGCAAGCACTCTGCCAACAGAGCTATAACTCAACCAAGATTTGAATTTCAGTAATTGAATTTTTTTTACATTTGTTGATAGTTGTAGAGTATAATTCTAACAAAGAGGCAATATCCCCCCCAACAGAAATATCTTTTGTATACCCTGACTTGATGCCATAAAATGGACTAAGAAATCTAGTGGTAGACAATACCTGAACGTATATATTTTCTTATAAACTTTTTTGTTTTTGTTTTTCAAGGTAGAGTCTCACTCTGTCCCAGGCTGAACTGGAATTCATTATGTAGTCTCAGGCTGGCCTTGAACTCACAGTGATCCTTCTACCTCTTCCTCCCAAGAACTCGATTAGAGGCATATGCCACAATTCCTGGCTTCTTATGACATTTTTAAAGAAAAAATGAAAACAATATCATCACGTTGTTTTATATTCACAATTTAATCATTTTCATGAATTGTTAATGGATACATTATATTTTGGTAAACAATACTAGAGACCAAGAGAATACATGATAGCTAGCATATTGTTAGGAAGAAAAATTATGCTCAATTAATTACTTCTCTTATAGAAAGACAGAGAAAAGAAATGGGTGGACTAAATCTTAATAGATGTATTGAATATTTTATAAAATTTCATGAATATTTTAATTATATTACTTTTAATTTTCTAGCTACTAAATTATTTTTAAATATTTCAAGTGATTTTTATATAGTGGTTCATTCGGATAATTTGTTTAATCATTAGTGGTAGGAAGATGCTATATTTTCATAAGAAAGGAACTTAGGTTATAGCTTTGTTTTTAATTAAACTCATAAAGAAATCTTTGAGCTAATATGTAAAATAAGCATAGTCTATATCAGTTTAAAATCTTAAAATCCTAGGTTACTGTAGTAAAGCATATATATTAATAAAACCTTCACAGCTGCATTTCATTTCATAAAGCATATCAAGCCTCCATTGTCCTGTGTGTATTCATTATGGTAGCCTAATTAACCTTAATTGTTTTCTTTCCTCCCTAAAAGAAGAAAACAATAAAATGCATAGATATTGGGACCAGAAGGATAAACGTGCTGATATATTTGATAGAAACAAAATATGAGGGAAAGTTTAGAAATAAAAGTGGATAACGTCTGCATGCCTGCTTACCAAATACATTAACAAGATTAGTGTTGAAGAAACCTGAGGTGAAAGTATTATTTTTACCTTTAATGTGAACTTAGTATTTATTCAGTTCACTCTCATGCTATAGCTGTCTGTATGGATGAGTTTCCCACCAGTATCTCCCCAACTCCCAACTCCACTATTAACATAGGAAAAACATCCAACAATTTATCTTCTTAAAATTGAGTCAGGCCTCTAAATGGGATATGAGCGCAGAGTGTTAAGTCGAATAGCTGTGGTGGGTGGTGGCTATGGAAGCCCTCACTTTCACATCTCCCATTTATGCAGTTCATATTGATTTCTCCACTCCCAATAGACGCATGCTAACCTTGCTAGAAGGCAGTTCTTCACAAATCTCTTGAATTTCTTCATTTCTAAGTATTAGCAACCAATTCACTTAGATTAATCTGTATCTAGAGTAATATAAATATGAAGTGACTTACTCTCCTCTGATATATAATAAAAGAAGCTAAAAATCTCTTTCTCCCATTCACAGAGAAATTCTGTTTTTATTCAAGGGAAGCATATGTAATGTTAGACATTTCCTTGATGGTTTCCTGGGCTCAGTGTGTGTGTGAAATGTGACTTGGACCCACTATATGTCTGGTGGATTTGAGTTTCTGTATCACACCCAAGACATTGGGCCCACCTGTACAAATATGAAGGTTAGGCTACCCACGATGGTGACAGTGAGATAACCTGAATTGATTGCAGCCCATTTTCTCTTGAGTGGTCAAGTGGGTAAAGGTGTGGCACACCATAGCAGCAGCATCCACTGTGCCACATGACGGTGTGGACAGCTATAGTGTGGTGCTCATTCACCACCAGTCCTCTAGTGGAGGGAAAACTAGAGAAAGCCTGCAGGGAACCTCTTACAAAAGCATGCAAGAGTGACGAACCGTCACTGGTACTGTAGGAATTCAGACGCATGGAAGAATCAGACCCTCCTTTATAAGTGGAGCATCCACCCTTACGGATGCCAGAAATTAGTTGAAATGTGGGAAGAACTTCAGTACAATGACAACTTATCTTCAGAGAGAGTGTAAGAATACAAGAAATATAGGAAAGCCATGTTCAAAAGAACAATTCACAACACACAAAAATCTACTTTAGGGCTGGAGAGATGGTTCAGTGGTTAAGGTGCTTGCCTAGAAAGCCTGAGCACCCAAGTTTGATTCCACCGTACCAACATAAAGCTAGAGGCACGAGGTGACACATGCATCTGGAGTTTGTTTGCAGTGGCTGGGGGCCCTAGCGCACCAATTCTCTTTCGCTATCTGCCCCTCTCTCTCTTAAATAAGTAATTATTTAAAAATCCTACTTTAAATATAATAACAATAACATAATAACATATAATAATGACCAAAGAAAATCTTTTCCTATGTGAAAAAAAAGAAAATTTGATGTCTAAATCAAACTCCAATAGCAAGCAGATGAACATAGAAAGAGAGGAAAGAGAAAACAGATTGTGAATACAGGATAATAAAATATTAATGTAGGAGTGTTTAAACATCTTGGGAAATATATCAGTAATCAGATATAGAGCACTTCTAAATAAAAACTTAATATTTAGAATGGTTATCATGATAAAATAAAAACACAGTGACAGAGCCGTCATTACAAATATTTTCAAAATGGCCTTACAATTAAATAAAAATCGTATTTTGAATAGACTTCTTGAAAAAACTTTAGGTTACTGGAAGAAAATATCACAATTTCTTCAATTTTCCCTAATGAAAGTTGGATAATAACATTATACAAATGAATTGCTAACCAAGTCATTTGGAAAAAAAAGCCATTTGTAAAAATCACAGAAATCAAAACAAATGAGTTGAAGGAGTTAGAGAATTTTTAAAAAAAAAAACTGAAATACAGGTATATAACAGATCAAATATTATATGGTACTAATCACCTTAACAAATAAAAACTTACTTTTCTAGTTAGCCCTGGCTATCTCACACAACTATATAGAATGATTTTAGTATACATTTTAATTTTTATGGTTTAATATACTGAGAAATTGTAGCTGGCTGTTTCTAGCTGAGCATTTCTCAGGACAGCAAAACATTTCCAGAGAGAAATAAATCTATAAATCTTATGCAAAAACTAGAGATCAAAATGACTAAAGATTTATTTACAGAAACAGGAAGACTGTGAGGATAAGGGAATATTACATTCTGTATTCTCAAGAAAACTAATAACCAGTTTTGACTTCTTTCTCCATCAGAAACAGAGATATGTGTAATACCATATGGTGCAATGTCAAAATCAAGGAGAAAACAAGCAAACAAAATAATAAAACATGCTGGGATTAGAGATGTCATGGTACCCACGAAGAAGGATGATTGGCACTTTCAATCTCCTGAGTCACTGGGAAGCTCAGGAGGAGGGCTTTTAGCCTTACTGTTTTGAGAAGTAAGGCAATTATGGAACATTTTGGGGTTGAATCCCAAAAATAAGGGAAAGTAGTACAGAAAGAAGGGTTGTAGTTGTAAAGAAAGGAGAATTTAATGTTGGTGGCAAGGACCTGTTTCAGAAAGGAAATTAATCGTGTGGAGACAGAGGAACAGAACCAAAAACAATTATGTATTTGAATGAACCTTAATTCTATTAAGAAAAAGTTTACATAAATGCATGAGAAAAGGGCACACTGATTAAAAACAGACAGATTAAGCATGATTACTGATATAATAAAATTACACAAAAGAGTTACCTAAGTCATAATGAGATATTTCTGTGAGATATAAGATTTTCAAGAAAATTATAGAGTTCTGTTTTATAGGAACCTTATTTATTTTCTGGATTATATTGATTTTATGTAAATAACATGTGTTCTTGAAATTAGTAGAGAAACAGTTTAGTATTCTAAAGTAGCTGCAACTAGTAAAAAAAAAAAAATAAAAGATGTTATAATTATATAAAAGAAGACTTTTCCAATACCTCGCAGTGTGTATAGTTCCAACAAAATGTCTCACAGTTTCTCTCAGTGAAAGTGAGCTAAGTGTTAAAAATAACAATGTAAAAGTTTGCTATGAAATGTTCCGTGGAATTTTATTTCTAATTGAGGACAGTGATAGAACAATGAAACTGTTCTCTCAAGTCCAGCTTGGTGAAGCATTGAGTTCAATTGGGGTTACCTATAGGGGCATAGGTTCAGAATTACAAGATCATTGGGAACTTGCTGGTAGCTACTCTTCCCAGAAGTCTCCTTTCCCTCCTTCTCTATTAGAAGCTGACATAACATGTAGTGGGGGAGCACTCATGATTTTTTGTGAGACCTTTGCTGCTTCCAACACAGAATTTTGAGGCCCATTTTCTGAGGGTCAGATGTGGATCAGGATTTCCAATGGGGGTAGCCATTTCATCATGCCTAGAGGACAGAGTTACTTAAAGAATGTCAGATGCTGTGATGTCCTAAATAAATGGAGATTATATATTATTTACACACATATATTCAAATTTAATCTGTAAATCCAGTGTGATATTGATGAATATTTTCTCAAGTTTTTGTTTTTTATTGATTTAGTTTTTCAACAGAAAGTGTTGTGCTAATCAAAAAATCCAAAGGGGATACCAGGCACCCCCCTGAGGCTGGCCCCAGTGGGTTGGGGGCAGGGAGGAGGGAAATGGTATTAAACACATGATGGCTCTACAAAAAGTTCCTACTTATTAAAAAAAAAAAAAATCCATGTGGCAGCTGAGAAAGATTCCAAGGCAGACAGGTTGACAGAAGGATACGGAAAGAAACCTTCATGAAAGATATCAATTATTGTAAAGCGTAGGGGTTGAGAGTGTTTATAAGTAACAATTTCTTATTTTACTATGTGCGACCCTGATACAAAAGCTTACACAGAAACTCTTTTTCTCACGATTTTGAACAGCGGGAAACATGATGTGTAGGTGTAAGCAGCTGACAAGCTCCCCCACCCTCTTTTTGGCTTTTTGAGGTAGGGTCTCACTCTAGCTCAGGCTGACCTGGAATTTACTGTGTTGTCTCAGGGTGGCCTCGAACTCATAGCAATCTTCCTATCTCTGCATCCTGAGTGCTGGGATTAAAAGCGTGCGCCATCATGCCTGGCTCAAGACCCAGTTTTGGTGTTCTGTCCCTTGGTGAAAGGAGGAAGGGAGAGACATCCAAATTTGCCCCTGTATTAAAATACTATTCCCATGATTAAAAAAATGCATGGAAACAGCATCAATTTATTTATGGCAGCAGCGTGCTCATGGCCTAATCACTTCCTGTAAGACCTCACCTCCCATCGCTGCTGGGCTGGGGGCTGCATTTCCAGCACATGCTTTTTGTGGTAGGCATTCAAGCCGTAGCCGCACTGAGAGACAAATGGGATGAAATAGGAGGCTCTGAAACACACCTGCGGCTGCATGGAAAGTACTGTGATGTACTTCCAATTAAAATTTAATGACTTGCTGAATACCTCTTATATATAAATCTTGATAAGCAAAACTTTTTTATAATGTTTGTAACATCATACACATGCAGAGACACATATTCAGATGGAAAAAAGTGAATTAAATGTCAAAACAGAATATTAAAAATGAGGAGACTATCATATAACATATATGACATTAGGTTTGGGAAATATCTCTATAATGATATTCAAAGTGGAATAATCACAGAGTGAATGATTGATATACTTGACTTTATTAAAATAGGACAAAAGAAACTCATCATTTCTATATGAAAAAATCTCAAACTCAAAAAGTTATTCATAATGACATAATTACAAATACTTAAGTCAGAATATATCAAGCATCTCTTGAAAATTGAGAGTAATATGACAAACAGATCAAAGTAACTGAAGTGAATAGGAAAGATATGAATACATATGAGTAAAACTGAATAGCTTACAAAAATTAAATGAAGAAGAGCCTCATTCATAGCAAAGAGCAGCATGTGTGTGTAGGATAGGGTTAGTCTAAGAGGCTTAATGTACTTACAGAAGATGATGGAAACCTTTGACAGGTTTGGCCTACATGAGTGGCAGGTACTCTTCGCACTTAAAAATGACCTCTCTGGATAAAAGTCTAGAGAAACCCCAAAAGGCTCTGTTTTGTAGCTGAGAGGGTAGTGAGGAACTTAGATTGCAAACTGTGAGCACTTGGATTTGGTGGAGTTTTGAAGAAGTCATAGGAGATACATCTGGAAATAGACTGAAATATATGTAATCAAATGGGTAGAATAAGGACTGGTACTTCCAGACTCCAGTGTAGAAAGCCAGCCTGTTGTTCTGTTTTCTGGACTGACAATTTTTCTTTAACACCAACTCCCACCAGAATTTTAATATTGCTTCTCCTACAGATTACAGGCTTGCCTATTCCCACAATTACAGTCAATTCCTTATTCTATCTTCCCCTCTGTCTTTCCACCTCCTTCCTTCACTCCCACTCCCCCTCTCTTGTCATACTTACTGTTTCAACGTTTGACAGAAGTCTCTAGGAGGAGATTGGCTATAAATTTTGACAGTTCATCCTGGCACAGAAATGTCTTTATTTTCCTCTCCCACCAGAGAGTGTTTTGTCAAAGGATCAAGCCTGTGATTTTAGACTACAAGCACTGACAACTGTGGATGACCTTGGATAAAAATACATAAATCCAGCAGGGCTTGGTGGCGCATGCCTTTAATCACAGCACTCGAGAGGCAGAGGTAGGAGGATTGTTGTGAGTTCGAGGACACCCTGAGACTACATAGTGAATTCCAGGTCAGCCTGAGATAGAGTGAGACCCTACCTCAAAAAACCAAAAAAATAAAAATAAAAAATAAAAAAAGAGGTAAAATAAAATAAATCAAAAAACATAAATCCTAAATTCAATTTGATGTTTCTTGGAGGACATTCAAAATTCATCTGTTGTCATCATTTTTATTTTTATTCTCTTCTGCTGATTGCATTTTAAATCTAAAAACCACATGTGTCTGGTAATGTGGACAGTTGTACTCTTGCTTTGTAAACTTTCAGCTTTACTCTCCCTACAGATTCATATTTCAAGACTTGCCTCATGCCTTGTCACTAAGGTTGGGTCTGTGTTTGACGTACTCCACATCACTGTTTTTCTGTTTGTTTGCTACTGTTTTCCTTGTGTACTTCATGAGCTTTGGTTTGAGTTTTATTTTCCCATCAGCATTCCTCTGGGGTCACCCAAAGATATTTACCTTTAAGCCCATAACTAGAAATAGCCAGTATCTCCAGGAAAATATCAGCTGTCAATCATCACTTATGGCTGTCCAGTTCTCCTTCTTAAACTTCTTGTTTGAACAGTGATTTGGCCATAAAAATCCAACATTCTTTTACGTTTGATTTATTGGAATACTCTTCTCAATGTCAGGGATATTGGCAGGTTATTACTTGCCTATCAAATGACACTCCTAAGATACATTGCAGTAATAGACAATGATATGATTTATACCACAGAAGAATTTACATGTGTATATCTGTTCCTAAGTTTGCCCCCCCCCCCAGGTAATACATGTATATATCACTTCCAACTCATCCAAATTCATTATTAATTGGAGTTACTATCTATCTTTAATCTTCAAATATTTTTAAATGTGAAGAATGCAAATTTCTTTTCATTTCTTACCATACCTCTCTTCTTTCTTTCCATACGTTTTGATTTATACTTCTCTTTCTTCACATATGTGTTATATTATACATATATTTGGTACATTCTCTAAAACATTCCCACAGTTACTCTTTTATGAAGGTAAATTTAATACATTTGAGATAATATGCTTACCAAGTATCTACATGTCACTCAAGTTCTCTAAAATGTTTATTTAGTTACTGGCCCCTGAGGCAGACATCACCATTAAGGTATATTTATGAAAACTGAAATTGATGCCTTTGATGTGATCCTGTGTCATTAAGGATTGGCCGCCTCATGATGGGAGTTAGGGAAATTTCTGAAAGGATGTGTCTTCTAGAATTTGTAGCACTCCCTGCTGACAAGTCTGATGTAGGGTCTTGAATAACTACCATCTAGTTCTGGTGGTCAACCAAGAGCTATGACAATGATCACCTCACTCTGGACAGAATGTCTATCATCAAGAAAACAAATGACAATAAATGACAGAGAGAGAAGATGGGGAAAAAGTGACCTTCTACATTTTTTGTGTGTGGGAATTTAAACTGGTACAGCCATATAGGAATTAGTGTGGAGGTTCCTGACTCAGCTAAAAACAGATTTACCATATGACCCAGCTATACCACTCTTTGGCATATATCCTAAGGACACTATTCACTACCTTAGAGATACTTGCTCACTAATGTTTATTAGCTAGGCAATGGAATCAACCTATGTCTTTCAACCGACAAATGGATAATGAAGGTGTGGTACATTTACACAATGGAGTACTATTAAATAGTAAGAAAAAAAAGAAATTATGAAATGTTCATAGAAATGGATGAATCTGGAAGGAATTATACTAAATGAGATAACCCATGCTCAGAAAGTCAAGTGTAATATTTTTCTCACATATGTGGATCTTAGCTACAAATGTTTGGTTTTGTATATGAGTGGGAGGAAAAGACAGTAATAGAGGCCAGAAAACTAGAAAGGGGCTATAAAGAAGGGAAGAGAAGAGAGAACTTAAAGGGAGAGTATCGTATATCTGTAAGTAGAGAAACAGATTACTGGGGATATAATGGCCTTTGAAATATGCTCAGGAGGATTGAGTAAAGAAAGGGGAGAAGAAAGGTTAATAATGTTTTTTGTTTTGTTTTTTTTTTTCGAAGTAGAGTCTCTCTCTAGCTCAGGCTGACCTGGAATTCACTATGTAGTCTCAGGGTGGCCTCAAACTCACGGCAATCCTCCTACCTCTGCCTCCCGTGTGCTGGGATTAAAGGTGTATGCCACCACACCTGACAGGTTAATAAATTTTTAAGATGCTCTGAATAAGCCATAAAGAAACTACTGCTTTGGATAATCGTACACCCAGAATCTATAGACTGTACTAGAAAAACTTCAGTACCAAGAGTAGGATAACTTCCAGTGAGTTCCTGTGCTCTGATACCCCCCAAACATTACAAGTCATTTGATTTTTTTGATGATAGCTATTCTGACTAAGATGAAATCCCAAAGTATTTTTATTTTATTTTTATTTATTTATTTGAGAGAGAGAGAGAAAGAGGCAGAGAGAGGGGGAGAGAGAGAGAGAGTGAGAGAATGGGCATACCAGTGCATCCAGCCACTGCAAATGAATTCCAGATGCATGTGCCCCTTGTGCATCTAGCGTATGTGGATCCCAGGGAATTGAACCTGGGTCCTTTGGCTTTGCAGTCAAGTACCTTAGCCACTAACCATCTCTCCAGCCCTCACAAAATAATTTTAATTTGAATTTCCTTGTTGTCTAAAGGTATTTAGCATATTTTGAGGTGTTTATTGACTACTTGTGTTTCTAGCTTCGAGAACTCTATAAAGTTACCTGTCCCATTTTTGAGAGATATGTTTGATTTTTTTTCATTCCTTTGTTTTTTTTAATTGGTATTTTCTGTATATTAAACCTCAGTCACACGTATAGCTGGTGGAGCGTTTCTCCCATTCGGTAGATCATTTCTGCTTTTGAAGATAGGTTGTGTCATTGTAAATGTACAATTATCTGTATAATCTTGTCACATGAATATTAAAAAGTGCCCCTGGAAGGAATAGCTACACATGAATTATTTTCCCAATTTTATTTTGCAAACTTGTCATATTGAAACTTATGGGTTGCCAGTGAAGGCTTACTTTCAAGCTCCATGAAAATAAGTAACTAGTTACTGATTCCTGACCAAATGTTGCTGACTTTAACATGCTCCTTCCTAGCTGTGTTCTTCAGCAGGCAGGTTCACTAGCACATTTTACTGGATGAAAATGTGGTTATTGATTCACTGCTTTGTTTCCTACTTGGTAGTGTGCTCCTCATTGAAGTAATTAGAGAAGTGTGCCAATACTGGTGCCTGCAGAATAACATGTTGTCCACAGTCCTCATATTTTAAAACAAATACAAAATATCTGAGGTGAAAAATTTCACTGTAAGTTGGAAAATGTGCTAACAGTTCTCTTATTTTCTGAGTATTTTAGATTACATCATTAAAATTAGGCATAGATTGTTGAACTCAGATAGTGGATAATATAGCACTCCGGATTCACTCATCAATGTTCTTTTCAGAGAATTAGTGTCACACACATCTAATTCTGATTCACTCTACTATCCTTGATTGGTTTTTGAATCTGGCCCAAAACAGAATGATCAATATCCAAAAATGGTATAAAATATTCTGAATAAGAAAGGATTTTATGAGTTGTACAGATGTTTGAGCAGTTAAGTGTGCTTCCTTTCAAACATAAGGACTTGAGAGGGCCCGGCACTGCCCAAGTTTAAGTCTTTAGACCCCACATAAAGCAGATGGGTGTTGTCATTTACACCTATAACAGTAATCCTCTTGGGGAGGAGAAACTGGAGAATCAATTGATTCCCACAAGCTCCAGAAACAGTAAAAAGGAATGAGGGCTCACAATATGACCAATTTGAAGAATGAAGGAATGGGGCACCTATGTTCCACCCTGGCCACAGGAAAGGAGCTGCCCCCACTGTAGGTGAGCCTACAGCATGCCACAAAGACACAGACACATATGCAGACACCGTAAACACCACATTATGCACACACACACACACACACACACACACGCACACACACACACAGATTTAAAAAGAGACTTTCACAATAGAAACAATATAATATATTGCTCTATGCTACTAATATTTTACTGCAAATATTTACCAATCCATATCTTTATATGTGTGTGTTTGTGTATGTGTGTGTGTGTGTATGTATGTGCGTGTTGTATTTCTGTTTGGTCATATTTCAAGTCATATGTTTATAATTGCATGCATGTGTATGTGTGGAGGCCAGAGGTTGATGCCTCCCCCGTTTTACTTTTTGAGACAAGGTGTCTCATTGAACCTTTAGTTCACTAACTTGGTGAAACTAGCCCCAGGGATCTTCCTTTCTCTGCATTTCCAGTGCTCAGTAAACATGTTCCACCTTGTTCAGCTTTTACATAGATGTCAGGGATCCAAACTCAGCTCCTCATGTTTGTATGGCAAGCACTTTGCCATGTGAACCATCTTCCCAACTCTTTAGTTTTTCACTTTATAAAACTTTTTTAAAAAATGCTTTTCTATCCAAGTATTAAGAAAAGATCTTTTATCTGATATCCCCTTGGTAGCAAATTATGTACCCTACCTCCATGTAGATAAATCTATTGGCCTTTTATGTTTTTTTTTTCTTTAGTTAGTTTCTACAAAATAAATATGAAGAGATTTAAAAGTTAAATAATGTACAGTAGTTCCTAAAATTTGTGGGATGGAATATCTACAAGCCAGTGTGATGGTCCTATGAAACAGGTCTTCGAGAGATATAGGATTCCCGTGATATTTTTGAAATGAGAAGAACTTTTATGTGTCTTTAAAAATGTTTCCAGAGGGCTGGAGAGATGGCTTAGTGGTTAAGCGCTTTCCTGTGAAGCCTAAGGATCCCGGTTCGAGGCTCAATTCCCCAGGACCCATGTTAGCCAGATGCCCAAGGGGGCACACACATCTGGAGTTCATTTACAGAGGCTGGAAGCTCTGGTGTGCCCATTCTCTCTCTCTCTCTCTCTTTCTCTGTCTGCCTCCTTCTCTCTGTCGCTCTCAAAATAAATAAATAAACAAACAAAAAAATAAAAAAAATATTTCCACAGATAATTCGATAGTGAGGGATTTAACCCAAGGAGTGGTTCATACTACTGACAGACATAAATTTTGATGTACTGTGGGGAGGTAGTAGAACGTGCAATGTGTGGCCTAGTTAGGGGAAATAGTTCACTAGATTGACCTCTTTGAAAATCATGCCTTCTTTTTGGCTCCTACATACTTTACTCTATTTCCCTGGAGTCAAGATTTGAATAGCGCTGAAACCTGTTTAGCTATGAGCAAAATAAGTAACTCTTCATGCAACCTGTTTCTGATTACACTTTGTGGATGGGATTTCAAAAGTCTGGCTAGTAAAGAAACTGATGCTGTGAGTCAGACCATGGCTGTGGCTGCCTGACCACATGTGCTGGATCCAACTTGAACTTTTAACCCACTTTACACCTTCCTTGTTGGCATGGTGCAAATCCTCAGCTGTAAATACATTTCATTAATTTTATATATACTGTCTTCATATATTCTCTGCTGTCCTGTTCTTAAAAAAAAAAAAAACTGACACATTGGCCATATTCTGTACTCCCTCTACCTGAAAATTTAGCAACTCCAACTATAACTACTCTCTACTTTTTCCTTAGATAGGATAATCCATAATCTCATTCACATGTAAACTCCTTTGATGTCTACCTCTTCAAAATAGTCCCCAAATGTAGTCTCATTTCCTAATTAGTTACCCACTACTTAAACCTTTTACCTATAATCTTGATAATAAATTGATCTACCTTTCCTAAGATGTCCTAACTTTATTTTCCTTAATTAATCACCTGCTACTTGAACTTTTAAAACTATAACCTTGAAAATAAGCAAATATACTTTACTGTTTAAAGTTCAAAAAAAAAAAAACTGTTAGGACTTTGTGTTTATACCCTACAAGACATCTAAAAGACAATTTTATTTGAGAGATATCCTTTGATTCAGAAGCCTTTGCATTTTGTTAATGGGTGGAATTTAGAAAATAAATTGAGCAGGCTAGTTATTAAAACTATAAATACTATAAGTAGTTCTTGGGTAATACTAGTAGGAATTCAGAAGATCAGAATATCAGTAGTGGTGGCTGGAGAAATGGCTTAGTAGTTAAGGCACATATCTTCAAAGCCTAAGGACCCAGGTTCGATTCTCCATGTCCCACTTAAGCCAGATGCACATGGGGACTCATGCATCTGAGATTTGTTTGCAGTGGCTAGAAGGCCTGGCACACCCATTCTCACTCTGTCTCTCTCTCTCACTTTATCTCTGCTTCTAATACATAAAATAAAAATAAATCTAGAAAAAGGAATATCAGTAGTAATGCAGTATTTATGCACATGGAATTTCAGATGGGATTAAGGACCCTCCTGGAAATGGGCTGAGATCTACTTTTATTAAAATTGAGGTAATAAAGTTGCCTTCCATTTATTCCTGTACTTGAACTTAATGGAAAGCTAAGATAAACATATATGCCCCTCGTACATTTGGGGGCACTAATTTAAAAGCAGTTCAATGTTTACATCAATTAACATGATCAATGCCGTGAGTTTTAGTCAGTTGGCATTGGGGGTTGTGAGAAAATGCAGAGTGGACATGATTGAAATACATGTAGCTTACCCATAATGGGGCACATGTAAAGTTGGTGGAAAGGAATGTGTGGCCGCTGAAGAAGAGGCGTTCACAACTCAATGGAAGTCAACTTGTTTGTTTCAAGGAAACAGGAACAATTCCTGGAAACTTCTCATAAATTCACATGCTCTAATGATCCAAAGTTCAACAATATGAAAGGATAAGAAAACGTAAAAGACATTCACTTGGGAAGAGAGCACTGCTACCCTGCCCACACAGAGAGAAGTTTAGAACGTGATTCCTCAGGATTCCTTTCTCCATTTTCGAGTGCCCAGCCTCTGAGGTGATGGCTGCTGGCACACTCCAGGGGAAGCCGCACACACAGTGAGCTGTCAGCAGGTATTGGCATGATCTGGACATCATCACTAACACTACAGGCAGAAACAGCAGCAGGAGATTGAGGCTAGAAAGGGAGAGTTGGGCTAGATATATAAATAAGCCCACCTCCAGAAACAGTTCCCCCAGCAAGGCTCGACCTCTCAGATTACCATCAGCTGCAGAGCAAGCACTACGATCACACGAGATTTTGTGGGATATCTGATTCACATTTCACCCTTGTCACCATAAACCAATGAACATCCTTGGTTGAAACTGCAACGTACTCAGTCTAACTTTAAAGGTTTCCACATTATTTTTATTCAGTTTTACCACTGTTCAAACATTCTAGTAGCCCACAGTCTTTAAATTGCAAGCCTGTAAAGGCCAAAACGTGACAACAAAGAATAGCCTTTCATACTGTAAATGATGGTATTGGGCACATCAAGGGAAGATTGAACCAATACAAGATCTCAAACAAACATAGCAAATATAAAATCCGGTGCCTCGAAGTCCAGCTTCTGTGACCAGTTATGTAGTCTCTGAGGTTCTAATTCTCCCCATCCAGCTGGGCTGTTCAAGCCTGGGGAAAGGTTCATTCGGACCCAGCTGCTCTTCTAGGCACTGAAATGCACAGTTCCTCCTCATGGCTTCTTTGGTCCTCCAAAGAAGTGTTCCAACATTCCTGCCTCACGTCACGCAATGGCCATTTCCAAAACGTAAACCACATTGCCAGTCCAAAGACCCTGTATTTCCTTTATTTTTTATACTTCCATAGTACCAGGTGAATTATCAGTTTGTTAATCCAATGTGTAATAAAGCTGACTATGAAGAGCAGGGCATTCCTTCAGCATTCGGGCTTCTTACTTTCAAAAGAATCCACATCCTCTCTAAATGTCCCAGGTACAGTACAGCTGACCCAAACTGAATGGTGGGAATCTCTCAAACAATTGCAGTTGAACAAAGCTATTGTTTCCATCCTGAAACTTTCATTTCTTTTTTTGCCATATCCTTCTGCTCACACCAGTTCATTTCCTCTAAATTCACCTGCGCTTAAGTCTTCACAACATGGGAAGAGCACATCCAGCCTCTCACCCAAACTGCTTCTAGACCAGTTCAGTCAAAGCTCTCCCTTCCCATCATGAACCGTATCAGTCAGTTCATAGTTCTCACTGCATTTAGATCTTTCATCTCCGACCAGAATGGTTCATCACCCTCTGTCTTTAACACTGTAATACATCTCTTAGACCAAGGTCTATCATCCTTCCACATTCTGGCCACAGATCAGTTCCAGAATGACAAAATGTACACAGTCAGTTTTCTAGCATGAATGGCCACACTCCTGTGGTATGAATATTGTGTTGGAGACCATATTGCTGGAATATTGCTGGAAGACCAGAAACAGTTCTAGGGAGAAAAGGATTTAGGTCAAGCTTACAGTCTTGAGAGAAAGCTTCATGACTATTAGAAAGCATGGTGCGAACAGAGGCTGATACATCCTGTCTGTCCCAGCAGGAGAGTGAACCACGTTCTGGCAAGGGGGATCTGCTTGCTATAACACCCACAACCCCACCTCCAGCAACACACCTCCCCCTGCAAGACTCTACCTCCCAAATTGCCACCAGCTGAGGGCCAAGTATTCAAAATCCATGATTATAGGTGTGGGGGGGTCTCTGATTCAAACTAACACATACAACAAGATGGAAATGTTAGGAACCTGGAATGTTTGCCAAGGCAAGTTTTAATTGAGTGGATCCATTTCAAGCCCGTTTGTTCTAGACATGTGTTCCAGATGTGCTGCTGGAGTCAGTTTGCCTTTGGGTTTCAGTCTTGTTTTGTTCTCTACCTTCTGTTACCTCATTTGTCATTTTTTTTTTTTTTGAATGGAACTGTTTCATTCATATAAACCTCTTATGGTGGTTGTATATAAATGATTTTTTTTAATGAGAGTTTTTAGATAATTGGTACATTGAATATCAGAAAACTTTGAACTTAGGCTTCTGCACAATGTTTGCAACAGTAAGATTATAGTTATTTTGTCACAGAGACAAAGCAGCATTACTAATATAAGCTTACGTAAATGATATTAGAGCTGCTACAAAAGAGGCACAAGAGAATATTCGCTCTTCTGTCATGCGTGGAATTAGCTGCAAGGCGCCCTCACATCCCAGAAAGCACGCAGTCAGCAGCCTGAAGAGATGGGCCCTGTGCTCCTGGGCTTCTCAGCTTCTCTACAGCTCAAGGTTATGCAGCTGTTTTGGTTAGAAGCCACTTTTTCTGTGAAGCTTGATTTCAGAAGACTGAACAAACTCAAACAAGGTTTGACCACCAACAGACCCATCCTGAAAAGAGCACTCAATTGAATATCTCCAAGATAAATGTCTTTTCAATAAACATTTGTCCCCCTGCTTCCCACTTGAACATTTTTTTTAATTGATTTTATACTTGGTCTGCCCCAAAATCCCTTTTAGCTTCCAAATGTTCTTTTGTAGTAATATCATGATGATTACATGCATATTGTTAAAAGCATTCTACATTTCAGAATACAAAGCAGTCATTAAGTAATTCATATTTATGATAATTATTTTTTCAACCTATGGATATTCAAATTATTCAAAATAACCAAGTTCAACTGGTGGATTATAATTAAGTGTGTCTGAACTAAGAAGTTAAGCAATTGGAAAGTGATTTTTAAATGTACAGTGCAGTGCCACTTGCTCTATTTTCATTCGTTGTCATGTGTCTTGCCGTGTCCTTTATCTGCCTGGGAATTTACAAGGAACACAGCAGGTTGTGAATTTTTAATAGTCTTTCCTCAAGGAAAGGAAAGGTCAGTATTAACATAAAGTTCTTCTTAAAGATTTGTGGCACAAATGTTTCTCACTGGAAAACAGGTGTTACTGAAGAACTTAAGCCACAATAATCTAATATTTTTTCTATGTTTAAAGAAAACTTAATGTCACACATAATAAATAGCAAATGCATATAAACTATTTTCCTCTAAAATTAGATGCTATAATTATTTTGACATGCGATCAATTTTATCTTATTCCTTTGAATCATAGGTATATGACTTTATTCAATTAAATGTTTATTCTGTGGAAATATTAGTGTCCAGCAATCAAACAGGAAAGGAAATAGTAATGAAAAAGGTAGATATAAGAAATCACTCTTGTCTGACATTATACATGTAAGAAATAGAAGAAAGAGGAGATAATACCAGGGGAAGTGTTTAAATGTTACACATAAGAAGAGAGAGTTGAAATAATACAGAGACATGTAACACGGACAGTGTAAAGCCCAGTCAGGAGTCTGTGGTTAATGAGCTTTCACAGGTCTGAGGAAGTCATGACCACTAGTACAGCTGTTAGAAGTTGGCTCTTGTAACCCACTGGCTTTGTCTGTGAAAGGAGATAATTACCTAGATCTTAGGAGATGTGTAAGTTAATCTGAATCAATATTGCAAGTGTCTGTTGCAGTTCTTACCATTTTTTTCAAATGTTTTTGAAGAATATTCTTTCATTCCCATATCATTCCCATAAACTGATATCAAGGCCCCTGTGATGATTGTTTTTATCCCCTAATGCTAATATTAGTATTCAGTTATGATCAGCTTTTTCATCTATTGGGAACACATTTTAAAATGTAATTTATCACGAACATAAGACTGATTGGTAGAAAAATGCGTATTCTAAGTAAAACCTCTTAACACGAAAAATTACCTATACCTATACATAGGTGTCTGCTTTTCTTAATTATATTTCTGTTGGACAAGGTAGACAACCTTTCATTTTCTGACTCTTAAGCCAATCCCACTTATAGCCCTTATCCCTTTGATTCCTTGTTACCATGTTCAATTTTCTAATCCAACAGAAACTCCCTCCGTATGTGGTCCAATTATAAAATTTAATTTTAACTCTCTAGCATAAGCGAAGGTAAGAATCCCACTGTGATTTATATTCTAAAATTGAGCTTAAAAATTAAAATCTCACTGTATGATGGTATGAAGAAACTGTCTTTTTAACTGTCAAACTGATTAGAGCAACAAAACTTGTTTTAGTCATCCTCATCCTGCCGTCGGTATTTCTGCATCCAGACCCGTGCTCTCTATTCATCCAGCATTCTAAAATGTAAGTTTCTAATCTGTAAATTTTGTTCAGATTCAAAACTCTACCTTTAATTCACTTTTGGCTTTTGCACGCTTAACAAGTCCACTTTCGTTACCATGGGCTAGTAAGGAGCTAGTCTGTAAACTTCCATTGCTTATCTACTATAAGTATTCTGACAGAACTAAGTTGCAATTTTTTGCTTATAGAGCTACCAGATTATTATGAGATTAAGCAAATATTCCTCAACTAAATTTACTCAATAAATCAGCAATAATATCAGAGCTGTCAACTGTTAATCATGTCACTATTTGCATTGAGAATTGATGGTATTTTATAGAATTGTTTTGATTCTAAACAAAATAAGACATATGCAATGCTTATATCTTCCACTTAAAAATTGTCCATGCATGTAATTAGAAAATTTTCCAGTGACTATGTGCATTTTCAATTACTATTATTTATCAATAGTGTGACTAAATGATCTTATGTGACTTCTGAGAACTTTTTGTTTAAATGTACGTATTTCTTCAGTTTACCACTCTTTGTTGTTTCTAAATAGCTAAAATGCAATAAAAAACATTTTCTTCTTAATTTCTTTTTTTACTTCTAATGTACATATTCATTTTAGATAGCTCTAATAAAGTGAATTGCCATTATAAAATATGATAATGTATTTCATGGATAAATGCTAATTAGCACCAACCACTATAACAGTGAACCACTTCTGTAAACCTAGCAGAAACTAACAATATAGAGTATATAAAATTTCCATGTTTTGATGTACAGTTAAACATATTTTAGCATTTAGACTCAATAGCATAAGTTCTCATAAAGAACGAAATAACTTTTAATCAAAGGCCAAAATTCTGCTTAAAATGGGTAATAATCAATTAAATCTGTTTATTTTATTAAATTATATGATAAAATTTAATCTACTAATATCTAATATTGAATAACAAAAATGTCAGAGGAAAAGAAATCAAGTTTATGTAAGTATCTAACTTTTCTATTAGTTACTAATTTCATTCAATATTTATGTAATTGAAAACCATTTCCCTAATCTTCCCCCTTATATCTACACTGTTTACTGTTAAAGAATAAAACAAGGCTCTTAAGATGATAATATTTCCTTCAGCTCATGTTTGAGATAACTCAAGAATACAGTAAAGGACCACAGGGGTCATTGGGAAATCCTTTTTACTTTCCAATGTAAAAGTCTTCTGAGTGTGTTAAAGATGTAAACCTTTGTCTTTTCATATCTGGCAATGGTGTTGATGATGAGAATAAAACCTTCCTGACCAAAAAAAAAGTATGAAACATTTGTTACTGTATCTCAATTGTAATAGATACTTTGTAGAAATTATGAAAGGGACATATTTTTATTTATATTGTCAAATAACTACGGAAAATTTTAAAAGTATCATTTTCTTACAAATAACAAAACACCAATTCTTTTTTTTTCTTTTTTTCTTTATTAGCTAGTTTTGTATTCAGCAAATACAGTCAGTTTGGTACCATTCTTGGGCTCATCCGTGACCTACCTCCTCCCCTTGGCCCCTCCTTGTTGAGGTATAATGGTCATGCATTGTGGAGTTAGCCCACAGTTATGGGTAAGCTAAATGTCTCTGCATATCATGACCCAACATGTGGCTCTGACATTCTTTCTGCCCCTTCTTCCGCAAAATTTCCCTGAGCCATGTTGGGTTCATTTTTGGTCTGCTTCAGTGATGAGGTGTTGAGGGCCTCTGAGGCTCTGGCTCTCTGATTTGGTAGGAGTTGATTTCCTCTGTCAAAACAGCAATTCTAATGTACACCGTGTGCACTGGTGTACTGGCCGAACTAAAGAATACGTCATTGGTTTCCCATGAATATCTTCTGTGCTAACTGTGGTCCAGGTCCTCACTGTCGGTTAAGAAATCCACAGCATGTACCCATCTGTAGCTTATGTCCACAGCCAATATATTTGCAAGGAACATGGGACACTGTACTATTTTTTTTTTTTCAACTTCCCAGATTTGATTCTTTGTCCTAGATGGGCCTCTTTTCTAGCCCAACCTCCCAAAGCTCAACTCACTCACTGATACATCTTTAAGTTTGACTGGCTTTATGGACAACACTGAAATACAGTAGTGATAGATTCTGTCCATGAGACATGGACTCCTGGTTCCATTTTCAAACAGGAAGAACATATACCCTGGGCTGAAGTGTCCACATGAAAGAACACATAACTTTTCGGGATGATGAACAAAATCTAAAGGTTCTGTGTGATATTGTCAGAAGCAAGGCAAGGAAGCAAGGAACAGGACCACCAGGCAGTTTCTTTCCTTTACAGATTATGGGAAGATAGATTTGGCAAGGTTCAAGGTTAGAACATATTTTACTTTATAGTTTATTTATTCATTGTTTATCACTTGTCAACGTGTGTTACATAGACATCTCTGTTCTTTTGTACTATGATCTACAAATATTTTCATTGTAGTCATCTTTTATAGGAACCAAAACATAAAGAGTGGCATTTCTTTTTGAAAGTTTTATTTGTTAGAGGGACAGAGACAGAGAGAGAGAGAGAGAGAGAGAGAGGAGAGAGAGAGAATGTATGTCAGGGCCCTCAGCCACTGCAAATGAACTCCAGACATATGTGCCACTTTGTGCATCTGGCTTTCATGGGTTCTGTGGAATTGAGTCTGGGTCCTTTGGCTTTGAAAGCAGACTCCTTAACCTCTAAGCCATCTCTCCAGACTGAAATGTATCATTTCTAAAATAGTAGCTTTGTTTCATGTATGTTTGATGTCTAACAGATATTACTAATATCTAATAGGTTTGATGTCTAGCAGATAGTACTATGCCAGATAGAAATACAATAACTAATAAATTTATTGAAACTGAATTTGCTACATGAGAATAAAATACTGTTTTAATTATGGGAAGGGAGCATTCAATATTTTCATCAATGCTGTTGTGTTCATAAAGATTTATTTCCTCATGAAAATTTTTATATATCAAGGCAAAAGAGATCTTGTTTTAACTTTGGTTTTTTTTTCTAGTTAGAATTTATTATGTTATCAAAATGGTACATAAAACCTTCTTGCTGGTGTACAAATGTGTGTGATCAAAGTTACTCAACTCTCATTTCTAGGGCTAGGATTATTACTGAGCCTCATTATTCAGTGATAGGATTTGAAGGCCCTTCATTGAATTCTTTCTGCACTATGCACCTTTAGACATTATCAGTGACATACTCATTTTTATTTCCGCTAGCTTCATTCAGACCAAGATAAAGGAGACGGATCACTCAAATATATTTTATCTGGAGATGGAGCTGGTACACTTTTTATTATTGATGAAAAAACAGGTGATATTCATGCCACAAGGAGAATTGACAGGGAGGAAAAAGCCTTTTATACTCTGCGTGCTCAAGCTATTAACAGAAGAACTCTGAGGCCAGTAGAACCAGAGTCTGAATTTGTGATCAAAATCCACGATATCAACGACAATGAGCCAACATTCCCAGAAGAAATTTACACTGCCAGTGTTCCTGAAATGTCCGTTGTAGGTGAGTGTGTTTACAAAATTTATGTAAACATTAAATATATAACAATAATCTGAAGAAATTCTTCCTGTATTGTGATGAACTGAAATCATCTTTTTAATTCCTATTAAATGTAATATATAATGTATATTACTTCAGAAGCAAAGAGTAAGAAGGGAGACTAATGTGCTTTACATTTCCCATAGATTTTCAAATCTTCACAATACATATAGGTAAGCTTCAAAATTCCAGGAAAATACCACTGAACTTCAGAAAAAAAAAAAAACTGAAGAGATATATTTTTGGCACGTGGATTTTTATGATAGTTGTGTACAATCCTAACATTATATCTATTATAAATGTGTTTCTTGCTATTCATAAGGGATTTAATTCAGGTCCCCTCACAGATACTGGACTTCTTAAATGCTTAATTTCTGTGTGAAAAATGGTATAGCATTTACATATGTCCTATAAATAATTGCCATGCATATTAACTAATCTCTAGGTTGCTTACAATACATAGGATAATAAAATATTGTCAATATTTATGTAATATTGTTTAGGGACTTTAATAAAATGTTCATAAAATATATACTTTAAAAATATTTTAAATCTCAGAGGAGTTGGCACCTCCAATGCAAAGGCTGCTGACATAGAAGGCCTGAGGCACCTGGAAAACACTTGTCATAGAATACAGCATTGGTCCTGTGTACTAGAAAACCTACAACCCTGAACAACAGCCGAATGCCGTGTCACTCCTTTATACTCGAAGGCTAGGGGCACATGAACAATGCCTATGATAGAATGCAGTGTTGGTCCTGTGCACTGGAAGGCTAGGGGCACATGAACAATACCTGGGATAGAATGCAGTGTTGGTCCTGTGCACTGGAAGGCTAGGGGCACATGAACAATACCTGGGATAGAATGCAGTGTTGGTCCTGTGCACTGGAAGGCTAGGGGCACATGAATAATGCCTATGATAGAATGCAGAGTTGCTCTGGCATACTGGTCACATTTTTTTAATTAGTTATGTACACAATGTGTATACAACCATGTTGGTACCACAATTTTTAACAGAAGAGATTGTCTAGATTTTCTGTAAGTCTTAAATGAATGAAATGACTAGCTTCCTTTTCCCAGACTAAATATTGAAACATCTTTGCATTATAATCTTTACATATGAAAATGTTCTGTAACAAATCTCATACTGAAATAAACCCCTCAAAACCTCATCATTAATCACATAATGATATAGAACTACACATTTGGAGTATAGAATAGGGGAACATTGGAAGTACAACTTTACTTTTCAAGAAAATTAAATTTTTCAATGTAAATAGATACATTTATTAAAATGTACTTTAATTTTTTTATTAATTACATATTTGAAGTAGATGAAATACATCAGGAAATATTACATTTTTATAGAGAAGTCTCTTTGGATACACTAGAATATACACACTTCTAAAATGTATATGGATTTATTTAAGCTGATAGAACTATTCTATTGTCTTTTTTGTTAATTATAGTTTTAGTAGCATCTCTTTAACCTCCACATTTCTCAATCTTCTGGGATTGTTATTTAATATTTATTTTGTAAATCCCAAGGACTTTTGGCAGTTACCTGTTATAAAGCCCTTACAAATATCATGAACTTTATTAGGCTGATTTTAGGAGCTCATAGAACATGCAATTATCTTGGATTGTTTCTAAATTTGGAATTCAATCTACTTATAAAATTGTATTCTAGAGCAAATGTTAATTATTTTTAGAGTTAATTAGTACAGAAATGGGAAGAGGAACATGCTGAGCCCTTTGTGATTTAGATGTGCCCTTTATATAAAACAAGACTATCATGTGAAAAGGAATTGAAATATCAAACTTCCACGTTTTTAATGTGGGCAAGTTAATGATTATTTTTGTATTTTTTCTTGAGGTAGCTTTATGATATTTTGGTTTATTGTAGCATTATTATTTATTTCATGCATTTTAATACACCTGTTAGCTAAAAAAATACTAATTTAAACCTGGAGCTTATTCGAATTAACATAGCATTATATATCTATATCTAAATGTATATAATGTTTTTCATTCAAACTATAAATAACAGTTTCTTAATAAAGTGGTCATTTTTTGAAGCCCCAAGTAATGAAAACCAGTGCTTTTGCTGCTCCTCCTGGGGCTTTGCTGAACTAGGCTGGGTTTGCATTTTTCAGGTACTTCTGTGGTGCAAGTCGCAGCTACCGATGCAGATGACCCTTCCTACGGGAACAGTGCCCGAGTCATTTACAGCATCCTTCAAGGGCAGCCCTACTTCTCTGTGGAGCCTGAAACAGGTCAGGACTAGCGTGTCAGTGTTTGTTGGTATACGAATCTGTATGGTGTTACAAGTATTAAGGTCCTAGGAGAACAAGAACAAATCCCGAATATTTGTCTGGGGAGATGGCTCAGTAGGTAAAATGCTTGCTGTTCAGACATGAGGACCTGAGTACAGATACTCAGAATCCTCATGAAATACCAGTAGGCATCAGAAGCACTTTTGTATTCCCAGTGCTTGGAAGGCAGAGGTAAGAAAACACCTGGGCAAGCTGCCTAGATGGACTGGCCAATAGGAAAGCTCTGGTTTCCAGTGAGATGTCCTCTCTCAATAAATAAAATGGTGAATGATAGAGGAAGACAGCCAAAGTCAAACTCTGTCTCTCTCTCTCTGTCTCTCTGTCTCTGTCTCTCTCTCTCTCTCCCTCTCTCACACACACACACACATGTCATACACTCACACATATGCCTACATACTTATGAACACATACATACATGCAAACACAGCACATACATGCACAAAAAGAAAGAATTGAAAAAACTGAACCATATCCCTTAGAAATGTGACTATTACAAAACTCAAAACAGAATTAATTAAACTAGCTAATGGAAATATAATGTTTTAGTTTATATATACAGGTCATGCTCCATAGCAGTATGGTGTCAGTTAATATCAAACAACATAAAATTTAAAATATATATGGAATTGCTTGTATAGATTTAAAACAAGATAAATCATACAGCATGCATAAACGCATATATATGTATGCATATAGAATGATCACTTAAAAATGTATTATTTATCTATTTGAGAGATAAAGAGGGATAGAGAGTAAAGAGGCAGCACCAGGGCCTCCAGGCACTGCAAACAAACTCCAGATGCATGTGCTACCGTGTGCATCTAGTTTACCAAGGTATTGGGGATTTGAACCTGGATCCTTAGGCTTTGCAGGCAAGAGCCTTAACCACCAAGCAATCCATACAGCCCTAATGTTCTTTTTTTCTCTCTCTTTTTTTTTCTGAGCTTTTCTTTTTTTCTCTTTTTTTTCTTTATTAGTTAGTTTTGTATTCAGCAAATACAGTCAGTTTGGTACCATTATTAGGCTCATCTGTGACCTACCCCCTCCCCTTGGCCCCTCCTTGTTGAGGTATACGGGTCATGCATTGTGGAGTTAGCCCACAGTTATGGGTAAGCTAAATGTCTCTGCATATCATGACCCAACATGTGGCTCTGACATTCTTTTTGCCCCCTCTTCCGCAAAATTTCCCTGAGCCATGTTGGGTTCATTTTTGGTCTGCTTCAGTGATGAGGTGTTGGGGGCCTCTGAGGCTCTGGCTCTCTGATTTGGTAGGAGTTGATTTTTCTCTGTGCTGATCTCCTTGCCCCTTGTGCTGGTATCCGGTTCATCAGGAAAACAGCCCCCTTGCTTGTTTCCCCAATTTTTCTTAGTTTCAGCAGGGGCCCTTTTGAGGTGTTCTTTTAAAATCACTGAAAATCATACTTGTGAGTTAAGCATATTCAAATAAAAATTGACAATCCAATGGTTGAATTTTCTCCAAGGTATCATAAGGACAGCTTTGCCAAACATGAACAGAGAAAACAGAGAACAATACCAGGTGGTCATCCAAGCCAAAGATATGGGCGGTCAGATGGGAGGCTTATCAGGAACCACCACAGTGAACATCACGCTGACAGATGTGAATGACAATCCGCCTCGCTTCCCTCAGAGTAAGTGCCCTTCCATGGTCTTTTCATAGCAAAGGATTTGGTGAAAGAACAACAACAACAAAAAGATACTGTGAGTATTGTAAATTTAAATGCAAAGTGAGAGATGAAAGGCATGTATGCGAGTGTTCTCGCTGCTATTAAAGATACAACCAAATCTTCACAGTGACATTTCGCAGGGAGATGGGAGCTATGATTCTAAAACCTCCTCATATGGGCACCTTGCCTCTGGAACTGTTGGCTAAGATCTGTTTATTTCAGCAAAAAGAAATATTTTATTTAAAAACAGTTAAAATTCATCATGAAAAAGAACATCTATGTTTGCAATTTAATAAAGCGGGTCCTAATTTGAAGGTGAAATTTAATAAAACATCTAATTTAACGAATTATAAAGGTTCTACCAAAAAGGGCTACATTGTAGATCCTTATAGCTCATGTGACTTCCATTTTCTATCCCTGTGTGTTAGCTCAGCCATCCTAGAACATTTTACAACCCTGGTCCACGTACAGATATATTTTGAATTTTTACCATGCAGATTCCTAAAATGGGATAAGAACTGGTTAAGAATCATCAGCTCCTGACCAGTTATTCATGTATACAACGTTTTTCCTTACCTCAGCTTTGTAGAATTCATGTACCGTACATAGGATGGCATTGAGTTTCTGTGCACACCGAAGGGCCAACCAAGTTCCTTCTGTTTTAAGTGATTCTGCATGTCACAATAGAACAAAGAGGTTTTTAGGAATCAGCCATAGAAACATGCTTGTATCACCTCTGATCTTAATTTTCATTAATTCCAGAACATTATCTTTGACATTGATTACCAATTTTATTTTTTAATTGGCTTAAATATCTTTATGATAAAGTAAAATGTAAACTGTCAGCGATTGTTGTAACTTTCCAGTGCCAAAGACCATTACTAAGAATGACTTTTAGTCTTACACTGTATCACTGAATTTATTTTGTTTGTGTGTGTGTGTAGGTGTGTGTGGGTGTGGAATGTGTGAGGCATGCTCGTATACGTGCCCTTGTGGTGTCTCACACTCTTGCCTCCTCAGTGACATGAGGGTCTTTTGCCTGCAGTGGCTGGAGTGGGATGTAGTTTTTCTGCCGTGTCTTGTATTTGACCCAGAGTCTCATTTTACTGATTCCAGAACTAGAGAGGCTTTCTGGAGTTCCCACCGCCCTGTGAAACTGGGATAATGGGCGTGACTGGCAGTGCTCAGCTCTTTTACCTGGGTCTAGAGATGTGAACTGAGGTATGCTCAGGCCCCTTTAAGCACTCATACTTGTGCAGGAAACAAACTGAACTACTGAGCCATCTCTCCAGCCCTGTGTTCTTTAATTTTACTAACATTTTATTTCTCTTCAGTCTAAATCTGCTTATTAGTGGTGCATGATGTGGATTAATTTGCTTACAATTGAGTACATGTAAGAATTATAAAATTTTGAGCAAACTGTACCTCTGTATATTCAACAAATTATTATTTTTAAAAATATTTTTGTTTACTTATTTATTTGAGAGTGACAGACAGAGAGAGAATGGGCGTGCCAGGGCCTCCAGCCATTGCAAATGGACTCCAGACACGTGCACCCCCTTGTGCATCGGGGTAACGTGGGTCCTGGGGAATCGAGCCTCGAACCGGGGTCCTTAGGCTTCACAGGCAAGCACTTAACCACTAAGCCATCTCTCCAGCCCTCAACGAATTATTTTTAGATGTGTCCATGTCCAGCAGTCCTGCTGTTTATCTGCCCTTTAACACAAAAATAAAGACACTCATACACACATACACACACACTCACAGACATATATATATATTTAAAAATTTAAAAAATCATCCTTCAAGTTCACGTTATCTGTGTCATTTGACAGGGAAAAGAAAGCTAATGATAGCCATATATAAAAATAAAAAATGGGGACACAATTAAATACAACTCATTAGTACAGCTCATGAGGTCATGGTTATGATCTCCATTCAGCAAACAATCTAGGGTTAAAAACACCAGTGTCAGAGGGCGTGGTGGTGCACGCCTTTAATCCCAGCACTTGGGAGGCAGAGGTAGGAGGATCGCCAAGAGTTCGAGGCCACCCTTGAGACTACATAGTGAATTTCAGGTCAGCCTGAGCTAGAGTGAGACGCTACCTCAGAAAAAAACAAACAAACAAACAAACACCAGTGTCAAATTGTTAATAGTGACAGAAATGTAGAAATGTGGTGGCATCAACATCTAACTCTACATTTATAGCACAATAGATTTCAAGAATTTTTAACACAATCTATATCTCATCTTGTTACTTGAAATTATAGATGAAAAATAATGTGCAGATTATCTCCTAACTTTTATTCTATGTTACGAATATTTGCAATCCCGTCGGATTATGTGGAATACTCAGTCAGCACATCATAGGTCATGTAGTATTTGGCAACCTAATGTTTTATTTAATTAATTTATTTATTTACAAGCAGAGAAACAGACAGGAGAGAGACAGAGAATGGGCATGGGAGGGCCTATAGCTGCAGCAAATGGGCTCCAGATGCATGTGCCACTTTATGCATCCGGCTCTAAGTGGGTACTGGGGAATCAAACTCTGGTCGTTAGGCTTTGCAGGCAAGTACCTTAACTGCTGAACAATCTCTCCACACTTATTTTTTAAAATATTTTATTTATTTGTTTATTTGAAAGTGAGAGGAAGAGAAAGAGGCTGATAGGATGGGTGATCCAGGGTCTCCAGCCACTGCAAATGAAGTCCGCATGCATATGCTGCCTTGTGCACTTGGCTTATGTGCGTACTGGGGAATTGGACCTGGGTCCTTGGGCTTCACAGGCAAACGCCTTCAGTGATAAGCCATCTTTCCAGGCCTTGGCAACCCAGTTTTAGCGCCTAATATCATTATATTAGGCATCTGTTGTTTAGAGAAAGTTCTCTTCATGAGTGCTTTCATATGTAGTATGTTACTGAAACTTCACAACTAACTTATGTAGACCTGGGATAATGGTGGTGATGATGGTGATGGGCGAGATACTCAATGTACAAAAGAAACAGAGAGTAAATATTGCCTAATAGAAACATCACGTAAGCTGAACTTTGTGACTTATGTGGACCCTTAACTTTTTTGTCAGGCATATTAACTATTAATAAGACTATTTAAAATGTAAATATAAATATTTAATTCAATATTAATTTTGTAAAAGTAAACAAGGAAAACCTTACTTAAATAGTTTAAATTATCTTCAGTCTGAGTCTTACACCAGGTATGTTTGGCTTTCATTAAATCTCATGTTAGATTAACTGCATTTCCACATGGCTTCTCGGGGGTTAGAGGCTTGTATCGTGGTTTCCGTGTTGGATAGCTCAGAAGCAGACCCAACACGAGTCTCAGTGATCTAATTTACCTGGTCGCTTTCCACTGTGGTCAGTTAACTGACCTCTTTGTTTTTCACTCTCACCAGTGACTCTAGTAGATGGTGCATACTTCATGGAATGATAGAGTAAGCCTACATGACTTCATGTTTGAAGCATGGACTAAATAGATTGCCCTCATATGCATGTATGTACATCTATGTTGGTTTGGGATAGTGCTGTTCTGTTATTACTAATTACAAAAGCAAGGTCAGAGCTTAAACTTTCTGGTTGACTGACCCCAAATCAGTGTTTCTCAAGAGGCTGCACAAAAGTCTTTGTCTTTAGAGGGGAGGAGTCCTGTTTGTCATTTATTTTATTCTGAGGCTTTATCACAGTGCTCTGACTTAGTGATAATTTCATTGATGATGTGTCAAGACCTCTTTGCTGGGGTTAACTGGTGGAAACTGCCACCAGATGGAGTAAGGAAGCCGCTGGGCGTGTTCAGTTCAAATGATGGTGAGTTGCTGGGTGACCTTTGCAACAGTTTCCAGGCTGAAAATTTTAGTTTTAGTATATGGAGATCTTTTCACAGGAAATCACAAATTCATGTATGTAAAACCATTGCTTTATGGATTCCCAAATAACTTCAGAATCTATAAATGTCCAAAATTGGGCAATGTAACTTCTCCAGGCCTCAGTTCCATCATATATATTAGTTATTTCTCATGATGTCATAATGGAAAATAAAAAGCTGTCATGTAGGTATCTTCAGTAGTCATTGTAACATAAAACAGATTCTCAGTGCACAAGAATGTTTTCCCATTTTTTTCGATGTAGAGAGTTATGTCACATGGTCCTATTTTAAGTTTTTTCTATGTTCTGATGCCAAACTGTGATTCTGCTGTGCAAATTGAAGATGAAATTAAAAAACCTGAAGCCTAGAGAGCTTCTTAACCCTGAGAACAGCAATAGCCAGTGCACTTGGCTCTTGTAGCAATTCATCCTACCATCGGTGAGGCTAGCAGGGCAGATTTTTTTTTTCTTTTTTGTCTTCTACAAGTGATAAAGCACTCAATGGCCCTTGAATTTTAAGTTCTGCTTCACTGTGCTAAAGTTACAAAACTGTTGGGCATCCACACCTGCATCCTTCAACTTGTCATTCCTATTTGAACATGTTAGGTCTGTTTATCTCATGTCCTTCATTCTTTCCCTAAAGTCTTACAATTCAAGATAGGTTTAGATTAAATTGTAAGATCCTTATATCTGTAGGAGACAGATAAAATCATATGGAGCAATGACAATGACTTTATGCATAAAATATACACATTTGCAAAGTGTTACGATGTTCACTAAGTCCAGAATCAGTAAGTAGGTGCTGAAATATGGGCAATGCAGGTAGTTCTTGTCCCAGTATAGCATCCTCACTTTAATGCCACCAACAAGGCTGGGTACTGTTCTTCCCTAACCCACTTAAAAGGGCATCAGAATGCAAAATTCAGTCCCAGAGAATAAATTTACCTAGCAATTGGCAGGTGTTCAGGATTCAACCCAACTGTTTAGTGCCTAGAGCCCAGCTCTTCTGTTTTGAAAGGAATTGTATGTGTCAGGGCAGCCACAGGGTTCCAGAAGAAAAAGGAAACAGCATCTGAAACTGAGATGAAAAGTACTAGCTGTCTCACAGCAGACTGTGAAAGCTGCCAAATAATTCAAAAAGACCACCACTCTCCATTTTTACAGGGACAATAGAGACAGAAACAAAATTGAGCAGATGATCCTCGCTCCTATTCAAAGATGAATACTGGGTCCTAGGAGGGCCAGCCCTCACACAACCAGGCTCATGTGTACTCAGAACTGGATCACAGAGACACTTTGCACACATATTACATTGCCAAGTCCAATAACATATATATGGATGCAATATCAGCTTAGGATTTTATAAGGCAGTCTATGAATTCTATACGAAAGATCTCTCACTGTATGATTGAGAAATTCCTTTGTTTTGGGAATACCATGAACTTAGATAATATCAAATTCATGAGAATTTGATGTTTATCATATAAATATTTACATCTAACCACAGAGTGAATAACTTGTACTCTGCTCCATTTTCCTGCAAATTATTAAGAACAGTAATAAAATCAGTTTTTTTCCACCATTTTATTGTTAGTTTAGTTCTGAAAGATAATGTAAAATGTCTCATTTATAGTGGTTTTAATTTAGATCACTCATAGATGACAAAAGATCTTTGGGTGGTCAAATTAACATAACAAACCTCTATTCCTAAAGTCTTTCAAATACACACACACATACACACACACACACACAGAGAGAGAGATACACACACACACCCCTTCACATTATACCTAAAGATAATAAGCAAATTCTCATTCCAGTGTCACTCAAACCTAAACCAGGTATAACCCTCAGAAATTGTTTGTGTGCTTGCACTGTTTGAATATTATTGTCTGACCTTAAACTATTATTTATGTAACTGTTTTTCAGTGTTTTATTTTCTCAAAATAAAAAAGAATAGCAGTATAAAATAATAGTACTGGGCATAGGGGCTGGAGAGATGGCTTAGCGGTTAAGGCACTTGGCTTGCAAAGCCAAAGGATCCTAGTTTGACTCCCCAGGACCCATGTTAGCCAGATGCACAAGGTGGCACATGCATCTGGAGTTCGTTTGCAGTGGCTGGAGGCCCTGGTGCACTCATTTTCTCTCTCTCTCTCTCAAAATAATAAATAAAAATGAAATATAAAAAATAGTACTGGGCAATACTATAGCAAGTACTAAGTACTGTAAATTTCATTTATAATGTACAACATCAATATGAGCAGATGCCATAATTAATCAGCCCTTTCATGTGTCATACACTGGATTCTGTAAAACATTGTCACATTTTTTAATTATTCATTTTGTTTATAAGTAGCAGGTGGAAGGCCTATGAAATTTGGCTTTAAATTCTATGCTTCTAAACAGTACACCAAAAATATTGGTATATGAAAAAAATATTTTTTACACTTTTTTATCCCACCTTGTGTTAATTCCAAGACTTCATGACTTTGATGGTACATAGGTCCAGTCTCACAGAGTGCTCTGGATTGTTAAAATGTCCATAAATTTTCATACAAAACCAGCAAATCATGTTTTTGTGTTGGTGCTTTTGTGTTACTTGAATATGAAGAACACTGACAGTATTCCCGAGTTCCATAGATTGCTTGGGCAGATAAGTTTGCATGAGACAAGGTCTTTCAAGGAAATTTCATAGAGTATACATAGGGATTTGAAGCACGTAGATTCGTGAGCTATGAGACCAACATAATCCCTGCCCAGGACAAGAGAGATTTGATTTAATAAATGCTGATTTTCACTTTGTAAATAGAGTCAACCTCTCCTCTACTGGGGATGACAAGGTAATGTGAGCCCCAGGCTGATCTGCATATTTTAAAGTTATCAAGTTTTTTTTTTAGCTGGAGCAACTGGCATGTGTGTCCCAAGGAAGATGCTTCAACATGAGAAATAAAGAAATTAAATTTAATACGTCTTCTATTTTTTTTTTCAATTTTATTTTTTATTTTATTTATTTATTTTTTTTTGTTTTTACGAGGTAGGGTCTCACTCTAGCCCAGGATGACCTGAAATTCACTATGTAATCTCAGGGTGGCCTCGAACTCATGGCGATCCACCTACCTCTGCCTCCCGAGTGCTGGGATTAAAGGTGTGCGCCACCACGCCCAGCTTTTTTTTTCCAATTTTATATGGACTATATGTGCCACTGGTTTTTCTATTTTGCATTGGCCACATTCAGTATAATTTTTACTGTGAACACAAAAATTTCCTTTAATATTTGTTGTAATTTTCCTCTTTGTCCCAGTGCCTATATATTGTAAGCATTAAAAAGCAACAGTTTAGGGGCTGGGGAAATGGCTTAGCAATTGAGGTGTTTGCCTGTGAAGCCAAAGGACACAGGTTTGATGATTCTGCAGTACCCACGTAAGCCAGATGCACAAGGAGGCGCATGTATCTAGAGTTCATTTGCAGCTGCTAGAGGCTCTGGCACGCCCATTCTCTCTCTCTCTCTCTCTCTCTCCTTGCAAATAAATAAAATAAAACAAAATTTAAAAGCAACAGTTCCACGAAATCATTTGTTGATTTGATAAACAATGTTTAAAATCTTACTATGTAACAAGATTTGTGTTAGGAAATTTTAACAAATTATTATAACCCTAAATTAGAAAATGAAATATAGGATACATCCAGTAACAATTTGCCCTCTGATAGTGTATTCAAACAATCTCCTCTCCTTTCCTCTGCCTCCCTCCCTCCCGTCCTCTCACATGTGTGCATGAACATACACAGAGGCTCATCTCTTTAATAGTTTCTACTCCAAACACTCTCTCACTATTTTTCTTGCTACTTTTTCTTTTCTTTTTTTTTTTTTTTTTTTTGGTTTTTCGAGGTAGGGTTTCACTCTAGCCCAGGCTGACCTGGAATTCACTATGGAGTCTCAGGGTGGCCTCGAACTCACGGCGATCCTCCTACCTCTGCCTCCCGAGTGCTAGGATTAAAGGCGTGCGCCACCACGCCCGGCTTCTTGCTACTTTTTCAAAAGAAGATTTTTATTTATTTATTTGCAAGTAGAGAAGGATAGAAGAAAGAGAGGCAGAGAGAATGGGGGTGCCAGAGCCTCTAGCTACTGTAAACTAACGCCAGAAACCTGCATCACGTTGTGCATCTGGCTTTACATGGTTACTGGGGAATTGAACCCAGGTTGTTATGTTTTGCAGACAAGTGCCTTAGCTGCTTAACCATCTTTCTGCTTTTTGATATGTAGTGTTTGTATACATAAAAGTAAATAATTTTATCCATACCTCAGCATGCGTGACAGAACACGTGCATACTCTTAAGTAGAGATTAATGAAATAAGATAAATGCTGTAATTGTCCATTACAACCTATATTACAAAATATTCTTTTCAGATACAAGGGGATTATAGAAGATGACATTAGTTGAAATTCTTAACATAAAGCCAGCAAGAAAAGCAAGATATACTGATACATATTTGGTCTAGGATGACTGTGGTAGTTTGAATAGATGGCCCCCAATATATGAGTGTTTTATTCCTTTGTAGTTTGCATCTGCAGCCACCTGGCTGGAGGCAGTATCACTGGGCAGATCTTAAGGTGTGGTGGTGGGTTTGAGATTCCAATGTAAAGATATGCAAAGTGCCTAGCAGGAGTTCCTGAAGTGTGCTGTGCTGTGTGGCTTCTGGTTTTTGGCTCGTGCTTCTCTCTCTCTCTCTCTCTCTTTCCCTCTCTCTCTCTCTGTCTCTCTCTTTCCTTGGACCTGTGAAGACAGTCCAGCTTCTTCTGCCATTATGGAACTTCCCCTGGATCTGTAAGCTTCAATAAATCCCTTCCTCCATAACTGTGCCTCGTCTGGAAGTTTATCTCAGCGAACCTGAAGCTGTCTGCTACAATGACATCACAATAAATAAAGGTGTTTTTCAGTTTTCGGTTTCTAACTTGGCATGACTGGACCTCATGGTTACCAGTCAATATTATGAAAGAATAATATGGTGGTGTAGGTTGTGTTAGATTCATGGAGAGGAATGGATACGAAGACAAAATCATCCATATGTTAACTAGGATAGATTTTAAAATTTGTTTCAGGGTATCAGACAGAGGTTTTTTTGTTGTTGTTTTTTTGTTTTGTTTTTTAGTTTGAGAGAATTTTTATGGTAACAATGGCACACACTGCTTGGAAAGTGCAAGAATTGATGAGTCTGACGTGATGCTGAGGGGGAGGGGAGATCCAAGTAGATGATTCACAGATGTTGGATTTGAGAGATAAAAGGTAAATAGAGCAATGACAAGATACCTAGTAGCCTTCTACATGAAAGTATTATTTTGGAAGAGAGGTGGAGAAAGGCAGAGAGAGAGAGTATGTGTGCGTTTGTGTGTGTGTGTGTGAGAGAGAGAGAGAGACAGAGAGACAGAGAGAGGAGGGGGAGATAGAGAAAGTAGAGGAAGGGAAAGAAAGCTCAACTCATGCTGATTTTCTTATTTTTATCAAGATAATTTTAGAAGCTAGTGGAGAGTAAATACCTAATGGCTAGTGAAGTACATGAATTTCAGCAGGTGCATAAGTTGATATTTAAATGAACACCCATGTCAGAGCTTAGCTGAAATGTTTAGGGTGACAGAAGCTGTGGGATGAGATGATATAATTAACCAAAATCATACAAAAGCTACATGTACAAATCATACAGAGAAACTTCTTTAGAATGCCTCAGTCACTCCAGTGGAAAATTTGCCTTAGACAAACTGTATTAGCATTTTGCATTGCAGGATTCAAAGTCACACTCTTTTGCGGCATCTTCTAAAATAAAATTCAGCAATACCCCTGGGCAGGTATTGATATAGAAATATGGATAAATGTTTGATATGCAACTATATTTAGGCTATGAGTTTTTTTAATACTGTTAGAATTTAAGGTGAGTCACACTATAAAGAGACTTCATAGTAAGTTCATTGTATTAATATATTTATGAATAATGCATCTAAGGCTTATCTTAACCTCCTCCAATTTTATGTTCCTTTTATGTTTCTACACATTGGTATTCTCTGTATTGATACCAATATACTTGCAGAAAATTTCAAAGAAATGTTATCAAAATAGATGCCTTGTACTCTGTGGATCAATGGTAGCTTATCTAAATGCTTCCTTACATTGCTTTCCTCAGGGGCATAAACAGGAAACTTAGATATCCTGTGGCATTGCTTTTTGCTCTAATTTAACTTAAATGCCCAAAACAAGTTGGTGATCATGTCTCCAGTGCTTACAAATTTAGCTTCCTGTCTTTCCTCCCGTGAGGTCTTCAATTCCAAACCTGGAGTCGTTTGTCAGTCTCTAGTGTGACTTTCAATTCTCCTCTGCTGTCTCCTAAACATCCATTTAGCATTGTATAATTTCCTTAACTACTCTGCAGTTGCCTCTAAGGAGCTTTATCTTGTTTTTAATTTCTTCCTGTTAAGCTCATTAAAAAACATCTTTTCAACATTATACAATGGAATGGTTTATAAACGTACATAATTGTGTCGTTTTTCTTAAAGCAAGTATTGTTTGGGATTATTATGCAGTGCAGAGATGTTACAATAAGATTACACACAAAGCAAATAAAAAATTAAACTAATGTTAACTTATTTTATTGATTCATATATGTGGAGTATTTTTATATATCTTAACTGTGGAGAAGTTCTCTTATGCAAATGTGCATAGCAACAGAGGCAAAGAACAATGGGTAAAGGGAAATTATCTCTTTGAACCCCATCAATTTTTGTCAACAAAACAAAACAGCAGCTATGACTTGTTAAGCTCAAAACGTGAATGCAAGGAATTTTCCAGTGTTCATCTCCAGGTTGATTTCTGGCATGGCTTTGGCTGTCCTTAATGGATCCTCCCAATAACATCTCTTACTTTACATCTCCTGTGCATTTCCTCCCACGACTCACATTTGAATGGAGCTGCCAATTAGTTCTAATTCCTGCAGACAAGTCTGCAATATGTTTAATGCTCTAATGCAAAGGCCCTATTCATCAAATGCATGGTAGAACAATTGGCTTGGAATATCAATTTCAGATACTGAAAACCCTGAACTGCACAAAAATAGTTTGCCGACTTTGACAATGACAAATCAGATGTGTATGAGGGTGTCAGTAGTCGTCCGAAATGCACACACATAGAGGTGTATGTTGCTCTGTTCTTAGGAAGCTGTCTTTGGAATATCCCCTCAGTTGGTACTTGCCTTGACACACTTATGCTTAGGTATTTAAGTGGATAACCAAATGACGAGCATGCTTACTGGGAAGCAATATTTATCTGCCCAACACATTAAAAGAGAAACATGATTCAATCTGACACCTGGGAATGAATTCAAAACAGCAATAAATTGAAATGATAGGAAATCCTGCTACATAATTAAAGCTCTCATCAACTGTAAGATTAAAAAAAAAACAGCATGCAAATAGATGTCTTTAAAGAAAAATGAAATTGGAGGGGTGACAGTGTTCCGCACCCTTGCTTCCGCAGCGCGCGCTAGAAACCTCTGCCTCCTGTCCTGTTCCCCTCTGCTGCCTGTCCCACATGGTAAATGCCCTAGAACAGAGAACAGGCTGGCTCTCAGTGGAAACAATCGTGGTTTGCTTGACACACTGGAGACCTGTATTCAGCATGCAATACGGAGAAAGAAAAAGCAAAGTGTAAATGAATTACTCTTTCAGAGATTCAAAACATAAAAATGATCCCTTTAATTTTAAAATAGACCAGATATATATTTGTGCTAAAAGATGATTCCTGAGCATAAATGTAATTCTAAAGTAAACTTAGAAAATTATATGGATAATTCACTGTATAAAAATGTCTTTGGGGGGCTATAGGTAAGATGGTGGAGTGCTTGCCTAACATGCACAAAGGTCTTGGAGTCTGTCATTAGCAGCACATTAAGCATGTTAAAGCAGGAGTGGTTTTGCTCATCTGTGGTCTTAGCACTAAGGAGGTAGTGACAGATGCTAGAACTGTGTCGTGAGTTCAATGTTGGCGTCAGGTACGCAGCCTATACAGTGAGTTCAAGGCCAGTCTGGGGTCCTATTGAAGTGGTCATAGAATGTCATTTCATGAAAGCAGTGGTACCTTGTTAGGCCAACATATGTGTCTTTTTTATAAAACTATTTGGATTAATGGTCAGAACTGAATCTATACTACTGTGATGAAAAAATTCAATCATCATACTTTTTAATGAAAAATACACCATGCTCTGTTTTGGAAACATACATGAGAATAGAAAACACATGAATCTGCACTTATCCATACATATAATGTTCAAAAACTTCCCAGGGAGAAGAATTCATAATCAATATAATTGTATCAATATGCTTTTTAAAAAGTCAAGGTCTAAATGTGAACCAATGAAACATTCGATATCGTATCCATGTCTCAGAAGATCATGAAAGTTAGCATGAGTAATATTACTCTTCTCAAATTAAAATCATCATTAATTGATATTGTCTGCACTAATCAAGAAACTGAATGAGTTGAGAATAATTTTTAATGCTTGACCAGAGATAAAATGGCAAGTTAAATAACAAACATACTTTTAGATTTCACAATCTAAGCATAGGTGTAAGAATACAGATCAAGCAATTGCCAAAAAAAAAAAAAAAAAAAAAAAAAGCCCAAGCTAAAAATAAAAAGTAGAACAATTCCCAGAGACAATACTGCTAGTGAAATCTATATGACAGGAAAATTAATGGAACAATGAAGTCTGTCTCCATCTACCCAATGATATTTTTTCCCAAAACCTAATACCATAAGGAAATGTTGAAATTTTACATTCATTGCTTTGCAATAATTATTTATTAAATATTAAATGAATATATATATATATATATATATATATACCAGGCTTTCAGATTTCGTCATTCAAAACTCAAAACTTCACAGAAAACAGCGTTAAAGTCTTTATTTCTCAGTTGATCTGGTAGTTAGCAACAATTCTCTGAAACTTGTACCTTTGTCACGTGTTCGGGTCTTGCACTGTGCGGCGAGCACAGCCGCTCACGCTGCGATATTGAGCAGTGCTGTCGCTTGTTGCTTCAGTTTGGCATGTCCTAGATTCCAGGTTTTGTGTCCTCCGTCTTACCTCTGCAGCACAGCCTGACACAATTCTAGCCAGGAAAACTTGTGACTAAATTTTCTCTTCTTTAGGTAATTTACATTTCCAGCGTTCTTGCTTTGTAGACATGGCATCATGCCAAGTTTCGTGTGCCACTGTCTCTTGACTGAACCCTTCGTGTTCCTGAGATGACCTCTGTCCTAGGTTCCTTTCAAAGACCAGGAGGAATTGGCTAATCATGAAACTATCTTCTAGGAGGATTCAAATTTAATTAATGTGGTGAACAGAGTAAGCATTCAAAATAATTTTATCCAATATCCCTGACATGGCAAGATCATTTTTTAGGTTTTTGTTAGAAAGTCTACTGGCATGTTAATCAACTCCCTTGTGTTAAATAGTCAAAAATGTATGTCAGTTTTATTTATCATCTAGCTGATAAATTGATGATAAACTTAGTTATCATCTAACTGATCTTACTAGCTGATGTTAATCTTCCATTTAATCCTTGCATTAGTTTTACCTTCAGTGGTTTCATTTTTAATATTGTTAATATTGTGGACATACATCAATAAGTCTTCCATACACAATTATCTTATCATTTGAGTGTTTATGGCAGTCTTCACGTCTTGTTTCTGTCTTTGTTTATGGTTTATAAGGATATCATCATATTATATGTTATGTATATATTTACAATTTTCACAAATTTAGTTATGCCATATAATGATATATGCCTATTATTCACTTGCATAACTGTAGCTCACACTTTCCATTTTATATTATGCTAATATGTGTGAAAACATACCGGTTTATTTATTCACTGACTTGGTTTCACGTTTATATCCACTAGCTTTGTTTTCCTTTCACAAACAATAATTTTATGTTATGTTTCTGCACTAGAATCTTTGCAAACGTTGATGCTACCTATTAGGCTACTATTTCTTCACAGTGTCTTGCCTTGTTTTTTTTTTTTTTTTTTTTCTCTTTCTTATGTTGAATTGTATCTTTTTACTACCCAAAATATGACCTTACTTTTAACATACACCATAGAGAGAAACTAGTTAAAATGGGATCATCTCAGTTAAGGCCTTAGTTTATAGGGTTGTTTTTAACAAAGCAACTTAGAGTGCAGAGACGAGACACTTTCAGAGTACAGGTGATGTGAACATAGAAAGAAAAAAAAAATTTTTTTTTTTCACATCAGCCTCAGGAAACCCATACTGTTCTTAAATCGTTGTGCCAAATTTAATTTCTATCAGTTTGCATAGAACTTTCTATTTTATAATATATTTTTAACATATATTCTCACACTAAATTTTCATTCATCAGTAGTATCAAAAGGATCATGGTCTTAATTTGCATTTTCATGGTTCTGATTTAGTGTATTTTTCTCTATCTTTCTGGTTTCTGCCAGTATAAGTAGTGATTTTCTATGATTAACCTAATGTTTCTATTATGTTATCTATTTTTTTTGTTAATCCTTATAGATCAACAAATAATAAAGGTGCTAAAACTATATTTTGTTTATTCATAACAGGTTTTCCTTTCTGTATACTATCTTTTGTTCATAGAAATTTTGAATAAAGATTATTTATTAACTTGGTTAGTGAATTTCATATTGTTGTGAACAAATATCTAACCAGAAACAACCTAAGGATTTCCTTTTGCCTGTACTTTAAAGGGGAATTTTCAAGACAGGGCCAGCACGGAGACTGGAGTAGTAGAGCTGGTCACACTCCAGTAAGGCCAGGAAGCAGTTCATGAACAGGAAATGGGGCCTGCCTATGAACCGCACAGCCTGCCCAGGGAGCCCGCTTCCACCACCAAGGCTCCACCTCCGAATGGTTCCACAGCCTTCCCATTCCACACCATCAGCTGGGGTCTAAGTGTTCAAACACATGAGTCTATTGGGAGGATTTCTCATCAAAACTGCAATATCAACCTTTCATTTCATCAGGTTTTAACCACTTCTTTTGTTTGACAAGCTTTTCATGACTGAAAATCAGTAGTCTATTTGCCTGCAATTGTTTTTAAGTTACAAGGTTTTGGAAACATGTTTGTTTAGAGCTGGTATTTAAACATATGCTATTGTAACCAAAATGACATAGACTCAGGATTTTTTAACTAAAATTGTACATATCTGTACATAGACATGTATTCATATATGTATATATATATGTGTGTGTATTTTAATATTTTAATATGTGTATATTAAATATGTACAGGTATATATTTAAATGTACACATTTATATCTATATGTCTGTATATCTCTAAAGCTTTTGACATCGACTACATCTTAAAATTTTTGGTTTGATCATTTTTCCCATTTTTATCACTTTACACATTTCCAGCTATATTTTCAAAGGGCTGTGATGGATTTCTCCAGAGATGTTAATGCCCTGTAGGTTTTGAAAGGCTCTTGAGGGAGAGATATGAGAGGCTGCAGAGAGGGCTCCTGCCAGGAGGTTTAAGAGCAGTTGTTTTCTTGTTAGACACAGATTCTATCTGAGGTAATTTCAGAATATGCTTTAAACCCCTCTTATGATCTATTGTGGGTGGGAACCTTGACATTTCTTTCTTTCTTTGTAATTTTTTTTATGTTTTGTTTATTTGAGAGAGAGAAAGAGGGAGACAGAGAGAGAGAGAGACAGAGAGAGAGAGAGAGAGAGAGAGAGAGAGAGAATGGGCACGCCAGGACCTCCAGCCACTGCAAACGAACTCCAGACGCGTGCGCCCCTTGTACATCTGGCTTACGTGGGTCCTGGAGAATCGAACCGGGATCCTCTGGCTATGCATGCAAATGCCTTGACCACTAAGCCATCTCTCCAGCCCTCTTTCTTTCTTTTATAGTAAAAGTGTTATATATCTGTTAAATATAGATGACCAAGTTTACCTGAGACCAGAGTATGAATTGAAATTTCTTCCAGAGGTAGCTTGCCATGGACATTATTCCTTAAACCTCTTGCCATGCTTATTAGACTGTTTTGAGGTAGGATCTTAATCTGTAGCCCAGGCCACATGGTGACACCCTAGGTAGCCCATCCTAAAATGTCCTGAATCTCATGACAATCTTCCTAGTTCAGCTCAGTGAATGAATGCTTAGATGACAGGAATTAATCACAATATCTAAGTAGTCTTATTTTATTATGAAGATTTCTTGCAGCTTGAAAAAAACTCTGAGATTTACCTTTTGGAACTATATCTTTATTGCTTAAAAAAGACATAAAAATACTCATCATTTGTTTCATAGAATGGCACATATCCTCAGGCAAATGGTAATCCAGTTGTCAGCATCTCAAGGTTCTCATCTGTCTTCAATTGACTGTATTTTATACCTTCATATGTACATCTTTGTGTAAGTCTAAGGCATTCATTTTTTTTTCAGTTAAAATATTGGGCTAATGTAGCAAGCCAGCATTTTGGAAAAAAAAAAACTCTAATGTGCTTTATTCCATTTAACTTTTAGTATATCATTTATCAAATTCTGTAGATATAAGCTAGTAGAAGCAGGTTGATTTATTTTAATTTTTTATCATCCCATTACTCTTTGATATTTCATTTAACTTCTGTTTCATGAAGACATTCTTGCCTCACTTTCACTCTAAGCACTCATATTATACAAGACTCTAAGAAGTCTTAGGTCAAATGAGTGCACTGCATGAGCTCAGTGTTTGGCCAGCAGGAATGAGTTTCATATTAACGTCATAGAATTCCAGCCCATTTTCAACAACAGGTAAAACAAGATTGCACAGCTGTGTTTCAGCACAACTGTCCAAAAAAAAGATGTGTACTTATTTCTAATGTCACAGGGTTCCCATGCAAATTTCTGTCCTGTTATTGTGTAAAATAAACCTATCATTGAAAAGTTCTAAAATATTGTGAGGTAAGTCATAGCAGTGAAAGAAAAAGTCTTTTGATGGATAGAGATATTGTACTTCTTAAAGATTGATTAACATAAAACAATGCTGCTTTTGAAATTAATTATGTTAAAGACATCACATTTATTATTTCAAATTTGACTTGTTTTTGTACATCCATGTGTATCTATGATGTATATAAGTGACGTGTATGTTTGAGTGTGGGAGCACCTGTGGAGAGCAGAGAACAGCTTTCTGGTATTAGCCCTTGCCTTCCCCTCATTTTGAGACACACCTTGTTTTCCCTGTTCAGTGGGTCACTGGTCAGGCTAATGTGTCTATGGATATCCGAGACCACCGCCCTACCTGAAACTGTGCACAGGAGCTCAAATCATGTCTGTTTATTATGTAGAAGCCAGGAAACATGATGTCCATGCACGTTTCAGAGTGCAGCGCCTCTTTCTCCAAAGTTGATGCAGAGTTCGTCCTTGTAGCTGGAGGTTATAAAGCTCTACTATTCAACTTCTTTCTCTGTAAACATCTGCTTTCTCTCAAAATAATACAGCAAGTAGTCTCGCGACAAAATACTCCTATAATAATCTATGCTAAGATAATAGTTCATGATTAGTGCGATTTTGCAAGCTGAATAATAAGGGCATAGTGAGCTAAGGCTTCTGTCCTCAGAGATAGCGTCCCCTTGTACCTCCACTGTACAATTAGGTAGTGTCTAGTGTGTTTGCTTAAACCACACAGTCCCCCTGCAGGACCCCTTGGACTCTTCTGTGCAAGTAACAGTGCACAAGGAGGCACATGCGTCCGGAGTTCATTTGCAATGGCTGGAGGCTCTGGTGCACCCATTCTGTCTGTCTGTCTGTCTCTCTCTCTCTCTCTTTGCCTCTTTCCCTCTCTCAAGTAAATAAATTAAAATAAAATAAAATAAAACAGAATGTTTAAAAAAATTTCAATGCTGTATTATTGACAATTGCAAATGGGGTTATATGGTTTGCAGTTGGGACTGAAAGTCACAATTATTTGGATTTGACAAAGCCTAAGAATTAGTAGACTAGCGAGGAAATGTCTATCCAATAGCTAAATAATGAGTCCATTACACAAAGACTTACATAGTTGACAACAATGCTGAAAGGAACCTTCTGGGAATATAATATTGAACAATTACCAGAAAAGCTCACTTCTTTTTATATTATGTTGTGCACACCAACCCACACATGGACAACAAATGTATCACAATGGCGAACAATAGGAAGAGAAGCTCAAAGTGCTGTTTTATTTCGCTAAGGGTATTTTCACTTATTTGGATAAGGTCGTCTTCAGTTAGTTGACTTCTGATTTCCTAATAAGGTCTCACTTGAGCAGGCAATTAAGTGCCATGAACAAGGAAGACATCAAGATCCACAGGGCTAAGCAATTTCAAGGGAAAAAAAGTGTGCAAAGGAAAAGAGAGGTGAAAGACAGTAACCAGTGTAGGACTTGTGCGCTTCCGAGGCCATGTTTCCAGATGAGTCACCTCTTCTGAGGCCTCTTTGTCATGGGAAAGTTCCTGGCCATTAAGACATAGCAATAACTTCTCATATTTAGTAAACCTCATGATAACTATATGTGTGTAGTGGGGAAGTAAGTCTGGATAAGAGGGACAGCATCAGAAAAAAGTATATAGAATGAGGAGGAAATTCTATTTAAGGAAAATATGAAAAGTTCAGTCTATTTAAGTCAAAAACATAAAAGGTCTTTCCTAGAGATGGCTGAAGGAAAAAAATTGGTAATAGAAATATTCAGTCAATATCATGACAACATATGAAGTTGGAGCTTCGCTTTGTATGTATTAGGGAGAATTCCTTAAGGTTTCTGAGCAAGAAGGTGCTATAGAGAGATGTGAGCTTCCACTCAATTAATCCATCAGAAATCTGCACTTTGCAACCAGGTGCTAAGCCATAAATCTTGTTGAGTATAGGCAACTCATGCTTGAAGCACAATATTGTATAGCAACATCTTAGATAAATTCTTGTTTAGCTCTGGAGTAAAGGAAAGTTGGTCATAATTCCATGTTTTTGATTTTTTTTTTTGCTTTGGCACTGTGAAGGGCATCTTTATACTTTTCCATAGTCTATCCTGATGTTTTTGTTGTTACAAGCACAATTAGGACCCTTATACTTGATGGGTGAATTTATGGTGTTTTGAATTGTTTTATTCTGAAGCTAAAATTAGAGCCATGATGAAATGTAATGTAGTAAAATACTACATAGAAATACTCACTTCATAACAAGATTTGTGGTTATTGAATACACACATAGGTATCTATTTGCCCTCAAATAAGATCTGTGTAAATGAAAAAAAGTAGCTAATTTGCCAAGCCAGAATCTCTGATATCATTAAAAGTTACTAATATTCATAATTATGTACAGATCCAGATCTGTACTCTCAAAGTTCAGCATTTTCCTCTGAGATTTTTATATTCTTTATAATAAATTTATTCAAAATCTTGATAAGTCAATATATATCACAGTTTAATATATATATTATTCTTTGATGGCTATTGTGCTTTTGAATGTTCTACTCATTCTATTGTGAAGTTTCTATCCACCTGCCCACCCATAAACAAGTATTCATATTCATCTATCTATCTCTCTGTCTATCTATCTATCTATCTATCTATCTATCTATCTATCTATCTGCATATTCAGATATGTCTTTGTTCTTTACAGACACTATCCATCTCCGGGTTCTCGAATCCTCCCCTGTTGGCACAGCTGTTGGAAGTGTAAAAGCAACCGATGCTGACACTGGGAAAAACGCTGAAGTCGAATACCGAATTATTGATGGTGATGGGACAGATATGTTTGACATAATAACTGAGAAAGACACGCAGGAAGGCATCATCACTGTGAAAAAGGTGCACAGTGTCACCATAAATCAGCATCTATATGTTTAGAAAATACAGATTCCGTTACGTACTATGGCTCTTCATAATCCACATTTGTAACATAGAATATATATGGGTGTGAAGCCAAAGAGCTCCTTAGACATTGTGGCTCTGTGTTCCTCTTGTTTGCATGTGAAACCTGAGGGTTTTTTTTAGAGCTAGTTAATTTATGTTTAATTATGTTTTTGATCCGTGTTAATAAATATCTGCCCAAAGACATTTTCTTAAAGAACAGTTGATAACTAATGGTTAGAATATTCCAGCACAGTTGGGTGCATAAAAATAGCATGCTATCCAGATGTAAGAACCAGTCATTAAAGTTGCTAATAAAACAGACAGGATGGATTGGAACATAACTTAATCATTCACATTTCCCCTTCTGCTACATAAATTAAACTTTTTTACTAACATATGTTCAGTGACAGAATTTAAAGGTAACCATTTTTTATTGTTGTCAGTGGCATCGTTATCTGAAAAAAATAAAACATTTATATATAGGTCTTTATGAAATGTCATACATAATGCAACCATTGAGGCACTGGTTAACAATAGAACTCTCATGAGATGCCATTGCAAGTGTCTGGTACACGAACATAGTTAGGAACTGTAGAAGTAACCAGCAAAGGGAAAGGCAGATTTCTTGTTATAGTCAGGAAATAGCAGGAGAGCTAGTGAGCCTTTTGATCCTCAGACTGAGAAAGAAGTTTGAGAAAATCTGAACCTCACTGTGTAATACTTTTCTTTCCTTATTACATAGGTATTTCCTCACCTTATATGTTTTATATTTAAATAAATGTTGAAAGTTTTATATTATTATTCAAAAATTTATAAAATTTAGATAGTGTCATGAGCCCGTTACATTGATGAAAGTGTAATATAAATGTTTAATGACTAAAGTAAAATAAATGAATTTTTGCTAGAAAAATTGAACTGTTGCCCAAACCTCACATATACATGCCCACACAAGTATACAACTTACCAGGCCATTTTTCATAAGAAGACATCACCCTTAAGATATAGGCTTTTAATATCCAGCTGAATTTTACAACAATTAAAATCTTATTTTCTTATATGCCAAAATAATATATGAAAAGCACTTAAGACATAAATAGTACTTAGTACATTAAAAATGCCTTATTTTGAGCCATGCCTGGTTGCACATGCCTTTATTCCCAGCACTCAGGAGGCAGAGGTAGGAGGAATGCCATGAGATCGAGGCCACCCTGTGAGTACATAGTGAATTCCAGGCCAGCCTGAGCTAGTGAGTGACCGTACCTCAAAAAACCAAAAAGAAAAAAAAAATTATTAATTAGTGAACAACTTGATAAAACTCAATGAAGATGCTAAAGTCCTAGTCTAAATTGGAGGGGAAAAAAAATCTTCTGGTTTTCCTCTAATCTGATGCTTGATGTCTGTATTCAGCCCCTTGACTATGAGAGCAGAAGGCTTTACACTCTGAAGGTGGAGGCAGAGAACACACACGTGGATCCACGTTTCTACTACCTGGGGCCGTTCAAAGACACAACGGTTGTGAAAATCTCCATAGAAGATGTGGATGAACCTCCTGTGTTCAGCAGATCTTCCTATCTCTTCGAGGTGCACGAAGATATTGAAGTGGGCACGATCATTGGCACTGTCATGGCAAGGGACCCAGATTCCACTGCCAGCCCCATAAGGTAACTATGTCAGTGTTTGACATTGATAAGAAAGGGAGATGCGACTCACGCAGAGAGCTGAGATTGTAACGCAGCTGCTACAGTGCAGGACACAAGTGTCTCTGTAAGTGCTGCAGGATTAGACATGAATTGTCTGTGAATGCTTTGGAGCAAGGGATGCACAGCCTTTATAGTTTTCATGTTATCGCCACGTTTTAGGTTAAAACGTAGCTAATTCCATCTGTTTGCCTCTGATGTGTTTGTTATTCTAATCACGTATGCAGATCCCAGATATGTTGTTGACTGTATTTAGTGTGCAATCAAATCGCTCTATATACATCTCTGAGTTATTAAGTGGCATGTGAGGTAGAGAAGTGTAAGCAGAAGAATAATTATAATGTTGCCATGCAGATAAATTATGATTTTAGAACCTCTGCTTATGCTTCAGCCATCACAGATATGAACTTTTCTTGTTTCATTCTTGATACTTGGCTCTATGGCTGTTTTGAAAGGTATTTCCAAAACATCTTGCAGTACTGGGGAAAGACAAGAACCCCTCAGTGCTGCTTTGCTTGTCTTTCCAGTGGGAATCCTCAAACAGACAAATGAGAAAGGCTCACAAAAATGAGAAAGGCTCAAAATTTTCAATGGCATTTGCTGCAATAGGTTAAGGAAAACCTGGTATCTACATTCAGTATTAATCATTGAAATGAATATTTCCTCTAATATGCTAGCTTATCATGTGGTTTGAATTCATTTGTCTACCTTCTTCTCAGGAAGCGGATTTTGCTTTCATGTGACTGAATCATATGTCAGTTCCGAGGTTTGTGGTGAAGTTTCTGAGTGAAATCATGTGGCTTGATACAGCTTCATATTACTCAGAGCCTTTCGTTTCCTATGTCCTGGGGCTCGAGGTAGACTCAAGTTAAAAATTCTATAGGCGTAGTTTAATCACCTAATTTTATATAAATACGCTTTGTTAATGTCCATGCACAGCCTTCTAGGTTACATCCTGGCAGAGGAAACTTCTTCATGGTGGGTGCACAGAGCTCCCATCTGCCAGCAGGATTTCTGAATAAATGTCTCCTCTCTAATCATTCATCTTCACCTTAATTGCTTCATGCTACTAATTTTCTCTACCTCTCTAATTTTTAGTAACCTATGTGTGTGTTTAATTTTCTCCACCAAATACTTACACAACATTTTCTTGGCAGTGATCTTAACTGAAGCAGGCTATGTGCTGGGTTCTTGATTGGAAATGGTATTTTAAAATTATGCATAAATAATTGATTAACAAATGTGAGTCATGTGGTATGGTTATAATGCAAATATATTTCTCAACAAAATGTAATAGATTGCTATTATACATAAAATATGTGGAGATTTAAAAATGAATTAACGTTTTCAATAAGGGCTCCAGCATAAGGAGTAGGATGGTGGGATCCATTTGTATACACCATATCAAATCAAAGTTGTGACAACAGAGTGCATGACCTGCTGGTGGAGATATGTTCTGGCTTTGAACTACTTTGATGCAGAAACACAAATAGTCTTAGATGTTATCATTTGGATAGAATATGTAGGTATATGTCTTATTTAGTCAATGCAATAAAATAGGAATATTTTTATGAATAAAATAAGTAATAATATAAAGTCTGCCTTCTGTATTTCTCGATTTTTTATCTACTCACAGCAATGGAAAATATTTGGGAAAAAGATACTTTACTGAAAAAGCATAGAAGTTTCATTCTATTATTCCTTAAAAAGCATAGCATGAAATCTATTTTCATGCCATATTATATAAGGTAAAATAAGCAAAGTAAAAATGACTTAAAGTGTGCAAGAGGTTTTATTTACAATGAAAGCAAATACTAAGTCACTTTTATAAGGATTTTAAGCATCTGAGAAGTCTATAGAACCATTCCCTCAGTAGATTTCAAGAGAAAATTTATATATTCAAAGTGATATAATTATTACTGCATTGTATTACAAGATGGCTTACATTAAATATGCTGCATTTTTGTCATTCATTAATGTTTTTGCAGAAATCAATGTTTACTTAAGTATAATCTCAAAATGACTTTGAAAAGGAAAATCAAATTTAACACATTATTTTCCAATATGGAGTTGGAAGTCTAAGCATTTTTTATAATGTTTTTAAGCATCTGAGAAATTTTGTGTCTACAGAGTCATTCCCTTACTAGATTTCAAGAGAAATTTATATATTTAAAGTGATGTAATTACTTTACTACTGCATTGTATTGCAAGATGGTTTACATTAAAAATGCTACATTTTTGTCATTTATTAGTGTTTATGCAGAAATCAGTGGTTACTTAAGTATAATCTCAAAATAATTTTGAAAAGGAAAATCAAATTTAACACAAGATTTTCCAATAGGCAGTTGGAATAAATGCAATGAGTCATGTTTGAAAATGTTCTTTCTTTAAGGTATTGCCCCACAATTTTCACAGTTTCTCCTGACTTCAGTAAATTTGAAGACAAGATAGCACTGAGGAATAAAACAAAAACACACATAAAATGGATTTGGAAAAAAATCAGTAATGCGTGAGTGCAGGGATTTTGTGCTAATGTACACACTTGACCTGCACGGCATAGCTCTGCAGAAATAAGGCTCCTTTCTACTTGTTGACATATCAAGAAATTCAGTGTGATTTTCTTTCATATTGTAATACTTGCATATCAGAGTCAGGTATGGTTCTATTTCCCAAGGCATTCACACTCTGCTACAGGACATGTTTCAACATGAGAATCATGTAAAATTCATTGAGTGGCAGCTAAGGTAGAATAATGGGTAGAGTGTGAAAGTGCTGTAGGCTATGGAATTTTATATTTTATTTCTTGTTTTGCATGTATGATTAAGCAAATTTAAATATGATGTCATAAATGACAAAAAGGAGAAGCACAAAGTGGTTTAGATCAATAGAGGCAAGCAGCTTTAACTGTAAGTAAACATGGAAGTCTGTAAAGAGGTTGTAAAAGTTATGTTAGGTTATCCTTCAATAGGAAGTTGCCTTTCAATTAGCAACTAATTCCAGTTTATGAGTTATAATGGATTATAATGACCTATTTAACTTGTTAATGGTAAAACATAATTTGATAAAAAAAACTCAGATTAATTTCACTCTAATAAATGATTGATGAACCTTGGTATTGTGCCTTAAAGTGACATGCAACAACATATCTATTGCTAATCAGATTGCAGAATACTTTATTTTCATAAGTTTGCTTAATTTTGTCATCTAGAAAGCTTTTACAAAAATTAATTGGAACAAGATAAGGTGAAAGACTTGTATATATTTCTCATTCCTATTCTAGTACATACTGAGTGTCCTAAAAAATGTTTGCTATCAGATGGGATATTACATATCAAATTAGTAATTACATAGATCATTATTTAATTATACTATATTAACTATTATGAAGGAAAATGCAGGATATTAAGGTTATACAGTAGGAGAGCTGGCCTAATTTTGACCATCAAGTAAGTTGCGCTGAGAAAAAATGTCTTTTTAAAATGATTTGTTTTCTTGATGTTTTCATGCATATGTATTACATTTTGATCACACGTTCCCCATATGACCCCCCCCCCTTTTGCTTCCCTCAGTTTCATTGTACTCATTCTACTCATCATTTACCCACCCATGGCTATGCCACAGAAGAGTATGCCAGAATGCCTGGAGTTAGGTCATTCAGGAGGAGGACTGGCCTCTCACTCCCCCTCCCCGTCTATAACAGAATGTCTCCTGGCCCCATCATAGGCAGGGTTTTGCTGTTAGCTGCCTCTGCTGTGAGTTCATGGTGCAGTGGCCTCCATGTGTGGTTACTGGAGTTCAACTGTACTCTACCCCACTCTCCAGCTCCTGCATTTGACTTTCTCACGGCCAGTCTTCTGTGTTGTTCCCCAAACATTCAAGAGCATGACCTATGTATCTTATTCAGGGTTGAACACTCATCAACTACTTACTTTCAGCACCTGACTGGTTATGATTCTCTGTATTAAGCTCCTCCCACTGAAACAAAGATTAGAAACATAAAGCTTTTCTGAACAGGGTTGAGTGTGGGAGTAAACTACTCTGTAGATGTAAACATAAATATTTGGGGGATAATTTGACAACATATTGTCTTAGTAATATAGCAATAATAGGCTCTTCCCCAGGATACCTTCGCCCCAGTTGTGGGGTTTAGACCTGGCTTACAGTATCAGACATTTTGTTACACATATAAAATGTTTTATATTGACCAATTTTAATTTTAAAAGATTTTAAGGTATATGTTTCATAATGATACAGTTAAGAATATAAAGATACATGGCTATCATATATGAAGGTACAAATCTCTGTATATTGACAAAAGTAATATTGTCTCCAATCTTCAAATTAAAAAAAAAGACTGATCTACAAATATTGATCTTGTGTAATACATGCCTTGTAGCAATTTCATTATAACCCTTAATTACCAAGTAAATTTACATGATAATCCAAGTGCATCTAATACATACTTTCTGTTGGTTAAATAGATCAGTTATTTGACTGCAATCAGAATCAGGCAATGTATTAAATAACAGATATTTGAGAGATTATCATGTGAATGCAAAACAAAGTACCAATTCACGATTTGAGTAAGAAGCATGTGTCTATGACAAACTATACAGAAGTTTATTGTCTATATCAGTACTGTGTTGTTTCAGTAATTACTAATGCTGTGTGCTCTTTGAATTTTACCAATTATTCCTGTAATCTATCAACATTATTGCCTTGTATTTATCTTTACTGTTTTCAGATTTTCTTTGGATCGGCATACTGACCTTGACAGAATCTTTAACATACATTCTGGGAATGGATCACTTTACACATCAAAGCCACTTGACCGTGAACTATCTCAGTGGCACAATCTTACTGTTATAGCTGCTGAAATCAGTAAGATATGAACCATGCTTAATATTTATATATTATGTATATTTTTGCCTAATATGTTCTAACATATTTGTAGGTTTTTAATTTGCATTAATTTATGTTTTACTGCCAGCACAGATTTATTTCAATTTAATTTTAAATGGTTTCTCAAATGTCAATAGCTTTATTCTATCATTTCCTTTATTTCCACACTAAGGTATTTCCAGAGAAGTAAAAAGGTTACCTCCATTCTCTTAGCTTTGGCAGAGTCTGAAAGTTGGACTAACATTAAGACAAATTGGAGAAAGGCATACAAATTTATTACGTTTATGTAGCAGGAGAAACTTCACAAGTGAGTGAAGCCCTCAAAATTGCCATCACCTAAATGTCCTTATGCTAGGATGAGTAAAGAAAGGTGATATAAAAAATAACTGTTTTCGCATATATAAGTACATACATGTGTAATACTTACATATAACTTCATACATATTATATAATATATAATATACATGCACATGTGTGTACATTTGTTCAGAATTTTCTTGGCTTCATTGTCCTGGCCATGAATATGAATAATGCTATGCTATCGTGATATGGGAATCTACCATGGTATGAGAAAGTATCCCTCTATATAAGTGTTCTGTTTACTGATTGAAGAAGAAAGAAAGGTCAGCATGCACTTTTTTTTAAAGTAAATTTGCTAGAAATAACCCTTGTGGAGAATTGTATAACTTGGGATAATATCTTCTGTCACCCTTCTCTTAATGATGGTCTCTGTCTAGCAGTTTCCTAGGACTTGGCATATTGTTCATAGAATTGAACAAAGGCACACAAGCACCAAAAGAGAAAATGATTTTCTCATGAGTAAAGTGATAGTAAAGTTTTTAATACACTGTCAAGGGAAAAAACAGGCCACATGAGTGGAGAATTTGCAAGGGTACCAAAAAGTTGTTGGTGACTTCTCTGTATAGAAATGTTATGGGAGGACGGATGAATTGCTAGGGTGTTGTTTGGATGGTATTCTCTGCTGATTGAAAATTCGGGGTTATATAACATCTTCTCTACTGCGTATGCTCCTCCCCATTATGCATCTGATTTAAATCATGTACTCTCACATGTTCCTACACATGTGATGATAAACGTGATTTTTACCTAAAAGTTCTTTTGAAGAACTTATCTTACTTCCATTACTGTAAATATACCCCATATCAGTCCAAGCTAGATGGTCCTGTGCTATTGTGATATCAGTTATATTTAAGGACATATCTGAATAGAACTGATCACAAATAATGGTAGCAAGGAAGGACAAAACCCATTTCATTGTTAGGAGTGGGATATTCTTTATATATTCTATATATGCAGATATGGGTTGAAGGTGGCCAACAGGATGCTAAGAGTATTGTGAGAAAGGGTGTGTTTGTTGCCAAAGTTGAGCAGTGTCAAGAATTGCTAAGCTACTTATATATGCTTTAATTCCTCACTTCAGTATCTAAAAACCTGCATTTCTTATGGACTAATGAGAATAGGTTAGAATTGGGAAATAAATATATTCTTATTTGACGATATATTGAAGCATTCAGTGAATTTGTAATTATGGCAAATATCAGGGTTAAATAATATGATTTAATTGTTTCAATCATACCAGTATTATTTCCCTTTTGCAGATGAAGAAATCAAGAGATATGTTGATATAAGTAGGTAACTTCAGACAGGATTGTCTCCATGATTTGTGGCTTCCATTTGTTAAAAAGATTACTAAGGAGCCAGGTGTGATAAGTAACATCAACCTTTAATCTTAGTACTAGGGAAGCTGAGGCAGGGCAATTTCAAATTCCAGACGAGTCTGAAGCATATAACCTACTTCATAGTGACAGCATTACCAAAATTCCACAAAGCAAAGGAAAGAAAATAAGAAATTTCACTTGGTAAGGGTAAAGCCTTCAATCAGTTGGTATGAATGAGCTAGTCAATTCCCAAGTGCAGGAACATGCATGCACGTTCCAGTTTCTGAGCCCTCAGGGAGCCATCTATGAAACAGAGCACCGGAAACTCTTCTAACCAGAAAAGTTTTTGTGGAAGAACAAAGTCATTGTAAAAAAAAAAAAAAAAGAAATTACCCCACAGACTCTATGTCTGAAATATTGTGTCTATACACAAGTATCAAAGCCAAATTATTTTAAGTACCATCCTGCATTAAAAAGACAAAGACTTGACTAACACAGTGTCTCAGAAACATGGAACTATTGTATGCAGATCACAGTTATTGGAAGCTACAACTTAAATAATAGATTAAGGGGGTTGGAAAGATGGCCCAGCAGTTAATGGCACTTTCTCGCAAGCCTGATAGCCCAGGTTTGATTCATCAGTAACCATATAAATCAAACAGCATAAAGAGGCACATGCGTCTGTTATTTGCAGTGGCAGTAGGCCCTAGCCTGCTAGTACTCTCTCTCTCCTCCTCCTCCTACCCTCTCTTTTTCTCTCTCACATGTACATTCTCTCTCTCAAATAAAAAAGTAAAATATACTTAAAATTCAAATTTTAAATACATTTTAAATTTAAAATAAGATATATTTGAAATATAGTTAAAAAAATAATAGATTGAGATTTCACAATCACCTTGGCTTTGACATGTAGATTAACCCCTAAAAGACCCAGCTATATACAGACCAATATAAATGGCAATGCCTTTTAAGTCTAACTGCTGATTTGTGAATTGTTTTTTTAAGGACAGCTTACATTTCTTTGTCTCCCTATCCAATAATTTGGACATTGCAGAATCTGATTGTGAACCCTGCTTAGTTCACGATGCTTATTCAGGCCCACTGAGCTTGGAATTGCATTTTCTATTTCAGATACTTTGAGAAACTTAACTTCTAAAGCTAGTTGAAATAATTGTGATTCTGTAAAAGCTAAGCCAATTACTTCTTCTTAAGCACTGAGCCTATTTTTGCCCTTAAGTGGAATCGGTATGAGGAGGAACTGCTGGAAATGATCCCCCCACCTTGCCAACCTTGAACAGCCATGGTCCCATTATGCTGTTCTGCACATTAAGTGCAATGAAGGAGGATGGGGAAGAGCAGATAGGGAATTGTTTTACTAGACTATAAACACTGGTTTTATGGTGTGTCACGCACCAAGCCTGAGCAGGACAGAAGGAAGTATGATTTTGATTCTTACCAATGTGTTTCCAGGCCCTGACGCTAACAGTTTAATTCCACACTGCACAGCAATATATTACACCATGTGGCAAGTACTCTCTGCTGCAGGTAATTATTTAGTGCATCATACCATGACATAATTCTTTTTTTCCTCTTAAAAATATTTTAAAGCACCAGATGGAAAAAAAAATCTAAATTTAAAGTCACAATCACTGAATTAATAATAAACTTGGGATTCTAGAACAGTTACCTGTAGAAGCCAGAATTCCATTAATTATATCTGAGAACTCATCATCATTGCAATACACTCCAAAGACAGTAGAAAAATGAGTGAAGGAGCACATTAACTGTGCCTCCTAGTTCAGTAGCGAGAATTCTTCCCTGAAGCAGGACTGCAAAGTTAACATTGTTTGAAAGCCTAGAGTTTCAAGAGCACAATGACTGTGTTCCTCTTCTTGGAGGCATGGAAAGTCTTTCATGAGCAGGGGAATGCCCTCTCCTTACCAAGTCCATTCTGAGATCCTTTATTGGTGAGGCCTTCTTGCTATTGTATGGTTTCCCCAAAGGACACTGAGGGAGACTCGGGTGTAAATAGAAGCCAGTCTGCTAGGTATAACTCTTCCTTGGAATGCTTTGTACTCTTATTTACACATAAGCTGTAGCATCTGCCAGCCGAGAAAGATTAGTGTAAGCACTAGTCTTTCTGAATGTTTCTGAATAGACCACTCCAGGCCCGCCGCTTTATAAAGCACATTCATCCCTGTGGATTTAGCTTTTGATTCAAAGAGCCTTGACTTATTTGGAAGGAGACTGAAGAGCCTTCCTATTGTGTTCAAGAAGGCTCTGAGAGGCAAGATTTTATGTAGGAAACTTTCTGTCCCTCTGGCTTCTCTGGCATAATTTGTCAGTGGAATACTGCCAAATGGGGGTATTTTTCATGTCAAGGCTTAATATTAAAGGAAATAAATATCATGGCTGTGTCCACTCACACTCAGTTGGCAACAGAGTAGATTATAGAAATGGTTTCATTGCATCCCCACATCTCAGCGGTCAACGGTCCACTCATACTGGGATACACTGCCGGATGTTAGCAAATGAGCTACGAATGATGGAGGCAGGGACATGATACAATACAAGTTTTTTCTTTTTTGTTTCTTCCCCTCTACTTCTTCACAGTACACTCATCTTCAGACCGATGTAAGCTACAAAAAACTCATTATCACCCTTTCTTATGGGGAAAATAGCATAAGCTCTTATGTAATATAAGGAGTGAAGATGGTACCCTAGTGATGCTAATGATGATGGTAACGTATTTAATGAATATAGAGTCCTAGTCTTCAAACGGATAATTTGAGAAGACATTTTTTTGGTCTAATTTTACAAATAACTCTCATGAGCTTGGGGGATCTCCTTTGAAACATTTTGAGTAAATTGAGGCATTGGAGAGGTTGAGCATCTTGACCAAGATCAAGACACTTGAGTGGGAAACCACATATCTGAGTTGGACTGCGGAGGCAGAAGTGGCACACCAATAGATGGACAGTGTAGAGCAAGATACTGGCCTACATGAACTGAAACTGTGTAGACTGGATGCACATGGGAAAAAGGAGATTCAATTAAGATAGAGGGTTGAAGAGGGAATATGTTTTCTCTTGGAAATATAAGGGGAAGTTATATATATATATATATATATATATATATATATATATATATATATTTAATTTTTTTGTTTGTTTACTTTTTATTTATTTGAGAGCGACACACAGAGAGAGACAGAGAGAGAGGAAAGAGGCAGAGAGCAAGTTAGAGAATGGGTGCACCAGGGCTTCCAACCACTGCAAAAGAACTCCAGACACGTACACCCCCGTGTGCATCTGGCTAATGTGGGTCCTGGGGAATCCAGCCTTGAACCTGGGGTCCTTAGGCTTCACAGGCAAGTGCTTAACTGCTAAGCCATTCTCCAGCCCAATAAGTATATTTTTAATAGATGTAGAACCTCCTTAATATTACTTTTTAGTATTTTAGCCTTGTACACATGCCTGTATTTAAAATAACAGCCTTGGGCTGGAGAGATGGATTAGTGGTTAAGGCACATGCTTGCAAAGCCTTAAGGACCCAGGTTTGATTCTCCAGGTCCCATGTAAGCCAGATGCACATGGTGGCACATGCATCTGGAGATCATTTGCTGTGGCTAGAGGTCCTGGCATAACCATTCTCTCCCTCTCTCTTTCTCTTTCTCTCTCTCCCTCTCTCTGTCTCTAATAAATAAAAATAAAATCTTTAAAAAATAAAAATAAAAAACAGCCTTATATATTACTTTGAAGAAGTACAGGTTTATTAATGTATTAAAATACAATGATGATTTTTATTAGAAATACACAGCATATTTATAAAGGACATTATCTTTTATGGTTTTTTTGAATTTTTAAGAAAAAGCAATTTCCTAAGGGTGAATAATAATAACAATACTATGACGAGCCTTGTTGGGTGTGTTTTAAGTCTATTTCTGTGATGAGGTCTCCTCAGGAGCCTCTGGATCTCTGCTTTGGTAGTTGTGGAGTATCCTCAGCATCTGTCTCCTTCACCCTGGCGCTGATTGTCAGGCTCACTGTGGAGGCAGCACTCTTGCTCATCTCCCCAATTCCTCTATGGTTTCACCAGGGCCTTGGCTCAGATGCAAGGGTTGGCTTATCTTCTCTGTGATAAGCATTATTAATTTAGGAGGGAGATTTTGAAACAAAGGCTAGTGGGAACCTTCATTGGAGAGCATAATCTTTATCTTCATAGGATTTTCACCTGGTTACCAGTTCCAGATACGGATTCCTTTCCACTGAGTGGATCACTTAGCCAGTCAGAAAGCTGTGGGTTACCCATCAAGGCTGTGTGCCACCATTGTATTGGTGTGTATGTCTTGTCAGGCTGGTTGCTTCTGAATAGCTTAGACCCCTGCTTGCTCACACACTTGTTGGCCACTTTCCCCCAGTAGGTCATGTAGTGCTTTCCAGCACAATTCAGGCTGTCTTGGGACTGGCTCTCTTCTGGATTCCAGCCAGGTGTCTCTGTGTTCTGTGCTAGCTTACCTTTTACCTCAGTTGGGCAGTCAAGTACTTTGACAGAATCCTGTCTTGTTTTGGGGTCCCCTTAGGTCTTTGTGATCAGTTTTGGCCTATAACTCCCAGTACCTGAAATGGGTGCTACCCATGTTTAGCTGTTGATTAGAAATTCATTTTAATTTACCTATAAAAACATGAATATTTCATCTATTAATGATGCACCACTAAATGTCTTGTATGTATATGTATTGACAAACATATGCATATCCTCAAACACAATTACCTTGATTGCAAACACTTTCAAAATCGTTTCATCGTGATTTTTGAAATATAGAGCATATTATTATCTGGAGTGGCCCTACTGTGATCTTACCTGTCTCTTAGCATTTATTAATCAAATTCTGATTTTTCTTCTAGCTCCTATTCTTGGAGCCATTGGAAATTGCCAGGTTGCTTCCAATTTACACGGGAACCAATGTTTTATTCCTTATGTGACTTAGATTATATGGTTCTTGTCTTCTATGCCTGACTTGCTCCACCTGTCATAATGATATACCTTTCGATACTTTTTGTCTCACATGACTTTTTTCATTGTTTTTATAGATGTATATTGTTTTGTTGCATGTGGCCATCACATTTTTCTCTATCCAATCCTATATTGGTGGACAGGCTGCATTTCTTGTCTACTGTGACTAGTTCTTCCAAGAATATGGGAGTGCATATGTCATTTGAAGTGCCTTTGTTCTCTTGTGGAGCTTTCTACCAGGACTGTGGTAAAGTTCATATGGAGTTCCTCTTTTTTTTTTTTTCCTTTATTAGTTAGTTTTGTATTCAGCAAATACAGTCAGTTTGGTACCATTATTAGGCTCATCCATGACCTACCCCCTGCCCTTAGCCCCTCCTTGTTGAGGTATATGGGTCATGCATTGTGGAGTTAGCCGACAGTTATGGGAAAGCTAAATGTCTCTGCATATCATGACCCAACATGTGGCTCTGACATTCTTTCCACCCCCTCTTCTGCAAAATTACCCTGAGCCATGTTGGGTTCATTTTTGGTCTGCTTCAGTGATGAGGTGTTGGTGGCCTCTGAGGCTCTGGCTCTCTGATTTGGTAGGAGTTGATTTTTCTCTGTGCTGATCTCCTTCCCCCTTGTGCTGGTATCCGGTTCATCAGGAAAACAGCCCCCTTGCTTGTTTCTCCAATTTTTCTTAGTTTCAGCCGGGGCCCTTTTGAGATATGATGGGGTGGCTCTCTCCTTAGGATCTATATCTATCTGAAAAAGAGAAGCAGATTCTCCAACGGAGACTAAGTTAGCACCAGGACAAATGAGATAACCCTTACTTTTTTTTTATAGAGAATTTAATAGGTATAGGCCCTCTTGTAGCCCACAATTGATGGTAGCTTGATATTGGAGAGTGGGCTTATGTTTGGATATGGTTCTGACTTGTTTCCCAGCTCCAGCTATGGGTCCCATACCAGTGAGGGGATCAGTTAGCCAAATTGAGAGCGGTTGGTTCCCCACCATGGCTGTGTGCCACCACTGCACTTGTGTGGGCATCACAACAAGTTATTTGTTGCTAAGTAGGTTAGACCATGCGTTGCTTCGACAGATATTGGTCATTTTCCCCCAGTCGCCCATTTAGCACCTTCTGGCACTAGACACGCTGACTGTCTGGGGACTGACTCTCTTCCAACTTCCAGCCATGCCATTCTAATTTGCATGTCAATCACATAAGGTGTTTTCAGCAGTAGGGTCTTACCACTAGCCTTTGGTGGGTCATCAAGTACTCTGACAGAAATCTGTCTGTCTTTTAGGAAACCTTGTAGGTCTCTCTGATCAAAAGCTCATTGTGGATGATAGCCCCATGCTGGTTCTGGGAGTTACAGGTCAGTGCCCAGTAAGAAAATGAGGAAAACGATAACTAATATACAAGAGTTAGAGATAAGAGAGAGAGAGAGAGAGGGAGAGGGGAAGTGAGGGAGGGAAGATGTAGAAGATTAAGGTTAGTCTTGATCTTACCCTCTCCAGTGTCTTGTGGTTCAGAGTTCCTCTTTACTCAGGCTGAGGAATTGGCATTATGAAGTCTGAGTGACTAACTCAGTTGAGTTGTTAATGTCAAAATTGTCAAATGTCCTTACAACTGTTTCAAATATCTTTAACGGTAATAATACATTATGAAAAATACAAGGATTTTACTAAAGGTAATCTACATGTGCACTGATACTTTTAAGTGTCATTTCCCAAACAATATATTAAAATATTCCATGTGAATATTTTGATACTTTTAATTTTACCATTGTAGCAAAAGAAATCATAACCAATATGGTATTCATTGTAGTGGAATGAACTTTTGAATAATAAATGAATATATAAAATTAAGCTTGGGTTACTTAAAATGGTATCAGCAATGAATATATTAAAATACTTCAACTATATATTTCATAATTAATTTTCCAGTCTATTTATAAAATTATTATCCATATAGTACTATTTTCAAAAGGAGATTTAAAGCTGGAGAGAGAGATGGCTTAGCAGTTTAGGCACTTGCCTCTAAATAAAAAGGGCCCAGGTTTGATTCCCCAGGACCCACATAAGCCAGATGCACAAGGTGGCGCATGTGTCTAGAGTTCATTTACGGTGGCTGAAGACCCTCTCTCTTCCCATTTTTCAAATTAATTAATTAGCAGACATAAATATTTTTAGAAAGAGAAATTTAAAATGAGCTATTGGAATACATTTTTACTTGCAAGGTAATCTAAGTAATAGATTGAAGCATAGCACGTGCCAGTTAGGTGCTAGAGACCTTGGGGAAGTGATTAATCTATTTTAAATAGCAGATTTTTCATCTAAAAATGGTAAAAGAAAAATAATGAAATGGCAACCATATACAGCAAGAATTTAATAAATACTTCCTCTCATGGAATTGGACAGTTGGGACACAAATATAATATGAGCTCAATTATACTGGGTTGTATTTTAAAAAGATTTTACAAAATAATAATAGTACCCCTGTGCCTAATAAAAAGGGAATTCATGACTATTTAGTTAGAGTCTTCAATGATTTTCTTTATTGAGTTTACTCATTATGATGGGACAATGAATGTAATGCTTACTTGTATGTGAGCTCTTAATGTCTACAAAACGCCCATATAAATTAAATCTAGTGCACAAATGTGTTTTCCTAAACAAATTTTTCCTTCCCTTTTCTAGATAATCCCAAAGAGACGACTCGTGTAGCTGTTTTTGTGAGGATTTTGGATGTTAATGACAATGCCCCACAATTTGCTGTTTTTTATGACACTTTTGTGTGTGAAAATGCCAGGCCGGGACAGGTGAGCAACCAGAGAACGGAAAACTGGAGTTGATTACAGATGTGACATAAATGTGTTTTGGGGAGTAATGAATAAGCAGGGATAGAAACATGCATTTTTTTTTCTCCCTATATTATTGCAAAAAGTGACTGATGTGTAGAGAATTGCAGTTATTTTACATGGCAGTGTACCAGTTTTCATATTTCATTTGTAAAGTTCTATTTTTTGGTTTTTTCAAGGTAGGGTTTCACTCTGGCCAAGGCTGACCTGGAATTCACTACGTAGTCTCAGGGTGGCTTTGAACTCATGGTGATCCTCCTACCTCTGCCTCCCGAGTGCTGGGATTAAAGGCGTCTGCCACCACGCCCGGCTCTTCATTTGTAAAGTTCTAATGCAAAGATCAGATACTGTCATTTCCACAAAAGTGGGGAATTGGAAAATAACTTTAATATTTCAAACTTGTGCCATTTGTCAGCATTTAAGCTGATAAATGTTAATGACATGGAGGAGATGTTACAGCACTGTTAGGGGTCAGAGCCCAGGCCCTTAATATACTTACAATACAATACCTTGTTCTCAATTTGCCAATTAAACAGACAGAGATAGTGAAAAGCAGAAAATGGAGATTTATTCGACATCGCTTCATTGGGAAGATGAGTGAATAAAGAGGTCTAGTGATTACCACCACCCCACTGTCCATCTTTGGTTCTGCCACGAGGGTAGGATTTAAGCAAGCAGTCTTGGCCAAGGTGTAGTCCTGCCCATCACTGACCCATCTCAGTGTAGCTGACAGTCAAATTCAGTAAGGTGATCTGACATGTTGTCAAAACTGCAATTTTGGTGGGGAGACAAGGCTTCAGGCTTTGCCACCTCCCAACATGAGACTCCAGTGGGAATTGCAGCTTCTTGGGATTCTTCATTCTAATTGTCTGAGAGCTAAAGGGAGAGATACAGCGCTTTCATTGCTTCCCCCATGGTTACAGTGACAGTTGGGAAAATCCCGAGACAAATGTATGGGATCGCTGAAAATTCAATCAACATTTGCTCATATGGAAATATATTTTCAAGTAAGGCAGCTGACCCCCCTGTCTATGAGCTCTTGCTTTTCATAGTTACAACACTTAATGACTTCACTTTAGTCCTTTATAACATTCTCCGTCAGCTATGTTGATAATCATTTAAATCTTTTCCTGGGCGGACTCATTTTGTCATTTGAACAGTGCCAGCATATATGGCTGAAAGGAATGCTCTTAATTGGTTTGAGTGCTATCCTCACAGAAGGAAACTACATGTTATAAATAATAATTGGAAATAAAATGTGTTTTATTAAAGAAAGAGAAGCCATTGAGAAACTGTATTGTGTTTTGACATCATTTAACGCTTTTATAAACATCAATGTCATTGTTACATTTTTATGCAAATTGTATTCTGGAATAACTCAAATTCTTTCTTTTGAAGATTATAACAGGAATTCAATAGCCTGTCTATTGTTTGAAAGGGTAAAATTGCTGCAATTGGAGTCTTTTTTTATTTGAAATGTTATGGAAATGTTTATTTCTGAATATTTAAATGGCTTAGCTGCTTCCAACTTTGTTCTTAATGAAGCAGTGTCTGCCCAAAAATACCACTCCAAGTAGTCCTCTGCTTGGCAGGCGCAGCATGATATAAGTTAAAAATCTTTTCTGTAAGAGATAAATTATCCACTTTACTGCTGCTGCATGCATTGCTCCCTCTATGATTATTCTATTTCATTTTCAAGAGACAACTGTTCAGACCATTTGAGTCATAAATGCTGATCTGCCCATGTATTCACAATGCACAAAATAATGATTGCGCTTATTTCCTCTCTCTTTAATGATAGCTTATGCAATAATGTCTCCAGACTTTCTGGACATCCCAGAAGTAGAATATTGTTGACAAATGATCAATGAAAAGATGGACTTAATTTCCTAAAAAGTAGCCAAAAAGATCAACTTGAACAAAGAACATGATGATTGTATTTTTTTTTACCCTGCTACATGTAGATCTGTCTTCCAAGCAAGTTTTATTATTTCTAGTTTGTTTTATGTCACTTTGGTTGGATGCCCTAAATAACGCCTCCACGTAAGCAAAAGTGTTGCATATGACTAAGAATTTCTAATTGTCTACCATAATTCTTGATGTGCTAGTTCAATTCTGACATATATTTACTCTTAAAAGTATAAATTTCAAATAGTGTATACTTGGCAGTCTAGGGTTAGCCATGAAATATGTTGGGAAATGAATTAATTATTCTTTACTACCATAATTTACCACTAGTTGTACATTTTTTCTTTCATTCATGTATTTTTACTACAATTTATTTTAATAATTTTCATTTCACTTTATCTTATTACAACTCATATTTAGTCGAGTGTATTTTAAAACCTTTTAAAAATAAATCCAAAATTAAATGATTTTTTTCTCATTTTTTATTTCTAATGAGTTGATAACTTTGTGGGACTTAATTAACTTTCTTGGATTTCTTTGACCAAATAATTAGAATTGTAATAAACAGGCTAGTTCCTCAAATTTATCACATTATAACCCATTCTCTGAAGAAAATATTTTAATAGAACAATTGTTATAATTTCTTCATTTTCTAATTAGTTACATAATATTTTAAACTTGAAATTCCTTGTAAAACCAACAAAATATTGACAACATATATTTCCACAAAATATGTATTGAATGTCATGTTACTATTTTAATCAAAAGTATGTTCCTTTGGCCAGGTGTGGTGGCACATACCTTTAATCCCAGCACTTGGGAGGCTTAGGTAGGAGGATTCCTGTGATTTCAAGCCAGACTGAGACTACATAGTAAATTTCATGTCATCCTGGGCTAGAGCAAAGCCCTACCTTGAAAAATGAAACAAAAAGAAAATTATACTTTATTTAACTATATATAATTTTGAATATTTACACAAGTATAAATATATACCATTGTTTGAAAGACTTTTCAAAATAAAAATATGAAAAATTATTCAGTATATATGTTCGAGTATAATTAGACTATACTTCCAGACATCATATCTGTTATTTATTTAATGGGTATTTATACAATGTTAATTTTTTTTTTTCAGTTTTTCAAGGTAAGGTCTCACTGTAGTCCAGGCTGACCTGGAATTCATTGTGTAGTCTTCTGAAGATGGCCTCAAATTCACAGCTTTCCTCCTACCTGTACCTTCTGAGTGCTGGGATTAAACGTGTATGCTACCATGTCTGACTTTTTAAAAAAATTATACAAAATATCCAAACCAAGGGTGACACATTAAATTTCTTATTTTGTAACTAGATTCTGAATTGACTATTCTTTTAAGATCATAATTGATCAGTAATATAAAAATTCCTCCATTGTATGCATGTTGAATTTTTTAATATATCAATTTTTTATGAAAAAGGTAAATTAGTCAGAAAATAAGTTTTAAACTACCCACATTTTCATTGTAATATGTATAATATTGCTGTACTATTTTATATTTTCCAGATTACTTTTGGAAAAGTAAAATGGTGTCACAGTAATTTTCTACATTTACATATATATAGTTTTTTAGATTGGTGCTTAAAGTTATATAAAGTTACCTGCTTACACCAGCTATTTTATCTAAAGGTATCAAAACCTGAAAAAATGTACTATCACTTGACATTTTGAAGGGAAAGACAATATTTAAGAGAGAGATAAAATGAGGAAGGAAGAGCTTATTGGAAGTATACTTTGAATACTTTAAGAAGTATTCAAAGATATGTGTATTTAGAACAAAATAAATTTATCTGTTTAAAAACACCTTGAACAAAATAATAATGCTAAAAAATGCTTACATGGAGCCCTGTTCCACCATGGATGTGAGACGGTTGTATAATGTTCTCTTTCCACAGCTGATCCAAACAATAAGTGCCATTGACAAAGACGACCCTTTAGGAGGACAGAAATTCTTTTTCAGTTTAGCTGCTGTCAATCCTAACTTCACAGTACAGGACAATGAAGGTAAGTGCTGAACTTACTTGTCTTTTATAATGGCATTAATGGGAATTTCCTCATATCGTTTTATAACTATAGTAATACATGTTATATATCCATTTGGTAACATAGGAAGCAAAATCTTGTTTTTATCAAATATTTAGTGATCGCTTGTGTTAATATATTTCTGTCTTGAATTTAAGACAATATATTCAAAGTCTGTATAGGTTTTAAATAAAAGACTCAATATTAAAATGGTTAGAAATACCAGGAAATAGTCAGTGGTAGCACATGTGAATAAAGGAGGGAAGAACTCAGTGAGCGTGTTGCGCAAACTTGATATGATCTAACAGCAACGGAGTGACTGAGGCTTCGGGCATTGAGGGCAAGTGGGGAAAAGGCAGCGGTTAGTCACACTGGCTTGGACGGGGACAGAGTCAGGACATTCACTAACAAGCATGCTACTGCCCTGTATATAGCCCACATTTTCTGAATATAATATTTTTTCTTATAAATGGCTAAAAAATTTTAGAAAAAAAAGAACCGGCTATTATTTGTAAATAGTTGAGCAGTTCTTTTTCTGAATAAATACAACTCATTGGAGTGTTACAACTCTAATCACACACACACACACACACACACACACACACACACAATTTGAACTCTTCTAAAGTAAAAACGTTTTGTGGTAAACTAAATGTCTTCAGCTCACATTGAATGAGTTTACAGTTAAAAATAAACCTAATAATCACATTGGCATATATCAGTATGTCTTTCATAGTGCTTGGCTTGCTGGCAAAACTAGGCTGCTACACTAACTCTTGGTGGTTTTTCAGATTATGGGTAAATAGCTTAAGATAGCAGATGACTTTACAGTGTGCTGTTAATGAAGATGCTTCATCCAGTGGAATGTTTCTATATTTAGATGTCCATTCAGGATGTCTTTTTACCAAATCTGAATACCTGAAGTTTCCATGTTTTCCATCACTCTAGACATATAAAGTTGGAATTTGAAAAATTAACAAAAAGTGAGAAGGAAAAGTACAGAATGTACCGATGTGTGTATTTAAGATCAGCAACATCCAGTATTTCAACTACTGACTCTGACAACCTATACATAGTTACTGCATTGGAGTTGTCCTTACCACTGAATTCACAATATGGTGCCCACACTGCTGAGCTAACAGTCCCTGTTTCTCGGTGATGTTAAATAGCTTTCAGTAGCTGTGAATTAGCTCTGGATGTTTATCATGACAGGGACTTGAAATCTTGATGACATAGCACATAGTTCAAAGTTAGTGATGAAACCAGTCAAGAGTCATTTTTGACAAATATTACTATTTGGTCATGTTAACAATTATTGATTCTATAAATTACTCAAAACAAGGAATAAACTAACATGAATATAAACTTGGATATCAAGTAACATGTTTTAATGTCTGATGTGACATTTGATATAATTCTGCAAAAATTTGTTATGTTACTAGGAACAGTGGAAAAGGAGTCACAATTATGTAGACATCACATTAATGTATTTTTTCTGAAAATCCTCATATTTATATATTGATTCTTATTTGAATTCTGTTACACCAATCTTTTTTAAAATGGAATTTTTATTTCTGTGATATGTTAAAGATTATATCATGACATTCTGGTCTAAATGTTTAATGAAAAAAATTAAACTACAGCAGTTAATTTATAATAAAACCTCATTTGGATCTTAAATGTATCAAACATATACACAGCTAAGGTTCAGAAGTTTGGGCAAAATGTAAGAAGCTAGATAATATGGTTTTTAAAAAAATCATGCATATGAGTATGCATTTTGTGTGGATTTCATAGTGAAAGAATTAGATAGTATTATTTGAAAGATAAGTTTTCAAATTTGGTAATATTTGTTATTTCTCTCATCTACTGTCCTAACTTACATAGTTAAGCAGTTAGCCTACTCACAATGTAGAGGATGATTGTTTTGTACTCAACCACTGAGCTAGTAAGTGATTGCCACTTTTTTGTTCTGCCTTACTTGTTTGATTTAACAACTCACCAACTGTGTTCTATATATCGACTGTTTTGGTAGTGCTATGTGGTAGGCTAATTAATTAAGTTCCCTGGGAAGACAAGAGCAGAGCTAGCCTACTCACTATCTTTAACACATTAACGATTTAGATTGGATGAAATCCACCCACAGCATACACAACTCAAGTGTAGGAGCACTGAGTTTGATATGAGATGAAGCACTGTACTAATTCGTGGACGGTAGCCTTTCTTATATCTCTGCTTCTTTCGGGTAGTTTACTAGGAACTCCAGCAGTCATCTCAAGTCTCCCATCAATTACTTCAGTTGCAGATACAAAATTTATGTTCTTTTAATGTGTAGAATCATTGTTCAGAATTGTTCGATAATTTGCTGAGCACTGGATATACGGGTTATCTGATGGGTTTTGATGGCTGTGTTGATTTAAATGCTTGCATTTTATTGAATCAGCTTGTCTTCATGGATAATGAATTAAGGTGTGTATATATGTAATATGCACTCGGCTATGTGTAAATAAAATAAAACACCTTTTCTCCTGGCACAGAAAATTTATATTCTCAATAACTTGTAGTGTTTATCCTATGGGTAGGCTTAGCAAATGAATAACTTTTATAATTGACAAAATATAAGCAAAATACGTCTCACCATTTTTATAATTATGTGACTGTTCTTAACGAATTGCAATGCCTTTTTTTCATATTTATATTTGGAATATTTATAATATTTGTATGGTATACATAAATTGATTTTATTTGAATCATAAAACATGATTATCAACATGAGGCAAAGTTCACTGCTCTGAACTATTTGTAACGTTTTATCATTTATTGTAGATAACACTGCCAGAATTTTAACTAGAAAAAATGGCTTCAATAGACATGAGATCAGCACCTATCTGTTGCCTGTGGTGATATCCGACAATGATTACCCCATCCAGAGCAGCACTGGCACCCTGACCATCCGCGTGTGTGCCTGCGACAGCCAAGGCAACATGCAGTCCTGCAGCGCAGAAGCCCTGCTCCTCCCGGCTGGCCTCAGCACAGGCGCCTTGATAGCCATTCTCCTCTGTATCATTATCCTGTTGGGTAAGACGAGTCAAAGCAATGACTTCCATGGGTGCTCACTTTACTATGTTATTTAATAGTAAAGGCTGCTGCCGAAATACGTATCTCGGGCTGGAGAGATGGCTTAGTGGTTAAGCGCTTGCCTGTGAAGCCTGAGGACCCTGGTTCAAGGTTCGATTCCCCAAGACCCACGTTCACCAGATGCACAAGGGGGCGCATGCATCTGGAATTCGTTTGCAGTGGCTGGAGGCCCTGGCGGGCCCATTCTCTCTCTCTCTCTCTCTCTCTCTGTCTGTCTGTCTGTCTCTCTCTCTCTCTCTCTCTCTCTGCCTCTTTCTCTCTCTGTAAAAATAAACAAACAAAAAAATTTTTAAAAATATGTATCTCTAAACTCATGCTAAAATTTAATAGATATGCGATTGGTTATAGAATATTATTTAACGTAAGGTAGTTTATGTGATAGAAATATATAAAATATGCAAATAACATAGGAATAGAAACAGTGGGATTCTGCCTATGGACACTAGAACTGATTCTAGTGTAAACACACAGACACACACACACACACACACACACACACACACGTATCTTTCACGACAGTGTATTAAATTAAAGACAAGAAGAATGAGGATATGACAGTTTTGTAAGAGCTTGCAAAGATACATAGGCAGATGCAGTTCTTGGTAGCATGTTGAACATTATTCTTGTGCATAGTGAGCAAACACAGAAAGCAACACCCATGACCATGTCACCATTATTTCACAGCTGAGCCATGGTGGCTGCTCTTGGTCTTGTACTAACACATCTGATGACATTGTTCCTAGGTCATTTGCCAAACTTATTTAGTAATAGAGGAGAAATTAAAAGACTTGTCAAAGTATAAACAGATCTCAACCTCAACTATAAAAGGCAGAAATTAGCAGATCTCAATTAAGAACAAATCAATAGTTCTTTTCTTAGAAAGGAAGTTGAAAAAAGGAAACTTGGCTTAGCAATGCACAAAGCAATGAATGCACCTGGAATTGACTTGCAGTGGCAAAAGGTCCTCATGCACCCAGTTCCTCTCTCTGTCTCTCTCTATATATGCTTGCAAATATATAAGTAAAATATTTTTTTAAAAAACTTGGCCTGGTATGGGACTGTTTCTCACCAGCTTACTTGTACTAAATTATTGTCAATCCTTCAAAATTAGAAGATGGAGTTAAATAAAATAATTTGAACATTGTTATTATAAATGATCTCTATAAGAGTGAATTCAGCACAATTTAATGATTTTAAGAAAGAAGGCAAGTGTTACATGAACTTATAACCTACACCAAACAAGAATTTAAATTCTTTGTCATTATTTATTTAATGTGACATAATGTGACCTATAGCTATGTGTTATAGATGATTTGATATAATGTATTCATATTATGATTCTGTGTTTAAATAAGAAAATGTTAAATTATGCATATAAGATAAACCATTAATTGGATAAAATGATCAATTCTACATAAGATATTTTAAAAAGTCATTCATTTACAAGGGGACAGAGAGAGACACAACATTAGGTAAGCCAAGGCCCTGATGCCACAGCAAATGAACTTCAGATGCATGTTGCACTTTGCACCTGGCTTTAAGTGGGTTCTGGAGAATCGGCCCTGGGACTGCAGACTTTGCAAGGAAGCATAGTTAACCTCTCAGAATTTACACAGACCCAGATTTCTTTTTAGTATGGTTCAGGAAATGATAACATGCAAAGTTTAAATATACTCTTCAGGCTTCAGTATAATAAATAAGAGTAAACTCAACTTTACTTGACAGAGTATATGCCACCTGATAAAGTTTTATTAGTATAATTCTACTTTTGCTACCAGGTATGTCAGTGTGTGTTTATAATCCAAGGTACTTGAAAAACCGAGGCAGAAGGGACTCAAGTAGCAACACAACCTGGAAATCACCCTTAGACTCCCATGTCAGAAACAAAAGATAATGAACTCAAAATTAATTTGACTTGTCATTTATCAAATAAACAAAGGGGTGTCTCATAATGTATCCCAAAGTCATTGAACCAGGAAGCAATAATACGAATAGTATACCTTGGGAGTTGACCTTGCAAGTTATGAAGAAGAAGCCATTCTGCTGAGATGCGTTTCCCATGCAAACAAATGCAGTGAAAACTACTAAGAGTAGAAAGGTTTTCTTAAAAGTTTACTATTCGCCAAACCTTGCAATGTGCTCTTGAGCACAAAACATTTATATTTCATTTTGACAAAACAGTGCATGAAGGATGAAAACTTGTCTCTACTTCACACATAATGAAAATGAAATTTAGTACTATTTGAATCGCCTTCAAGGAGAGACAATTTCTGACTAGCTGAGCCTAGCACCTCCCATTTCTTCACTTTGTAACTAGTTTTCCAGTGAAATATGCATGAAGGTTGGGAGGAGGGCTCCCTGTGATGCATTGACACTGAAACGACTAGTCAATTAGCTGATTCACATGTCCCCCCAATAATGGTCATTGTTTTTATTACTCAGAGTAGATTGCTTTTTCTCTGCTCTTGAATTAAAAGAAAAAGATGTGTTTACTCTCCCTTTAAATTAGCTTAAAACTTTTTTGAGTATCCCTCTGACCCTAATTGGAAAACATTGTATCTCGCATTGCAAGAAGCAGGAAATGAATTTGGATATGGATCCAATCTTACTGTTTCATTATTTTCATTATTAGAAGCTTTTTTACTGAGCACATACATTTGACTGATAATAAACAAATGAGGTTTAAATATTTACATCACACACTTTTTATGGGCACGAGTGCATGAAATAAGACAAAATAGAATGAGCTTTTTATAAATCCTGAATAACATTTTTTTCTGTATTTGTCATGGCCTAGTTTTTAATCATTTGGGGGCTAAAAAACTTACATGTAGAGGAAAAGTTCCATTTGCTGGGGGGGAAAAAAAGCTTCTTAAGAAAAGTAATTGTTTGGCTCTGAAACACAATTTTAAGAAAGACAGTTGGAGCATTTTAGGGTAATAAAAAATGAAAATGTAATATATTATATCCTGGTACAATAATGTTTCTCACAATCATTAAATGTTTTCAATAAATTCATTTATTTGATGAAATATGGTTTTCCCATTCCCTTCCCATTTAATTGAATTGACATTGGTTTCTCCACATCATTTTAAAGGATCAAGACCAAAACGTTTACTGATAGTAAAAAAGTCAGGAGAACTCCAATGCAACCAGAGATACATGATATTCTTTTCTGAACATTAGGTTCTTTATAATTCTTTTTCATGGAAGTGGATAAGTGACTATTCAGAGAAATAAATTTTTCAACTTGTCTATACTTATTTAAGATACATGTATCCCACCTCCATACATTTATTTGTTATTTGTTTGCTTGGGTTTTTTATTGCTTCGAGTTATTTCAATATTCAGATTGGAATTTGTTTTTGCTGTCATGTGATCTAAGAACTTTGAGGGCATCCTCCGGCAAGGTATTCATATTTGGAAAGGAAATGTCTAAGCTCATATAATACCTAAGTAATTTGGTCAAAATTTTCCCAATAATAAAGTCCCTTTTTATCAGCATAAATAAGCAGTGTAACCATCAGCAAAGCTGTAGAACAGAAATCAATACTCCCTATTTGTGAAGAATATTTCTATTTAACATAGTAGAAGGATGTGAACCATGTGCATATATGTTAGCCCTTTTCTCATTTGAGGCTGTAATCAGTTTGTCATACTTTTACTTAAAATCTTAGGTTAATATTTAATGGAAAAGATCAATATTTTTTGTACAATCAGAAACTAACTTTCACTAATTCTTGGAAAAGAGTGATAGTGGGCTGGCGAGATGGCTTAGCCATTAAGTGCTTGCCTGTGAAGCCTAAGGACCCTGGTTAAAGGTTTGATTCCCCAGGACCCATGTTAGCCACATGCACAAGGGGGCGCATGCGTCTGGAGTTCATTTGCAGTGACTGAAGGCCCTGGCCTTGCCCATTCTCTCTCTCTCTCTCTATCTGCTTCTTTCTCTGTCTGTCGCTCTCAAATAAACAAAGAAAAATGATTATAAAAAATTAAAAGAAAAGAAAAGAGTGATAGAAAGAGGTCATTGTAATTGAGGTATATCCCATATTGCCTTAAAATAAATTAGAACACCATCCACTTTAGCTAAAACCCTTTTCTACCCACAAAAGAAAGTACAAATTAACCTGAGGTTCTGACCTTTGGGGTCCACATGTGAGTACACTGAGCCCCCCTAGGGTGTCTGTCTGCACTGGCTGTTCGTGGAGCCAGTGAAGTAATCCATATCCTTGTCTCTGTTCAGGTCATGGTGGAGGTGAACTAATGCATCTCCTTGTCTCTGTTCAGGTCATGGTGGAGGTGAACTAATGCACCTCCTTGTCTCTGTTCAGGTCATGGTGGAGGTGAACTAATGCACCTCCTTGTCTCTGTTCAGATCATGGTGGAGGTGAACTAATGCACCTCCTTGTCTCTGTTCAGATCATGGTGGAGGTGAACTAATGCACCTCCTTGTCTCTGTTCAGATCATGGTGCAGGTGAAGTAATGCACCTCCTTGTCTCTGTTCAGATCATGGTGGAGGTGAACTAATGCACCTCCTTGTCTCTGTTCAGATCATGGTGGAGGTGAACTAATGCACCTCCTTGTCTCTGTTCAGGTCATGGTGGAGGTGAACTAATGCACCTCCTTGTCTCTGTTCAGATCATGGTGGAGGTGAACTAATGCACCTCCTTGTCTCTGTTCAGATCATGGTGGAGGTGAACTAATGCACCTCCTTGTCTCTGTTCAGGTCATGGTGGAGGTGAACTAATGCTCCTCCTTGTCTCTGTTCAGGTCATGGTGGAGGTGAACTAATGCACCTCCTTGTCTCTGTTCAGATCATGGTGGAGGTGAACTAATGCACCTCCTTGTCTCTGTTCAGATCATGGTGGAGGTGAACTAATGCACCTCCTTGTCTCTGTTCAGATCATGGTGGAGGTGAACTAATGCTCCTCCTTGTCTCTGTTCAGGTCATGGTGGAGGTGAACTGATGCACCTCCTTGTCTGTATTCGGATCATGGTGGAGGTGAACTAATGCACCTCCTTGTCTCTGTTCAGATCATGGTGGAGGTGAACTAATGCACCTCCTTGTCTCTGTTCAGATCATGGTGGAGGTGAACTAATGCACCTCCTTGTCTCTGTTCAGATCATGGTGGAGGTGAACTAATGCTCCTCCTTGTCTCTGTTCAGGTCATGGTGGAGGTGAACTAATGCACCTCCTTGTCTCTGTTCAGATCATGGTGGAGGTGAACTAATGCACCTCCTTGTCTCTGTTCAGATCATGGTGGAGGTGAATTAATGCATCTCCTTTTCTCTGTTCAGGTCATGGTGGAGGTGAACTGATGCACCTCCTTGTCTGTATTCGGATCATGGTGGAGGTGAACTAATGCACCTCCTTGTCTCTGTTCAGATCATGGTAGAGGTGAATTAATGCATCTCCTTGTCTCTGTTCAGGTCATGGTGGAGGTGAACTAATGCTCCTCCTTGTCTCTGTTCAGGTCATGGTGGAGGTGAACTGATGCACCTCCTTGTCTCTGTTCAGATCATGGTGGAGGTGAATTAATGCATTTTCTCTTGTCTTTGTTGAAGTCATGGTCGAGGTGAACTGATGCATCTTCTCCTTGTCTTTCTTCAAGTCATCGTCGTGCTGTTCGCGGCGCTGAAAAGGCAGCGGAAGAAGGAGCCCCTGATCCTGTCCAAGGAGGACATCAGGGACAACATCGTGAGCTACAACGACGAGGGCGGCGGGGAGGAGGACACGCAGGCCTTCGACATCGGCACGCTGCGCAACCCCGCGGCCATGGAGGAGAAGAAGCTCCGGCGAGACATCGTCCCGGAGACGCTGTTCCTGCCGCGCCGGACTCCCACGGCCACGGACAACACGGACGTGCGCGACTTCATCCACGAGCGGCTGCAGGAGCACGACGCGGACCCCACGGCGCCGCCCTACGACTCGCTGGCCACCTACGCGTACGAGGGCGCGGGCTCGGTGGCCGAGTCGCTGAGCTCGCTGGAGTCGGCCAGCAGCGAGGGCGAGCAGAACTTCGAGTTCCTCCGAGAGTGGGGACCCCGCTTCAACAAGCTCGCCGAGATGTACGGAGGGGGCGACAGCGACAAGGATGCCTGACCCACTTGGCCCTGGCCCTCCGCGGCAGAAAGTGACTCCACCCACACCATCTTCACTTCACACTCTTCGGTATTCAGGAGGATGATTTTCCTGCCACTCAGCACAATTCCCCACCCCATGTATTTCTTAATTTGTTGATTAATGACATTAATTCTTTCCTGTAGGATTGTCTCATGGAATATATACGACAAGTTTATTTAATCACTTCCAACAGCCAAAGCTATGGAAATTCAATGTTGTCCATCTTAGTAAATAAAAGATAATTTCAGAAACACGGACAGGATAGTTCTCCCTAAAGCAACCTCACAAACAACCCTGCTTCTGTTAGGTCCACGTCCTGCCCTCGCAAATGTAGCTTTTACAAAGGCGAAGAAAAACATTTAAGATATACCCTGTTCTGTACAGAAAATTTAAAAGAGCAATGTACACGTGGTGTTAGTAGGTGTGATATGCAGCCTGGTATCCAAGCGTTTGTGCAGTCTCATTTCATCAAATTCTATCTGCTAATGTTTTATATTTATATTTTTGTATTTATTTTTTAAAAAAATAAACCAGTTTTTACAACTACTTTGTGTCCAACTTCAATTTGTTTTCTTCTAGGAAGGGAAACTCTTTTTCTCCCCACGGGTTAAATATCTTGGTACCTAATTTGATTAAATTTGATTGAGAAGATAAAGCATTGTCATTGTTACTGAAAAGTCTGACCAATTTGATAGCAAAGGTAAGCTCTGCTGTTTTTCCAATGAGCTCTGGTGTTACGATATCTGAAAACCTCATCATGTTAAAAGGACTTGTCACTTATAAATAAACCACTTAAAGTTTATCATTCACACAAATTTAAATCATTGTCATTCTTTGGCTAAAGACACTGAAAATGCAGTAACTCCATTTCGTTCATATTCAGTAACATAATATCTGGAAGAATAAAGCATTTTTTCTCAATTTTTATGACATTTGTGCTATTGAGGTTTATAGGAAATAATAGTTGAGACAGATCTCAGACTGAACTAATCTTTTAATGGAAAATATATTTACCTCCTATGGTGACTTTGAACATGCCTCATAATGGCAGTAATAATGCTAAATATTCCATTAAGACACAGCTTTGTGATTATGCCAAATTTCTGAAAATGCATTATACATTTATCACAGAAAAGTGTTTTCTGTCAATGAATGACTTAATATAAAAAGTTAAAAATAATAAAATACTGATGGGTAATCATCTACTGTTATTGCAAATCCTAGAAGTTTGCTGCCAATAATTGATTTCTTGTTTCTTAAGAATCATCCCATGATTCATTTGGGAATGGCATACTTCACAAGACATGTAGAAGACACATTGCCTGCTGGGCATACAGTAAACAGTAAGAAGGAACTGTATGCTAATTAGTTGTGTTCTATTTTTTTTTAGTAAGTTTGGGTGTAATATTGACATATCTTTAATGCTGAATTAATTATTTCAATCTTTTTTATGTATTTTTTTTCTAATTTCTAGGTTGAAAGGACCATATCATTTTACCCATAGATACTGTAGTTTGTAAAGCAGATTATGAAAGAAAAGTAACCCATGAGACCTAATTAAAACCAGTCGTATTGTAATGCTATGGACGCATCAGACTAGATACTAAGATTTAATTTGGCATACTCCTACTCAAAGAACCCACTAAACGAGTATTAACATTTGGTTTGCAAAAAGGCAAAGATTAAGAAGTAGAATTTTCTCATCTCTCTGTTGAATTGTAATGAAAGTGAATCTTTAATATCCTACAGGCGTTCATCACTACAATCAGAATGTTAACAATAGTAAAGATAAAAGAAGTTATGTGAACATTTCATGCTAGTTACAATACAGAATATCACTTTGGTTAAATTAGTTTTAAGATATCCAGCACCAGTTCTATGTGTCAATATTAGATGTCAGGAATGCAACTCTTCTTTAAAGATTTTTAATTATCTTCATTCAGGTAACTTCAAAGTGGAGTTAACTTATTTAGACATTGACTTTGTCACCTAGTTTTTAATAGTTCAAGAACTGTGACAGTGATCCCTACTGAAACCTAAACTAAGTGTCCAAATCTCTTTACACAGATAGATTGGCAAGCTTCTTTGTCATTTTAAAACCTACAGTGCACAGAAAATATTTAGTAACTGACACACTAGAAATGTTGGAAATGAAGATGGCATGTACAAATTTTAATTACTTCATAATCCTGAAATTCAGCACTTATGCCTCTAATAACCTGGATAATTCTCTTACCCTTTCGCATCTCCAGGAATTGTGCCCTTTGAAAGGAAATCCCAGGATATAAGCTACTCCAACATTTCTTTTATGTGGGGAAGGAACAACTATCTCTTTACAATATTACTAATTTGACTGAGCCTGTGCGAGTGTTTCCTTTCTTCCCAACTTATGCCTTCATGTATTATATATTAATTGGTCATCTATTATGAAAATGGTGCAATGTTCTAACCTCTGTAGATGCCATAACTCATACACAATCCTTATTCTAAGTGATCATTGATCAGAAGAATAAAGATGGTAAAATAGCTATAAAAACTGAATTTACAATAAGCTACAAAGCCGTTAAAATTATGGCATTCTCAAAGAACAAATCATTGTGTTCTTTTTCACATTTTAAATATTTAGGTAAATATAGAAATTATTTTTAAATCTTTTGGTCAGTAGAAATAATGAAGAAGTCCCAATTGGTTCTACATTAAATTAGAGCTCATATGTTTATAAATTTATAATCATAGGTTAAAATAATCTCTCCTCTTACACAGGCACACACACACACACACGTGCACACACACACACACACACACACACACAGTGACAGAGACAGAGAGATAGAGGGTAATATTACATAACTTGCAAAATTGGTTGACCTATGCAGGAGATCCACAAACATATTATTTTGATGGCTAGGATCCTGTGAAATACAACATGTTAGTGTGAGGAATATCATACTTTCTCAGTTAATTTATAAATATATTTACCTAAGAATCTATGTACAATTGATTTTGATTACATGCCTAGTGTATAGATAAACTAGCTGTGATCGTCTACTTCCACAAAAACATGGAGAAAAGAAATTACTTGGTGTTTAGCTCACAGATGGTCATATATACACATTCATATATATCCCTTGAATAATTTCAGAAAACATTTATTTAGCAACAAAGTGAGCCACTGCTCATAATCCCTGTGCTTGTGCTCGGGTATGCAAATTAGCAGAAAGATCAGCACATCTGCAGTCATGCACGAACAAAGTATAGTTGTGGCGACTACTTATGTCACACGTATGGATTTAGGACAAAATGAAATTAACCTCATTCATTTTTGAAGGACATAGATACCATGAAGTATTATGGGCCTTGTTCCCAGACAATTATGTAAAACAAATACTATACAGATACTCAGAAATGGCAAAACTTTGTCATGGAAAGAAATAAGGCTAATAGAAATTTATGGACTCCTTCACTCAGGCACCTTTGGGTGGGCCTTGACTTTTTCCCTGTACGGTACCTCAGTACACGGTACACATTACTGTTACTTGTTCATCATTTACACACCAATATTATCTCTAATCATTATCAAGTTGCCTTATCATGAACTAAGACTCTTCAAACTAGAATTGATCCTTATTGAATCAATCATCATTCTTTTTTTTTAAATTTTTTTGTTTATTTATTTATTTGAGAGTGACAGAGAGAAGGAGGCAGAGAGAGAGAGAGAGAGAGAATGGGTGCGCCAGGGCTTCCATCCACTGCAAACGAACTCCAGATGTGTGCGCCCCCTTATGCATCTGGCTAACGTGGGTTCTGGGGAGTTGAGCCTCGAACCGGGGTCCTTAGGCTTCACAGGCAAGCGCTTAACCACTAAGCCATCTCTCCAGCCCCAATCATCATTCTTGTCTATGTCATCTTTCTTTTGTTATAGAATTTTCTGTAACAAAATCGACTAATCTTCTGCCTTGCTTCTTTCTAATTGTTCTGGTTTCCATTATTAAGAATCACTCTGTCACATTCTTCCAAAGAGTGTGAAGTGATAACTCCATTATTATGCATCATTTTATTATCTCCATATGATAAATTATTAAAGAAAACACAACTTATACTCCACGCATGTGCCCCCCTTATATTTAACTCCATTTCTTTTTCTTAGATTCCTGCTCATGTAGGTCCTAATTTCCCTTCCTCCTTCAAACCCATGATTTTTATTTATTTATTTATTTATTTAATTATTTATTTACGAGCGGGAGAGAGGCGCGTAGAGACATAAAGAACGGGTGTGCCAGGGCCTCTCACCACCGCAAAAAAAATTCCAGATTCATGGGCCTTATGCCTCTGGCTTACATAGGTATTGGGGAATTGAACCTGGGTCCTTAGGCTTCACAGGCAAGTGCCTTAACTGCTAAGCCATTACTGCAGCTCCTCAAACATATGATTTCTTACCAATATAGCTAGTCTCAATTAAAAACCATGGATATTTGTAAATTCCTAAATACCCATAAAATAAGCATAAAATTTCTGAATTTTTAAAAGAATTCTCAGAGGCACCAAAACTTAGAAATCTGATTCCAAATCACTATTGCAGGCTAAAATCTTCCCCAACCTGAATTCAAGACTCAATATTAGTTTTTTTTTTTTTGGTATGTTCTTTATTTTATCATCAAATTACTATGAAGAATTTTATTATCATCACCTGCTTGATATTATAAATTATTCATCTGAATTCCTCTGTAAATTCTAGGAAAACAACTTGACCACTGAGCCATCCCTCCAGCCATCTCTGTGAATCCCGAAGATTATGATAGGAATATCTTGTGTTTATCTAGAACAAAGACAATTTTTTTTTGCATAAAATACATAAAACACCTTACCCACCTGCTATCTGCCCCATCTTGAACTGGCAATGGTGTCCCTACAACGAAACACTTACTGTAAGCCAATTATGTCCTTCATGGTCCTATTTTGTTGGAAATTTTACATTTAAGCAGTTGATTTTGATCGATTGTAAAACACAATCTTCCAACCTCTCACCACTTCCACTGCCTTGTCCAAGGCAGCAAAACATCACTCGATTACTAGAAGTTTCCTTTTGGTGTACTTAGCACTCTACTGTCAGAATGAAGTCAAGAAGAACATTTGACAGTGAATTTCCAATGGGACTTTTTCCCTTTCCCTTAAACTATTTATTTTTACTCTTAGTTGAAAACAAAATTCTAACAGTGGAAGAAAAGCTTCTCCATAGACCTGTCATCTGATGTAAGCATTTGCTTTTCCACTCTAGCCCCTTATACTGCCAGTGTTTCTTGCCTTAATGTGCTTAGAGTAGCTGTTCCTTCTTCTTTACTTTGCTTAAATTGTGATCAAATGTTATTTGTTGTCTTCCTTCTGCACTCTGTTGAGAATTCTAGAGTTTCCTTAAACTGGCTTCCATATAATTGGTTCCTTCATGCATCACCTTTTCTTTCTTTTTTTTTTTTAACATTTTAATGTCTTACTTGTTTGCTATGATTACTTTCTTTCTCTCTTGAACAGAATGTAAAATTCATGAAAGTATGGATTTCTTATTATATTGTCCCATGATGTAGCACTTATATCTGTTTTGAGGCTCAATAAACATTTGTTGGAAGATTGAACAAATGTTTTACTATTTTAGACTTGTTCTACTTAGTTGTAAATATGCACATATGTATCCTATGTGTTTCTGGTATCCCCGCCTCTTTCCTTGAACGATGAACTACGTGAAGTGAGAAGAGCTGCCTTTCTGTCTTCGTTCTTCATTTTCCGGCAACCATTTTGATTCCAAATGCAGGCATTTAAGAATATATAGTGGTACAGGCTTGTGATCCCACTGTTAACAAGGCTGATGCAGAGAGAACACATGTTCAAGGCTTATTCAGGCTATAGAAAGATTATAAATTCATATCAAATAACTTAGTGAGACACTACCATTAAGAAATAAAAATCATTTAAAAAAAAGGTATTGTGGTGGGGGGATTTGGAAATGGCTCAATGGTTAAAGGTTCTTGTCTGCAAATCCTGTTGATGCAAGTTCCATTCTCAGTCCCCATGTAAAGTCAGACGTAAACAATGGTGCTTGTATCTGGTGTGCATTAGCAGAGGCAACACACACACATATATGAAAATAATAATGAATACAGAAATAAATGAAGTTTTATTAAGAAAGCAACTCAGGGACATATGTGAAAGGCCTTAGAATCAATCCTCAGTACCAAAAAAAAAAAAAAAAAAAGTAACACCAAAACTGAAAAAAATGTATACAAGACTGAATATGTACTTAGGCTAATTATCTCCAGGAATTTAGAAAGTAATCCTAAAAGGCAAGCATATTTGAGAAATAAAACCGAATGATAGGAAGCATTTGATATACTTATAGAAGACCAAAGACTGTGTTCATAGGAACACACTAATGTAAGTGCCAACATCGGAGAATGACTATCTTTTCACATTCTTTCTGGTGGGTCAGAATCAGAGTGATGATTTTAGACACTTAACCATTAGACTATTAGACAGAGAAAACTATTAATAGAGGGACTGTTGCTCAGGCAAGTGCAGGAAAGATCACCAGATAGTGAATGTTAAAGTAGACAGAGAGATCACAGTCCTAGAAAGAAAAATGTTCAGTCCTTAAGATTATCTTTTCTTGTATAATTACTTTTTGTTTCATCCAGAGTATATCTGGGTACCAAGAATTATACTTGCATTTTGTTAGTAATTTTAACAAGTTTAACTTGCTAGAATTGCCGTACTCTACTGAGGTATTAACACCCAAGGATAGCTTTCAAATTGCATAGTCATAAATTTTGGAGAATAATGATTTACAAATTTACAAATTCAAGACAAAACTGAGGAAGAGAGGTGAAGAATTGATCTAAATGGATAAATATTCTGGACTCCATAGTATACTATTTATTTGTTAAAAATAATAAAATGAATAAAGTGTATTTTAAATGCTATTTTCTTTGAAGTCATCAAAACTGTACACACATAATATTAACAAAACAGTATTTATTCCACTGAATTCATTTATTACCCATATACTTTACAAATGATTATTTCTGCTGCAAACCTTATTAATTCTTTAAGACTGCATACATAATCTTACCTACATGCCTAAATATTTATTTCATTTTCAGATTTAATGAGTATCTGAAGAAAAGATGGTTTGAAAAGGTCACTTTTCATGACTAAATATTGAGACAACTAAATCTGTTATAAGAGTAGGTCTACTTTGGAGGGTGTACACATTTTCATAATGGGAGTTCTTTATTAAATTAAATGACTCCTTTAGGAAAGGATAAATACTAGCAGGTACGTAACAGAATGCTGGTAGACCATTTGTGAAAATTCTCTCCAGCTGTGGAATAATCCTGAATTTGGAACATGACATTTACAACACTGCAGGAAGGCTAGCACAGTAACTTCATCCCCAAAGTTGTCTGAATAAAGCTCCTATATTAGGAGGATACTCAGAAGTAGGCCCAAGACTCCAGCCATGATCTTTCCTTGCATTCTTTTACAGTCAAAGATGTTCTCAATGTGTACAATTAGCCCACTGTATCCAGCTGAGTTTATTCCCATTTCTTTCTCAGATAATATTGCTAAAATTGATCTCTCAAGGGATTTTATTAACATCACTGCATGTTTATTCAAAAAAGGAACAAAAATGTCTAGCCATTCCAATTCAGTGGCTGTCTCTTTTTCTGCCATATTATTATTTTTTTCTTTTTGAAGAATAGGGTTTTAGCCTTGTATAGCATATTTGCTTGAATTTATTATCATGTAAATACATAATTAAAATTTGCATTTCTATATCCTCAAAGGGTTAAATTCTTTATAACAAAATGTGGCTGCATTTGTGATTGCTGTGAGCACCCCAAAGGGTGTAGGTACATTTGAAGTTGCAGTATATGATCATTATACTATGTTGACAGGTCTATATAATTTAGATAAAGGAAACTCTTTGAATTTTTAGTTCCATTTGGTTAAACACTCAAGCTTGATAAAATGCTGATTCCAGAAGCACCTCAAGCATAAATTGGTACTACATAAATACTTGTGGGGTGATTGATTAATCTTGGCATCTCAATACTTTGTTTTCTAATTTTGGCAGTGTGGAAAATGTCAGGTTCCATACCTTCCTCACTCTCAACCAAAAAGGCAACATGTTTCATTCATATTTGAAAAAGCATATTCTAGAAATGTCACAGTAACCTTTTAAGATGACAGTCTTTGCCTAGGAATTCTTGACAGCAACGTTGCACAATTATGCCAGCTATATATCGAAATTTTCTTACATCATCTTCCAGAAGTGATAGCCTGAGAAGATGGCATGTCGAGATTGGATGGAAGGAAACAAAAAGAAAAAATATGAAGCGTTCTTTAAATACTTTTATTTTTGAGACAGGAATAGAAAAGGTGATATTCAAGTTTAAATTGCTTTGCTAGCAAACTGGATGTCTTAAAGATAAACTTTTGATGTGTTATGTCTTCTACTTGAGTTCTTTGTGCATTTATAATATAGAATATTGAATACAATGTGGGATTTTTACATTACTTAATAATCATCTTTGGGGGGGGGGTAGGGTCTCACTCTAGCCCAGGCTGACCTGAAACTCACTATGTAGTCTCAGGGTGACCTTGAACTCACAGTGATCCTCCTACCTCTGCCTCCCTGAGTACTGGGATTAAAGGCGTGTGCCACCATGCCTGGATTTAATATTCATCTTTTACTTTTAAGGCATTGGCACAAAAATAAATAATAGCTCAATTCAGATGACTTCTCTTAAAAAAGTAAGGTGCACTCAGTTTCATCCTTTCATACATAGGTTTCACCAGAAGACACCACTTCTGAGATGAGTAACCGACAATAGGGCAGCAATCATGTTCAGGAAGAAACAGCATGACATCACACTCACATCAGCTTATACCTAAGCATTTTTCTACTGGGTAATTAAAAAAGCTTCATGTCTTTAAATTCAAAGGGATTATCTTATTTTTTGACATTGTGAAATGCATGATAGCAAATGCGGAAAAAAAACAAATTTATTGTAAGCCATGAGTGTTTCCTACAAATATCCTTTCAAAGGAAAGTGCTAAGAACAATTGAAACAAGCATCAATTTCATAGTAATATCTCTGTCTGTTTGAAGCTGCTGAGAGATGAAAGCTGTTACCAAGTCATGGGAAACTTGATGAAGCAGCCTCTGAATACTGTAGAAGGTTAGATTAGGACCTCTACGATGGGGCTGGCATTTCTGAGATAGTTTCTGAGGCATGATTAGAAACTTACTAATTCAGATGCAATCTCACAGGATCTTTGAAGAGCCCAACATGGACTCCGATCAGGGATCATAGTAAATTTTTGGCATTTAAAAAGTTCATGCCTAGTTGATCAGTATATAGACTGGATTTCTCTAGTTCCAAGTTGTTTAATTCACCAGAATTTATGGGCCAGCTAGGGCAAATTTGGAGATTGTTTAATTTCCTAACTTTAACTTCCTACACCAATACAAACCTTGGAATTTACAACTTGTCTTTGAAAATTTTTTATACAAACAGGGAAAATAATTATTTTATTAATAGATGTTGACCATTCACTTATGCCTACCTATACTCTTAAAAGTAAGTACTCTACACATTCTGAAGGTATTTGAGGTGTAAATAAAAAAGAATGAGCTAGGCATATTCTTTGTAAACTTGAATAAGTCCAAACTGAAGGGTGAACATGAAAAGGTATTCAAATATTTCTTCAACAGTTATGCCTAGATTTGAGGTACACAAGTGAAAAAATTTGGAATAAGATGTAAATGTATTCTTTCTTTAAGATATGTCATAACTGATAGACTTTACAATCTTATGGATTTTAAAATGGTTATATATTCTGAGACATGGATTGTGATAATATTCTTAATTTATAAATTATTTTATTTCTTTTTTTTCTCATTTTTATTTTTTATTTTATTTTATTTTTTTTACAGTCAGTTTGGTACCATTATTAGGCTCATCCATGACCTACCCCCTGCCCTTGGCCCCTCCTTGTTGAGGTATACGGGTCATGCATTGTGGAGTTAGCCCACAGTTATGGGTAAGCTAAATGTCTCTGCATATCATGACCCGACATGTGGCTCTGACATTCTTTCCGCCCCCTCTTCCGCAAAATTTCCTTGAGCCATGTTGGGTCTGCTTCAGTGATGAGGTGTTGGGGGGCTCTGAGGCTCTGGCTCTCTGATTTGGTAGGAGTTGATAATTATTTTATTTCTATCTGGAGTCATACTATGGAAATTTTCTGTAAAGTACTGATCTTACATTGAAAACTCAATGACAAATTGAAATTACATTTTCCAAATTTTTACACATTTATTTAGAAATGAATTGGTGTTTCAATGAATTGGAAAGGTAATATCTTTTTGCATGTATATATATATATATATATATATATATATATGCATATATATATGCACAAAGATGTTACCTTTAAATATATATATATATATATATATATATATATATATATGGCTCTAACTTTTCAAATTTCAACTTTTCAAAGGATTTTTCCAAGTTGTATTTATTATCACATCTACCATCATCTTTTCATATGTCTATCTACCATCTATCTGTGCATTACCTATCTCACATCTGTCTCTTTTCCATATATTTATCAACTATAATCTTACTTTTAGTATATTTGAACTCTTATTAAGTGTGAGGTATTAAGTTATATTAGTGATACATACCTAACTGCTTATCTGTATCTGCAGTACTTACTGCATTATTATATGAGTAATTTTTCCTGGATATGTATTATTTTCCAAGCCTACCAGCTCTTCATGTATATCCCTTTTATATTATGTGCATTATTTCCTTGTTTCACCTTAATGGTTTTACCTAAACTAGCTATCTGATATCAAGATGACAACTAATTCTACATATAATTTTATTTTCTTTTTGTTGCTCTATACCTTTGTTGCTTATTTTTAATTATCATGATTTAGTATAAATTTTATAGACAGAATTTTGTATTATATGTGGATATTATCTAGTTGAATTGATTATATAAATATCCTCAGACCTCAGGACTTGTGACAAATGTTTGGAATTTATTAGGAGGAAATAGTATTTTAGCACTTCTAGTTGGGAAGTTGTTTTTTAGAAGGATGTATGAGCTTGTCATCATTTCTCATTAAAAATAATATCTGCGGCCAGAGAGATGGCTTAGTGGTTTAGGTACTTTCCTGAAAATCCTAAGGATCCAAGTTCAACTCCCCAGGACCCACGTTAGCCAGATTCACAAGGTGGCGCAGGCATCAGGAGTTCATTCGCAGTTGGCTGGAGGCCCTGGTGCACACATGATCTCTCCTTGCAAATAAGTAAATAAAAATATTTTAAAACAATAGTAACGATACTATCTATATTCATCGTGTAAGTGGATATTCTGTGTTTGGTGAAGAATTTATGGCAGGTTGTCCACATCGATTGTTGCTAGCTCGCTGTACTTGAGGGAATCAAATGGAAGCCAGAAAATGGAAAGAAATGTGTGCTGGGTCATTTCACTGCTCCCCACTGACACATACGAGAGCTACTGACTTCTCTTTCCCACTCTCATTGTCCATTTTTCACAACATGAAATGCCTGCATATTGTGACCATGAATTTTATGTGTCAACTTGACTTGGTTCAGGGATGCCAGGCAAGCTGTTAAACACTTCTCGTATCTGGGTGGGTGTTTTTAGAAGAAATGAGCACTTGAACTCAAAGGCTACTCAGTCAGGGGCTGAATATAGCACAAAGCAGAGCAAGGGAGCCTTTCCTTCTGCTTGAGTTGGAATACTCATCTTCTCGGACATGAGTGCATCGGATTACCAGGCCTTAACTTGGAAGCTACATCACTCTACCAGCACTACATGATGTTCAGCTTATGGATGATACACTGTGGGCATTTCCTGCCTTACTAATTGTATGAGCCAATTACTGTAAGAAGTCTCTCTCTCATCTCTCTCTCCTCTCATATGTGTTTGTATGCATACATATATGTTCTGTACCCTTAAAGAATTTTGGCTTATGTGCATATTATAGTGCTATATCTGAACCTTTGTTTTCTTCTCAAATTTTAAATCTTACTACCCAGATTTATTTATGTTGTTGAAAAATTACCAGATATCATTTGAGTGAAAGTTAAACCTATCCAGTATTCTGAAGAAATATTCATCAGTTATATCAAGATTTTAAAGTCTGTATCTATGACATAAGCCTTAAGTAATCCAATTTGCTCAAGATAAATTGTGGAAGATATGTTTGTTTAAGATTTTTTTTATAAGGTATTTCTCAAAACTTTCTGGCAAAAGTACTTGTATCAAGATCATCAAGTATACAGGTGCTGGGTTTTCTTAGTCTATCTTTTGTTTCATCCAACTTTGCTAGTAATCCTTGCTACTGATTTCTTTTTCATTTCCATTTAACAAATAATTTCTTTATTAAATTTGCCTTATATTTTCATGTATTTCTCATTTCTCATATTTTGCTTTTTACTCTCCTAAATAGAGGGAAAGTCGTGTGTGTGTGTGTGTGTGTGTGTGTGTCTCCATTTATCTGTGGTTTTCTCTATAAATTTTACTATTTGTATATCTACTTCATAGTATAATTGCTACTTTGATTTTATTCTCATTTCATTAAACAGTAATAAAATCTGTATCTACATTTTGTGGTTCTTTGTGTTTTGGGTACATAATATTCATTATTTACAGTAATTGGATTTATATTTTTTCTGTCATAGATTCTCTCTCTCTCTCTCTCTCTCTCTCTCTCTCTCTGTTGGTGTACATGTATTCCTTTACAAAACCCCAACAAATGCAATGGATGACCTCTATTTCCACAATTGTAACATTATCCCTATAGTCTCCAATTCCTTTTTATTTGCAAATCTACTCCTTACCATGTTTTCAATATTCTTGTTTTTTTTTTTCTTTCCAGTATACAGTCCATATAGTTCTGATCTGATCTGATAGTTATAGGTTGCATATTATTAGTCAGTTTGCAAAGGAACATCGGAATATCTAATATTATTCCCATAGTATATCCATTATTATTTGTGTGTGTTTTTGCCTTTCACTCCCAAGGCTCAGTGCAATTCCTATTTTTCCTCCAAGGTCATCTTGTGAAGTGCAGAGTCCCACATAAACTCAATTTCTTCATTTCCACTTGTTTTCCGTGTGGTTCAAAATGAACTCTGGGATCTTATGTGTGTTGATAATTTAGTTAAAGCTCAAATGCTGATTAATATCTTTAATTTTAAAGTTCTATTACATCTTGACTTTAAATAAATTTTGAATTATTCTCAAAATTTTGAAAAATGACTGGTGTATTTAGAAAGAATGAGGCATATTTATGTCATGCAAATCACAAAATGTATATTTTATATTAGTATATCTTCGTATATGTATTCAAATGTATGCCAACAGGGCTAGAGGTATGGCTTAGTGATTAAGGCATTTGCCTGCAAAGCCTAACGACCAACCCAGGTTTAATTCTCCAGTACCCCCGTAAAGCCAGATGCACAAAGTGGCACATGCATCTGGAGTTCATCTGCAGTGGCTAGAAGCCCTGAAGTATTCCTTATCTTTCTGTCTCTCTTGCCTCTATAAAACTTGTAAAAATGTATACAAACATTATATACATATATAATGTTTATAATATATACAAATTATATATAATATATATACAAATTCTATGATATCATATTTGCTCATGAAAATATTACATCATATATAGTGTTGCACATCTACATTTTTATGTAGATTTTTATGCACATGGTTATACATACAATGATTTTTCAGTTATTATTGGCATTTTTATAGTTTAGCTGTTCTACATTTAAACTCTATTTTGCTTTGGAAAAGGCCACGTTTAATAAACTACAATTTAAATTTAGGATTTATTAGTTCTTGACATCTATGTGCAATGCACTATGTCACCCCCCCCCCAATTAACTATAGAAACTTTTATTACTGAAATATGTTCTTCACATCCCATTTCAGTAAATTTACATTTCCTCCATGTCTGATAATGCAAAACAAGTTCATGATTTCTGTCACCGTCAGTCATGCTGTCTAGAAAGTATGAATGGAATAAAGCTGTGCACACTGTTTTGTAACTGGATGTTTTATTTTTTTACATCCTACAAAGATTTTCAACTTTCCCATTCACTGCTTTCTCCTTTTTATGATGTCCAGGACATCTAGGCCATGGAATGGCACTGCTCAAATTACGGTCAGGTCTTCCCACCTCAGTTATCCTAATCTGGAAACTCCATACAGACATGCCCAGAGGGTTTTCGCCCAGGGTGCTTCTAAATTCTGTTAAATTAACAATTGAAATTAACTAACTTTTTCCTCATTCTTGATATTTTGATGGCCAAAAATATTTTAAGGTTACAAAGTATCTTCCATGTATTAAAATTATAGTTGAATGCTTTAGCCATTCCCATTAAATTTTTGTGAATCGTTTTATGTAGAAATGTAAATGCATTTCTCCCACAGGCACAGACAGTTGTTTTGGCTACATTAGTTGGAAAGATAAACCTCCTATTGATGAACTATCATAGTATTTTTCTCCAAAAGTTATTAGGTTTATTTCCATTTCTATATTCATTCTGTGATTTATTTGTGCAAACATGCTCTTCAAACTATTGTAGATTTAGAGTGACAATAGTAACGTCAAGTTATAGAAGCTGCTACCATGAGTTTTTGTAGAATCATGAACATCTTAGGATCAACTTGTCAATTTATATAGAAAGAAAAAGAATATTGAAATTGAAAATTTGGAGAAAATAACATATGTGCAAGATTGAAATGTTGAAACCTTGACATGCTCTATTCATTCATTATTTAGATATTCTATAGTTCTTGTGTGCTTCGTTATATAATTTTTATGAAAATGTATATGCTATATTTACTATAAATTTATTTAAATGTTTTGTGTTTTAAAAGCCATTTTCATTTTAGCATGTTTGCATGATAAATTGTAATTAATATATGTTTCTATGATCCTAAATTCCCTTCTTAGTATGTGTTAAATGTTTTCTTCTAATACACTCATATATTATAAATGAACAATCAAGATTTTTTTAATTCTGTTCCTTCATTAGGATCTAAGTGTCCTTTTTTCTTTACTGCTTATGTTCTCAATGCAGCCCAGCACACTATGGAGTAAATTTTCTCCTTTCTATATTTGGAAAGCCATGGCACATGAAGCCCAAAATGAAATAACTTCCAAGTGTGTTTCATAATGTTGGTGGTAATATTTTGTACCTGATTCATAACTGGCCTTAATTAATTTTGTATAATTATCTTTCCACATTTATTAAAATGATCACATAGATTTTATTCAATATTCTGCTAAGTAATGAATTATAGTGATTGATTTTTGAAAATTGAATGGTCTATTGAGTAATTTATAGATATGACCACATCCAATTCCCATAACGTCTCAATGAGATAGGATTGATTAATTTACCTAAAGTCATATAGGTAGTAATTTATCAAAATAAAATATGGTATTGAAATTTATGTCTTGTGTTACTACATTTAATAATAATTTTACTATCAGCTAAATATGTAACCACTTAAATAATGAAAAATGGATGCAGAATGTTTAAATTAATTATATAACGAAGGCTCTATCAGTTACTTTCACATTGTGGTAAACACATACTCAACCAGAAACAGCTCATGGAAAGACAAGGGTTTAGTTTGGTTACCGATTCGAAGGGGAGTGAATTGAGGTTGGGAAAACATGGCAGAAGCCTGACACCTGTCTTGACAGTGGCGTTGCAGTAGGAAGCGAGGAGGAGATGGAGAGCGAAGGAGCGCGCAGAGCCTGCGTGTAACACGTGTACACAGCCATCCCTGCCCCGACACTTTCTCCAGCAAAAACACTTCCTAAAGATTCCACGTTTGCCCTGACAGCGACTCCACCTGGGAACCAAGTATTTCAACACACAAGCCTATTTTTACATTTAAATGATCACAAAGGTTGGGGGAATTTCTCAAAATTTTCTCAAACTTTGAGTACTTAAAGAATTAAAGTTCTATTGCCATGTGAAACAGGAAATGGAAATGTCACTTCTTGGCAGAGCTCCTCCTTCTTGCCAGTTTCATTGGGTTTATTAAAATAAAAACACCATAATATTTAAAGTTTCACTGTCAGCTTGACAAGCGCTTAAATGCATGAATATATTTTTTAACCTAATGATGATGTATTTTTTTCTCAATGTAGAAAGAAATGGTGACACCTTCTTCGTAATTTTCATTGATTCTCAATTTCCTCAGGCCAGTTATCAACAGCAACTTATAAACACATTTTCTCTCTGGTGGTAACTGTGTGCGGTGTGTGTAATCATATGTAACTGTGATGATACAACTACTTTATGCCCAGGAGAGAAGACAACAATTGCTCTCCCTCTCCTATTACATTGCTTCATCAGCATGCAGCCAGGGATTAATATTTAGGTAAAGAGAGGTGCCAGAAATATCCACATTTATCTCCATTATCCATGTTTCCTCCTCTGGGAGTTGCTGTGAGTCGCCATTTTGTACCATAACCTTTGGTAAGGTAAATTAACATTGGAAGAACATGGGACCATCTGTTCTTGATTTGGCTTCATTCAATATTTAATTCATAGATAATTAAAATGTTTTAAAGGCGGGGGGGGGGTAGCTGGAGAGATGGCTTAGCAGTTAAGGCATTTGCCTGCAAAGCCAAGGGATTCTGGCTTGATTCTCCAGGACCCAGGTAAGCCAGATGCACAAGGGGGTGCATGTGTCTGGAATTTGTTTGCAGTGGCTGGAGGCCCTGAGGCACCCATTCTCTCTCTCTCTCTCCCCCTCTTTCTCTCTCTCAAATAAATAAATAAATAAATATATTTTTTTAAAGTTCTAAGCTTGAAAAAATTTGTTTGCATGGAGAAGAAAATATTTGTTTTTTCTTTGGAATAATGGGCCCATGTTTTATGTAGAAATTTTTAATAAACTCCATCTAACTATTGTACAAAGAACCTCTGCAAACCTCTTCATGAGCCATAGCTCCAAGTTCTCAGTGGCTCACTAGAACTCCTCCACAGGCTGGAGTCAGCTGTACTGCAGCTGCTCTGCAGTTCTGTTCTGTGAAGTCTTCCACAGTCATTGGCCCTCTGCCTCTCTGCAAACTTTTCCATAGACACTTATGTTCCACTGTTCTCTGTTTCTGGAAGGAACTCTTCAATTGCCCTCTAGTTGGTTTCTATGTGTTCTTGGGCGTAGCAGACCCTGGTGTCTTATTGTTCTTTGTGCAACAAGCTTAGCCTATTCCATCTGAACAAAAAAAAAAAAAAAAAAGAAATCATAAATAGAAAAGAAATCCATCAGAATAAGTCTTTTTCTTTCTCTTTACTAAACCAAAGAGAGGCAGTGCAGTGCACAGGAAATGAGTAGCCAGACTATGGCCATTAGAATTAGATTCCCCCATAAACTCATGTTTTTTGAATGCTTGGTGCCAGCTGATGGCAATGTGGGAGTGGGAACCTTGTGGGAAAGGCTGTGTTATTAGGGACGGACTTAGGAGTGTCATAGCCATCTCCCCTTTGCTAGAGCTTGGCTCACTCTCCGCCTGATGCTGTCTATCTGATGTTGGCCAGGAGGTGATGTCCAGTCTCTGTTCTACTATGTTCCCTGTCATCATGAAGTATCCCCTTGAGACTGTAAGACAAAATAATAATAATAATTAAAAGAAGAAAACCAGCCGGGCGTGGTGACACACGCCTTTAATCCCAGCACTCGGGAGGCAAAGGTAGGAGGATCACCAAGAGTTCAAGGCCACCCTGAGACAACATAGTGAATTGCAGGTCAGGTCAGCCTAAGATAGTGAGACACTACCTCGAAAAAACAAAAACAAAAACCAAAACAAAACAAAAAAAAAAAAAAAAGAAAGAAAGAGAGAAAGAAAGGAAAGAAAACCTGTCTTCCTCCTACCAGCTCCTTTAGGTGCTTTATTCATCAAGGAGAAGGTGACAGCAACACAAACTAACCAACGTAAGTGAGATGACAGTCACACATTAGCATGGTCTTCTGTCTGCTAATGACAAATAATTTGCTCATTCGTGGTATTCTACCCAGGCATATTAGCTTCTGTCCTGGGTGGTGGAGGTTTATTCCCTTACTGCAGTGACGTGATGGGGGTGGGTGACTGTGGTGGTTTGAATAGAATAGATGGCCCCCAATATATTCAGTTGTTTATTTGTAGTTTGCATCTCTAGCCATCTGGCTGGAGTCAGTGCCATTGTGTGGATCTTAAGGTGTGGTGGTGGGTTTGAGATTTCAATCTAAAGATATGCAAATTGTCCCTAGCTGGAGTTCCTGAAGTGTGCTCTGGCTTTTGACCTTTAGGCTTGTACTGCTCTCTCTCTGCTTGGGCCTGTGAAAGCAGGCCATTTTTTTTCTGCTTTTATGGAACTTCCCCTGGATCTGTAAGCTTCAATAAATCCCTTCCTCCATAACTGTGCCTGGTCTGGAAGTTCATCTCAGTGAACCTGAAGCTGTCTGATACAGAATTTGGTACCAGAAGTGATTCTAGAGAAACAGAATTGTAAGGATGAGTTTCTCTAGTGGGCTTAGTGCTATCTGGGTTTGGCTCTCCAATTTCATTGCTGCTAAAGGCCCCACTGGTGATAAGGAGAGCGCTTTTCCTGGAAATAAGGGGGGCACTAATAATCCATGGTGTGCACTATTTCAAGAACTATGTGAGATAGATGTATTTGGTGACCCTGAGTCATGTCTTGTGAAGAGCGAGGAATTTAGTAACTCTGTATTTAAAACTTTTGAGTATTTGTGGAAAAGTAAGACCAATGATGAGGCTGGTTGGTTGCTTTTAGCATCTCTGGACAAACTAATGAGGGAACAGCAGAAGCTCAAAAAGGAAAATTCTAAGCTTAAGACCCACATACATGATCTCAAGGTTTCTAAGGGTGCCCTGGAGGAGAGTCTCCTCTCTAGCCAGAATAGGGCTCGGATTGCAGAAAACCAAACCCAAGCTCTCATTGTGAGATTGGATAATTTGCAACGTAAATTCAAATCCCAGCTTCATCAACTATCAGAAGTTAAAGTGAGGGCACTGATAGGAAAAGAGTGGGATCCTGTGACTTGGGATGGTGATGTGTGGGAAGACCCTGAAGAACCTGGGGACATGGAAGTGTTAGATTCTGAAGAAGATGTTTTGGATGAAAATATGACCTGCTCTCCCTTAGCAGCAGTTGTATCCCCACCCCCACATCCTGAGGTATTATCCTCCCCACCCTTGCCTGAGGGAATTCATCCCTCTTTGTCTGGGGAATCAGCAGGAAGTGCTGGTGCTTCTCAGGTCCCACCCGTCTTTGCCTCTAGGCCTATAACCAGACGGAAGGCTAGGCAGGCCCCTAAAGGTGAGATAGAAAGTGTGACACAGAAGGAAGTGAGGCACACCCCTAAAGATCTTCAGGAGTTTTCTAACTTGTACAGGCAGAAGCATGGGGAATATGTGTGGGAATGGATCTTAAGGGTGTGGGATGATGGAGGAAGGAACATAAGATTAGATCAGGCTAATTTACTGAAATAGGCCCATTGAGCAGAGACTTTTAGATTTAACAATGCAGCTCGTGCAGTTGGAAAGAGTGCCAAGAGTTTATTTGATTGGTTGGCTGAAGTATGGATCCAAAGATGGCCTACTGTGAGTGAGCTCTAGCTGCCTGATATCCCTTGGCTTAATGTCGATGAAGGGATTAAAAAACTCAGAGAACTTGGTACCAAGGAGTGGGCTGTGATGTACCTGGCCATGTGCATGTTGATCTTTTGGAACCTTTGTTTTGGAGAAATAGGCATGGACTTGGTGCTTGCAACTGAAGATGTCTTCTGGAGTGGTAAGCCAAGTTTTATGGACGATTCTGATGAGAGTCTGCAAATGCTAAGTGCAGACAGCATTGAACTTCGAGGCATGGCTTATGAGCTTTCTAAGGGGAAGGAAAGACTACAGAGGACTTTGTTGGAACTGGGCAACTGGCATAAGGGCTGGCTGCGTCCTGCTGCCCAGGCCCAGAGAGTTTGATCAAGGTTAAATTTGTAATGGACTGATGTGCTTGGCTAAAGATACTAGATGGAGAGATTTAAGATTTTAAGCTAGAAAACCTCAAACAAGTTAAAATTACAAGCACTGAGACTGGTTTTAGGTTACTGAACCTGCTATTGTCAAACAGATTAGCAATCTTAAGGAAGATGTTCCAACTGCTTTACATTAAAACAATGGAAAGGATGCCTGAGGAAAGACTCTCATAGAAATGCAAACACTTTTGGAAAGACTTGACTGGAGAAGGAACCTGCTTTTCAAGGCTATGATTTGTTTCCTCCCTGAATTAGGAATATGGCTGTGTCCTGCACACCTGGTATTGGTTTCAGAAGCATGAAAAATGCATGGAATGGCCGTGAATTGCACATTCTTCCAGGAGCCGCTGCTGAGATGCAGCATGAGGTAGGGCCTGATGCCCTGATAGGCTGAAAGAGCCTTTGGAAAATGTGAAGAGTGGTCATGAATTGCACATGGTTCCAGGAGCTGCTGCTGAGATGTGGCATGAGGCAGGGCATGATGCCCTTATAGGCTGAAAGAGCCTTTGGAAGATGAACCATGGCTTGCATGAAGACCTGAAGATGTTTTGTATATACCAGGACTGTGCAAGGGCTACCATACAGCACACTGTTGGCCTGGGATGGAAGTGTTCCCCAGGTACTCTGCCCAGCTGGAGGGGCGGAATTGGAAAGTCTGGAGACTGTTAGTCTCTGGGTATATTGAACTTGAACTGCAGAAGTTTGATGTTTGTTTGATGGTGGTTGAGTTTGCATTGTTTTAGTCTCTCCTTGCTATGCATTATACCAGTTGAAAATGTTTACTCTGTGCCTTTATATGTTAGAAGTGTTTAACTTGTTTGATTTTACAGGTCTTCATATCTTAAATTGGTCAAGACTGTGGGGACCTTTGAAATTGAACTGTGTACAATTTATAATGTGTGATGGTTATAAATCTATTGGGGGCCAGGGGTGGAATGTGGTGGTTTGAATAGAATAGATGGCCCCCAATATATTCAGTTGTTTGTTTGTAGTTTGCATCTCTAGCCATCTGGCTGGAGGCAATGCCATTGTGTGGATCTTAAGGTGTGATGGTGGGTTTGAGATTTCAATCTAAAGATATGCAAAGTGTGCCTAGCTGGAGTTCCTGAAGTGTGCTCTGGCTTTTGACCTTTAGGCTTGTACTGCTCCCTCTCTGCTTGGGCCTGTGAAAGCTGGCCAGTTTCTTCTGCTTTTATGGAACTTCCCCTGGATCTGTAAGCTTCAATAAATCCGTTCCTCCATAACTGTGCCTGGTCTGGAAGTTCATCTCAGCGAACCTGAAGCTGTCTGATACAGTGACAATGTAGTGCGGTTATATGAAGCTCTGAACCAAGGCAGCCTCCTCAAACCAGGGCATGGTGTCTGCCATGGCCAAAAGCTGAAGCCAAGGCTCCAAAATAAGTTGCTTGTTAACATTTGGCATCTGGAACAAAGACTAATACTTAAATGACAGTGAGGTGGTTTGCACAGGTGGAATGAAGTCTCCCTGAGTAGTTCTGCTAGGTGAGGAGAGAAAGCAAGTTTGGCTGTCATGATCTCAACTTCCTGGACTGCAGAAGAAGCAACTGCTTGACTGGCAGGCCCCTGTTTCCATGAATGCAGGTAGACTGCAGTTACAGTTGCAGCAGCCTATGAAGCGGCTGAGTACTGCTCACTGCAGTCAGATTTGGGGACAGAGGGAATGACCCATCTTCTGACCTCCACCTCTACCTCATCTGGGGCCTCTTGTCGGTACAGGGGTTTTGAGAGCTGTTAATTACACATATTTTTTCTTGCTCTCACCAAGACCTGACAGTGGTGGTCTTTTGAAAGAAAGACAAATCCTGCAAGAAATTGTAACCAAATGCAATATAAAGTTATCATATTTCTTCAGTGTATTGCATCCAATGCCCAAATCATGGGAGAAATGGTCCACAACAAATGATCAAGTTTTTTTTAATATATGTAATTATGGGAATATTCAAAATGGTATAGCCATCTTGGAAGATAGTTTGTCAGTTTCTTGCAAAACTAAGACAACTTCCATATGATCCAGCAGCAAAAAAAAAAAGAAAAAAAAATAGCTAAAAGTGCATCATACAAAAGTATCCGAACTCACATATTTGTAACACTTTTGAATGTAGTTGCAAATACCTTGAAGCAACCAAAAATGAAATCTTGTCCAGCAGAAAAAAAAATTTAAAGTCATGAAAAGATACGCAGACCTTTAAATATGTGAAATAAGCCAATTTGAAAATTGCATAGATTGTATGATTTCAGTATGTGAAATACTGGAATATAAAAGAGGGAAAAGGTACAATACAGCATCCACAGGTTGGGAGTGGGGAGTACCTGGAATATGGGGATGTTTGGGCTGGTGAGATTGCCCTTATGCAATTACACTGGTGAAGATATGCCATAATACCTTTCTCAAAACCCATGGAGTGATAATACCAAGAGTGGATCAGAATTCACATTATGAACTTTGGTCGGTAATGGTATGTCAATGTTTTCTCACCAGTTGTCACAAATTCAACACTCTGACACAGGTACTGATCACTGGAACTGCCACATATTTGCACAAGTGCTAAACGAAAATTATCTCTACTTTCCACTCAATTTTCTGTGAACCTAACAGACCCCAGTAACTCCATGATGTTGTTTTTAAAGGTGATATTAACATTTCAGCCAGAGAAACTATCTGGATCAAATATACACCATGGGATGGACCATTGTGTCAGGTATTTATCTATCTAATTATGAGAGTAACACATCATTACTGGAAATTTAACTACATAGAGGGAAATCACTTTATACGGATATATTGTAGAGTTATGTGCAGATGAATATTTTTTCTTAAAAATTGATACCAGATACCTTTTCAGTTGTTTTTTAATCTCTCTCTCTTTTTTTTTCTTTTTGATTTTTCAAGGATGCTGCTTCTGGGCCTCAGTCTTTAATACTTTCTCAATAAATGAATAATCCAGTGGACTCACCCTCCCTTGAATCATTTATTGACCATCACCTTAAGGAATTTACATTGAGCCCCTATTCTTCTAGAAAAATCACAGTTCAGCACTTGCTTCATAAAACTGGTTACATCATACAAATTTAGAAGAGTTTTCTTTGTGAAATGTTAGCTTGGTGACTATTTTGTCCTCATCAGCAGACACAAGTATATATTTCCCCTTTCAAGGCTCAGTTTTGAAAATAAATTATTATGTTTTTCACTGAAATAAAGTATCAGTGAGGAGAAACTATGAAGGAGTCTAGAGATAGGCTCAGTGGCTTCTGGAAGAGGAGTGGAAAGTATGTAAGAGACTGTGGGTGGGGGAAAGTGCTATATAGCATTGTCTTCCAGACATGGAAAGGCCCTTTAGTCAAACCGGCAGCACCTGTTGTTTCTTCAACTGTGGTATACTCTTCAGTGGCATAGCCAGTGTTAAGTTGTTAACTTGCCCTTACTCTACTTTAATTCAGTGGATTAGCAGTAAATAAATAAATAAAAATAAAATAATTTAGTAAGAGGGAAAGGGAATGCTTAGGAAGAAGAAAGGACCTAGCAAAAGTAGGAGGAAAGTAATAGAAGATAAGTGGGATGAGCATGATCAAAATATATAGGCATGTGAAATTATAAAATAAAATGAAAAATACAGTAAAATCAACAGAAGAGATTGCTTAAATGTAGGGATTTAGAAGAAAAAAAGGACACTGAAGTTTTTCATTGAGAAAGAAGGAATGTGTTGTTATTCCTTGAGAAACATTTTTCCAAATTCAAATTTCAAATGAAGAATCAAATTTTCAAATAAGCTATATTTACTAAATTAAACTGACCAAAGTAATTAAACTAAACAAACAATAGGAAGTATATAAACATTTCTGTGAGCTTATATCACAGACAATTTTATGGTTGTGATAAAGAAATGGAAGAAAATAAAATGAGAAATAAATAACATCTATTACTCAGTTGGCTTTTTGTGAACAAGCCAAGCACTATGTGAAAAATAAAAAGTAAATGTATAGGTGTCCTAATAAAAGAGTAATAAATGATGTTGTTGGACAAAAACAATCAGAAATACGAATGGTTATGCTGAAATTCAGAAAACAGACCTGTCCGAATTACAAGGCAAGCCAAACCACATTCAGAGATCCTATAGGGATCATTGTTACAGAAGTGAGAATGCTAGAAAGTACCATGCTGCTAGTCAAGGGATGCAAGACACAGCAATCCACTTGGAAACATTTGTTGTCACAGTGACTCATGAGGACATACATTGTAAAGGCTCGGCCATCAGTGATTTTCACACCTCTGCTCAGAACCACAAGTCATAGCCCTTGGTCTTAGCTGAATAGGTGAGTGTCAAACCAATAAAGAAAAACAAGAAGGAATGTTTTTGGGAAAGAGTTATTCTCAGGAAGGTTTCATAACCAGAAGAGATTTTGACGCTTAAATTATAGCAATGCCTACTAAGTCCATTTGCTATAAGAACTATAAAGAGACAAAAGACATGCAAACTGGGACTCAAATAATGATTTACAAATAATGATAAATAAAGCAAAAAATATAAATGAATTATAAATAAAAATACGAAATTTATAAATGAAGCAAAAAAAAAAATCAAATGCGAGTGAGCCAACAAATTAAAACTAGATAATTAAACAGAACAAGTTAACAGAAGATATTAAAAAAAATATTTTAATAATTCAAAAATAATCCTTCAGTGTTATATAAGTTTAGAATAAGTAATGAAATTGGAGATTCAATTATTATTTTCAAACTGATGTAAATTTTCTTATACGCTGCTTATTACCTAATTTAAAAACAATTACCTCTGCTTACAGGAAAAAACTTATAAAACCCTACACATAGTGATTGTCTTCATACCTTCTCTTCTCCTCTTTCCTTTGACGCCTCCACCTTCACATCTTCATTTTTCTCTCCCCTTCATTTTTTCCCTTCCATTCTAAGGATCAAAGCCCAGGCCTAATGCATGCTTGCCACTGAGCCTATCTCTAGACTCTTTCATAGTTTGTCCTAACTGATACTTTATTTCAGTGAAAAACATAATAATCTATTTTCAAACTAATTTTAATTATATAAGAAAGAAGTACCATTTAATATGAAATATAAAAAGATTCAATGACAGTTCTTGAACTTAAACCAATCTTCAACTTTTACAGTGTACAGCTTAGTTAAAATAAGTAAAACTTCTGTGGTCTATCTCTATGTGAAAATATTCTAAATATGTAAGAAAAGAATTAAGTTTCATATTGAAATAGCAGAGCTCATGTGCATTATGCAGTATTAATCTCTTCACAAGCAATTATTACATTCTTAGAGTAGGCACCATATCTTGTGTGTGTTTTGTCCACAAAATTGTGGAATTTCTCACACAATAACATTGATAGGAATGGGGGGGGGAATTATTGCTTACCAACTTGTTTAAAATATTTTGTATGGATAACGCAGCACTCTCTAAAAATGACTATTTAACACAGCACTTACACGGCACATAGCAGGCGGTTCAGTAGAAGAGTGACTACTTGGCACTCACAGGGGCACGTGTTTGGTTCTTCTTTACTGAAAGAAAGGTGACCTCATCTGCACTGCCCCTCACAGAGACTGCCTGGCGCACTCAATGACCACACGGTAATTTCCTATACCCCCACTGAGGAGGGACCTCGGTGCAATGTGGTGAGAGAAAGGGAGCTTAAGAGCATCACCTAATGGGAATATCACCAACTTTCAAAGTGCTCAAATGTTAAAGTTCTCAGCTTTAAAAGGGCAAAATTCCTACTGCACTCATCTACTTCTTGAAGTCATTTTAAAATCAACAATTATGATCAAGCTAATCTTAAAATTCGCTCCGAAATGGGAAATAGGCAAAAAGTTGTCTGCTTTAACTTTTCTCAAGTACAAAGTAGAAATTTGTCTCTTTCAGCACTCTGAAGTCTTATTTGTCTAGTTCCCTCCATATATGTGGTAGTTTCAGAATGCAATGCTCTTTTGAAATTATTAAGAGATCGTCTGACACCTAGTGGGCACTCATTAAATGCTTGTTGAGTTATGCTATGAAAAGACAAGAGGGGAATTTATCAAACTATAGGTAGTACTGGTAGAAAGAAGGAACTGGTCTCAGTAGCTTTTCAGGGGTACACAGAATATATTTCCTGACTGGCGAGTCAAGTCTCCTGGGGCTTTAGGCTCAGATTAGACTCGGACTGTGATATGTTACTAAAACTATACGTAAATAGTTTACAAATAGTTTGAGTTGAGTAGTTTAATATAATGTATAGATATGGAATAATAAATAGCCAAATTATAATTTGCAATATGTGCACATAGCTTTATGACAATATGACAGAGAAATATGTGTTTTGATCTGAATAGAAGTCAGATTTTATTCAACAGATTTTATCAAGTTAACAATTTTTTAAATAAATAAGTAATTTATTTTTAAATTTTATTTATTTATTGAGAGAGTGAGAAAGGCAGAGAAAGAGAGAGGGAGAGAGAGAGAGAGGAGGGAGGGAGAGAATGGATGCACCAAGGCTTCTAGCAACTGCAAACGAACTCCAGATACATGTGCACCTGGCTGATGTGAGTCCTGGAGAATCAAAGCAGGGTCTTTATACTTTGCAGGCAAGTGCTTTAACCACTAAGCCACCTCTCCATCCCAACAATTATTTCTTAGGCACTTAAAATCAAGAATTCATCAGTGTGAAGAGGCAATTAGTAAATATAGAGGTAAAAATTAGATTATTAACTTGTCAATAAATATTTGAATATGCCACACATTATTTTGAATGAAAACACCAACTCACATAAAGTTTTTCACTTGTGATGTCTCTTTAAATGTAATCATTGTAAATTATCTGTGTATTTTTATTACAATGGAATGTTTTAAATGCCTTAAGCATTCCATTTTTCCCTGTCAACACTATTAAAACCACAGTCCTTAATATTAAACAACCTTAAAAGACACACATGTGTCATTATGACTTAAACTCACTGTTCCTTTCCTTGTGGCCTGAACACCAAATGTGGATGCAAACACAGTTAAAAGGGGATTCCACCAATAAGAGAGACCCTGTGCTCACTTGCTGTGTATATCAGCAATGAGCTTCTGAAAGACTGGCATACTTTTTTTGTGACACAATATCACAATGGCAAGTGGAATTTCAGGGCCTTAAAAAGGAACATACACATCATTTTATATGGAATTGATTTCCCTTTAAAATAATACAAAACTTCATATGCATTATACTTAGATCAAAGTATGAACTTCTAAATTTGTCATCATGGAAGTTTAGTGATGAAAACAGCTATAGTTTTTTCACTTACAATGTTTTATAAGATATCAAAATACCACATAACTATATCAAAATAAATTTAAAGAGCCACTTTGTTTTCTTGGGTTAAACAAATGAACTAAAGGAACGTTTGTCTTAGATGCCAAGGAAAGCAAACATTAAAATGAGTACATTTTACCTAGAAAGCTGACATTTTAAAAGACTAAGTTATTATTAATTATGTGTAATAACTTAGTGATTCTGTATTCCTTCAGTTGTTTAGCATATATCTGGCTCCAACTACTCCATGGTCAATGTTAGCATTTATCAAATTTGTTGTTGTGTTTCTACTTGTTTTTCTTCTTCTTTTTTTTTATTTATTTGGCTTATTGAGGTAGGGTCTCACTCTAGCCCAGGCTGACCTGTAATTCACTATGGAGTCTCACGGTGGCCTCGAACTCATGGCGATCCTCCTACCTCTGCCTCCCGAGTGCTGGGACTAAAGGCGTGCACCACCACAGCTGTCTTCTTGTTTTTTATTGCTCAAGACTGAACCCAGGACGTTGAGCTTGCTAGGTGAGTACTCCTCAGCTTAGCTAAATTACCAATCCCCTGACTTTTATTTATTATTATTTAGTTATTGATTTTTAAAATATTTATTTATTTAGGGTGGAATGGGGAAGAGTAGGTGCACTAGAACTTCCTGCTACTGCAAATGAACTCCAGAAGCATGCACTACTTTGTGCATCTGGCTTTATGTGGATACTGGGGAATTGAACCCTGGCCTCCAGGTTTTGCAAGCAAGTGTTTTTAACCACTAAGTCATCTCTCCAGCTCTATGATATTTTTGTCTTTGTTTGTATTACTTTTGTACTCAGTGAACACAGTCAAGTTGGTACCATTTATAGCCTCCTCCCTGTCATCCCCCCTCCACAGGGACCCTCCTTGTTGAGGTATATGGGTCATGCATTGTGGAGTTAGCCATCAGTTATGGGTAGGGGGAAGTGTCTCTGTGTATCATGATCCAACGTGTGTCTCTGACATTCTTTCCACCCTCTCTTCCGCAAATGTGATTAGGAGGATAGGCTTTGAAAAAAATCCTTCTCTGTCTCCTCCTCTATCTGATATTTAAAAAGATCCATAAATCTGTCATTATATTTTATACTTCTTCCCAACCATAGAGATACTATTTATGTTAATAAAATGAGATGATCATGTTTCATTTATGACAATAACTTGTTTCTTAATGCTAGGACCAAGTACACCAATCTGGCTGAGCTGTGGCTCACTGCTGAGATCATATCATATTAGCAGAATGTCGGCTATGCAATCCTAGGGAGACTCTGTGAAAACCACAGATCCTGGCTTCACAAAGACGACACTAGTCTATCTAAAACTCCAAGGAGGAGTTAGGCGCTGTGAGTAGATAAATGTGGAAAGATATTTTAGGCAGCAGGGATGACACTTGAAAAGGAAGGAAGCAAGAAACAGTGATTTTTTTTCATCAAAGATTTTTACACAAGGAATTGCAAGTTGGTCTATGTCTAATGTCCTGTAGCACTAAAGCTGAACTGATCCAAACGAGATCATTTCTTTTCCCTTTTCAAGATCATCTCTTTTTTTCCCACCACCATGATTTTTCAGAATATAACTACATGGCTCTTTATCATTCAAAATAAACTATAGCAAGAGATAATAAATTTCTTCTTCCTGATTTTCTGTATGCCTGAGAAACCTCTCTCATGAGTTCTCACTTTTCCAAGGCTACTTCTGGTAGAAAGTATTATAGCACATGAGTGGCCTCCTCTTAGTATGGCACCAGATACCCAGGAGCTTGAATGTCATTTCTCCTGTCTTCTATGACCTGGGCATTTCACATATTATTGGCTAATCATACTCACAAAAAAATTCTTACCTTCATTAGCCAAGTTGTGATGACTTGCATGTTTGGTTAAACCTCAGATATTGCCACGAAGGTTCAGTGTTCTTTCTTTGAGTAGGAAAGGGGAAAAAATGTGAAGGTTAGGGAAGACGTTATTATAAAGTTGCTTGTAGAATACATAAGAACAAAAAAGTCACACAGAGCTCTTCCCGTGGTGCACGATGCTGCATGTCTTGAATAATACATTACTTTTGTGTGTGTGTGTGTGTAAGTTTTGTTGTGTGTATATATGTAGGTAGTGTTTGTGCATGTGTCTATGCATGATTATATGAGTGATGTGTGTGTGTGTGTGTGTGTGTGTGTGTGTGTGTTTTGAGGCCAGAGGTTGACATTAGATGTCTTCAATGTTTTCCCCGTTATTTTACTTAGGCAGAAATCTCTAACTTGCACCTGGAACTCATCGGTTCTACTAGTCTAGCAAGTCAGCTTGTCCTGGGGACCCTCTCACTCTGCCTCCTTAATGCTGGCATTGCAGAGGGTGCACCGTGCCCAACTGGCATTTCTGGATACTAATGACCTGAATTCAGGTCATTAAGCTTCCATGGTTAGTGTTTTATTTACTGATCCATCTATCCAGGCCCTGTTTCATTTTTATTGACATTATTCTACTGTGTTGCGTAGGCTGTATGTGTGCAATGTTTTGTTATAAGAATCACTGCTGTGTAGTGTCTTCCTTCCCATTTGATCCTGGCACAGTTCTAAGAATGATCTTTGAAATAATCAAAGTAATAGCAACTGAAATTTGGGTAGGATTTGGGCAGTCTGCCCTTCCCATATTTTTACAGAAAACTTGTAAGCCTATAAAACTCATGTAAGAGGAATGGAGAAATGGCTCAGTAGTTAAGTACACTTCCTGTACAATTATGAGGGCATGAAGCCACCCCAATTTGAATCTCCCAAACCAAAATAAACAGCTGGGCATGTGCAAGCATGCCTGAAACCCCAATTCTACCAAGGATCTCAGAGACCAGGGAATTTCCAGAGCTTGTAGGAAAACAGCAAATGTTGATAATCATCAAAAGATTCTGTCTCAAAATTAGAAGGGTTAGAAGAGTGATAGATTAGGACAACCAACCAAAGTTTTGCTCTAACCCCCGCACATGAGATCCACCTCACACCCCTGACAAATGCGTGGGGTGCTGGAAGGACACATACTTGTGTATACATCACATTCATCGCACCACATGTACACACATGCATGCTTGCACACAGCACATTACTCAAGCATGCACCCATGCAAAAAGCCCTCATGTAAGATATTCATATAGTATATATGCATATGTATAACATTTTCTTACTGTTTCCTAGCTCAAATAGCTCTGGCACCAAAGAAACGGGAATCATAAGTTTTGTCTTTTCTGGTCCTCATTTCAGAGGGACTGTTCACCAGCTATGATGTGCTTTCCCCTACTTCTCTTAGCTCACTGCTTCTTGAGTGAATAATCCACACTTTCAAATCTAATTTTCTCTTTCTGTCCTCCACCCCCCCCCCCATCTGTGTTTGGTCTTTTATCCCACAATACTACTTCTCTTATCTGGACCCAGCGAAGTGTGAAACACTGTAGAAACCTGCTGTAAACTAGTGTTATGAGGGGAGCAATCTGTCTGGAATATGGTTAATTCTCTGTACTATAGAAATAATGGACACATGCATCTATTTTAACCTGAGCTGTATTCTACTTTGACTACTCTTGCTTCTACCTTCAGAATCAGTATGAAATAAAGCTAAAGAAGGACATTCTTTCTCCCTTTCCATTTGTTTCTTTCGCTGAATATCTGACAGAGAATGAGCAGTGATTGATAAATGCATGAATGAAATAACAGGGTTTTGGTGTTTGTTTGTTTGTTTGTTTGTTTTCAAGGTAGGGTCTCACTCTGTCGCAGGCTGACCTGGAATTCACTCTGTAGTCTCAGGGTGGCCTCAAACTCATGGCTATCTTCCTACCTCTGCCTCCCAAGTGCTGGGACTAAAGGTGTGTGCCACCACGTTCGGGTTGATTTTTAAATTCCATGAAGATATGAAGATAGTGATTAAAATAGAACTTCAATTTATTAGTTTTCAGTATATATACAGGGCTATGGTAAGAAGAACTACACTAAGAAAAATGATATAAAACATAATATTTTGGCTTGATTAATTATAGCCCTGAAGGTATTCATATTTTCCTAAGGAAGAACAAAAAGTAGTTCATATAATAAATTCAATAGACATTTTAGAAACTTTGAAATCCACTGAATAATTATACAAGTTTCTACATAGCTTTATACATTTGACCCTAGAGTCATAAAAAGAAGAAAAATGAAAATTTCTAACTTCAGGCAAAACTAAGCATCCCACTAATTACCATGACTCATACAAACTTGAAATTCTGATACTAATGAACTACTTTTTATATTACAAATTATCCCTAAATAAAGGAATTATATTTGTATAAAAACAAGGACTGTAAAGCAGTTGTGACAGAAAGTATAGAAGTGGGAAGAGAGTGCTTTCAGAATGGTTCCCTCACAAGCACAAGGAACTATGACCTAAGGAACATATGGACAACATTGGTCTTGGTGGCATAATCTTTCATTAGAGTCTCAGAGAAGCAAAGTCAGGCATATCCCTGAGCCTGTTTGACTGGTCAGTCTGGACTAATTGGTGTGCTGTATACAACTAAGATACACAATCTCAAAATGTAGGAAATAATTCCTGTGGAATGTCACTATCGTTTCCCCTGGTCTGTAAATTCATGCATTTACTTTTGTTTGCAAAATGCACACACATGTGTACCTGCATGAAGATGTACACACACATACACATAAGCATTAACAAATAAAGCATAAAATATAGGTTTGCTAAGTAGAACACTAGCATGTAAAATTTGCATCTTTGCTTCTTTATTTTTGTGATATAAATTACAACTTTTTATATGTGAAACAGGAATTCTTATATTTATTCTTACAGTGGTCTTGAGATTTTTGAGTGAACAAAAATGGAAAATCACATTTTAGGTTTAAGTTATTAGTCAAACATAAAATTATGTGATAATTAACAAAGGGATGCTATATGGCATACATGCTAAATAATTTTGCATTTATCTTAAATCAGAATTTGGTTTTGCCTCTTTCCTTTAGAATTTCTGTACCAAATGCATATGTTTCTGTCTCTATTTTCTGTTATTTATAATCAGGGTAAGAAAAAAATTTAAACTAACATGAATATCAAATAAAATATTTTATAGAAGTCCTTTCAAAATGGAAAATTACATTTACATAATTTTTGGCACAAGTATCACTAATACATATATAAATTATATAATTATAAATAATTACAAATTATTATTATTTAATAAATTATCTAACAAAAACAGTGGAAATACAAAGCTGGAGAGTACATGCAAAAATATTTATCATATGATTTAGTATTTCTTCTAATAGGTATACATCCAAACAATCAAAATCACCATGTTGAAAACTCACCAATAATACCATGTATATTGTTACACAATTCTTTTAAAATATTTTCTACTTTACTAATTTATTTATTACAGAGAGAAGATGAGTGTGCTAGTGCATCTAGCCACTAAAAGCAAACTGCAGATGCATGTGCCACCTTGTGCATCTGGCTTAAGTGGGTTCTGTGAAATCAAACCGTGGGTCTTTAGGTTTTGCAGGCAAGCTAAGCCATCTCTTCAGCCCATAACACTATTATTATTAATACTCAAGAAATGGAAGCAATCCAAATGACCCTCCATTAATAAATAAATACATGTGAGAGGTAGATGGATAGAAAGATATGTATAATGAAATGTTCTTTGTTCATGCATAATAAAAGTTTATCTTGTGACAGCATGAATTGATCAAGAAATCACTATATCAAGTAAAGTATAAGAGAACTACAGTCCAATCTAAAGTAAAGGTCAATCTCAAGAAATGATAGAAGAATGGTGGTTAACAGAAGTCTGGGAGAGTAGAAAGAAAGGAGAAAGTATGATTACTGGGTATCAAGTTAAGTTAGGTAGGAACAATAAATCTGGTTTGCTATTTCACAGAGTAAGCTTTAGAGATATTTTACACTGTACTTCAAAAATATTGAGTATTGGACACCATAAGATTTTAGCATAAACAGATGATAAAAAATGAAGAGATACATCAAACAGCCCAGTAAGCACTTCTCTTAATGTTCATACCCATATATTAATGCTACTCTCACTTTTGGTAGAGAACCTTCTCTTTTCAGATGGCTGGTGACCTTGGGATGACTGAGAAGGCATCATAGCGTTGGGAAGAAGTGACAGAGGAGTGCTCAGCACTGCAATATCTCTATCACACCTTCCAAGGCTCAGGGTCCATTGTGGAAGAGGTGGTGGAAAGGATGTAAGAGCCAAAGGAATGGTAGGACTCCTTACAACATGCTCCTCCAGACTCAAAATGGCCTGTATATCCATGACCTCACAGTGCCTGACACTACCTACACAAGACCATCAGAATAGGAGAAAAGATCAAGACATCAAAATAAAAGAGAGACTGATTGAGAGGAGGAGGAGATATGATGGAAAATGGAGTTTCAAAGGGGAAAGTGGGGAGAGGGAGGGCATTTCCATGGGATATTGTTTACAATCATGGAAGTTGTTAATAAAAAATAAATTAATTTAAAAAACAATTTTTTAAAAAAATGTAGAGATAGAAATCTTTGAACATTACATAAATTGTATGTATAAGGAAATAGTTCATGGTACAAATTAATTAATACAGTTTGCTAGTTTGAAGTATCAGTATACATTTCAATAATATTAAGGTTTATTTTGTTAAGATTTTTAAGGACACCAAACAATGATATTTGACTAAAGAAATTTTTTATTTCTATGGAAAATTTCTCAGGTGGAACATGGAGAACTACTCAATAATGTTATGTAAAAACTGCATGAAAAAGAGATATGTCAAATTACGTGATATATATTATATCTATGAGGCATATATCATATATATGATATATACAACCATTACATATAAATATGAATATAAATATATATATATGTATGTATATATACTTAAGAAACATCAATTTCATGCATCCATAAAACCTCAAGCTTCTATACAATTATTTCCACAATAATAAAGAAACATAAACAATGCTTATACATTTATTTTGAAATTTTCTTTGGTTTCAAATTATTTAAAATAAGAATCTAACACTTACATAACTTTCAAAGAAGTCATTTGAAAAATAAAATTATGTAAGAAAGGCATTACACAAATATGACCTTTATCAAAACAACAGTTTCACCTGACATTTATATTAAGAAATTCCTGAAATTCTTAAATACTGGATGATTATTGCCCATTGTGAGTATAGTTATATACAGATAGGATATATTAAATTAAATGCTTATACTATGAAAGGAGCAAATACTACTATAGAAAAATATTATATTGACAATACATGCTCAAAAAATAAGGTGGAGGGCTGGAAGGATTGCTTAATTGTTAAGGCATTTGCGTGCAAAGCCAAAGGACCCAGGTTTGATTCCCCAGGACCCATGTTAGCCATATGCACAAGGGGGTGCACACGTCTGGATTCATTTTCAGTGGCTGGAGACCCTGATGCACCTGTTCTCTCTCTCTTTCTCTCTCTCTCCTTCTCTCTGTCAAATAAACAAGTAAAATCAATTTTAAAAAATAAGGTGGAGAAGGACTGAAGAAACGTGGCATCTACCCAAGGCCACATGTACACATGTGTGTGCATATATACATATATATACCAAACACACATGCACATCAGGAAGAGGAGGGCAAAGGCCAGATAATGTGCTGTATAGTCTTCAGGATGTGGTTTAAGGTTCTGTTCCGATTTTTCAAAACTGGTACATGTTACTATAGAAAAACAAGCACAGGTTTCCATATGCTATATGGGATTATGCAAAATAATGTACTTAAGCTGAAGGACGGCAAGAATCTTGCTGCCTACTTACTTCATCATATACTCACTTTTTGCATATTGTGTGATACTTTGAACGTAATCAATATTATATTGGAATTAATTAAGGAAGCCATAAGCACTCAAGGAAAAATGAAGTCAGATGGAAAAAAAACAATATTTGTGGCATTATTTTTAAACAAAATTGGACTACTATATTTTGCCTTTGAATTACAAAAAAAGCGTTTTGTTATTTTTCCATGTAGACATAGGTATTTAGATGTCTCTTAAAGATTCTAAAATAGTATTTAAAAATATTTTAATTTCTTTGACTGAAAAAGAGAGAAAGAGAGGGAGAGAGAGAGGGAGGGAGAAACAGAAAGAGAATGGGCACATCGGGGCCTGTAACCACAACAATGTCCTCCAGACACTTCCTGCTTTGTGCATTTGGCTTTAAATGAGTACTGGGGAATCAAATCCAGGTCCTTAGGCTTTTGGGACAAGTGCCTTAACCACTGAGCAATCTTTCCAGTCCCCCAAATATTATTATTATTATAATAATATTTTATTTTTAATTTATTTAATAAAGGAAGAAAGAGAAGGAAAGGGAGAGAAAGAGAGAGAGAGAGAGACTATGGGCACGTTAGGGCCTCTAGTCACTGAAAAGGAACTCCAGACACATGCACCACCCTGTGCATCTGGTTTACGTGAGTCCTGGGGAATTGAACCTGGGTCCCTTGGTTTCACAGACACGTGCTTTAACCACTAAGTCATCCCTCCAGATCATCTAAAATACTACTAATAAAATCTCAAATCAGGTTCAGGCAGCAGAATGCAATCAACTATTTAATATCATATTAACTCATATGATGTTTATGTCATAATTATTTCATTGAAAACCAAGTTGAACTACCTCAAATTAATTATGATGGTGTTTATTTTCAGAAATTGGAAAGTAAAATATTTTATCACCGTTCAGTTCTCTTGATAAATCAACAGAGCAACAAAGAAGTCAAAGTCAGGATGTATTAAGCAGTCGTCGAAACCAACAGATTTATAATAACAAAATGTTAGGAATTTTTACTTAAATTCAAAAGTACAGGGATCACATGTTAAGATACATGAAATATTGCCACTTTTCCACCAAAACCTTATAAGGAATATAAACAAAACATAATAATTTTCCCTGACTATAAAGTCAGTTCAAAAAATATAAGCAGATTGTTTTTTATAAAAGGCTAGTCCTGGGGGACAGCACCATTAAGCAAGATTTAATTAGTCATGAGCTGCCTGAGAAGTCTGCCTTGATTGTAACAATGGATTTACTTTACCTTAGGACTGTACTGTTAGGCAAAGAGAATTGCTCTGAGATATTGTACACCTTGCTAGTTCCAATATAGAAAGAGGAGAGAGAGGCTATAAATTGTAGGAAATCTATGTTGAGGCACCATGGGGAAAAGTTACAATAAGACTGATGAACGCTAAATAGAACATATATTTTGGGTGATGCTACAAATCCACAGTCGCTCAATCCAACATAAATGGGTAATGTCAGCCTTTAACACAAACAAACAAATTCTAAGTATTTGGGATGTTTTGTAAAGCTAATACCATTTTGCAAAGTCATGAAACCTGTGACTTGAAAAAACAAGCTTACCTTCTGGAGCACTTATTCCATCTGCCACATATTTCATGTGAGTATATTCCTCAGTGTTTGTTTTTGACTACCTATTTCCTGTTTGTTCAAGGAAAATCAAAACCCTACAATTAAATCAATTTTCTTATATTACATGTATACCTTTAGTTTGTATGTAGTAGTGAAAGAATATTTAAGTGGTAGTAATTAGTATCTCTGGAAAATATGATTAATTAAATTAAATTAGGGTTTCATCATACAGAAGAAATATCTGAAGACACTGGGAAAATAACAGAAGAGAAAATAGAATCTTTAAAAGAAAATAAAAGGCACATGTTCAGAAAACCTTGTTAGGCAAACTGGTACTCACCAACATGATCAATGAAAAAACTTAGGAAACCCCACATATAGTGAAAAATAATATAAAAGAATTTCCTTTCTAGTCTACTTGATGCTATATCTCCTTTTCTATTTTCTTTCTTGATTGTTTTTAGAAGATATTATATGTTTGTAATTAAAAGTTGTTTCTCTATGACCTTTTCTCTTTTCCTTTCTTATTAGTGCATTTTTTTATAGTAATGGGTTTTAGCTTGGCATTTCCATGCATGTGCATCTTACACATAGAACATGTTCCTCCCGCATTACACTCGTTTCTCTACCTCTCCTCTTCTGTGACTCCCTACCTCTTCCTATGTAGTCTCTCTTCTGCTTTGATGCCACATATATGCATACTTATACAAATATGAAGTCTAGATTTCACATGTGAGAGAAAAAAATATTTATCTCTCCAAGTCTAACTTCGTTCAACATAATGATACCAAGTTCTATCAACATTCTGAAAAATGGCACAATTGTTTTCTTCATTAGCTTGACATTTTATTTTGTGTCTTGTGATGTATTTGGTAGTGTGAAGTCATGTGACATAGAAGTAGTGCCTTGGGGGCTTGGGGAACAAACCTGCTTCTTGGTGCACATGATAGTGTCTTCCTTTTGGGCAGAGCGTGGGCAGGTTCTTATGCAACCCCCTCATGAATCTCACTAGAGTTGAAGTAAGTTAGTTATTAGACAAGTGGCCTGAATGTGAGGATGCTGTTGAGGTCACTTCCCCATTGCCTTTGGGGACATAGACAGGGCAAGCGTCCAGCAATGCTGCCGCTCTTCTGTGAGCTTCAAACAGTCATTGAGCTGTGACCCACTCTAGTGCCATCTACCAGGCACCGTTTTGTCATGGTGACTTTTGGGGATTATTTTACAGAAACAAGAGGGAAATTAATACACACCATGTTTATAAGCTTCAATTCCTCAATCAGCAGAAATAATAGCCTTTTTAATATCAGAAGAACTGATTCCTGTTAGTATTTTTTTTCAAATTTTCTTTTATAAATAAGAAATTCCTTTATTTTTATTAGATATTTTTTGATGAGTAACATGATTAGAAGTAAGCACCTAATTGTACTGCCTGTTAGGTAAGTATTCTGCCTCATAGCAGTAATCCCCAACCTAAATCATTTTTTGTTGTTGTTGTTGTTGTTTTTCGAGGTAGGGTCTCACTGTGCTCCAGGCTGACCTGGAATTAACCATGTAGTCTCACGGTGGCCTCAAACTCACTACAATCCTCCTACCTCTGCTAGATAATTAGTTTATTAGCTTTGTTTTGGAGGGCGGGGGCCTCCCAGGGTTTCTTGCTGCTGCAAATGAACACCAGATGCTTCTGCCAGTTTTTGCATCCAGCTTATGTAGGTGGCTTGTGTATTGAAGCCAGAGCAAATGACAGCAAGCAAGTTACTTTAACAGGGAAACAATCTTCCTAGTCCCCAACCTTAAGTTTCTTGAGACAGTGTTGAACTATGTAGTTCATACTGGACTGAACTCACAATTCTGTTTCTGCCACCTTAGTGCTACACACCCAAGTGTAATTTTTAACGGATAGAAGTGAATAAATCCCCATGTTAAGTTTTTGTTCTCTTCACAAATTTATTTAGAGCCTATTGGTTTCAGATTAATATCTTAAAATTATATTTTCTTCTTATTTATTGGCATAATAAGGTAACAAGAAATGATCTCAGTGTTGACTAAATCAATAACTATGGGTCAGTTAAAATAATTTTTTAAATAATACTGGGTATTACTCATTATGGTGCCTCTGTGGCCTGCCACATTCATGGGGAAAGAGAATGCTCGGATCATGAAGGCTATTACCCTGGGCTATTCCCTAAAATTCTTTCTTTAGATAATGTACAGAATTCAAAAAAAGAATCTCAAATTCTACCTTTTTAGAATGTGTGAGGTTTATTTATCCTGCCCATTGGCCCATTTTCAGGTTATCAAAATAAAAACCTTCATGTGCCAATACCTCAAAAATATTCAGTGATCAAGTTAAAAGTTACATTGTTCTATTTCTCTTGTCTCATTTTCTTTTTTAAAACATTTATCTTTCAAAAGATACTGGATAGGTTTTACTTAGAAAGAGCATGTGTGTTAAGTCAAAGACAGTAAATTTCCTTGCAGGTCTGAATTGGCAGTGGTTTACAATGAAGGACAAAGCTGTTTACATCTTATACATGGTGCTCAGTATGACTTGGGATTTTTTCTTTTCTACAAACCAATTTTCCTTCCTCATCTAAGTAAGACTCATACTGAAAACAGTCTATTACATTGCAACTATATTTGTTTGTGTCACGATTTTCCTTATAATTAATTAACAAATGATTGCATTGTAATTTATCTTTCCAGGTGAGTCTTATTTCATTCCATGATCAAAGAAGTATTCTGTTATCCTAAATTCCATACAGGTAGTCATCTATTCATTTTTCTATAGTGTTTTAAGTGAGAACTCAATAACAGAATTACTAAATCTTGAATATTTAAATTTGCTTCTCAATCTTAAATGTACTCCTCTCCTATACAGCAGAAATGAGGTAAATGTCAGGTGCTGGACTTGAATTACATTTCCAAGAAGCTCTTTTATTTCCGGCTCACATATCTTGTATGTAGCTGTGTATCACTGAGATGACTGAAGGCAATTGCTTTAAAAGCCAAACTCAATATATCTACATCCATCTCTAGGTCTTCAGTGCCACATTCCTATATATCTATCACTATGCTTCATGCTTTTGTGACGGTCCCAATGTGGAATATAAGTCTTATAAGACATGTACTTGGCATTAGTTTTGAATCACGATATTAACCTAACCTTGCTACCTCTGCTTCTCAAGATGGAATGAATGAGCTATGATCCATTGCCAAAATTTGAAGACTTGGGACAGAGTAAGAAAATACTGAGTTTGTGTTATATGCATGAAAGCTAGTATGCATTTAGGGGAAAAAAACTATTTGAAGTTTATTCCCGATAATACTATATTTACCTTAGTCTACTTGTATTGCTTTTTGTTCTTTATGGAAGAATCAATTCAACTTATACACTTATTTTTCAATTACAAAAGGAAATATAAGGACAGATTAAAGCAAAGATATGATAATCAAATTGTATTTGAATAAAAATAATTCCTAGAAGTGACATGTAACATGGATATCACTAATCATCCTCACTCTATGAACATCACGAATTAATGTTGCTACAAAATTCTAGAAATGATTCTGGTTTAGGTAACCACATCCAACGTAAACTATTCATATTTATCTCGAGATAGGGACATTTTCATAAAGGCTTTCACTGCTGTGTAACTGAAGTATAATTCTTTATAGAATGCAAACAATAATGCTAAAAGGTAGTATATTAAAAAAATAAAAGCATGGGCCAGAGAGATGACTTAGTGGTTAACCGCTTGGCTGTGAAGCCTAAGGACCAGGGTTCGAGGCTCGATTCTCCAGGACCCACGTTAGCCAGATGCACAAGGGGGCGCACACATCTGGAGTTCGTTTGCAGTGGCTAGAAGCCCTGGCTCACCCATTCTCTCTCTATCTGCCTTTTTCTCTGTCTGTCTGTCGCTCTCAAATAAATAAATAAAAATAAACAAAAAAATCATTAAAAAAATAAAAGCACATTGGACTGGAGAGATGCCTCTGCAGTTAAAGATGCTTGCAAAACTGAAAGCCTGGTTTTGACTCCCCAGTACCCACATAAAGCCAGCTGCACAAAGTGGCGCATAAGACTGGAGTTCATTTGCAGTAGCAGGAGGCTCTGGTGTGCCCATTCCCTCCCACCTCTCTCTCTCCTCTCAATTAATTAAAAGCACATCATTTTCAATTTATGTGAGATAAAATTTTAAGCATAGCAGTTACCTGTATAATCTATATCTCAAGGCAAGTAGATGAAGCTGTATGGTGTTTGTGATTCACTTGAGAGTACTCCCAGAAGGCTGTTAGAGATAGTCTATGAGTTCCCCATTGCTAAAACTAAGGAGAGGTTTATAAGTTTTGTGCTTCTTTGAATTTTTCCATAATACAAAGTTCTTTGTAATGTGTCTGGCAAGATAGTAAATGGAGATTGTCTTTCAATTATGGTGAGAATATAAATATCAAAATTTCAAATTTTATTTTTTTATTCATTTATTGTAACAGCCTCTCTGTTGCCTAGTATTGGCCTCAAATTCCCAGGCCTTGAATTCCAAGTTATCCTCCTTTCCTAGCTTCCTGAGTGCTGAGATTGTAATTCTGAGCCTCCGTGTCTAGCAGTAAATTGGAAATTGAACAACGGTTTTATATGCTACTGTAAAACTCAGGCAGGTAGGGCCTGAGACAATGGCTCCAGTAATAAAAACATTTGCTCGTGGAGCCTGTCAGCCTGGGTTCAGTTCCCCCCATCAGCTATGTAAAGCCAGATGAGCATTCAGTTTCTGTGTAGCAGAAACTGATATAATACAAACGCACACACACACACACAGATGCAAATGCATAAATAAAATGTGTTTTTGTTAAAGCTGATGCTGGCATTTTCCAAGATTCTGTGTATTTGTTCTGAGATTATAAATGGAGGAATTCAAGCAGCTGGGTTTTTGTATGTTATACATGTAAAATAATTTAAGAAGAATTGCTTTTAATAAACCAAAGAAGAGCAAAAATTACTGTGTAACCTCAGAAATTTCTATAGTTGGCATGAAATGCTTGCTCAATTGTCTAAAAAGACTATAAAAGTTTTGTTACAGAATGTTATTTCCATCTGCTAGTTTAATCAGAGTTGCCAAATATAGTTAATTCTAAATTTAGTAGGTTTAATCTCCTAAATTCCCTACATTCAATTCTTTTCATATCACTGAATTCAGGTTAAATAAAGGTTGCCAATCTTTCTAGAAATTCTCTCAAATGAGTTATCACTACTGTGTTGCATATTGAGCTATTTATAATCATGGTCAGTTACCAAACTTTTTCCAATACATATGCTGGCATGTATGTCTTGGTTCAATATGCCAGTATTTTAAATGATCTTATAATTCTGTGATATACGATTATACTTTGGTGATATATAGCAACACAATAGGACATTTTTAATATTTATATTTTATTTATTTGATAATGAGATAGCAAGAGGGAAGGGAGACAGCAAATGAGCATGTCAGGGGTTTTAGCCACTGTAAACGAACTCCAGACTCATGCTCCACCTTGTGCATCTGGCTTATGTGAGTCCTGGGGAATCAAACCTGAGCCTTTTGGCTTCACAGGCAAATGCCTTAACCACTAAGCAATCTCTCCAGCCTTCTATAGTACACTTTTATCTTCTTCCAATAATAAATTATATAAACCCAGTTATATGCTCAGCTAGCTAAATGAGTTGGATGTCATTTAAGTGTGGGACATATTCCATATGTCAATGGAATGACAATTAATGCTTTGATTAGGCATTTAATGATGATGCAATCCAAGTATATTTGGGTATCTAATTTATTTACTTTAAATACCTGTATTGAATGAGCTCATAATGTTTGGGTTTTCTTGCTTTGTTTCTGTGTGTGTTTGGTACTGAGCTGAGTATACATGCTGAGAAGTCACTTTACCCCTGGTGATTTTAATGTTCTGTGCCCTAGTGATATACCGAATATGAGTTGATTTCTATAAAATATTTTTTTTACTTTACAATACTCTAATCATATATCAATAGAAACACATTTACTATTAATATTTTTCCTCTTTATGAACAAATTTATACTTCATTTTCCCCAAACAGGTCAATCAAATAGATATTTATTTTAAATTTAAAGTCTATAATAATATAACCTCAAACTATCTAAATTATTAATTGGAGCCAGGGGTCGTGGTACATGCCTTAAATCCCAGCACTTGGGAGGCAGAGGTAGGAGGACTGCCATGTGTTCGAGGCCACCCTGAGACTACATAATGAATTCCAGGTCAGCCTGAGCTAGAGTGAGACCCTACAAAAAAAAAAAAAAAAAAAAAAAAGCATTGCTAATTGGTATAACAATGGATGGAAAGCAATCTGATCTCTAATGATAGTGAGACATATTGTTCTTTATTAAGGAAAGAAAACTTGCCATGATGTAGAATGCTTGCCCAAATAATTAGCATATTTGCCTTACATTTAAGAAATTAAATCTTTTGAGCAACATTGACATAATGTACATTATTCTTTTTCTAAAATAAAAAAATGGGCTTGAGAGATGATTTAGTAGTTAAGGCATTTGCTTTCAAAGCCAAAGGACCCCAGTTTTACTCTGCAGGACCCATGTAAGCCAGGTGCATAAGGAGGTGCATGCATCTGGAGTTCATTTGCAGTGGCTCGAGGTCCTGGCACACCTACTCTCTCTCTCTCTGTCTCAAATAAATAAATAAATAAGACTGATCATGTGTTAAGACAGTGTATATACTTCTCTGAGCTGCAATGCATTTTAAAGATATACAGTGTTTTATAGGTTCTATAATTATTGTGCATTTAATAATTACTTGAACTTTATTAGAAAATTAATTGATTTTATTTTAAGTAAATTCCAGATGTAATGATTAATCATAACAGAAATTTGAAATCAATTTGAATTGCATGATAGAACAAATATATGCAGAACAGTGTATGATTATTCCAATAAAATAGAGCTTAATAGAAAGAATTTTAGGATTTGGAGAGATGGCTTAGCAGTTAAGGCATTTACCTGTGAAGCCTAAGGACTCAGGTTTGATTCCCCAGTCCTTACATAAGCTGGATGCACATGGTGGCACATGCATCTGGAGTTCGTTGGCTGTGGCTCTCAAATAAATAAGTTAAAAAATATTATTGATTCTTAGCATGCATATATGGTGGTAGTCATGTATGTATTCATGTTTGTGTGCATATTGATGCATGTGTGTGAGCAGGTGCACATGCATGTATGGGTATGTATGTGTGGAGGTTTGATTCAGGTGTCCCCCATAAACTTAGGTGTTCTGAATGGTTGGTTCCCAGCTGATGGAGATAGGGAAATTAAAGCCTCTTGGAGGCAGTGCAATGTTGGGGGTGGACTTATGGGTGTTATCACCAGCTTCCCATGCCAGTGTTTGGTACACTTTCCTGTTGCTATTGTCCACCTGATATTGGGACAGGAGTGATGTCCACCCTCTGCTCATGCCATCGTTTTCCTTGCCACCATGGAGCTTCCTACTTGAGCTGTAAGCCAAAATAAACCTCTTTTTCCCCACAAGCTGCTCTTGGTTGGGTGAATTCTACCAGCAATGCGAATCTGACTGCAGCAGTACGTGTGAAGGCCTGGGAGGCCCAGGCAATGTTCCTCGTTTACACTATCCACTTTGAGAAAAGATCCCTTTTGCCTGGAGCTCACCAATTAGGCTAGATATGCTGACAAATGAATTCCACGACTACAAGCATCCACTACACGCTAGCATTTTAAGTGAGTATTTGGGATGAAACTAAAGTCCTTACTCTTGCAAGACTAACACTTTACTGACTTATCAATTTCCCAAGCTCTTTGAATTACAAATGTAACTACAAATAAATAAATATTTAAAAAATCTTAAGTCAATGAACTGATATCATTTCATAAAACATGAAAACAAAATATAACCCAAAGACAATAAAAATACATGTTTGATGGTAAAAGCCTAATTCAAGCAAAAGCAGATATCTAACAGAGGAACATCTAAACTAAGAATTCATTTCTGGCAAATAATAATATACTAGATAAATTCCATGTGAAGCTGTGAATATCTTCTAAAACTCAACATGTCAATTCAACAATTCCAGTTCTAGTTATATAATCCCCCTTGCCCCAGAGAAAACATATGCTCACTAATAGCCTTGCATTCAAATGTTCATGGAAGCCTGTGTTTAATTGTTCTGCCCTAAGGATTAACAAACACCTGTCACCTATAGGAAGAACAAATCAATCACATTTATATAATTGAAAATGTCTTAGATATTATAATAATAACATACAGCTAAATGGAGCCAGTTGGATTAATTTATTGGATGACTATTGAGTAATTAATTCAAAAGTCATGCAAAATGAGTCTATCCTGCTGTAAGCAGGATGATGGGAAGCCTTGCTGGAGGAAAAAGCAGGACCATAAGGACGTATCAGAGTTCCTTTTCAGAGACTGTTGAGGTTGTTTCTGGGTCTGAATGAAAGCTAAAGTCGTGGCTTCTTTCTGCAAAGGTACAGTAATATAACAAGTGCACCTTTCTCTATGTATTTTATGAATAAACATTACCGTTTTTTAAATTTTAATTTATTTACTAGAGTCAGAGGGAGAGAGAGAATGGGTGTGCCAGGGCTCCCAGCCACTGCAAATGAACTCCAGATGTGTGCGCCCCTTGTGCATCTGGCTAACGTGGGTCCTGGGAAATCGAGCCTTGAACTGGGATCCTTAGGCTTCACAGGCAAGCGCTTAACTGCTAAGCCATGTCTCCAATCCCTGTGCCCTGGTGTTAAATGAGATGTCTTGCCTCTGGAAAACAAACAAACAAAAAAACAACAGCAAAACAGGATATTAGAATGACATTATTAAAGAGAACCTGGCTTGTTTAAATGTGTAAAGCACGGCTCTTCATACAATACACCTTAGTGGATTTTATAGAGCACAATATGTGTAAAAGCTTTTTGATTTACATCAAATATTGACCAAAAAGTAGGTAAACATGAATACTTTACAAAAACTGCTTAGAAGACAGCACCCATATTTTGAGAATTTGTTGATTTTTCAGTGTAGATATGAGCACCAACTTCAACTTTATTGTATTTTTTTAAGTCAAAACTGCAGAATTTAACATGGGAAAATCAAGGGTTTATTTGGCTTACAGACTCGAGGGGAAGCTCTATAATGGCAGGGGAAAACAATGGCATGAGCAGAGAGGGTGGACATCACCTCCTTGCCAACATCAGGTGGACAACAGAAACAGGGGAATGTGCCAAACACTGGCAAAAGGAAACTGGCTATAATACCCATAAGCCTGTCCCCAACAATACACTGCCTCGAGGAGCTTTTAATTCTAAATTGCCATCAGCTGGGGACCTAGCATTCAGAGCATGTAATTTTATAGGGGTCACCTGAATCAAACCACCACAAAACATAAACACTGCTTTGCTTGGGACCAATTATAGCAAGAGCTCAGAGTTTCAAATAAGGATTCCTTATAATTCCTTCACCTCTTGAGAATCGCCCTAAAAGAAAAGGGCCCACAAGCACCACAGAAGAGTCTGCCTGAACCTGCATGGAAAAGTAAGCCGAATGGTCTCTGGAAACCAAGAAACTTCTCTACTCACATGTCCGAACCTGAAATCCTTTCCAGCCGGAACTTCTACAGGGCTCTGTTTGGGCCGTGATACCCACTTCCCATAGGCTGCTTGTGACTGACAGTTACCAGGTATCCAGGTGTGCCTGTCATGGAGAAACACCGGACTCATCCTGTGGACGCCCCGAATAAGAAACTTTAAGCCATATATGCTTGTTAGTTGATGTAGTCTAATGGACAAGTAAAATTTCTCATCTTCCCATCAGGAGGAAAGTGGTTTTGCCACACGGAGCAATTTGACCCTCAAGAGGAAATAAGTTTCTCTCTTGCTAAAGAGATAAGTGGATAGAAATGCTATCTATTTCACAATAATCCAAAGGGAAGAATTCTGATGTCCTTCAGAAAAAACAGCATGCAACACTGATAAAACACAATGAAAAGACTTGCTAATTATATTTTCTAATGCAAATGCTCTATGGACAGGCAAGAGAAAGGCCTCTGGGGTACAGCCATCAGGATTCTGGTGTGGCTGGAAGCCAGAGCCGGGGGCAGAAAGCCAGAATCACTAGTAAACAAGTTGAAGAAAGCTTGGCTATGTGGGATACCTTCCATGACTCCCATCCTCCTTTGCTGCAATCTTCGCAATAAATTTCATGCGTCACGTCCATCTACCTGTTGAATGACGCAGAGTAGCTCGGGGATGAGCAACAGTTCGTTTAGTCGGCGAGAGCATCAGAGCTCCACATTGCTTCAGGATCCACGCCGGATATGGACTTGGTGAGGACAGGACACAGGGTTTCAGTTCTCAATGGTTCTTGCAACTCTGAGTCCTTGGTTAGGACGCAGATCAGTATAAGCCAGTTATCATTATTTCCATTGTGTCTATTCCATGTTATCTTCATTTGTCTATTCCAGTGGTTTTCTTATCATGCAACTACATTTTCCCTACCAAGTCAATGATCCCTCTCAACACGCATACTTTGTTCAATGCTGCTTTATCTGTGTTACATAAAGAAACGTGAGTTGATTTCAAAACTCAAATTATGCTCCTTTAAAAGATGCAACATCGGGATGGAGAGATGGCTTAGTTGTTAAGGCGCCTGCCAGCAAAGCCAAAGGATCCAGGTCAGATTCCCCAGAACCCAGGTAAGCCAGATGCATAGGGTGATACATGCTTCTGGAGTGAGTTTGCAGTAGCTAGAGGCTCTGGTGCACCCATCCTCTCTTTCTGTATATGCCTCTCTCTCTCAAATAAAAATATAAATAAAATATTTTTAAAAGTTGCAGTATCATATCCCCTTGTAGTTTATGTGAGATTTAAATGAGCATGATCCTAAATGTAAATGTAAATTTTATATTTACCATAAAAATAAAATGTTATGTCAAGATTGATTTAGACATGATGAATGACAAATAACTGCACCATATTTACATGGATAATTATGATTCATAGAAATATTTCATCGTTTTTCTGATTTTATTTTTAGGAGTTTCATTTAACCTGTCATGATATTACTAAAGATTTATAATAACTGCTAAAACCTTTAGTCAATCACTAGTGTGCTTTCAATTACTTGAAAATATTGGACATGAATAATTAATTTTTTTCAGTTCTCATTTTAATATTTTTCATTATTCATATAGCTTCTTCAATCCATGCACAGGAGATGAAGCAGTTTTTATAATACTACCCTCCACACACTATGCTATGTGGTTTTGTGGGAAAGTAGTTGACCATTCACGTTATTTGGGACCTGTAGAAATAGAGCCAGGAGATGTGCTAGGAATCTCTCACAGGCCATTTCAGTTACTCATATATGAACCTGCATGGTTGGTGCTACTGTCAATATGGGATGCAAATGCAAACCAAAATGGAAGAAATAACTCACTGAGCATTCCAATTAAAAACATTGCAGAGAAAGGAATTAAGCTTAGGCCCATTTGACTTCAAAGGGCGTGACTTTCTGCTCTACAACTTATCTCCTTTTCCCTGACACTATTAAAGTCATCATCAAATAAGTACACATGAACTTAGCCATATATATTACAGTTATGTATTCATATATTTTATTAGCATTAAAATAAGCTAACAGTTATTGCCATATTACTCAGATATATGTTGCACCGTGTTAATGGTTATTGCAGTATTAATAAGATATGCAGAGGATTTTTGTGGTGGTGATTGTCATGTTAAGAAGATGTATGAAGAAGTTTATAGGCAACAACAATAAAAAATATGCTGAATGAAAACTCTGCCATGATGCATGTTCTAAGAGCAGCAGCATTAAATGGTTATGGATTTCAAAAGTAGTTTCAATAAGATTGAATGTTATTAAATTTAAATTTCAAAGGATATGGAGCAGATATGTTTGAGTGGTTTTTCAGTTTTTAGGATCCCTGACTGAATGTATTTATGAGAAAAAAAATGCTGCTTCACAAAATTGAACCTTGATTGTTTGAAATAATTTTACAACTTTCTCTAATTTAACATTGACAGAAGAATAAATTCCATTCCTAAAGCTGATATAACAAGTCATGTATGTGCTCATTTCCACCTCAATATATACTTTCTATCTCTTTAAAGTTTTGTTTTTTATTTTTGAAAAACATTGGCTTGGTTCACTGTACAGAAAGTCTGGGCACATAGTAATTCATATAATTTGAAATAGAATATATCTATTTCTATTATATATATATATATATATATACATATACATACATATATATGTATATATATACACATATATATATACATATACATACATATATATATGTATGTATATGTATATACATATACACACACACACATACATACAAGTAGGTCTGGAGAAATGGCTTAGTGGTTAAGACATGCTTGCCTGCAAAATCTAAAGACTTGGCTTCCCCAGTGCCCACTTAGCCAGATGCGCAAGGTGATATATTTGTCTGTAGTTCATTTCCAGTGTCCTGAAGCCCTGGTGCACCCATTCACTGTCTATCTGCCCCTTCCTATCACTCTCCCTCTGTGTCTCAAATAAATAAATAAGTATATAAATAAATAAATAAATAAATAAATAAATAAATGTATATATATGTATATATATACACACACACACATATATATATATATATTCTATTTTCACATATATTTCAACTGTATGTTTCTATTATATAGGAAAACAATGAGTAGCTTGTATAATTCCCTTATATGTCCCTTATATTTCATGGTATATAGTTTACAGTTGGAAGACTGTATTCAATGTAAAAATACTCTAGGAGCAACTCAGCTAAGGATTGTGCCAGTTGTTCATCTGTCAAGGAACTTTTGAAGAGGACATAGGAGTGCTGGGGAGAAGGGTCTGGCACAAGACGGGGGCATCTGAAAGCACTGTTATGATGTTCGGGATAACGGAAAAGATAAAACAATTGAGGGAGTGAAACTTCATGCTGTTGCAGAATCTTCTAGTGACAGAATGCTCACACGTGTTCACCTTTCAGCAGATTTTCTCTTTTTGTAATGATTGAACAACACTTCAATCCCTACCATTTTTATTTATTTTATTATTTTTTTTAGTTTAGAGAGAGAGTGAATTGGCCCCAGGGCCTCAGCCACTGCAATAAAAGTCCAGAGGCTTGTTTCACCTACTGGGCATGTGCTACCTTACTCTTGCTTCACCTTTGTGCATCTGGCTAATATGGGATCTGGGGAGTGGAACATGGGTCCTAAGGCTTCGCATGCCAGTGCCTTAACTGCTAAACCATCTCTCCATTCCTCTCTACCATTTTTGATAATTTTATAATTACACATAATATATTTTAATTATAATCCCTGTAGCAGTTAACTTCTCATTGATGGGACAAAAACACCTGACCAGAAGCATCTTATCCTTGAAAGAAAACAGTTTATTTTGACCCACAGTCTCAAGGGGAAGCTTCATCATGGTGGCGAAAGCACAGCAGAAACAGACAGCTGGACACTGCATCTCCCCGTAAGCAAGCGCAAAGGAGAGAAAGGGAATTAGCCAGGGCTGCATTATGAAATCCCAATGCTGCACCCCACAGAGACACATCTCCTTCAGCAGGGTTCCTGTCTCCCAAAGTCACCATCAGCTTTCAGAGTTACTATAAGACATAGTCATAAACATGGAAAACTGTAGAGGAAATTTTACCTTCAAACCACCTCAATCCCCTCTCATTAATTCTTTTTGTACCCTCTCTCCCATACTCCTTCCACTGAACCTCTTCTCCTTCTTGACTTGTGCCATCCTCTTCTATTGTGATCTCTCTCTCTCTCTCTCTCTCTCTCTCTCTTTTTCCTTCCTCTGTCATTGATGACAATATGTGGTGGGCCCAATGTTCAATGTAATGACAGCTCACCTGATAGCAATAGCAATGACTGCTTCATGTCCAGAGGACAATGCTACAAAGCATTCCTTCTCACCACTGGCTCTTTCATTATTATTTCAGCCACCTCATCTTCAATGTGCCCTGAGCTTTAGGAGGTGTGATAGGTGTCTCCTTTGGTGTTGAATACGTAACTGTCATTTTTCTCAGAATGTTAATGACACTTGAATCTTCCCAGTAGTTACCACCATTCACAAAAAGAAGCTCCTCTGACCAAAAGTAAGAGCAGCAATGATCTATAGGCATAAACAGAAATATTTGAAGTCTAATTTCATGTGAAAAGCTTATTACTTTAGACAACAGTAGTAGCTTTCTCAATAGGGCCTATCACCTTCTAAACTATAGGCTTTTGATTAGGTTTTCAGTACTAGACATGAATTCCCTTCTGCAGATTGGACCTTAAGTCCCATCAGAAAGCAGTTGGTTGCCCCATAATCATCCCTCTATTGCACCTGTGGGCACATCTTGGCTGGTTTGCCGGATATGTAGCTCACAGTGTCCACTGCCAGTTAAGACTACTAATGATTTTTCTTCCCCACAGCCAGCTTAACATTTTTGAGCACTATGACTACTAGTCAGCAGACAGGTGGCTTCCAGCTCGATTTGTCTTGATTTCTCAGTGTCCTGCAACCAAAGCATCTGGTATCTTCAGCACAAGATATTTACCATCTACTTCTGGTGGACAACCAAGTACATTGGCAATAACCAGCACAGTTTTGGAGGGGGTTATGGCCTCTGCTACCCACAACTAACTTGGAGGTATCCCACTCCTGGCTCTGGGCTTTTCCTGTAACAACCTATGTCTTCTGAGTGTAGCATATTAGTGTCAATGCCAGCCTTGGAATTTTGTCTTCTCTAGAACCATAAGGGGTTGTTTTCTCATTCATTTTTCTGTAGTGACGCTCTTCCCCATTATCCTCTTTCTACTTTCTACTTTATTTTGGAAATAGTTATTTAATCTATTTTTGATAAAGAAAGAGGCAGATAGTATGAGAAAAAGAGAGAGAATGGCCAAACTAACTCCAGATGCATATGCCACCTTGTGCATCTGGCTTACACGGGTCCTGGGAATTAAACCTGGGTCCTTTGGCTTTGCAGGCAAGTGCCTTAACTGCTAAGCCATATCTCTGGCTCTTACTTTCTACTTTCATGTCTAATGTATTATATTACCTTCTCCCAATCTTCTTTAAAAACTCCTTTTATCCTTTTGTAGTTTCACTATCTTACCCATATATTTGTATACAGATACATACATATATATGTATAATATATATGCACATATATATTATATATAAACATATGTATTCATTCTTCATGAGAAATAACATTAAGATCCATCCATTCTCATGCAAAATTTATTTCATTTTTATGGCTGTATAAAATTTCATCATGCATATATGTACCAGATATTCATTATCCATTCATTTGACAGCAAATTAGAAAATAAAAAGGACATGAAATTATAGGGAGGAAGTTTAAAAGCAGAAACATCCTGCACCGCTGATAGGAGTATCACTTTGCCCATGAATATGTCTGCCACAACTTAAGCAGTTACGTGCATACTCAAGCTACGTAGATATCCAGGGTAAATTATTACAATGGCCATAAAAATAGTATTGTCAACTGGAACAACTTTTAGTAGAAATGAAAATTTGAAAACCACTTAAAATTATACCATGAAGGCTCATACCTTAATTTTAATTTAGTTTCATGAAGCTTAGTATTCATATTTACTGAAGGTCATTTTATTGTGTTTTAAATTACTTTGAAGAAAGAGAAAATATATGCCTATCTGTTTATATAGATTCATAATGTTTTGAATGAAAATTCAATGAAGACCTTTTTTTCTTTTTTTCTTTTTTTTTTTTTTTTTTTTTTTTTTTGGTTTTTCGAGGTAGGGTCTCACTCTAGCTCAGGCTGACCTGGAATTCACTATGTAGTCTCAAGGTGGCCTTGAACTCATGGCGATCCTGCTACCTCTACCTCCCAAGTGCTGGGATTAAAGGTGTGCTCGATGAAGATTTATAGTGAAATATATTGAGATGGTAATATAAAGACTAAGCATAGTTGTTATACATGTTGAACTTAAAAATTACACATTTTCATGCTGGAGAGATGGTTTAGTGGATAAGTCACTTGTCTGTAAAGCCTAAGGATCTAGGCTGCATTCCTTAGTACCCATGTAAGCCACATGCCCAAGGTGATACATATGTCTGGAGTTCATTTGCAGTGGCTAGATCCACCCATATTATCTCTCTCTCTCAAATAAATAAATAAAGTAAAATAAAGAAAACTAAAAATTGTACATTTTCTATATTTGACATCGTCCGTGCATGGCATCTCACCCGCACTGCCCCATGTGTGGAACACTTACATAGATATTTAATGTGTGCCTTCATAGACACTAAAGTAGACTTCAAATGTGCATGTGTGTAAGCTTGCATATATGAGGATCACCTATCCACACGTATACCCACTGAGCACAATGCACAGTCTGTGTGTCAAAATCTCTGTTGGTAATGGATGTGAACACCAAAGACAAGTAAAATGTCAAGTGGACTGTGAGACAGCCTAACATAATTTGCCAGATTGATTGCTGTTTGATTCCAGAAGCCATCAGTTTAACTGTTTATTTCATTAAATTGTCACTAAATTGTCCAATTTGTTTGTCTTATTTGAGCATTTATAAATGTAATTTTGAAAATTCAGAAAAGTCACAAATTGACACCTAAGTACAAATATAACTGAAATTAAACATGTTTATGACTAGAAAAATCTATTTTTCACTATTGTATGATAAAGCTCTGTGTTGCGGATTTAGAAATGTGTCATTTGGAAGTTAATAGAAAACAATGAAAATATTAAAAAGCAAAGTACAACAGTGTTAAAACATATTAACCAGGAATATAATAACCATATAAGTGGAATGCTTATATTTAAATGCTTATATCTAATTTTATATATTATGTTCCTTCAATTAGAATAATGACAATATATCATATTTAATTTTTTATCCATAATTTTAGATATTAACGTGGACTAATGATAAAAGATTATCCCGAATCAATTGAGAGTACATGACATTTTCTTTATATTCTGTACCCCGTCTATTTATCCTACACTGCTGCAAATATGAGATTTGCGAATCCAAGAAATAGACCTTTTTTTTTTTTTTGGCTGAGAAACTTAGGCTGTCAAGATAAAATAGGAGTCAGTTTTTTAGCTAAATTAGGGCTGTCTTTGAAGATTAGCCATTTACTTCAAATACATGCCAACTGCACCAGCTGGCTTTTAGAAAGTTCCATGCTTGTTTCCTGTCTCTCATTGATGAATATCCAATGTGGATAAGGCAGAGTAAGCAATCAGGAGAGGAGCATGCACGTATGTTCATGCTGTTCTCACTCTAATGGAGTACACAGACGCAAGTACTTTTGGTATTCCAAGAGCAGCCCATTTCTGTGTTTGAACGTCTTGACTGATATCTTTGAGACTTCCTCATAGTACATACACATATAATTTTCTTTCTCTTCATTACTGGACAAAATTCAATTGGGAAATAAGAAGTACCGAGGAAGGGTGTGGTGTGGTAAAGAACTCCCCCCTTGAAAGCAAAAACAAGGTTGTAGTGGGAAGAAAATTTACAGTGAAAAATTAGAGCAGGGGAAAAAGGAAAACAAGAAAAAATATTTGAAAAGTACAAAAATGAAACTTTATTCTTTTGTACTAATAAGACCTTTTTAATAAAAGCAATTCTCCTTGGATTAGGTTTGTAGAAACAGAACAGCCTGGTGTTCACTGGTGAGACAGAGGGATGATAGGAGGGTTAGCTCAGGGAGCCAGCTCTCCCAAGCTCTCAAAACTTTAGCATTAACATGGGAGTTGCAAAAGAACGTAACTAATGGCAAGATAAGATTATTCTAAAAGAGATACTTACACAAAAGTGTATTAAGAACTTAGATGAAGGGGGTTTCAGTCTACGCTAGGGCTCAAGTAAAGAGCTAGAGACTGAGGAGCTGCTAAGCAGTGCTTCAGTCACAGGAAGTAGTTCCCATCTGTTAGATGGTAATGGGCTAAAAACAGCAAGCCATTTGCTTTAGAAAAAGACATGGGAGTGGGCCTCACTATTGATTACTATCTTTCCCAGTTCTTGTGATCCCTTTCAAAACTTCTTACAGGGTAGACTAGATTTTAATATTTCTAAAGTTTCTACAACAAGCAACTTTTATTGAAAACCCTTGTCCTTCCCAAGGGATTTACAGGCCCATTTTTGATGCACTTGTCTGTTTGTTTTAATTAGAAACCACTTGTTCCTACTAGAACCAGATACAGAGAGTTATGTATTCATGGCCAGCCAGCCAGTTTAGGATGTCACTTTTGTCTCCTTTCAGAGTCAGAGATATGACTCATATCCTTTTCTTGTGACTCTTAGTTAGTGTCAAGTCTTGCTTTTGCAGACTGTTGATTTAAGGGAAGGGCCTAACTGAAATGTCCTCCAAGTCTCCTAATAGCAAACTTGCTATCTAATATTTAATAAGATTTTAGGAATGTTAGGGCTCACTTAAACATTTTGAAATAATGAGATTTTCCCCTGAGTCTTCCTTTTACTTAGGAGGATTAGCTCTATACTTCCAAATGATATAGCCTAATTTGTTTTAAATGTACTCCAACTGGCAATGTGTTGTCTTAAGAAGCAGAAAATATGGAAATTCAAGAAGGTATCTGCAGTGTTTTTAACAACTCTGTGAGTTGAATACATTTTGCAATCATTAAAAATAAAGTGAGAAAAGCCCTTCCTCTCACAGGATTTATCATCACAGAACATGTGGCACTTCAAGTACAGATATTAAAGCAAAGTTCACAAATTTTTGCCATATTGTTCACAGTGTATAATTGATCTTTTTTAGCAATTTTTTTAAATTTGCCATTCCTTTGTTTTATTTCTTTCCAACTATGTTACATAGCCTAACAATTATATCACTAAGAGAATAATCTATATTTGTTAAGGAAGGTAAATATGATCTCACACTACAGGGAGACGCAGTAGGGAAAACTCAAAGTTGGATCCTATTCTCAACAGGCAAATACAACCATCAAAAGTATCTCCACCAGATTAATTGTTTTATAAAACCTGTTTTCATTTTTCATAGTAAGGCATCTGTTCAGTTGTCACTTCAGTGTGGCTTTTGAAAAACAAAATGTATAATTAGCATTCGCTAAGTAGGTAAGGTTGTTCTGTGTGTGCCAGCCTTCTCACGCTCCTGTGAAGGGGGATTCCTGGCTTATAACATGAAGAAAGACAAGGTTGCGTTTTGAAGCCTTTCCGAAACTGTCCAGTCATAACTTTGAGTGGATTTTCTTACAGGTCACTTAGGTGGCATGACAGATGGTACAAGGGTAAAGTATATAACACGACATGAAGACAGGTGTAGAGATGCTGAAATGAATTTTTTTTAAAAATTTTCTGAGATGTCATTCTTAGCCCTTTGTGGCCTTGGGATTTCCAGGGCACGCCCATTTGTGAGGATGGACTAATCTTAAATCATTTGAGAATTGATTGTTTGACTCAATTACAACAATCAATATTTTTCCTTATCACTTGAAAGAAAATACTAAAGCACATTAAATTGCCATTTAGGTTTCCGAAAAGGAATATTCTCACATGGCCTGTAAAATTTTCTTTCAGAAGAGACAATGCAAGTTTCAGATAATGCAAGCTGGGATGGTTGGAACAGTGAACCCACCTTCATTGCTCATTGAACACATGCGTGATTCAAGACCAAGTCGTCGTAGCAACAGAAATTTATTAATTTGAAAGGACAGCACATTAAGAAGATGCAGACTATGTCAGCAAAGACCATCTTCTTGAGTAGGTGCTTGCCCCAGGGTTGTGTGGGCTCATAACCAATAGGCAGACACCAGAGCACTTACAGATTCGGGTGCTCTGTTTCTCCTGTGCACCAGCTCGTGAGCTGTTCATAGGAAAGTCTGGATTCTGAAAAGCTAAAGTATAGCTGCTTTTATGTTATTTTATTTTACTTAGTTTCTTCTCAAGAGTCATTCATTCTGCATTTAGTTATTAGGATACAGAAGACATTGTTTTTTTTTCATCCCAGAGGACAGCCAAATATTTTTTAAAAATGTGCATGATGAAGGGAAGGAAAGAAAAGGCATTTTCCCCTAAAGAATGTAGAAATGTGTGTTTTCTTGGACAGCAGTTGTTGCACCATTAGACAACTGTCAGTGACAGGTTCATTCCTGGCAAAGCAAGAGGTTCCATTTAGATCTTTCCTCAGTAACTCAAGCAATGATGATGATGATGATGATGATGATGATGATGAAAATAATAATAATAATAATAATAATAGCACAGTTTAGAATAATTAAAATGTTTCAGTATGTGCCAGCAGGCATTTTAACTTACCTGGAATAAAATGCAATAGAATAAAACATCTCATGATTTGTTTAGGCTCTGTCTCTGATGGTGAGACTGGCCCCACACATGTAGTTAGGAGTGACATGTAGGACACAGGATGTCTGAACGCCCGAGGGGATGCAGTGCCGCTTCCTCTTACCTGGACTCACATGGCTGCTGAATGTCTGTGGAACTGCACCGGCAGTGGTAGGAACAGAGGTTCAACTGAACACCGCTGATCTGATAATTCTAGCATTTACACCCATATCACCTGCTTCTTAGTTCCTTCACTGGAAGATCATTATGTAACCTAATCACCTCTAAATTTTTATCAACTAACTGTACTTCGAAAAAATTTGGTATTTTATAATTGCTCCACATTGCACTGGAGTGGTATTAAAGCACTTCATAACAATAGTAATTTGTATGTACAAATATAGAGAATATATGGGGCTTTGGTATTTTAGAAATAAGAATCTAAACTCTGACATGTAAACTGCGAATCTCCATTCAACAATAAATACAAAATGCATTTATAGATTCATGACAGAAAAAAAGTAACAAAAAGGTAAGAAAATTAGTTTAGGGAAATAAGATTTTTAATTTTTTTTATTAGTTATAGACATACTCAGTATATAAACAGCACATGTTGGTGCCATCTTTACCCTCATCCCAACAGCCCCCCCCAAATAGACCCTCCTCATTAGGGATGCCTGTTATCCCCATGGGGATTGTGCCTCGTGCATTGTGGGGGTGACTATCAGTTATGGGGAAGAGGCAATATCTCTGTGTGCAATGTCCCAACTTGTGGCTCTAACAATCTTTCCAACCCCCTCTTCTGTGAAATTTCCTGAACCATGTTGGGTTCATTTTAGGTCTACTTCAGTGATGGGCTCTTAGGAGCCTCCATATCTCTGGATCTCTGGTTTGGTAGGAGTTGAGTGTCCTCAGTGTCTGTCTCCTTCACCCTTGCGCTGATATCAAGTTCACTGAAAAAGCAGCACTCTTGCTCATTTCCCCAATTCCTCTATGGTTTCAGCTGGGGCCCTGGTGAAGTGCAATAGGCCGTTTCTCTCCTTAGGTCCTGCCTCCATCTTAACATTACAATTTTGGAATAGTCGAAGAAAGAAAGGCAGAGTCATGTGCCTTTAATTTTAAAATTTCTTTTTAAAGATTATTTTTTAACGTATAAAACTAACAAATTAAAAGCATGCAATAAGATAAATACAGGCTCTCTGAAACTGAATTTATAATTATCTTTTTTATATTTAAAATAATTTTAAATGTATTTCTTTGTTAATCCAGCAAGGAAACCCATCTTACAGAAAATTTGCACATCAAGTTAAAGAATTTAACATCTTCAAACATGTGTGTGTGGTTTTCAATAGAAACTTTCAGCTGCCATTTATTAGAAGAGACATAATACTGTTTAAAAGCAGTATCTTTTTAGATTAATCGGGGTTTGGCTTAAAATAACATTGACTATTTTAATTATTTTTTTTGATTTTTTGAGGTAGGGTCGCATTCTAGCTCAGGCTGACCTGGACTTCACTATGTAGTCTCAGGGTGGCTTTAAACTCACAGTGATCCTCCTACCTCTGCCTCCTGAGGGCTGGGATTATAGGCGTGTGCCACCATGCCCGGCTATTTTAATTATTTCTGATGATGTAATGGAAGAGACAAAATTTGCCATGAAATGGTGGAATCATTTCCGTTTGCATTATGTGGTGTTCCCATATGCTGGCTTCTATCTTTTGGTGCAAATTAGGTACTGGGATTATGAATCATATTTTTTCTGTGTGAATAACTGATAAAATAATTTTCTTCAGCACATAGGGAGAATTTACATTAAAATAAGTAAATAAAGTCACTGAAGGTTTTTGTTACAGAGTTAGTTTGGGAATGGATTAAAATATCCATTTTGAAGTTTAGAAAAGGAAATCAGCACTTGCTTCCAGTTGAGTCTTTTCTCCTTTATCTAGTGATTACCAGAATTTTCTGAGATCAGGTGTACTCTAAAATCTGAGAATACATTGACTTGAAATATCACAATTCCAAACACTATCACAAAACCACTTTAATATAGAATTAATCCTACTATATATCCTCTTTATGTCTGTTAAACATGATAATGTCATTATTATTCCTGATCAGAACATTACCACAATATGAATACTAATGGTAGTTTTGATGTGGTTTCTGATGGAAATGAGGAGTAGCTTACTGTAAACTGGGGGAAAGGCTGTCTTTGTTTAAGAGGGGTAGGTAAGGTGCCTGAGCTCTCGTCTACCACTAGAATGAATGAAAACTCTTCACCTATACTACACCTGAGGAAAATTATGCAAAATTTAGAAAACTTGTGTCATTGTTGTTGTTTTTCTTTAACCTTGTGATTGTCAGTAAAATGTGAAAAGAAAATTCAATAAATGATTGAATTGATACATGGAGAGAATATTTCTTAAAGTCAACTCAAAATAGGTTTAAGATGTAAACATACACCCGAAATTATAAAACTATTAAGAAAATAAGATGTTCTATTAGGTCTGATATATTCCCCAAAATAAATAAAAAGATACCAGTAAGTTATTTTTAAAAGGTTTGTATTAAGTTCGCCTACACCACAGCTGGAGTTCCATTACTCTCCAAAAGCCACATGCTTCTCAATGTTCTATTTTGATCTTTTGACATTTTTGGTTAAATGTTGAGGCTTTCTTTCAGTTTCTGATCAGTGAAAATATTCCCCATTTAAAAACATGTTTATAATTTTTGTGATTTTGTAGCATTTATTAAAAACCTTGTGTTTTAGGAATGAAGAACATATGTGTTTCATTTATCATTTTGAAAGAAATGATTCTGGAACAATTTGATTTCATGTTTGGTAGAACTGAATTCCATGTGTGGTGTTAATATTCGCTAAGACTAGCATTTATCTACTACCCCATCATTTAGAGGAATCTCTCTGGAGCTTCTTTTTAGTATATTGCATGTTATATATGAGTAATATATGAAACACAAAGAAAACATTTGAACTTCACATAGACCATAATGTAATGAATTCAATCTTGAGCCTGAAAGAAAATTTATTAATTAAAGATAAATTAGTTCCTGGGCATCGCGGCTCACACCGTTATTCCCAGCACTCAGGAGGCACAGGTAGGAGGACTGCCAAGAGTTGGAGACCAGTCTGACACTACATAGTTAATTCCAGGTCAGCCTGCGATAGAGCAAGACCTTACCTCAAAAAAAAAACGAACAAACAAAAAATCACTTTCATAGCTAATTATTGACATGAGAGACTTTCAAAGAATCTTTACTATTTATAACAAGAATTTTTTCTTTTGAATTTTAACCATCAAGAAAAAAAATAAGTTCTGGAGGTAATGAAATGAAACCAGTTACCCTGGTGTGCGTATGAAGCAGAGGATGAGAAGATGTATAGCTGGCAGGCCTTTTGGCTGATGATCTGGTATTCAAAGCACAATATATTTGCAGAACAGATTGATCAATAACATGTCCCAACCGGTTCCTGGAATCTTGCATCTTTTACTCGTTAAAAGATTCTGACAAATTGGGAAGCAAAGGATGCCTTACATGTAAATACTTTCCTCGTTCATTATCTTTCTTTGCCTTTGAGATGAGTCAAGTTGTCAACCACAACTGCAAACAGACTTCCTTTGTGTAATGCTTTCTATGGTCCTAAAAATAGTAAAGTTTTCTCTTGTCCAGGATGGGAGGAGACATCCCCAGTTTTCTGTAAGAATCACAGTGTGAAAGTTAATATTATCTGAACTTTATAGTAATTCTTATTTTAAAGGAATACAACAAGGCACCATTAAAATTTATGATAGGGAGAGCCACGCATGGTGGTCGCCTTTAATCCCAGCACTCGGGAGGCAGAGGATGGAGGATCACCATGAGTTCAAGGCCACCCTGAGACTACATAGTGAATTCCAGGTCATTCTGGGCTAGAGTGAGACCCTACTTCGAAACACCCCCCCAAAAAATTATAGGGAAACTGACCCACACACTTGAGATGCATAACTCATAACACAGAAGCTAAAATGCTTCAAATGATTCTCATGAGTTGATATTGAGGATTATTACAGCATTGTAATGGACCTGGGCGGTCAGTAAGTAGACTGACCATATAATTTATCATCCAAACCTGCAGAGTTTGACAATAATGGGTACATTATTAATTGCATAAGAAAATAGCTAGCACTAAAGTTCTGGGGCATTTTAGAATATACAAAGTCCCTAATTTGCCACACCATGAGTTCTACCAATAGGTAATGCTCTGGTAACTTCTCATGCTTATCAAACAGAGCCGCAAGGTCTTGAAAAAAAAAGTACCACTGATGTTAGAAGTGTTGATGTGTTTATATTCCATAGCGAAATCATGTTCATTTACATTGAAAATACACATGTAAATGGTAACTCTTGATTTTTGCTTTTATTTGTTCCAAAAGAATAAAAATTGTTTATACGTGCATTTGTGCTCTCACATATATACATGTTAGGATGTTATCTATATCTATCTACATATAACAAAGACTTACATAAAAATATATACACACATATATATATATAACAAAAATTGTAATGTTTAAAATCACACAAATATTACTTAATTTTGTTTCTGTGCTTCTATGATATAATTAACTTAATGAGTTGACCTATAAAGTTAGTCTATACTGTATCCATTAGTAATGGACTATTTTAGAACTCTTAAAAAACTAGCATTAGCCGGGCGTGGTGGCGCATGCCTTTAATCCCAGCACTCGGGAGGCAGAGCTAGAGCTAGGATGATCACCGTGAGTTCGAGACCACCCTGAGACTTCATAGTGAATTACAGGTCAGCCTGGGCCAGAGTGAGACCCTACCTTCAAAAGCCAAAAAACAAAAACAAAAAAACCCTCTTAACATTGTTATAAATTCATTAATAAGTAACAAAATGGAAATGATTTCCTACCGATTTGCTGAACTTCCCTTCATTGAGGACAGCATATACTTATACTTAGGCAAGTGGAAGATAACATGCAGAAGACACTTATTTCCAGGTGTTGCATATGTGTGCCAATTTAAGTACTTACTAAATGTAAACATGCATACATATTTATTTTATAAGTTTATTTATTTTACTTTTAATCTTTGTGTTAGTGACATGCGTGTGAATATATGTGTTGGTGTTTGTGTACAACAGGGCAGGTATGTGACATAGCACATGTGTGGTCAGATGGCAACCTCTGGTTTGGCCTGTTTTCCTTGTTTGAAGCAGAGTCTCTATTTGAATGTTGCACATGCCACGATATCTGTACCATGAGCTCTGAGAAAGTGTCCAGTGTCAACCTCCCATCTCATTGTGGGAGTGCTAGGGGCTTAAAGATGCTCCTGCTACCACATCCAATTTTCCATGGGGTCAAGACTGAGGTCATCTTGCTCACACGGCCAGTGATTGACCCTCTGAGTCATTTCTCTAGCCTCCAAGATTGTTTTTCAAAAGCACCTTCCAACTAGAATTTGACTAAACGGTGGCATTTTATACAGAAAAAAAAAGAAAGTCTGTGAATTGTAGGACCATAGGTCCAATCTTAAATATATTTGAAATTTAACATTATTATTCAAATGCAATTACTGCCTTCCTTAAAAAATTCACAAAAAAGGGGCTGGGAAAATGGCTTAGCAGATAAGGTGTTTGTCTGCAAAGCCAAAGGACCCAGGTTCAATTTCCCAGGACCCACTTAAGCCAGATGCACAGGGTGGAGCATGCGTCTAGAGTTTGTTTGCAGTGGCTGGAGGCCCTGGTGCGCCCTTTCTGTCTTTCTCTCTTCCTCTTCCTCTCTTAAATAAATAAATAAATAAATAAATAAATAAATAAATAAATTTTAAAAATCCCCAATAAGGCAAGCATGATGGCCCATGCCTTTAATCCTAGCACTTGGGAGGTAGACAGAGAAGGATTGCCGAGAGTTCGAGGCCACCCTGAGACTACATAGTGAATTCCAGGTCAGCCTGGACTAGAGTGAGACCCTGCCTTGAAAAACAAAAACAAACAAAAAATCACAATAAATTACCTTTAACTTCTTTTTAATTTTGTTCCTTTATTTTTTGCAAATGGAGTCTACATTAATAAACTAGTGGTGCATTCTCTTCCTTCTTGATTTTGTATTTAAGTGTGTGTATATAGTGTATTTCATGTATACACTATCATTTCAGAAGTTATATAAACACAGCATAATTTCAAGGTTTTATACACAGCATATTTTCAGTAGTTTCAGTTAATCATCTATTGCGTAACATAAATACTTGAAATGAAATAAATTACTTTCAACTGCAGAATAATTAGCATCCCAACAAAAAATTATTTACTTTGCAAATTAAATGGTAATCTGATGTGCAAAATTTGTATTTATTTTACATAATACGTTTTGTTTTCATTTTCATTATTTTTAACAGGAAGATTAACTTCCATAAAGCCTTCATCAGCTTAGATATTTTCAGGTTTAATTATTCATTTTTCCTTTTTCATAACGAGTATTATTGTCTAATTAAGTTTGTTTAGAAGAACTATAATCATCTAATAAATGTCAATGGTTTTGGTTTATCACTCACATAGGTAGGTTAATTAAAGAAATGATTATTATTTCTGTTTGTTTTCTTATCATTATTGTAAAATGCACTGCAATGCAAGGTACAAAATTAGAATAAGATATATTACAGGCTGAAATGGATTGTAAATCAACTTTTGGTACTGTGAATATTTCATAGCAGGCATTTGCAAACTAAAATATCTGACATTTATACAGCAATGCATGCATAATTTTCCTCTTATATGTCATTTCACTGAAACGAAAGTAATTTTAAAATGCAAGGTCAAATTAATAATTACCTCAACAAACAATAAAAGAAGCTAAGGGTAAGTATGAGGAAGTAATTTAGCATTTTCCTATTCCATAGAGCATTTAATATATAATGTACACCTTCAGATAAGAGTAGGGATTGAGAAGCAAAAAATCCTTGAGGTAAAATGGAGATAACTTCAAGATAGATAAATTGTTCTTTTGATTTAAGGCCCACTATCATTCCTTGGTCAGAGACCATTGAAGCTGCTCTTGTGGGACTCGGTATGGTCTACATCTGATAAATGGTCTGACCAGGACAAGCTCAGCCTCAGCAGGAAAGACATGGAACAAATTGTCAGCATGATTTACATACAACTTGTCAACAGCATCTGGACTGCTCTGTGAAAGAATGACGGGTAACAGATGTTCTGGGGAAAGCTACCATCTGCCCTTGCTTAAAATACACCTCCTGCGAAACAATACATTGGGATGGATGCCATGGAGATACCTTTGGTCTGGAGAACCAAACCGCCTCAATATTTCAGTGTTACTATCACAACAGCGAAACAGTCTAAGAGTCGGAGTGCAACCTGCTCAAGTAAGCAGACAGGTCCTTGAAAAATGTCTTCAAGTTGAGTCACATGGCTTGAAAAGAGAGCAGTTGGTGACACCCCAGACGGCATGCTGGGAACTCTGCGGTGGGAGGTAAGGAACTCACCCTGGGGGTGTCTATCACATGATGTCAGTCACTCTCAGAGGTTACTCGGTGATTGCTTAAGTTCTACACTGTCTCCATATATTTAAAGCTGTTTGCTGAACAAGTACGGAAATAAACATAAAACAAGAAATGTAAATATATCATTCATTAAGGGGATACTTGCTTTCAACTGTTATATAAACACTGCTTCGTGGGCTGAGGGTTGAGGGCACAATGTTTCATCACCATTGTTGAGAGTGAAACAGCAAACAGAACTCACAGAAGACACTTAGCGACTATTTAGCTCTCCACTGAGATTTATGACTTTCAGCAAAGCACTCCCTTCTTGGACTTTATGCTAATTAGATTTCTGCTTGCTGGACCTGAAGCCCTCATGCAAAGAAAACACTGACGAGAACACATATAGAAAGAAGGACCAGAGCACAGACAGAAACATGGGCCTGTCTCACCTATTTATGCACCATTTTCTTTACCATACTTGATAAAATTTAGGAAGGAACTGACCAAGTGAATCATGGATGATTAATAAGTATGCTGGCAAGTACTTTCAGCTAAGATTCTGGAAAACTACAAATCTTCAGAGAATTAATATTTGCCACATGCAGTTATAATTTAATCCAGTGAATACTGTTGTGTATTAAAGATGAAAAACACAGACATGGTAATTCCTATCCTGAGATCTAGGACAGAGATCAATCCTACATGGAAATACTTTGTGGGGATTCTGTATGGTAAGATTCAAAAATATGATACGTTAAATAAAGTTCATGGTTTGTTTTCCTTCCTTTGCCAGTTGTGCCTAAAATTATTCTTCCATGTACTCGTACATTCTAAAGTATAGTTCAACAGTGGCTCCTTTTTTTACAGATAGCATGCAAAACCTGGAATTGAGAGTAAAGTTAAAAAACATGGTCCACCCATATCCTCTGTGTATGCAAAAACATGATTACATGTATATGTATATATACATACATATGAATATATATATGTATGTAAGTACTGTTAAATATGTATATAGTTATATGTAATATATATTCATATTGATGTAAATATAAACATATTTACATGTAATATATAATATATAAAATAATATTATATATATATATACATATATATATGTATATGTATATATATATATATATATATATATATATATATATATATCACTGAAAAGGCTGAGTCCTATTTCCCCAAGTTCTACATTTGAGTCCCGTCATTTCATGCATATAAACCAATAGAATATTAGTATATGTGATCCATGCGCAGCCTGTTCCTACTTTCTTCTTTCTCACAAAATGACTTGAGGATATGCTCAAGCTTGCTTGATGGCAGATGACAGAGGATATGTGGCCAACTGTGTTTCCCACATCTCCTGGGACCAGTTCTTATAGCAGCCAGCAATTACACAAATCTACCTGGATGCATATCCAAGATGAAGCAGCTAGTTCATTTAAACTCAATGGAACCCTCCAAATGTGGATTTTAACTAAATGTCTACTAAACACAGTATTGAAATCTTAAGATGGCATTCTGAATATTATACTTTTGCATAACTGGCGTACAGGTGAACAGAATTATTTTTGCTGATTGTTGTTGATCATCATAATATATATTACTGTGATTTGAATGGATATCCTAAGAAAGGCACAGGATATTTTTCCAATTAAGTAAGAAGTCAATTATATGCTATTGTTTTGAATCTATGAGTATAATACTTCCTTCTTTTTTTATTTACTTCAATAGCCCTTGGACTTAAATTTTTTTTTTTTACAATATTTATCCCTTGGAATACAAAAACACTATCACAGACTAATTTTACAAATCTAGTTTCTACAAGACTGAATGTTTAAGTTGCCAAAAAATGTTTTTAAAGTATGATCAATCAAATTGATTCTGTAGACATGTATGTTATGAACTTATTTTTCGTTTTTTTTTTGTTGTTGGTGGTGTTTTTTTCGAGGTAGGGTCTTGCTGTAGCCCAGGGTGACCTGGAATTCACTTTATAGTCTCAGGGTGGCCTGAAATCATGATCCTCCTACCTCTGCCTCACAAGTGCTGGGATTAAAGGCGTGTGCGCCACCACAGCCAGCTTGTCATTCACTTTTATACCAAGATTCATTAATTGTTTGGACTTCTGTCAGAAAAAAATCCAAACAATGCAAAACCTAACGTTTGTAATAGTAGAAGAAAGAAAAGAAAAAGGAAACAAGGAAAACTTGAGCTGGAGACATGACTTAGTGGTTAAGGCGCTTGGCCTGTGAAGTTGAAGGACCCAAAACCCATTTAAGCCAGATACACATAGTGGTGAATGTGTCTGGAGTTCCTTTGCATTGGCTGGAGGCCCTCGTATGCCCATTCGCTGTCACTCTCTTTTTCTCTCATGAATAATAGATAAATAAACAATATTACAAAGAAAAACTTTCTTCCAGCTGTACTAATATTAGTTCACTTTTTATGATTAAAACTTTTTTTGTGTTTTCAAATAACCTAAAACTTAAATTAATATAATTTAATATTTGCCTGAAATTAATTACACTTATTAAATATAATTTTGAATCTAATTGAAAAATTAGGGTAATTGTATTGATTTTCATTTTTTTCTTTATTTATTTTACAAAAGTTATAGTCTTATATGCACCCTCCCCTGGACCCACGTCCCCTGAGGGTTTTCCTCAGTGTGGTTATTAGTATTCAGTGTGTGGTAATTAAGTCCTCAGTCAGTTTCTGGGGAGGTAGATGTGTTTCAGGAAATTTCTACACTCTCCTACAGCTCTTGCAATCTTCCTTTCCACTCTTCTGCAATGTTCCCTAAGCTGAGGCAGATCTGTTAGCAGAATGATTAAATGCTCAGTTATGTGTATCCTAGAGTTTCAAACCACAGTATCTATCACAGTTTTCCTGGGGCTGGTTATTAAGCTAGCAGTGGGAGCAATTCCTGTGTTCCTGATTCCTCTGCAACTTTCTCCTGTGCCATGGTAGTTGTGGTATAGGTGGCATGTCTTCTGGAAAGAAGTGGGGTATCTTTACTTTTCATACTGATCAATATTATATCTCCCCATTATGTTTTACTACCTGTAAAATCTGACCAAGAGTGAAATCAGCTTTGGTTTAGGTGGTTTCTGGATGTATATACCTGTTTCATTTATCCAGAGACTGCTGGAGGCTTCTCTCTAGGGTTTTGGGGATTCCTGGCCATGGGGTTCTGAATTATTTCTCAAGTACCAGGTATGAGTTCCATCCCACTGAGTAGTTCTCAGATGTAGTCATAGGGCTATTGATCACATGCACAGTCTGCTTGCCACTATTGCACAGGAGTTCATTTCTTTCCAGGCTGGCTGATGGTGTTGCTTGCACGATCCTCTGCTTGTTCGCACTGCTGGTAAGCTCCATATGCAGGAGCTCCCACAGCACTTTCCTGTGCCTTAAGGTCCTGCCAGGAGAGGACAGGGGTTTTCACACAATTCCAGAGCACTCTCCCAGTGTCTGTGACTGCAGGCTGTAGTGTCTAGATAGAGGCTTTTACATTTTAGCATTGGCAGGTAACCAAGTGCTTTGGCAATTGGCAAATTGGCAATATTATTTTGAGGACCACCTGGACCTCCCTGACCAATAGTTCAGTGTAGGGTGTAAGATAACTCTGATCCTAGGTCCACCAGCTAGGTGCCCATAGCTTTAGGGTTAAGCTAAATACTACTGGGTGTTTCTATTTAGACCATCCACACCCCTTTATTGGGGGTTATATCTTGTATAATGGTATCCAAGAGGAAGACTTCTGTTGTATTCATTATGTTTTAAATTTTATTTATTTATTTGGGGGAGAGAGAAAGAGGGAGAGAGAGGAGAAGAGAAGAGAAGAGAAGAGAAGAGAAGAGAAGAGGAGAGGAGAGGAGAGGAGAGGAGAGGAGAGGAGAGGAGAGGAGAGGAGAGAAGAGGTGAGGAGGAGGAGGAAAAGGAGAAGGAAGAGAGAGAAGAGAATGGGCACACCAGGGCCTCCATGCACTGCAAACAAACTCCAGACACATGTGCCACCTGGTGCATCTGGCTTAAGTGGGTATTGTGGATTCAACCCTGGGTCCTTAGGCTTCTCGGGCAAACACCATAATCATTGAGCTATCTCTCAAGTCCTACATCCATTGCTTTTGCCTTGACTTTTGTTTAATTCCCCTTCCCACTCTCCCTTCACAGCACTCTCCTATCCCCACCGCCTCAACCCTTACCTTCTTTGGTTTACTAGTCTGCCAGGAGTCTACTCCTCTTCTCCTTCCCTATTTCCACATTCTCCTAGACTCATTCTAGTTTTATTGCCTTTTTCCTAATGCAAACTCCTATTTGTATTCAGCTCTACATTATCTAAGCAACCATATATGAGAGAGAGTATGCAATATTTCCATGTTTGTCTTTCTTAGTGAGTATGACCTCCCTTATATTGATATTTTCCAAATGCATCCTTGTGTTAGTTTTAATGTATGTCCCACATAGACTCACATGTTTTCTTTCTTTCTTTCTTTCTTTCTTTCTTTCTTTTTTTTTTTTTTTTTTAGGTAGGGTCTCACTCTAGCTCAGGCTGACCTAGAATTCACTATGTAGTCTCAGGGTGGCCTCGAACTTACAGTGATTCTCCTACCTCTGCCTCCCGAGTGCTGGAATTAAAGCATATGCCACTACGCCTGGCCTCAAATTGTTTTTTGGAGGATGCTTAGTTGAGATATCATTAGCATAGTTGCATGATTTTATTTTAAAGTTAATTCTTTTTTTAATGAGAGAGAACAAGTGTAAGAGAGAGAGTGAGAGAGAGAGCGAGCCATGGCTTCCAGCCAATGCAATTGAACTCCAGATGTATGTGCCCCCTTGTGCACATGTACCACCTTGTGCATTTGTGTCACTTTGTGCATCTGGCTTATGTGGGACCTGGAGAATCGAACCGGGATCCTTAAGCTTCACAGACAAGCACCTTAAGGGCTAAGCCATCTCTCCAGCCACTCATGTGTTTTATTAAAGCTTGCAACTTTGGTTTCCAGCATCCTGACTGGAGGAGGGGTCACTGGGGAAAATCCTGAGGTCCAGCTCAATAATGTGTTTGGGGACGGATCTGAACTCCAGGTCAAAGGTATGCAGAGAGGTTGGAGTGCTGCTGGTTCATTCTTGTAGGGTTTTTTGTTTGTTTTTCTGGCTGCTGTTGGTCTGTCGCTCTCTCCTTTGTTTTGTGAATTGGAGTCAGCTTCTTCCAGCATTCTGGGGGACTTCTCCTGTGTCTTGAAATAAATTCCTTCCTCTCATAATCTCTGTCTAGTTGGATATTCATTCCAGCAATGTAGAACTGTCTACTATGATCCATTTTCCTGCAAATTTCATTATTTCAGTTTTTCTTACTGCTGAGTAGAATTACACTGTGTATATGTACCCATATTCACTATTCATTCATTGGTCAGTGGGTATTGGGGCTGATTGCCAGTTCCTATTTCTTGTGACTAGAGTAGTGATAGACATGAATAAGCAAGTATATAAAGTAAAGAGTGGAAGTCTTTAGGGAAAAAGCCTAGGAGAGGGACAGCTGGAATAGATGGCAGATCTGTTTTCATCTTTCTCAGAAGTCTTCATGCTGATTTCCATAGTGGTTGTACATGTTTGTCTTTTCTCCATCTACTGAAATGATCATATGGTTTTTGTGTTTAGGTTTATTTATGTGGTGTTTATGTTATTCACATTTATTGATTTCCATAAGGTAAACTATCCCTGTGTCTCTAGGGTCAAATCTAGTTGATCCAGGTGAATAATATTTTGGATGTGTTTTTTGATTTGGTTTGCAAGGACTTTACTGAAAATTTTGTGTCTTAGTTCATCATGGATATTGGTCTATAATATTTCTTGTTTTGCCTTTGGCATTGTTATTTGAGTAATGCTGGCTTTAGAAAAGGGGATCAGAAGCATTCCCTTCTTTTCAATTGTGTGCAATAACTTGAGAAAAGTGGTTCTATTTATTCAATAAAGATTTGGAAGAATTCCACAGAGGACCCATCTGGGCCTGAACTTTTTTGTTGGAAGACTTTTAATTGCTTTTCAATCTTATTGTATGTAATAGGATGTTTAGGTAATGTATCTCTTCTGGTTTTAATTTAGGTAGGTAGCATATGTCTAGAAATTCACCCATGTCTTCTAGGCTTTCCAATTTTGTGGAAGTAGAGACGTATTTTGAAATATGTCCTTATGATTCTTCCAATTTCATTTGTATCAGTTGAAACATCTCCATTTTCATTTTAACCTGTTAATTTGAGATTTCTCTTTTTAAATTCGTTTTTTCCAGTTTATCAATCTTGCTTATTCTTTTGAAGAATTACTTCTTCTTTGCTTTGTCAATTTTTATAATTGTTTTAATTATCAATTCATTAATTTTTGCTCTGATCTTGATCATTTGTTTCTATATGAAACTCTTACAATTGGCCTGTTTGTATTTTTCCAATGTATTTATATTAACTGTTAACTTGAGATTTCTCTGTCTTTGTAATGTTGGCATTTAGTGCTATAAACTTTTCTCTTAGGAGTGTGTTCATTGTGTCCCATAAATTCTGGTATGTCAAGTTATCATTGTTACTCTCTTCTAGAAATTTATAGGTTTCTTGAAGGACCTATTGTTTGTTTAACAGAGATTTGTCAGTCTCCAGGAGTTGTATTTTCTGTCATTTCTATTGTTAATTTCTATCTTTCTTGCGTTACAGTCAGTTATAATGCAGGGAATTATGGCAATTTTCATGAATTCAAAGAGACATGCTTCACATCCCACTATATGATCATTTTAGATAATGTTCTATGAGCTACTGAAAAGAATCTGTATTTTGTGGTATGAGGGTGAAATGTTCTGTAGATGACTTTAAGTCCAGTTGTTCTATGATGTTGTTTATTTTGATTATTTCTCTTTTAATTTTCTTCTTGGATGATCTATTACTGATAGTGGGGTAATAAAGTTCCCTGCTATGATTATGTTTGTATTATTTCTGGTTTGTGGTCTAGTAGATTTTGTTTTATGAAATTTAGTGCACTTATGCTCAATGCATAGAAGTTTATGATTGTAATACCTACTTGTTGACTTGTTCCCTTAATGAGTAAAGGAGTGACCTTCTGTATCTTTTTTTGATTACTTTGGTTTGAAATCTATTTTGTCAGGTATTAGTATAGCCACACCTGCTTGTTTGTGGAGTAATTTTTGAAATTTTTGTTTCTGGGATTTTGTTTCTATACTTGATCATGTCCCCATTAAGCGTACTCCATTGACTACTGTGTCACTTTATTCTTTTAGTAATTTTTCTATTAAGTTCTTTTTGGTTCTCTTAAATTTTGTTAAGGTGACAGTTGAGGGCTTTTTTTATTGTTGTGGATTCTCTTCCATATCCTTCATGTGTCTACTGAATTCTTTTTGTTCCTTACCTTCCATCCATTCGTTCATTGCCTCATTAAGTTTCTTTAATATATTTATCACGCTTTTATTTTGTCACTTTATGTCTGAAGTATCCTCTATGTTTTCATTGGAGGTTTCCATTCTGGATTCTAGATTGACCTCTTGTTTTGCTGACAGTACAGCATTCATAACTCTTGTGGCACCTATGTTATATAGCCTTGACAGCTTTGATTAAGGAATGAGTAAGTGATCATTCACTTGCTTGGCCTGGGTGCATTAGAGTCTGAGCAGGATCCTCCTTGCATGTACAGCCTCTACACCAGACTGCCGTGGCCCTGGCTTGCCAGACTTACTCACTGTGCCATCACGATTCTGCTTTCCCAGTGGCCTTATTCACTGCCTGAGAACTTTGGAGTGCTCCAAGTTCCAGGACCCTATGGTGTACAGCGCTTTTGCCTTAGGCCTGACAGGAAGGATGCTCTGAGCTCACCTAATGTGGTGGCTCCCGGCTCACTGAAATTGCCAGACCCACTGGGGAGGATGCTCTGTTGGGTCATACCACCCAGATTCACTCACTACCTAGTCTTTGCTTGCAATCATTCCAAGGACTCGGTGGATGACAGGTCAGGCACCACAAGGCCTAGCAGGAGGTGTTTTCCTCGCTAATGTGGTGTCTCCGTTGTCACAGAAATTGCTAGGCTTTGGAAGTGCAGGGGTGGAAGGTCACATAGGCTTGAACGTCCTTCCCAAACTCATCCCCAGCTTCTTCTTTTGTTCCCCCCCCCACTCCAAGTTGGTGATTACAGGCTCCCTAGCAGGGTCCTGACCCCGCTGCTTCCTCACTCCCTTGGTTTCCTCCCTGTGGCTGTCAATTACACGCGTCCTACTGCCCAGCTCACTCAGCCCATTCCGTCCCATTATCCTCCTGCTTGCTCCCAAGTCGTTGGCCCTGCTCACATGGCTTCTGTATTCCCTCGAGGCTCCTGAGCTCCAGGGATGGTTCTGCCAGCTGTTCTTCCCGGCTGTGCCACCTCTGCTGACGCCTGGAAGGCTGGAGCCAGAATGACACTATCTGAAATGGTTGCTGCAAACTCCGCTTCCTGCCGTTCCTCTGCTGGGTTCTCTCCTGGGTTACAAATTATGGATTTTGGGGGACAAGAGTGTACAGGATCTTGCCTCTGTATTCCCTTGATCTCTTTGGCATGACTCCTATTCCACCATCTTAACAGGAGGAAGTCCTCATTGTTATTAACTTTGGAGATTGTCTTGTCAAGGCGATGAATATGTTTATTTATTTATGTTTTGTTTGTTTTTTTCCTTTTTTTTTTTTGGTCATTCTGCTTATTTGAAGAGTCTGCATGTAGTTGTTTTTAGAAGTAAAACTCTACATTTTCTTTCATGTTAGCTATCTCATTTTATTTTATCTCCATTGTGAGGGAGTTGAGAGTTTGGTGGTGTGTGCAATGACTTCTTGTTCCTTAGTGTTTAAGTTTCTTTGCTGTAAGATAGGCATTTGTGGAGATGGATGACTATTTCTCTCCTTTTGTTTGTCTCCCCTTTTATTTTCTTCCATTTTATTTGGTTGTTTCTTTTGCCGTTTGTTTCACTCATATTTCATGGTTACCAGGTTTTCAAGGGTTAGACCCAGTGTTGAGTCCTGCAGATTTGATGATAACTTTGATTTTATTCATCTGAATGATAACCTCTGGTAATTATTTTGTGTCCTTTTAATAACTTGTCAATTACTCTATAATGATACAGATATTAATGCCAATGTACTGTTGCAGTGGCTCAGTTGCTAGGGCTTAGACATCTATGTTCAAGAACAATAGCATCAATATTAATATAAGGTAAGATAACTGTAAAAGCCAAATAAGAATGTCTAAAAAGAAGCTGAGAGAGTGAGGAGAGGAAAAGGAAGGAGAAAAGCAGAGAAATGAACAAAATAAAAACAGAACAAAAAATAAAAATCAAGTGAACAAATATGAGCAAAGAGCAGAAGGAGAATAACAGTTCAAAACAAGTTAAATAAAATAATTCCAAAATAATAACAATAATAATGATGTTAAAAAAGGAAAGAAAAGAGAAAAAAAAGAAATTAAAGGGAAAACAAAACTGACCTGAGGACTCGCCCTCCCCTCATGCTAGAGTAATAGTGTTTCCTTAGGTCAGCCAGTTTGATCCCATGTGTATATTTTCATGAAAGAAGAGGCTGTGATGAAGTTCACTGGGCATGGTGACACACCCACTAAAACAGCACTTTGTAGTTAGGGAACAGGGGAAGGAAGTGTCTGTTGAGCTGTTGAGATATATATTGAGTTCCAGGACAGCTCTGGCTATAGTGAGACCCTACTTTGAAGAAGACAAAAAGGGGAAAAAATCATTTTTTTTGTCAGTCTGATGTAGGATGTGAGCTTCCTTGTTCTCAAGGTCAAATTAGTTTTGGGCAGGAGGAACACAGAAGTCTTCCCCAGTGAAGGATCCCACTTTGTTAGCTTGAGATTTTGAGTTCCTGAAACTGCTAGAGTGGGAAAGGGAGGGAGCCTGCCTTCTCCAGGTGCACATCTCTGCTCTTTAAGGGATGCTTGCCTGTGTAGTGGTAGCTTGTTATTTACAACCCTTGGGATGAGGGCAGCTGCTGCCTGTCTTCAGTAGCACAGCTCAGGGCTAATCACTGTACTCTTTCATAGAGCACTTTCTGGTGCCAGCTGGAAGCACTTGGATCCCAGGAAAATGATGCTGGTGTGTGAGTGTTAGGCTGGGCAATCCATTGGACTTGCAGATCTGTGCTTAGGATATTCACTGGTGCTGAGGCTCAGGGGCAAGTCTTCCCTAGCCTCCTCCCTACCCCCAGGTAGTTTACTCCTTCAGTGCTGGTATGAGCACCTCCAAGGCTCTTGCTTGCTCAGGCAGGGCAGGGTGAGATGCACCTCAGGTTGGCAGCCCCTGGAGCCTGACCCTTCAGATCCAACCTGATTGCTAGCCTATCTCCCCTCCCAGTCTACAGAGGTCTAATCTGACTTAATATTCTCCTTATGGATCTTGAATGTTGTGTAAAAAAGCAAAAGGCGACATATCTTGTATTAACTTATCTTCTTCTCTTCCCCAAACTCCCAACTTTTTTTTTTCAAGTTTTCTGTTTTGCTATCTATAGTAACTAGAAGTCACTGCATGTCATTTTATCTATAGTGTATGGTAAATGTACCCTGTGGGGAAATAGGAGTGTGAACTGGGCCTGCGCCAGCCCTAACCTGCATGCACCTGTGATGGCATGCCCTACTTGTGGAAAATATGTCTTTAAGCTCCATGTGGAGAAAAATGAAGTAAGCTTTGCTATGTTGTCCAGGCTGCTCTTGAACTTGTGAGCTTAATTTATCTTTGTCCTACACAGTCATCGGGTAGCTGAGGCTACAGGTGAGAACCATTACATGGGGATGGGACTGTATTTGGGCTTTTCTACCTGTGAATATAGGACAAAAATTTGTATTGTATCCTCCTGTGCTGTTTGATGAAACATATTGGCATATCTCCTGCTTACCAGTTTTGTTTTTCCTGCTGATATCTTTCTGTTCCCATTCTTCCCTGCTGCCTTAAGAAAATATGAGTGATACCAACAAAAAAATCTTACTGCCAGCCCCTCAGAACACATTTTGAAAGGACACTGTGATTTCTGTCATTCCACAGTACCAGTAAGGCAACAGAGACACTAGTTTATTACTGCAACATTGCCTGGTGATTGTATGCAATGAAATTTGAGGGAAGATGGCCAATAAAAGGATCTTTAACAACTGGGAGTAAGGATGAGGGGAAGAGAGGTTTTGAGAAAGGGATGACCAAAATTTAAAAAGGTATGAAAAAGCCATATGAATATATGTATGTATATATATATATATATATATATATATATATATATATATACATATATATATTGGAAAACAAACTTTTGAAAAAAATCCATGCCTGGCCTGGTACTAAAACAATAGTTAAATCTGTGCCTTGGATGGTCATAGGCCCCAGGAAGGAATCTTCTATTATTTGGCAAAATGGGTATATTGTGTCCTTTAAATTGCTCTCTAATTTTTTTTCTTTTCTTTTTTTTTTTTTTTTTTGGTGTGTGTGTGTGTGTGTGCCAATAGATTAGTGCTGTTCTCATCTTTGGTCAGAGAGACATATTTTGGCAGTTGACTATGACTACTAAAAAATTCAACACTTTTCAATGTGCTGTGATTAAGTGACTGCTGAGTGCTCAGTACTAAGAGAAAGATTATCTATATCACCTCTCCACGGTTCATGGAACAATGTAAAAAAGGGGATAGAAAGAATGTAAGAACCAGAGGATGAGGAGGAATGCTTTGAAATAGTAGCTATAAAACACTGGTGTGTTAGCCAGGTGTAGTGGCACACGCCTTTATTCCCAGCACTAAGGAGGCAGAGGTAGGAGGATCGCCATGAGTTCGAGGCCACCTTGAGACTACCTAGTGAATTCCAGGCCAGCCTGGACTAGTGTGAGACCCTACCTCAAAAAAATAAACAAACAAACAAAAAACTTGTGTGTATGTGTGTACGTATTTCTGACTGTGGGTGCACATGTGCCATGGCATGAGTGTGGAGGCCTGAGGACAATTTTGGGGTCCATCCTCACCTTCCACTTCATATTGAGGCAAGGTCTCTCACGCATTGATCACTCAAGGAAATTCTCCTGCATTTTCCTCCCTTCTGACTTATGTGCAGAGCTGAAAGAAGCCCACCACAGCCTCTGGGCTTTCAAAAGAGAGCCCGTATATCTGAATTCAGGTACCCGTAGTTGCATGGTCAGTACTCTATATGCTGAGCCATCTCCTAGCCTTGGAATGCTCTCCTAAGGATATGAATAAGCTGTTGTGTCCCAGGCCTCACAGCAGTTATTGATACCTGCACAAAGCTTGCACAGACTTGGGGTCATTAACTTTCCATCATGGATGGTGAAGTGTAAAGAAAACCCCCAAATTAAAAAAAAAATAACACGTAACAACAAAGTCAAAAAGGGAAAAACTCGTTGGAAAGAAGAAAGGATTAGAACGGAGTTAAAATAAGAAGAAAGAAAGAAATTTAAAGAGAGAGAAAATGGGTCCTTCTTATACCGTCCTTCGTTTTTGAACTATTTTGACAGAAGGCAAATGAAGGGCAGATGAAGTTCCCAATGCACAAGCATTTATGTACCTATATTTAGAAGTAAAGAGGTAAATAAAGGTTATGTTTTTGGTAATGAAAACCTAATCAAAATCTGTGGCTATGAAGTCAAGCAGAGCCTCTCCCCTTATCTCATCAAGGGAGCTTGAATATTTCCATGTCAGTATGCTTAGGTCTTCTGCAGTATGAACCTGGGAAAGCAGCTGGAAGGATCTTTCCTTAAAATAAATAAATAAATAAAACAAACACAGGGTGGGGATCTGCCTATGATCCTCTGATAGAGCATGACTGAAAATGCATACTGGTGGACTTGGAGAAGGTCAGGTGTTAGTATGATGGGGCACCCATACTTATCTTGGGCCCAGAGGTATGCTGACAGTTTGCAGGAATAAAGACGCTTGTGAGTTGTGTAGATTACTGACTCCAGTACCTCAGGGATACCATGGAAAAGTCCTCTTTTCAGGGAAGGGATTAGGAAAGGCAGAGTTGTCAACAGAAGACGTGCCAGAGAATATACTTTTGTTAAAAAATCTCCAATGTTATCCACTGCTCATAAATGATACTCTACATCAGCCTGGACAAAAGAAAAAGTTCTTCCTCAGTCAGACCCACTCTCAAGTGAGATCTGCCCCTAATTCCTAATTGAATAGTTTGGGGGAAACTCTTGGTGGCAAAACTTGGGAGTCAACTTCAGAATATTTGGATTTGATACTGTGGTTCTAAAAGTTCAAGTGTGTGCTCTAGAATATGACACTGTATGGCGGTTTCTTTTTACTTTTAACAGGTTTGTAAAAGAAGAGGTGCTATAAACAAAAGGTAGTTATTACATGCTCCCACAATTAGAGCCCAGAAATTTGAAATCATCTGATTCATGCCACTATCTATAATATATTCCAGTTCAATCCATTTTCCAGCAAATTTCATAATTTTATTTTTAATGGCTGAATAGCATTTAATTGTATATATGGACCACATTACCATTATCTTCCCTCAGCTGAGGGAAATCTGGGCTGGTTTTATTTCCTACTGTTGCTAAGAGTACATAAGTACGTGCTGATGAATAGGCATCTCTGGTAGAGTAGAGCACCATTTGGAAATACAGGAGTGATGGAACTGGGTCGTATGGTTGTTCTAGTTTCAACTCTTTGAAAAGCCTCTACACTTCCTTCCAAATTGCTCACCAGCATTAAGGGTTCCTCTTTTCCCACACTCTTGCCAGCATACAAGCAACTCTTGCAGACTGCTTACACTCCTCTATCCAGTCTCCCTGAGGTTGTGCTCTAGCTTCTTGGTCTCATTTCTAACCTCTCCACAGTGAACTAATTTGATGATGTAAGGGAAAGTCAGCTAAGGCAAATTAATATATATTTCTTGACAAGTAAAAAAAAAAAGACATTGTTTAAGAATAAATTACAAAAAAAGATACTAGAATATTCTCACATAATAACAGTACTTGTCATCTTCCAAACCTGAGAATCTGCACTTCCGTAGCTCAGTGGTCAGGACATCAAGTTACCAAATTCAGTTGAATAAATTGTCACCGATTATGAGGTATCTTTTGTAGCAATCAAGAGTCGGTGTTCTAAGATATTGACACATAATAAAAAGCACTTTAGGACCTTAAATGGAACAGTGACTTTCACTTCACACTTCAATAATTAATGTCCCATAAACACTGCCAAGTGAGCAGCCAAGGGCCCTTGCTTCTTTTATTGTTATGGGTTTCTAAAGTATTTTTTTTCAAATGGCATTGAAATGAAGAGAAATGATCTCAGAAACTTCCATAAAATTCAAGGAATATCTGTTTAAATTCATGGAGACTGAATAACACACTATTGAATGATAAATGAATGAGTCATTAAAGATTTCAGGAGGGACATTTAAAATAAAATTCCTTTGAAATTGAATGATTATAAAAATATACTAGACATGACTTTGGAGATACAGTGCTACTGGTTCTAAGAGGAAAGGTTATAGCTATAGATGTCTACATTAAAAACTTCAGGTACTTCAAAAAAACAATGTGTTTCATGGTCCTAGAAAACACAAAATAAGCCAGACACCAAATCAGTTTATGGAAAGAATTAATAATGAACAGTCTCTCAACTAACCTGCACCCACCCCCCCAAATAAAAACAGGCATATATATATTCACTATTGAGTTTCTAAATTCAACTAGACCATTAAAGAACATCAATTATCCCAAATGATTCCATAAAATGAAATAAGAGATGAAACACAGATTAAATTTGCAAAGCCACTATTAATCTGATACAAGTATCACAGATAAAGACCCCAAAGAAGAACAAGAAATAGAAAACTACAGGTCATCCTCCTTCATGAACCTGGCTATAAAATCTTCATTGAAATTCTAGCAAACTAAATTTAACTATACATGAGCATGACAATGTGGTCTTTCCAGGGATGTAAGAATGCTTCAAGATGTAAAATAATAATACTATGAGGACATTAGGAAGAGAAAGGACATATACCAACCTAATAAAACGTATGTACAATACACCTAAAGCAAACACTATTTTGAATGGAAATAATTCACAACATTTCTAATATCTTGAACAAGACAAACATGCCATCTTTATCTTCTCTTATTCAATATAGTGCTTGCTGTCTTAACAAGAATAAAAGATAAAATAGAAAGAAAATACACAAATAGAAAATACAGTTATCAAATCACCCTTATTTCTTCAAAATACCAAGGTAAAGAGTCAATCTCAATCCACAAAGCTCAATAGCTTGGCAATATATCAACAATGAAAAGGCCCTGCTCAAACAAAGTAATACTGAGATCAAAGATCTAAGCTTGAGATATCATAATGACTTACATTATTTTACATTGCAGAGCCATAGTAACAGAAATCATGGGAATAGAACCAAAACAGACATGAAGTTAAAGGAATATAATAGAAAACTCAGAAAAAAATAACTCAGCTATAGCCACACACTTGACTTTTGATAAAGATGCCCTCACTTAACTTCTTTGATGACAAATGGCATCAGACTTACACTTGTGACTAAAATCCATATGAATGCATGCATGTATTTGTGTTTCTGTCTGTCTATCTATCTATCATCTATCTATCTAATCTATCTATTTATCAGAGTCTATTCTTGGGATCTCAAGTTTAATTGATTTATGAAATAAGTACAAACAAGTCCTCCAGTACAAAAGTCCTCCAGCCCTCTCCATCAATGGATCTCTGGTTTACGTTTTTAAATAGTCATAGGAAGAAATTAGTCTAAATGCTGATAAGATGGTGATCTAGTTTACAGTTCAGTTATTCCTATTTTCCCAAAGGGAGATTCATACTTTGTTCAAATAAGCTATAGTTATCTAAAATGCCTTGACTAAGAAAGCAGTGGAGAAATCTACACATATCTTGTTATTCTATAACTCTTCAAAGGGTCTAATTTTGTTTAAAACAAAAGTTTTACACATCTTATTATGAGTGAGGTTTTCTTAGAAATTTCATAGTCTATGGAGATATTACTCAGCCATTTCTATCACCTTAGATGACAGAAAAAAATTAAGGTAAAAATGATTTAAATTTACTTTCACTGTTCCTTGTTAACTGTTCTCTGCATGCTAACATATTAAAGCAACAGTACTTTATAAACTAAAAAACATAATAATATTATTATATATTATTATATTATTATTATTATATTATTATTATATAATGACTGCTGGCCTTGCTGCAGTCAGAACAGTAGATTCTTGCCATCCTGAACTGGGACCTAGAGCCAGGGGTATACTAGGAAGCATGATATAGCAATAGCAATCGAATCATTTAACTTTTTTACAATTATTTTTTCACTGAATTTTATGTTTATTAGGATTTAGGAGACTGCAACCTTTCAAAAATGATTCTAGATATTAGATATATAACAAAAAAAGAAAGAATGAGTTTTCAAAGTCTACGTGAAAAAATAAATATTGAAAATAAATAATATCTATATATAGCATCATAAAAGAACTTAACATATTAACAAAGAGTAGATAGGAAATAATGAAACAATCTTCTATGTTGAATAATTGATTTAATGACTAAGTCAGTGCATCAACTTTTTTTGTGGAGCTTGAGAAAATCATCTATTTTAAGGAGGAAGAACAAACACCAATATTTCTTAAAATTTTTGAATCATAAATGGAAGAAAAAAATTCCCATGTTTAATGTCCCCTAGAAATTATAAGAATATGGTATCTTGGGTTATATAATAGGAAAATAATTGCATTGACTATACCTAATAAAAATTATTTCTTGAAAATTTGATATAGAACGTGTTGCACTTAGGTAAAATGTAAGCTGTTATGTTTCATATTAATAATAAATGAAGAAATCAGGGGCTGTGGAGATTGGGGGTTACAGGAGCCTGAGTTCGATGGCCAGCACCCATGTAAAAAGCTAGGTATGTTATTCAAGTGACTGAGTGGACAAATGTTCTGTATACAGTTTATCAGATATTCATCTGTTTCCAGCTTCGGGCTATAACTCTTAAAATGTAGTCCCCTGTACTACCAGGAAAGACAAATAAACCTTGAGATTTAACAATGTCTTCTCAGTGCTTTTGTCTAGAAGGTCACAGTGTTAGCCTTGACTTCAGAAATAGGAAGTTACCCTTATGAACAAAAGAGATAAGTAAATATGGGTAAAAATTTATATTTGAGAAAAAGCCAATAGATCTATTTCAATAGCTCTATTCCAGAATTAACCATAATAACAATAGTTTATTTATTTAGGGAAAACAGGATATGGGAAATAGTAAAAAGGAGATGATAAAAATCTGAGAATTGCGTCATTAGAGTACGAGACAGAGAAAGGAGGAAAGGATGGAGAAGACAGTTTCAGGAATGTTTTATTTTTTAATTTGTTTTAATGGGCCAGGATATTTATTTTGTTATAAATAACTACAATAAAACTTACATTGAGATTATGCACTTTCTCTCTATAGATAAAAAGTTTTATAATACAGATAAATAAGAACTATAATATGATCATTTAAAGTTTTTGAAAGATGAATTTCCATCCATTAGAATAAATATACAGGGAAGGTAGTCACTGCTACATTAAGGCATGAAATGACTCCAGTGAAATCCTATAAATTTCTTCTGTTGTAAATTTTTAATACCTTTTTCTTGACTGTGTCTCTCACTTCTTCTCCTGAGTTATTAAACATATTAAATAGCATAAAATTAAACTTTATGCTACCCCTAAGTAATGGCAAATCATTTCTAAGATTGATTTTTATAATCCACAAAAGTTGAGATCTGAAATATTTTATTCATGTGCTAAAAATTAGCTGGACTGAAGCTACATACATAAAAGTGTCCAGAAATTCAAAGCTTCAGCCATATTTGGCCTTCGGGAGAATCCAAGAAAATTGCTTTCTCAGAGATTTCCCTATCGAAACCTTCATTTCAAAGGCCCATTGCACAAAACTTGGCCTCATTACTTATCAGTGACTTCTTTTGTCATTCACTTGTTGCTGCTTATCCCACAAGTAACCCACAGGTGAAGTCAGTCCCTGGGGATTTTCTGATCCTCAGAAAAGGCAAGCATTCCTCCATCATACTATATACTAAAGTCACATTTTTACAGCCAATGTAATCTTTCAGAGTTTGTCTTGAGGTTCTATAACACACTGGAACTTAAATTGCATGATATTAAGCTTGCAAAATGAAGGAAGGGACAGAAATGTATCTTCTGCTCAACTTCTGTTAGAACAAAAAGCTTAAGTAAATGGATGGACGGAAGGTTTAGGGGTGCTGCACCTCGTAGAGTTTTCTCAGCCTCAGGCGCTTACAGCTATGTTCAGAATGGAAAAAAAAAATGCGTGAAAAATGGGAGACAGCCAATCCAGGAAACTACAAAAATGTGGCCTGGGAAATGAATTCCAACCTCTCTCCTGGGGAACTGAGTGCCCTATGGTTTTCCAAATGGATTATCGAGGTCATTGCAATCATCAAAAAATGTTAACCATTTTTGGTACCTGAGCAAAACTATTGAAACACTTTTGCCATGACAAAACTGTAAAAATCACTTTCATATGTTCTTTCAAGAAGGCAAAAGTGTAAATATTCTTTGTGAATTATTTTAAGGATCAAGGATTCACTTCTTTCATTGCCCTCTCATTAAGCAGCATAACCTTGAACCATGTCTTCCTAAGAAAATAGCATTAAGTCATGAATTCAGACATCCTCCTGTAACCATTGCAAATATTAGTGGAAAAAGGTAAGGGTTTACAAAATGCATCAAAAAACATAGAGTGATAATGAATAAATAACACTTGGTTCTCACGTTTGGGCAAGGGCCTCATGGTCTGTTTCAATAAGAAGTAATTAATCATAATTTATAGAAATATCTTGTGGTTTCAAGAAATTCAGTTTTACCCTGCATTTATTTATTGTTGGGGCACATGGCAATATTAAAATAGTACTGTTTTGAAAATGTATGCATTATTTGCCATGAACAAAACATTTATATGTGTGTGTGTGTGTGTCTGTGTGTCTCTGTGGTGTGTGTGTGTGTGTGTGTGTGTGTGTGTGTGTGTGTAGGCCCGCATGCATATGCAAGTGTACAAATGGGCACCACGGTCTTCTGCTGCTGAAAATGAATGGAATGCTTACCTTGGCCCTACTTTTACATGAGTCACTGGGAGATTGAACCCTTCTATCAGCATCCTTTGCAAACAAAGTAACTGAATCACTGTGCCATCTCTCTAGACACTGCATGAGGCTTCTGTGAAGGATTTTGGGGACAAGATGATTTGTATTGATGAAAGGTATGTTATAATTTTACCTATTTTCTAATATAGGTAGAGTCAGAATGTTTACTAATTTGGTTATTATATTATCTTGATATCTTGGGACATGTCTCTGTATTTTAAGTAATATAACTTCAGTATAATATAATTTAGTTAAGGCATATATAAAATTGGAATGTATTTTTTGAAATTTAAATGCCTATATGTCTACTTTAAATTTGAAATATATATATGTCCTTATTTACTTAGAGAGAGGAAGAAAGAATGAATGGGTGTAAAAAGGCCAGTTGCCACTGCAAACAAACTATAGACACACGTGCCACTTTATGCATATGGCTTTATGTGGATACTTGGGAATCGAAACCAGGCCGGTAGGCTTTGTAAGCAAGCACCTTTAAGTGCTAAGCAATCTCCCAAGGCCCTAAGTTGGAATTATTTATGCATACTTTATACCTTAATATTTTTGTAACTATTATATTTAAAACTAAATGTCTGACTTTACAAAGATTTCAGTGTAAACACTGATCTGATTCTACATGATATCAGAGAACACATTTTAGTCTACCACAAGGAGAAAAATAATTAAATTTATTTTTCTAACCTAGATGAAAGTTCTAAATAATTTACTTTATATGACTACAGTTGATTTCCACTGTTTTATATTTTTACTTTTTAAATCTATTTAATCCTTTAAGCAAATACTTCAAAGAATAAATTCTTTTAAAATTAATACCAGTAGGATTTTCTTGATTATTTTAGAAAAAGAAAAGTCTAGCTTTCTTCTCAGGGAAATATAATTAATTGATTAAATGTTAGTTAAATTCTTACCATCTCAGAAATTCTTAAAAACCTAGAATATCAAAACATACGCGGTTTTCTTGGAAGTGAGAATTCACTGCTGCAGTTTCTCCTTAAACATTGCCGACACCTGTGATGTGAACAGGATGTGGACACTGCTTAAGATTTTAACTGCTCCCAGTTTTCCCAGCTAGACGACAACCTGCACCAACAGCTGTTCCACCTATGCTGGAGGCTGCAAAATCCTGCATTTCAAAACAGAAAAAAACTAGCTCAGGGCAATCATTGAAAATGACTTCAGTTTGGACTTTTATCCACTTGTTCCATAAAGCATGCTTCCTTTCATGTTTTGTCCTGTAAAGTTGAATTTCTGAGAAAATTGATTGAACTAACATAAATTTAGTATGTCTTTCACTATCATGTAGTTGGAAATTATGTATTAAGATTTATTTTCATTAAAGAATTTGTATCTTACTTCACTTTTAAAAGATCAAATAAGTATATGATGCATCAGAGATATTTTAAAGCATATCATCTATCTGGCTTGTATCCTACTCAAATGTCATACAGTTAATCTGTATGATAATAGTATCAGATTATAATACCATTGCTAAGTTATTAATAATCTTATTTAACTAAAATTCATTGTCTGGACCATTGTTATGGCTGAGGACAAACAGATAAGAGGATGAATTTGAAGTTAGGGAGATACTGTGGCACAATTGATGTAAGGATCTCTGTCAAGTCTGAACGTCCCTGGGTAAATCCTGTTTGTCTCTGAGAATCATTGCCATTGAATTTAGGGATTGTCCAAGGTGACTCAACATGGTGCAGTCCAGATATTCCTAAGCTTACCAAATTTATACACTCTTATAGATTCTGAAGATTGGGATGCATGTATAATCGGTGACAGTTACCTTTCAATCCCACTACAAATGGAATGTCATTGAGAGAGTACAATGTGGATAAGGGAATGGTTTTTAGAAAGAATGTTAATGGAAAGTGTATAGGGGCCACTATGTTGTCATGCACATTAAAATGTTGTCATTACCATTCAAAAGAAGGATGCGGGACAAGAACGAGGGCCAGCCCCTCAAGTCCTGTGAAAAAATATGGAGGGATTTCAGGTGGAAGAACTACTGGCTGCTAGAAATACTTTCAGCCCTTCCCTATGTGGTAGAAAATGTCACTAATCCAAACAGGCGGAATGATAAATACTGCGGACACTGACAAGTCAAGTGTGATTTGCGACTCCTTACCCGCCATGCAAATTGTGGATGGAAGTAAAAAGGACATACCATAAGTAGCCAAAGAACAAAGTTACCAGTATTAATACTTGGCCATTGGAGCTACTATGAAAGTGGAGGGAAATGAATACTAGAAAACTTAAGTAGCTGTGTAGTATGCTTTATTTCCACTCAGTCCTACTATACTATCACCTAGGATAATCTTATTTATGGTGCCTAAATTCTATTCTTATTAAATGTCATTTTCTGATCAAATGGCTGGCTTTGAGAGAGGTGTGTGACTAATAGGGTTACGCAAGAAGGAAGGTACCTACTGGGAGGTCATGGATGTGTCTTTAGTTGTAAGAGTCATATTTAAAATATATTAGGTAGCTACAGCTGTAGAGAGCCACAACCAGTAGAAGCCATTGCCACAGACACAGCCATGTCTTCCTCCACTTGACTCACAGGGACCAGTGTGGGGCCCAGGACCTCCCTATTTCCTCCTCTTGAACTGTTTCTATGGGCCTGACCCTGAGCACAGGACAATTGGTGCAGAATCTCAGTCTGCAGATGCCTCATTCCTATATCACCTGACCTTGTCCCCTCTGTTTCCATGCTTTTCCTATATTTGATAAAAGAAAGTTGTTGTCAAAGCTCTTCTGAGTGTGTATACAGTGAACCAATGCTTGTTAGGCAGTGCTATGGTGTCCACATCAGAGCCCACAGACCTCCCGATCCGAGCTTTCATGGTATCACTTGTGTCTTTCTTTCATTCTAGTCTTTGAGTCACCCCAGCAGGTCAAAGCCACACCGGACATGACGTACAGCAAAATTTTATCATGTGATGCTGAAGCTTGAAGGTGGAAATTCTTTGTGCGTGTCCCTAGTTGACAAATGCATAAGCTTCTAACTTGTGTTTTCTCTTGTCATCCTAACCATTCCCTAAGACTCTTCTAAAATGTCCTGTACATAAAGGGAATGCAGGAAGCAATTTCCAGAACCCTGTCCTCACATGAACCTACTCTGGAGTTCCCACAGCCAGCTCATTGAGCATTGGGAGACAGAGGGACGATTCTATTCTTCTCACACATCTGATGTTGCAGGAATGCATAAGTTTAACCTCATCCTTCTCTCCAGTGCTAGAAAACATCCTCATCCCACAGCTTGTGAAAATAGTTGGTAAAAATGTCTGAGAGGTACATGAGAAATTTGTCCCAATTTGTAACTGTTTTGATAGCTTCCTATTGATATTTCTGAAATAATTATAATTCATACATCATACATAAACTTCTTTATAATGAAACCTAATCTTCATTATTTTCATAACTTTATGTATTTGATTTTTTTCTAAATCATAGAAGATGTGGACCTGTGAAATTTACAAATACACAAGCTTTATGAAATCTGATCTTTGCAACTATTATTATTAATAAAAACATGACTTTTCAGTATTTTACAGCTATGTAGAAAATACGATTATTTCAATATGTTAAATCAAATTTTATATTCTGAACAGTTACAGCCTATGGGTATACAGACATTTTATTTTTAAAAGTTTAGTTACCTGCTTATTTCTACATGCCATCAAGCATTAAACTGTTGAAACTAATGAAATGGTGGAAACTCATTTGAATCTGTGTATAATTTACCTTCTTGTTGCTGGGAAACAAGATGCCAGTTTGTGAGAGGAAGTGTTTATTCAGCCTTACAGTTTCAGCTGACAGCCCATCATGGCAGTGAAGGCGTGGCGCCAGAAGCCGGAGGAAGCCGGTCACACTCCGTCCATGCAAGGGATTAGAGAGCAGTGAACACTCGTGCTAAGCCAGTTCCCTCATTTTTAAACAATCCAGGATCCAGGCCTGTGGAATGGTGCCAACAGGAGGTAAGGTGGGTCTTCCCACCTCAATAAACTTAGTTAAGCATGTAGTTTTCCAACATAGTTTTTCTTTAATTCTGTGAAATTTATCTGTGACTACTCTTAGGTTGTCCAGGATTCTACATAACTGGCTTGACTGGAACGGCCTTCTCTGGACCATTTTCATTAGATGCCTTTATGGAGAGAGTTACCTCGTTATGGATGGAGATACTTTCCTTTCACCCCATAAAGTGATTTTCAGTTTATATTACTTGGGTTTAATCATCTCTGAACACCACTGCTTTAAATAGAATGTCTTTTCTATGAGTCTGCATTTATTTTATATTAGCGATATCAAATAAAATCTAAGTGCAAAAAAAGAAGAAGTATTCAAATACCAACATGTCCCATATTCAAGGAGACCATGGGTGCAACCACGGTTAGACATCTATAAAAGAGCCCTTCATATATAAGAGCATTTTACCCACTTTCACAAAGTCAAGCCATAGAAAATCCACACATCTACATAACTCTGTATGCAAGAACTTGTCCTTGGAGAATGCCACTGCATTGAAAGAATAAATCTGATGAAAAGTTTTAAGAATGCAAATCTTTTCTTGGATTTTTCCCTAAATTTAAATAAGTATTACTTAAAGAACTAGGTCAGAGATTTTATAAAGGAATAAACTTAGGTGATTTGTTTATTATATTATATTATTATATTAGCTGGCTCTTGTTTGTTCAGAGAGTTGGTAATTTTCTCCATGTTCATACATCTTGTTATCTTAGCACATGTTAGGAGAATAAATTTAAGTTTGTACTAATGTCATCATATTTTTTCAGAATTTCAATGACTTAATTAGAAGCTTCATAGCAAATTAAATCTCACTGCAATAGCTTACTATAAGTGCTATAAAATGCTTTCAAAAATGTGCCAATGATTAGCCTGTTTTATAGTCATAATTGGGGCTGGAGAGATTGCTTAGTGGTCAAGGTGCTTGCCTGTGAAGGCTAAGAACCGAGGTTTGATTCTGCAGTACCCATGTAAGCTAAATGCACAAGGTAGCACATGTATCTAGAGTTTGTCTAAAGTGGCTAGAGGCCTTGCCACACCTATTCTCTCTCTCTGCCTCCTTTTTCTCTTTCTCTCCATTAAATAAATAAATAAAAACAATATTTATAAAGCTATTACTAATTAATTATAAATTAAGTAAATCATGAACTAAATTTTCTGTCCTTTTCTATTTCCCTTACTTGTCAATTATTTTTCTTTATTGCAATTCTAATTAAAATATTTGTATACCATTTAATGAGTATAAATGCAAAATAGGTACATGTTAAATTTTATATTATTGGTGCATGATAGAAGTTCCTTAGAGAAACAGATGGATGGATAGATAGACAGATAAATAGAAATCAAGATATTGGCTTACATGATTATAAGATCTGCCAAGATCAAAATCTATATGGTAAGCCAAATGTTTGGAGACCCAGAAAGTGTCCCCTGTGACTTTTAACTGATCAAATTAACTTTCACCTACAATATGGTAACTAAGTTGCTTTATATAAAATTGGTTGATATAACATTTCCTATAAACACTAGCATATAATTAGCCTAACCTGTATTGTCTAAGTATCTATGTGACAGCACCAAACCAAGTCTGGGCACAGTATCAGTTGTCAAAATTGATTAGTAGTTACTTTATAAAGATATATAGATGGAATTTTAAAAGTAAGTTTAGTATTGCATAGGAAATTTTCAAAATGTGTTTTTTTTAATTATTGCACTGGACACTATTATTCAGATGCAGCCCCAATTTAGCTGTTATGTCTTGGTTACCTGCACACCCACACACAACCGCACAGAACAAGGAAGGATTGATATAAGAGAAACAATATGTCGTGAAATTTGAGTAAGGGAGACATGTATGGTAATGTGTGTATAGGAACTACGAATGTGCAAACGTTTGATAACCATCAAAAGTGTCTCCGAATTGCTCTAGTCTCCACTCCACATAGTGATGGTTTTATAGGAAAGACTACTTTTCGTTAGGGAAAAGGGAAGAAGGGAGATTGTAACAAAGGAATGTGGCATAGGGTAGGATCCCTAAAGGGGCAATCAGGAACATTTTTAAATGAAAGCCCCATGTAAGCGGCATTTGTTTTGGAGACACACTGACAGCTACCTCTGTGGCATATGACTCATGCTCAGTTTCATGTCATCAGAGTAGAGCTCTCAAGTTACTGAGCTTTCTTACATTCCATGACTCCAAGCAAAAGGAGATTGGCCACCATGAAAACAATGATGCAACTGCATGCTTAGATAGACATTTTGATAGACCTATCGTAAATATTTCCACTTAGATATTTGCACATGATTCCAGAGGACTGCAAAGAAAAGAAATGCCTTGCATTTTGGTGTGTTTTGTTCAGGAGTTTAGACATTTCTCAGACAGTGCAGGAGTGCACTGAGCAACTCCGATATAGAGAATAAGAAATGTATGGTAGCTCTGGTTTCTTCACAGAATACTGAATTACCCAGTGCTTTAGGAATAACAAAAGAGCTTATGACAATAGACCTTTTGAGATACTCCCACATACATAATGTGATTTAAAACCATATGCATTGGCAGAGAAGATATAGTGCAGTGCATTCAAAAAGAAAGTGTGAAGGCTATAGAGATGGCTTAGTAGTTAAGGTGCTTGCCTGAAAAGCCTAAGGATCCAGCTTCAATTCCCCAGAACTCAATTAAGCCAGATGCACATGGCGGTGCATGTGCCTTGAGTTCATTTGCAGTGGCTAGAGGCCCTGTACAACCATATTCATTCTCTCTCTCCCTCTCTCTTCCTCTCTCTTTCTCAAATAAATCAATAAATTGATATATTAAAAGAAAAACAGAGTGATTGAGAAGGATCAGGAGCAAACAGATGAGTCTACCCAGGACACAGAAGTGATGAGAATGCTAGAATATAATTACATGTCTCCGGGAAGGCAACAATTGTAGCTTTTGAATCTTTTCAGGCTTTAAAACAAGGAAGTCCTAAATAGGATTGGGGTAACATTTTTTAAAAATATTCTTTTATTTATTTACTTGACAGAGAGAAAGAGGGAGAGATAGATAGAGAGAATGGGCATACCAGGGCATCCAGCCATTGCAGACAAACTCCAGATGCAGGTGCCCTCTTGTGCATCTGGCTTATGTGGGTCCTGGAGAATTGAACCAAGATCCTTTGGCTTTGCAGGCAAGCACCTAAACTGCTAAGCCATCTCTCCAGCCAGTGTAACATTTTTTTTTAGTGTAAATTTATGTGGTTTTAAGGAGGGCTCATGTTTAGAAAGAAAAACAGACAGATAGATAGATAGACGGAAGTGTGACAGCTAGATAGATAGAGTAAATTCCTAAAATGAGGGAAGGTTGGTCAGTGCAGTTTGCACCTCGAGTAATCCATGGTGGTAACAGCAGGGCAGTGGGATGCACATCTTCCTGGGATAAAAAGACAAAGACATGAGAACAATTCAACCTAGGTTTGCTTCTGCAATCATGGTGCACAGGAGAGCACTAAATAAAGGAAGAAAGTATGAAAACAGTCTTTTCTTCATCAATTTAACAAAAAAAAAATAAAGAATTAGTAATACCAAAAGAGTTAAAATATTCAAGGCTGAATTTCTCACAAATATTCCAATCATATGTTGCAAACATTTATTCCCCCCCAATATAGCAATGAAATTTATGCCAAAATACAGAAGTGAAATGTACCAGATGTCCAACAGCCTCAAGCCACATGGATATTGGTAAAAATTTGAAAAATCACAGATGTAAAACAGTCTGCTATTCTGCTTTAAGCATTATTTTCATTCCAGCCAAGCCACTGAAGTGTGGGATATCACATGGATACACTTATATGTTAGTGTCATAATGTTGATTAAATGAAGATTACATTTATATTATATAAGCATCATTCTACTTGTTCCATTTTTGTCATTTTTATACAGTCATATGGTAGTGATCAAATAATTCATAACTAAATGACATAAATGTGCATACCCTCAGGTAAATAAATTTTATTTATTTTAATCAAAATAGATTTTATTACTTACATATTGTGTTTTTGCAATGCAAGACAATATACTGATATTTTGACATAGACTACATTTGTATCATTAGCAAATGTGAAATACCTGCCAGTATGTGTTAGGACTTGTGGCAAAAGTTGTCCCTGGGCAACAGAAGTTTGATTTATCTTTCATGGAAATATGGTTCTGTTAGAAGGGTATCTCACAGGCCCAGTCCCCTTGAGGAAACAGAACAAGGATATTCGGCTGTGCTGTTCTAACACTTTAAAGGAAACTCACAAAAGTCTGAGGATGTGAAGAACAATGAAGGTGTAAGAGGCCAAGGCCACCTTGATAGTCTGGGGAATATATGCCATTTACTAAATGACTAAAGAACAAGGTCTATTAGTCATGACTGGGGAAAGGGACTAGCGGAGCCTGAGACAAACATCAAGTGCAAAGGCATTGAGGATAGAAAGAAGTTCTCACATGCCTAGAGAATGGGTCGTAGCCCCATGGGTCTCATCAAAGTAATAAGATGAGTGTGCAGCAAGATCAATTTTAATTGGACCATAGTAGAGTTTGTAGTTTACTAGAAAACAATCAAAGGGTGGCACTGAATTACTGGTTGGGGGATGGATATAAGTTTATTACACATAACGACCATTGTCACTAGTGAAGGCAAACAAGCTAGGACACAACAGTGCTGGCTAGAGATGGCTGGCTCTTTAGAACGTGGACAGCTAAGAGCCTCATGACCCATCCTTTGGTCAGTCAGACAGAATAACACAGGGCCTAGGGCATTAGTTGACTTTCCTGTGCACCGACATTGTCTTCTCTGCCACATCTGGGACTTCAAAGATCGCTTGCTCAGAAGCAAGCAAAAGGGCTTCCTAAGACGCTCCAGGCTGGTCTCTAAAGTCATGACAGCACCACTGTAAGCAATGAATTTACTCGGATGATTTCCCCATGATAAGGTGATGAGAGGAAGAAGCACAATCTGAGAGCTGAGGCAAAGTGGCCTCTAGGAGGTAAACTTTATTAGGAGATTTGGCAGCACTATGCTGAGGATGCATGCAGGGTCCAAATGAAAGAGGAGGGGGTTCTGAAAATCTGAGAAACAAAGCAAAATGATCCCTGGTACCGACTTTTCTAGAGAGTGTGACTCAGTCCACATGTAAAGAACTACTAATGTTCTTGAAAGAACTCAAGGTCATGGCCCAGATGTCCTTGTGTTTTCCTGGCAACAGTGTGCTGGTCTTGCCTACCTAGCCTTGGACCCCAGGTGACTTGGGTTCTTAAACCCACCATGTGTGTGCTAACACTAGAACGTATTCATGGAATTTCTAATATCACAATTCGGTGAAGCAGACATTACAGTGCAGGTGAAGGGCGGAGGCAGCGCTGTGATTCTGGTGCTTCTAGAGAAGACTGGGCAAGACTGAAACTGAGCCTCTGCCTTCAGTGTATAACAGGATTGTTCCATTGGTGTTACATTGTACTGAAAACAAAAGAAGGAGAAAGCACATGCTACTTTCTGTTGTGATTGGAAGTCAGAGAAAAGAATGGACCCTTCAAAGCAAGAAAATAAAGAAGACTGTGGTACTTCTATGGTGTGAACCAGCTGGTCTCTAAAACTTCTCCAGATTTACTCTCTTTTATTTTTACTTGAGAGAGAGAGAGAGAGAGAGAGAGAAAGAAAGAAAGAATTGGCAAGCCAGGGCCTCAGCAAATGCAATCAAACTCCAGATACGTGCAACACCTAGTGGGCATGTGCAATCTTGCTCCTGCCTCACCTTTGTGTGTCTGGCTAATGTGGGACCTGGAGAGAAGAACCTAGGTTGTTAGGTTTTGCAGGCAAATGCCTTAATTGCTAAGGAGTGGTATTGTTGCTAGACAACTGACTAAGTGCCTTTGACCTTTTGGAGCTGATTTTTAAGAGGAATGTGGAAGGATTTGAAACCTTGGCCTAAGACACGCTTTGCAGTGCTGTAAGTACAGCTTGATGGATTATTCTCATCAGAGTTGAAAGGCCTGCATGCAGTAAGAACTATGGACAGTGAGGTTTGGCTTATGAAGGTGAGAAAGAGGTTTGTGTGAACTGGGCTAGAAGCAGTTTTTGCAAGAGGCTTGCTATATGCCCATGTCCTGAGAACTTTGCAGGGTTGCTTTGCATAGAAACAGACTGATGTGAGCAGAGGGATATGGTACAGAAAAAATGAAATCTTTGGGCCCAAACTGCTGCCTGTTCAACTGCAATTGTATAAGAGATTACAACCACTGAGATTGAGCCAGCTGACCTGCACTGGTACAACAGAAAGAATGCTGCAGTCCCTTGAAGGGTCCTGAATGCTACAGGAGTGTCCTGTTTTTCAAAGTCTGCTTTATCCTCCCCCCCCCCCCCCCCGCAGATTAACAAATTGGTACCTCACCTGGTATTATGGAGTAGAGAAATGCAGGAAAGAGAAGGTCATTGAATTTGCAACATGCTCTTGTGTTTTGAAAATGGCTATGGGTAGTGTGAAGCAAGTTTGCTGGATGTTGGCATGGAAACCGGATGGAGCCTTGACGATGAACTGGGGGTTGCAGTGGAGACCCAGTGGAGATGCTGGGGCCATGCGATGGCTGCTAAGGAAAGCTGCCAGGCTCAGATGAAGTTTTCCAGGACTGTGAGTAGTCTAGCTGGAGGGGTGGAATGGGAACTCCAGAGACTTGTTGCTGGTTAGAATTATGGGACCTGTAGACTTGTCACTGGCTAGATTTGCTGGACTTGTAGCTGTAGAGTTTTATGTTTGTCCTGGTTGTTTTACATCTTATATTGGTTGAGTATTCCTTTGCCATACCCAATGTCATTGTTTGCAATGTGAATGCTTATTCTGTGCCATTATGGGTTTTGGGGGGAAATGTTTTGGTATTATAGCCCAGTTAAAAGACCTTGGATTGTTGGGATGTTTGAACATCATTGGGATTTATAAAACCTATGGGGACTTTTAAAGTTGGACTGAATGCATTGCATTTTACATCATGGATGTTTATCAGTTTGTGGAGGCCAGAAATGGAATGTGATGGTTTGATTCAGGTGCCCCCATAAACTTAGGTCTTCTGAATGCTAGGTTCCCAGCTTATAGAGATTTGGGAATTAATGTCTCCTGGAGAGTGTGTATTGTTGGAGGTGGGCTTATGGGTGTTATAGCCATTTCCCCTTGCCAGTGTTTGGCACACTCACCTGATGCTGCTGTCCACCTGAGGTTGGTAAGGAGGTGATGTCTACCCTCTGCTCATGCCATCATTTTCCCATGTCATCATGGAGCTTCCCCTCGAGGCTGTAAACCAAAATAAACCATTCTTATTCCCCACAAACTACTCTTGGTCAGGTGACTTTTGCCTGCAATGCAAACCTGCCTGCACCATCCTCCCTGTTATGAAGAAAGTTCCAAGGATAGCAAATACTATGTACTTTCAGGAAGTCATCCCTGCTGCTGGTAATTGCTACTTTTCTTGCTCCTGTGAAAAAGTACTTGAAAAGGCAGTTTAAAGAGGAAAGGTTGTGTCAGGATTGTTGGTGCACGCCTTTAATCCCAGCACTTGGGATGCAGAGGTAGGAGGATCACCATGATTTCATGCCACCCTGAGTCTACATAGTGAATTCTAGGTCAGCCTGGGCTGTAGTGAGACCCTACCTCAAAAAAAAAAATTAAAAGAAGAGGAAGGGTTCATTTGGGATTAAAATTCAAGTTGGCTGTACACTGTAAGGGGAAGGCACGGTGGCACTATCTCTGGGCAGCTGATCACATTCAGTCCACAGTCAGGAAACAGAGATAGATAAATGCTGCTGCCCAGCTCCTTTGACCATGTTTATTAAGTCTGACAACCAAGCCCACTTAATGGTGCAACTCACATGTATGGTGAGTCTTCCACCTCAGTTATCCCAGTCTAGAACAGCTCTCACAGACATGCTCCAAGGTGCAACTTCATGTTAATTCTAAGTCCTGTCAAATTGGAAACCAAGATAAACCATCAGATGCCACGGTCACAGTTACTGTGCTTGCTGGAAGGAATCTCTCCTGTGTAATTTATAATCGCCATCCCTTCACGTGGAAGGTCTTCCATGCCTCCTCTGTGCTGCTTCTTCCACTCAAACCTTCAGCCTTGCTGTATCCTTACTTTTCCTTTTCTCTGGCTGAGCCACTACGTGATTGTGAAACACTATTGAAGAGAGGTACTCTGGTGAGCTTCACAATTCTCATGTAAGTAAAATTTTTGAAACTTGGAAAAATAACTGGGAAATAGTAAATTCCAACACAGGAGAATATTTAACTGATTCAAGTGGTAAGAGGCGGCAGTTAAGGGAAGGAGCTCACTGGAAATACCAGAAGAAAAGGAAAGGATCATGCTGCAGCACTGAAGTGATAGTAGATCATGTGAGTGAAGACTAAGATGTGAATAAGTTTTTTCAGAGAAGGAAAATTAGAGTGCTTTCTTGGTTTCAAGGTACAGCTAGCATGCAAACTCCAGTGTTCTTTACTGAAATAGGAAAGATGAAATTGGAGGAGCAATAAGGTTTGAAAAATGGGAAAGGAGAATGAGGAAACAAGATGTGTGTTTTAGGACAGGTTAAATTTGAGTCATCATTTAAGCACTGATGTAAAGCACCCGTGTAAAATTGGATATATGAAGTCTGGTTTAAAAGAACATTGTATATAATGCACTTTGTTGACACAATCATTGTGCTCATAGGCCTCGTCAGATTATACAGTGGGGTGGCTTTAGTGTAAATGTCCCACACAGTCTCAGGTATTTTTCAATTACCTGGCTACTTCATCTCTGGCATGCCCTACTGTGGGAGGTGTGTCACTGGGAACAGATCTTGAGTCCAGCCTACTTGAGTGTTCAGAGACAGCACATGCTGCCTCGGCCTGTCTGTTCTTTCTCTCCTTGGGATGTATGGAGTGAGCCAGCTTCCTCTGCCATGATGAAGCGTCCCCCCCAAAATCTATAAGTCTAAAACAAACCCTTTCTTCCAATCAGCTGCTGTGGTCGTGTGTGTAGTCCCAGAAATGGGAAGGTAACTAAAACATATTAAGTGGTGTAAATATTTTGAATTTCAAAATACCAGAAGCAGAAAGGGAACCAAAATGAAATTGATCCTGGTATACAAAGTGTTTACAGGGTCTCTATAGAAGACTAAGCATTTGGATATTAATTAGATTATGATATTAAATATGATATTAAATTAGATTAACTATCATCAAAATTCAGAAAGGAGTGAAACATTAAGGCCAACAAAAACTATAAGTTTGAGGCTGGAGAGATGGCTTAGTGCTTAAGGCACTTGCCTGCAAAGCCAAAGGATGCAGAACAATTCCTCCCAGGACCAATGTGAGTCAGATGCACAAGGTGGCATGCATACCATGCCTGGAGTTTGCTTGCAATGGCTGAATGCCCTGGTGTGCCCATTGTCTCTCTCTCTCTCTCTCTCTCTCTCTCTCTCTCCCTCTGTGTGTGCATGTGTGTGTGTGTCTCAAATAAATAAAATAATATATGAGTTTGGTAAATATTAATCCTTATAATTTAAGTTATTTACTGCTATACTTAAAAAATAATAGTGGATAAGAAAAACTTTTTTATAGCTTTTAGGAGATGAAAAACATTTATAAGTATAAGGGGAAAAATCAAATCTTAACCTACCTCAGTGTGAGATGTGCTGAAGATGCTTTCTCATTGCTGTCAGGAAGCACCCAATCAAGAGCAGTATGTGGGGAGAGCGAGTTTACTTTGGCCTAGTGACTCAAGGGAAAACTCCATGATGGCAGGGAAAACATGGCAGGAACAGAGGCTGGACATAAATCCTTTCATGTTCATTCCAAAAATCATGTCCCAAAGGCCAATAGCCATGTAATCCTATTTCTAGCAGCAGCAACCCACTTCTTGTTGCTAATTTTTCTTTTGCAGTCACCTCATTGCAGGTTGAATGTATCTCACCAAAAGCAACTGAATAGAGGAAAGGGTTTATTTCAGTCCTCAAGAATCCAGTGGAAACACCATCAATGGTGGGAAAAGCTGTCTTCCTTCCATAGTTCTACTCATGGAGACACTACCATACAGCTAGCCATCACAAACAAACTGCAAACTGGCTCTGAACGCACCTTATGGCTCGACTCTAAGATCTACCTGCCCTGCCACCTCCAGCAGACTACTAATGACTTAAATAGGACACTTAGCCTTAATCAAAAATCCCTGATACCATAGGGACCATACATTCACATTCAACCCCCCACAATATGCTTTTATAATATGAGAGCTTTAGTTGAAGAGAACTGTAGAGAGAAATGGCCATTTCAGAATGGTGGATTTCTAAAGAGTCTAAATCACTGGATATTACCTTGAACATACTCTTGAGGAGATAACAGAACAATAGATTACTAACATGAGGAGGTAAAAAAAAAATACTACATAAGAGAGTATAGCAAGCAAAATTCATGATTGCAGAAAATGTTTTATTTTATTTACTTTTTTTTTTTTTTTTGCATGCCAGGACATTATCTACTACTTGAGACACATTAGCTAATAAATAAAAGGAGGAAGGCCTTGGCATTCTGACATCAACATTCCAGAAAATAAGAGGCAGTAGAAATAATCGCTAATAAATATCTACATTATTTACCATGTGAAAATAAGGCCATAGTGATATTCTAAATTGTTTTGTTTCTAGGACAAAAGAAACATACAAAGTAGGGTTATTTGGAAGACATTACTAAAATATAATATTTTTGTAGATTCTTGATCAGATTGTTTAGTTAGGAAAAAATATAGCTGTCAGATTGTTGTTCCCTCTGGTAGGAATGACTCAGGCACATTTTCTAAGGCAGAATCATGTACAGAGTTTTTAATATGTGCCTGAGGCCATGACTGAAATAGAGTATAAAGGAAGAAGTCTTTGGTAGCCAGAATATATCAAGTTTTATAGGTAGACTTTTGAACAAAGGAGAAAGATGACTGGATATAAATTTTGAAATAATAATTTTAGCTTTTGTGATGGATATCGACTGTAGAAGAGCAAAAACAGAATCAAAGAGACCAGTTTGAAGGCTGTTATTACTCCCTAACCTTTCTTAAACATTTTCATAAAAATTAATGTTCCTTTCTAGATATGTTCTTCCAAAACAGAAATGGTTTGGAAGAGATCTTCAACTCCAATTTGGCCTGTAATTTGCTAAGAAAAATCAGTTTTAAAGCAAATCCAACTGTCCACCAACTAGCAATGGTGAATGATATGCCTTTAAAGAATAGTACTCATCTTTTACAGTCACTGGTAATGTGCTCTGATATCATCTCATTAGGACATTCCATATCCTCATTTCTTGGATGTTTCTTTCATATTTCCTCTTCTTTCTTCTCCAAAACCTTCCTCATTCTTACTCTCAACACGTTTTTTTTTTTTTTTTTTGCAAAGCCAATTGGAAAACAAAGAAATAAATTTTGTTTATACCACTTTCTCACACACCTATTTCCAAATGTTCTTCTGTGACATTGCTACACACTTTCTATAATTCTTGTATAAAAACACTTTGTTGTATTCTACTCCATGTTACTAAAATCAATATCCAACCACACATAGTTTATGGGAGGAAGGGATTTATTTCAAGCTTACAAATCCAAGGGGCAGTTCCATCAATTGTGGCGGGAGCTGGCTCCCTCCCACAGGTCCAAGCAGAAGGGAATCATCAAGCAGCTAGCACACATCCAGAGCAAACAGGCAGAGAGCAACAGAACTCAAACTGCTCTCTTCACACTGTTGGGTTGAAATTCAGATCTGGCCCCAAATACACCTTAGAGATGGACAATAAGATTCATCCCTAGTGACATGTCCCCCTGCATCAGGGTTCATCCCAGCTAGGGGCTCAAGTAGGAAGATTAATCTGTAATGCTTGAGTCTATGGGGGCATACACACTATCACATTCAAACTATCACATGCTTCAGACATTTTTTTTTTGTAGTATTGCCACCCCCCTAATATTCCTTGACTTCATTGTAGTGATGGTTGGTTTCACCTTATGGATCATTAATCACCTAATTCTCATAACCCACAACCTCTCCTTCATCCATAACTAAATATGAAAGAAACAATACTTCTATGACTCATGTTTCTTTGCAATGTAAGAATGTGGTATTTTGAGTGTAAACATATGTCCCCCATAGCCTAATGCAGTTTTGATTAAGATTAGGCTTATTACTTAGTCTCTGGTGGGCAGTACCCTGTGGAGGAGGCATGTCACAAGGGGCAGAGCTCAGTCCAGCTCTGCTATGTATGTTTAGAAACAGCTGAGTTCTGGTTGTTTGTATTTTATGGTACTCACTTTTTCTCTCTCATGCTGAAGTAAGTTGGTTTCTTCCACCATGATGCAACATCCTCTTTCCTCTCATAAGCTGCTGTGGGTCAGGTGCTTGTTTCAGAAAAGAAAAGGTAATTGCAACAGTGTTTTCCATCTGTTTTTGTCTTGAATTCACCTCAACAGTTTATATTCACATCTTTTTTTTTTTTTTTTTTTTGGCTTAAGTGTTTCTTTCAAACAAAGCTGATAAATTCCACACTGATGAGTTTCACAGAACTCAGTTCTCATCTAACCCAGGAACATTTGGGACAGCTGGTTAAACCATTTTCACTAAGCAGTTCACAGCTCACCCACTTAATGGCCCCCTTGCTTTGCCAGCTACCCATTCAAAGTCTTTTTCTTTTCTGACTCTTCACATTCCCAAACTGTCAGTCTTAACACACCCAGGAAATTTATTCTATTACACGCTACACCACCTACCTGGGAAATATTATCATGCTCTATAGTTTTAAATATAGAATTATACTCAAAATATTCTCATTTGTAACGTAAAAATGTCCATCTTTCAAAATTTTATATAAACTACATGATTCATAATACATTCTAGGTAGGTGTCTCAAGTATATTAATTTATATATGGATATTCTATTTCCCCTAAATCAAGTATAATTAATACAGTGAAAGACAAACCCCAAATCCCACATTATGCCTGGATCTATCATAAAACAATATTATTAGCACATCTTCTATGCTTGATGTTGAATATACATTCATTGTCTTTTCATGTATGGATGGGAAAATTTGTGCAGAAAGTGTAATATTCATTGTAAAGATCTATATAAGAATATTTGTAGGAATTGGAGAGAAACTAGTAGCATACTGAAAATGTAGATTAGTAGATAATTATGATCTGAGGAGCATATACAGTTATACAATGGTGCTTGCCTGCCTTCTACAGTTGTTTTTTAGGAGTGATAATTTACATTTATGTTTCTATTTTCCCTAAGTATTTGTAATAATTCCATTGGTATTCATTTAGAAACTTGAAATGATTAGATGCTCTGTCATAAAAAAAACTCAGTAATTCCATCATGAATCTTTTCAGAAATTTCATTATCTCTTTATTTATTGCTTCCAGGTGAGGAAAAATAATGGCAGTGATTAAAATAAATCCATCAGTCTCCTAATGATTGTGTATGAAGATGATTGCAACCATTATTGTTTGAAACAGGACATCATTATTATCCCAAAGTTGTGAAAGTAAAAAGACTAAAATAGATCTCACAGAGCTAAAATTAATGTGTTTTATAAGTCATAAATCTTCAGGTTCCTTCCTAGGGCTCTTGAGGAGACTCTGTTTGTTTCTTCTCAAGCTTCTAGAGTTGCTGATATTCCTGTTGAACACCCCTTTCCAACTTCATGGAAACGGTCACATCACTCTGATGTCTCTTCCTGTGGTTTTGTGGCCTTCTCCAAGCTTCTTCTTTTCCTTTGAGTATAATTACCCATTTGATGATTATGTTCCCACCTGGATAGCCCACAATATCTCCCCATCTTAAAATTTGCAAGTTAATTGAATCTACATTGTGTGAATATTTAAAATAATATATTTATTGTTTCTTAGATTGGGATGCGGATATTTTGCGGAAACTATTTTTCCTTACTACAGTATACTGAGCTATCTCTTTAACTAGGAAATAGACATGAGGGTTGACTTAAAAACTTTGCCATCTCTAGCAGCTAGTCATAAGCTAAGCATACAGAGGAATCATTGACAAAAATACTGTATTAGACATCAATACTCATTTCTGAGAATTTATTACACAGTTGCCCAAGTGTACATGCACATTTTTAAATTAATGGAAATATAAACTTTCAGTGAAATTTATTTTATATGTAAAGAGTAAGATGAGTAATGATATAATTACAACCAGAAGGCTCTTTTAGGAAAAAAAAATATGCAGTTAAACTTTCCCATTGTGCAGGGGAGCAAAGATTCAAGAGAAATAAGTACCATACCCATGGTTGTATCATTGATCTGTGATGGAGTATAAAGCCCCCTCATGGTCAGATTTGGCTTTCAGCGACTAAGACAGTTTATCCTCTCATCTACCTAACATCAGCAGCTCCCAGAGAGTACATAGGAAATATACCCATAAATTCTACTTAAAAATATTTCATTTATTTATTTATTTGAGAGGAAGAGAGAACAAGAGAGAGAGAGAGAGAGAGAGAGAGAGAAGCAGATGGAGAATGGATGCAACAGGGTCCCCAGCTATAGCAGAACTCCAGGCACATGCGCCACCTTGTGCATCTGGCTTACATGGGCCCTAAGGAATCAAACCTGGGTCCTTTGGCTTTGTAAGTAAGTGCCTTAACCACTAAGCAATCTGTACAGCCCAATTTCTACTTTTAGTAGCTGTTTTTCCTTTCTCCCTGTGTTGGTTTGAATATAGCTTTAAGATTATGTGGTATACATTTTTTTTATAGATCTAGGGAGGTTGCTCAGAGGTAGTGTTTGCCTTCTGTGCTCAAGGTCATTGGTTCAATTTCCAGCACGACAATTGAAATAAAAGTATTCAAAGCACATGAAAGACCCTTATTGTTTTATGTTAGATAATAGTGAAAATATTAGTGTTTGTATTTGATAATTGGGCTTCTTGTTCCTTGAAGGAATTAACTAGTTACTTGATATCAAATGTTTTTAACTTTAAAAGTTTATTTCCCAATAATAACTTGGAAAGAGAAAAGTAACTGTTTTAATTTTGAATTGCTTCTATGAAATGATTACAATTTAAATGGATCAAGTTGCCTAGTTCTCAATGAGGCAGAGTCCACAGATAAATAATTTGGGGGAACGCAAAATTCATTTGTGATGTTTTAGGAGGCAAGACACTTCTTGGCCCTATTAATTCATATCTATGATCTCTGCATGTGTTTGATGTTCTGTTTTTGTTTGTGATGAACTTACCAACTTAAATTGACAAAGATCAAGTAATATTATAATTCGGGTTTTTATAGTCATTGGATTTGTTCCTCTTATGTATAAAAGCATGACTCAAGCAGATCTGTGATGGTGAAAACGAAGCAGAGGAAGACAACCATTCATTCTGCCACTTCATAATGGCTAGCCTTTTATCCTACGACCCAAGGTCAATTGCATTGTCTTTGGTGAAAGATAGAGAACTATTGCTAAGAAAGATTTTACTGGGCAGCAATTCTGAATCTATTTCCTCTGATGAAATGTCAATAGCTCTCTAGGACAAAATGTAGTTTTTCTAGAAACAAAGGTGAAATTGGCTAGGGAATGAACTCTACAAATCAATGCCCTTCAATATAAAACATTGGAGATGGAAAAATTAAGATGTAATCCAATATGCCCTTATGTTTCCATCTTTTATATTTTAATTCATCTAGCATATTGCATTTTCTCCAAGAAACAATTTAGGGAAGCATTGATGTTCTTCTAATGCTTTTAGGGTCATAAAACATGAAGGAAAAAGTTAGCTTCTATGACCACGGAAATCCTTGAGAACTTGCAAGATCAGATCCTCGGGGAACAACGTTTCACAGGACACAGCCTGGATGAAGCACGGTATCAAAGAAGCCAGGGTACAGAAATTATTTATTAGCTGTCTAAAATAATATAAACCTACACATGATAGTTAAGATTGCAGTAAAATGTACATTGATAGTAATAAATTTTGTCTTTAGTTTTATTCGAATTTCTTTTGTTTACTGTTGCAAAAAGTCTTGAGGCATATGTACTCCATTATACTTGATAATTTGTAGCTAAGGTAGAATAATTTCAAGTTCAAAGACTACCAGGGCTACAAAGTAAATTCAAGGCCAGTCTGTGCACTTAGTGAGTGCCTGTTTCTTAATATTTTTTTAAGCCTGGGGATATTTATCAGTGTTATGTATGCCTAGCATGTGCAAGTATCTAGGTTCAATTGCCATTTTCATACACACAGAAAAATGCTTTTTCTCAAAGCACTGAAGTAGCCCCTGTGGGACTAAACACACAGATAATATGTTTACTTATAAAATGTTTATGCTAATATAATTTTTATAAACAGTGTGCCTGCTTAGCCAGTTACCTAAACACTTTGTAGTGCAGATAGTAATATGTTCAAAGGTGCAAAGCAGTAGGTACCTAAGTTCACAATTACATATAACTTTTATATGAAAATATATCTAAGAAAGAAGGAAATAAATAAAGGCAAGAGAAAAAAGTCACAAGTCAACATTGACCAGCTCAGGTACTGTGAGGTTTTAAGGTCTAGGATGAGCTGAGGTAATTTCTATTGTTTGGATGGCAATGTGGTAAAGCTACGTGGAGATTGGAAATGGAAAGTGAGCTACCCTCCCACAGGACTGGTACAATACTCAAGATTAAGCACCTGAAAGAGAAAATGTTTAGTAAGGTCATTTAAAGTTCTAATAGCAGGTAACACTGAGTATTGGTTTCAGGGCTCCTGGACCTCTGAGTAATAGAAAGCCTTTTGAGATCATCTCCCTAATATACCTCCATGTACAATAATGTCCTATAAAAATATTCAGAACTAGCCAGGTGTGGTGGCTCATGCCTTTAATCCCAGCACTCGGGAGGCAGAGTTAGGAGGATTGCCATGAGTTCAAGGCCACCCTGAGAGTACATAGTGAATTCCAGGTCAGCCTGGGCCAGAGTGAGACCCTACCTCAAAAAAAAAAAAAAAAAAATCAGAACTGGTAGAGCCCTGACACAAAGGCCTGATGTGAGCTACAAGACTATATTGAAAGGAGTGGCCCTCTTGTCCCTAGACATAAGCAGTGAGTGTGTCTGTCCCTCTACAAAACAAAATAATTTCTCCAGCAGGCACACAGACAGGGAACTGAAGAAAATGGATCAGAATTTGCACACAAAAGACACCCAGAACTTCCAGAAAAGAAGAATCATCTTTTGACCATCAGGAAGGAGAGACATACAGACAGTGAGAAAAGAGAGAGTGAGACAGTGTTCACATGCATCCATATCTCACTGTGGTAGTTTTCATATATAACCTCCCCAACGTATTCAGTTTTATTAAAGGTTCATTTCTAATTGCCTGGCTGGAAGAGATGTCATGGTGGACAGATCATATGGTCTTTGCCTAAGGTGTGTTTGGGGGTAGATATGGAATTCCAGCCTAAAGTTATGCTGAGTGCTTGAGTTCTACCTGGCGTTCCTGGTGTGCGCCTGCTTATGGTCCTGGTGGTGGCGTTTCCCTCTGCACAGACCTGTGAAAGGGAGCCAGCTTCCTCTTCCACTGTGGAACATTCCTTGGATCTGAGAGCTTCAATAAATCCTGTTCCTCCCATAAACTGTACTTGGTTTGGAAGTTCATTGCAGCAATGCAAATCTGACTAGGACACTCCGTTTCCTAAAGCGGAAGAGGGTAACAGATCTGGATCTCATGAATATATGCCAGGAGTGCCTCATCTATACCCGTTCTCAAGAAAATCTTTCCTTGTCTCTCTTCTTTATTCTTGTCAGGGTTAGCTGCGCCATGTCCCTAGCTCAACGTACTTTTCTGTTTGTTTTATTAGAGAAAGAGGAAGAAAGGGAAGGAGAGAAAGAGAGAGAGAAAGAGAGAGACAGAGACACAGAGAGAGAGAATGATCATTCCAGGGCCTCCAACTACTACAAACGAACTCCAGATGAATGCACCACCTAGTGCAACTGGCTTACATGGGTACTGGGGAATTGACACTGGGTCCTTAGGCTTTACAGGCAAGCGCCTTAACCACTAAGAAATCTCTCCAGCACCAAAGCTCAATATACTCTAATGCCAATTATTCCTTTGTAAAGCTTTCTTAAATATGTGTCCTAAAAATGAGAACCTCATAGATTGCTGGCAACAGCTAAGTCCATCACAAATCTTATGTAGCTTGTTCTGGCTCTGTCTGAAATCATCCCAATCTACCTTATAGTAAGTAACTGGGTCCTATACTTAACTCCATGTAGCTCATGAATTCATTCCATCCAAGTATGTTTACTAAGATTATTGCTTTACCCAGAAAAATAAAAAGTAAAATATTTCCTCAGAAATATGTATGAAAACATCAAATACAATATCTAATATGAAGAGATATTAGCAATCCAATTCTCAAACCCCAAGGCTACAGGGGAAGGATTAATTTATCAACATAAGCCAATTAGCTGATGGATATGAGATCCTTTCATAGTTTATAATGACTGTTTTTTGTTTTTTTTTGTTTTTTGTTTTTTGTTTTTTTTGTTATCCTGGGTAGAAATGTCCACTCAAAATCTTTATCTAAGTCAGTCAGGTTAAGGAAGAGACACTATCTGTGGTGAAAAGAAATATAGCAGGAAGTCAGTAACTGTAATAAATCCAGTGGCAAAATATGACCCCTTTAGAGAAACCGCCTACCATCTCTCTTACACTACCCATAGCTTTCAACTCATGTGAACCAAGGAAACAGTGCTCAGTGATGACAGAAGTGATGTAAAGGAAGCCCAATTATAGGAGCCAGTAATCACTATATCTAGCAAGTCAAGGGCATTTGCATGAATCCTGTTGATTCTCATCATCCACTAACACAGTGTTTGTCTTCTGTCCACATGTTTGCCAGCCTTCCTTGTTTCAGAAGCTACCGTGGGAAAGGGAATAATATCCCACCATAGACTAAAAATGTGATTCCCACTGGGCATGGTGACACATGCCTTTAATCCCAGCACTCAGGAGGCAGAGGTAGGAGGATCACCGTGAGTTCAAGGCCACCCTGAGACTACATAGTGAATTCCAGGTCAGCCTGGGCTAGAGTGAGACCTTACCTCAAAAAAAATTTTTTTTTAAAAAAGTGATTCCCTTGCACTACAAGTTGAACCACTTGCCCTCGCCATTGGATTGTAGGCAAAGAAGGTTGTTACTGTATTTTCTAGGGACATTTATCTTGACTATCAAGAAGATGGTGTGTTACAATGTCATATAGTGGAGGAAAAAATTGTCTGGAAAGTGAAAATCTTATAAGAAAGTCAGCCGGGCGTGGTGGCGCACGCCTTTAATCCCAGCCCTCGGGAGGCAGAGGTAGGAGGATCACCGTGAGTTCGAGGCCACCCTGAGACTCCATAGTGAATTCCAGGTCAGCCTGGGTGAGAGTGAGACCCTACCTCAAAAAACCAAAAAAAAAAAAAAAAAAAAAAAAAAAAAAGAAAGTCATATGACTAAAATTGGTATTTTATTGAATTAATAACAATAGAAATTTATTATTACTAATAATACAAGTTGTTATTAATATGAATAAATAACTAGTGCAACTGTTCTATAGTTAAAATTATACTGCAAATTTGAACATAAACTGTCAAGAATTTTGAATTTAGTAATATTTTGGGCTATTTCAACAGTCAATTAATATTAATTTATGTCAGTTTCTTATGTGTATGTTTAAAGCAGTTTAAAGCTTATTATCTTGGAGACTGTATCAAATAATGACTGTCTACAGAGTAACTTTAATTTATCACTGAAAAATATCAATGACAATGTAATGCCATTTCCTTGATGTCTGGATATCAAAGATAAGCCTGTACAGTTCCTCTAATATGATATCATTTGATGAATTTATGCTGAAAGACATGATTAAATACTCTGCTTCAATGTCTACATTCTATTATATAGGACATTAAAAGCTACTCGATTGTTATTTATGATATAATGAGATAAAATTCGTCTAAAAATGATCAGAGGATATTTGGAAACTTTCACACACTTCTAAAATAGAGTCAAAAGGCGCAGATGAACTACCCTTTTTTATATACAAGGACAAACATCACTGAGGTAGCTTTTCCCTTGATTATGGTGAGTGTCTATCCATGAGCTGAGTAATGATGACTAGTGGCACAGATTCCTAGAACCATGCTAACGCTGTTCATTAAAAGTACTCAGCTAATGAACTTGGAGGTCACAGGATCAATCCCCCAGTGGTCTTTATATTTCCTAACTGCCAACATGTGAAATAATTTAGAGAATTCAGACTGAAAATATATAGGCATTCAATCTCGTTAGGATCTTAATTAGGTCAGTCCCCTGCCATCAGAAACAAGCATCTCTTTGAAAGCATTTTGTATAAAAGAGTGCTACAAACAGTTTCATTACCTAGCATTCAAATAACTACATTTGTCTAACTTATACTTTAGTTGGCTTATGTGAATACCAAATTTTTTCCTTAATAGCAATGAGAAGATCACAAGATCTTGTAATTGAAGTTTATCCTAGTTTCTTCTCTTCCCCATTGCTTAAATTTCTGGCTCTTCTTCAGACAATGAAAAATGAAATGTATACAATTATATTTAGGCATGTTAATTATGAGCTATCTAGTAATTATTGACATTTCCACCTGTGTTGATATAGAGGGCTTAAGCACAGCCATCAAGATAAGGAATTATACATATATATTTATATTTATATGTATATATATAACATAATATAAATACATATATACATATACATATATTATATTATATATATATATATATATTATATTATATTTAACTATAGAGCTAATGTTAGCTACATAACTAAAGAACTGTGGAGGACATATATTGTAAGAATCATGGGATATGATGATGTGTCATGTACTAGTTATAAGGACTACCAGCTACATACAAAAAGTTCAATCTATCACATACTAGAAAAAAGCATATGTTTTAGAATTCATGTTGATAATTATAAGCTTGTATTACATACATTTTACTAAATTAGTTCAGCATAAACTTTGTTTGGAATGTTCATATTAATCAAAAGATTTTTTTCCATGGAAAATAATTATAAGTTGAACGGGAAAGTCACAGTTATATTTGCATCATATGTATTTTATCTATAAGTGACAATTTTTTATAATTGTACTATTTATAATTGGTCTCATTTCCTCAATAAGTATATAAAAAGATAAATTATTTTTAATTTACTAGTTGGTAAAAAGCAACAATATTTAAACTTTATGTTATGTCTATTTCTTTATTAAAATATTTGATTAAATTATTTATTTGCAAGATAAAGAGGTAGACAGAGAGAGAGAGAGAGAGAGAAAGAAAATGGTTGTTCCAGGGCCTCTACCCTCTGTAAACAAAATCAAGATGAATGCACCACTTTGTGCATCTGGCTTATATGGGTACTGAGGAATTGAACCTGAGTCCTTAGGCTTCACAGGCAAGTGAGTTAACTGCTAAGCTATCTCTCCAGCCCTCATTTGTATTTCTTATATACTCACAACACAAAAATTGTTGTATATACTTATATTTTAATTTATACTAGAATTGAAATTTAAACTATCTAAAATTATCATGCACAAAGTATCCTATTTTAATAAATAATTGTTAGGTGGTATAACATTATATATAATATATACATAAGAGAATGGAAAGAGTATTGGATGTTGATTAATATTATATATTAATATGTGTCAATAAAGTGCATGGTTTACAAAGTTAGTCACTCTTGGTTTTGTTTGTGATTTTATCACAGGATTACCAGTAAAGTTGTGTTCTCTGAGTTTCTGATACCTCCTTAAGTTTTTTGTGATATTAAAATAGTGTCCATTTAAAGAAGGTCTATAGGACAATGTTTGCACATGGTGGCAATGTGTTTGTTATTGTACAAGTTTCATTCTTATCATCGTCACAGTATAAAATGGCTGTAACCATTTTATAATCTGAGCTCTCTGCATTCCTGATGTTTGGGCTATGTTTAGAAATAAGAAGATTGTGTATTAAATAAGTGCTCATCACTAATTACACAAATAAACTATTGGTTTGAACCACGATGATAAGTTAATCCAAGTATGCCATATACTTTCCAGAAAGTAAAGCCTGTGGATGACATAAAACAAAAGAAAAATGAGCACTGCAGCAAAAGAAAATGAGTAAGGACTAGCTGTGGACATCTCAATGAAGTAAGCACATAGCATGGCTAGAATAAGGGCATAACATTAGGATTCTTGTTTTATACCATGACTTACTATGGAAATAGCCAGGCTACTACAGGATTTCTGACTGATGCAAAATCAACATTTGCAATCTTTTCATGGTATCAAACTCAAACCCAACATGACTAGGAAGTAATATAATCTAGAAGAGTGATACAAACTAAGTGAAAGAACATATCAGCAGTTACAATTACAAAAGAATTATGTCTTAATTATATATGTATATATATGCACACATACATACTCACATACATACTTAAGCAAACAAATCCACATATATATTTAATGATACATATGTTAGACACATAACTGTCTTTAATAATGAGAAAAGTGTTTTAACTATATGTAGTTTTAATTTGATGAAACAATAGATGTTTACATTAATTTTGATCTTAAGGATTAAGGAAAGCAATTTGGTTAAAATTTATTTAAATTTTGCAATTCTAATGTAACTTAGAAGATCTAGAGTTGAAAGAACTTTCTCAGGTTCCTAGAACAGAATGCATACATCTTGTTTACAGAAGAGGTGGGAAAGGAACAGAATTCTTTTAATGCCTATAGCACAGACACAAAACAATATAAGAACTCAAGTGCCCCCACAAAATTTGAAGCAGTTATGTAAAACACAGTGATCCTTCATCCTTCTTCTTCTTCTTTTCTTTTTTCTTTTTTTTTTTTTTTTTTTTTTTGCTGATTAGCCATGGGGAGGAATGGTGTACCCTGGACAATTCTTCAACAGTGTGTATTTCTGTGACCGCCCACATCCAGATCCTCCCTCAGCCATTTTCATTATCAATATAGTACGCATGTGTAACCATGACTGAGGGTCATTTATGATGACAGATCTAATATCAGCTGATTTTCTTCTCAGTGTGATACCATTTTGTTCCTCTGATGCACATTTTACAAATATTAAGGAAAATGCTTTCTATTTTCTTTCCTACCAACTAGTTAATATTAAACTAGCCCATGCTTTTTGCCTTTACTGCTTTTATGAACTTGGTTCTGTTTTCAGTTTTAGTGTTGCTTGATAAGATTTATAGATAATATGGGTACTTTTGCTGGATAATTTTATTTTCCATTAATGTTTATTCATTTATTCATTTGAGAGAGAGAGAGAGAGAGAGGGAGAGAATGGTCATGCCAGGGTCTGATGCCCCTGCCAACAAACTCTAGATGCACGCAACCCTTGTGCATCTGGCTTACATGAGTACTGTGGAATCAAACCTGGGTCCTTGAGCTCTCAGATAAGAGCCTTAAGAGCTAAGCCACTTATTCGGTGCCCGCCCCCCCTATTTTTTCAGGTTTTTAGTTAAGGTCTCACACTAGTCCAGGCTGTCCTGGAGTTCACTATGTAGCCTCAAGCTGGCCTCCTACCTCAGCCTCCCTAGTGCTGAGATTAAAGGTGTATTCCATGCCCCGTTTGTAATGCTTTTAAATGTATTATCAGATCCTGGAACATCTTAGCATATGTTATGGACTATTTTCTTCCTTGTTTTCATACTAATATCTTTTCATATTTTCTTTGAATAGATTTTAGATCTACCACATGTAGCTATATTGCCAAGTGATGTTTACTTCATTGGCAAATTGCTTTTCTCTATGTATTGCCAGTGCATGGGGTGCAAACCTATTATCAAAGCAAATGGAAGTGATAACTACACCGTGAACCCTTTTATAGACCTACTAGATGACTTATTCAAATGCTAGTTTTTTGGTCAACTTCTCTTTGACATTCATACACAGGGAAGGCAGTTAACAACTCCTGCAGATAGTTATATTAGGTGATAAGACTCATGTATAGGCAGATACACATAAGTTAGATGGATAGTTGCATGATATTCATGACTTGTGTATATTTTATTTAAAAAGATTACTAGTTTTACAATGAAAAGTTGATTATGGTATTTCACTTTCTTTGGAACAATGTAGTATTATCACAAGTTTCCCACTTGCTAATATTACTAATTTTCCACACTATGGACTAGGTTTAAGAGATAAGTCTGTGCGTATTTTTAGTACAATGTGAGTCAGTACAGGGAAACATCATTAATGTTACTACATTCAAAACTTTTTGAAAACTTTTTGGAAGCCAAATCCTCACAGAACCATTGCTGAAGCCCCTAAACCCTGATTACCCTTCTCACTGAGCTAGTGAGTTTTGATTCATTGAAAAATTATTCCTTGGTCTGGTTTTTCTTCTTCCTAGATAAGAAATTAAAATGTTCAGTCATAGATCCATTCCTGATATCATTCAATACAGGGTTGAGCTCACTTTACTAAGCCCTCCCTGTAAGCATCCACTGTACAGATCCTGCAGTAAATTTGTTCTGGCACCTATTGCAGTACTGGAGATCTTGGTCGGATCAGAATTCCCCAGACTTGGGACTCTCAAAATTCTCGGTTATTAGCCACATTTAGCAAATTGAGAAACACAGGCTCAGAGAAGAGTACCTTATGGAGAATTTCTTATAGCAGAATAGAAGCAGGAGAGAAGCAAAAGCCTAGAGGAATTTCTCACTTCCCGAGATGGAAAGCCTGAGCGATAGTCTCTGTCACATGGGGGGAAAAAAGTCTCTCTCATACACAGGCCTCAGGGCCACTTATATGAATTAGGCATCCTATGAGAACAAGCCTCATTGACAGGCACTGTGTATAGGAAGGGCCCTGATTGCTTGAGGGGACTAGGAAAGCTGCTGACTCAGGAAGGGGACACACACAAAACTCCTGAAGAGTTATGAAGAGTTAAAGCAGTTGCTGCTGATACCTACAACACTCTTGGATGAGACTGAGTCAGACTGGAGTTCTAGTCTCATCTGGGCAAGATGGCATTCCTTTCCTTGGGGTCGGTACCTAGCAGACAGTATTTAGAAAATATTTTATTTTATTTACTTCAAAGAGAGAGGAAAAGCAGACAGATACTTTAAAATGAGGTTAGGAATGTATGCAATATTAAAAACTGGTATAAGACAGGAAGATGTACTATGTTTGTGTTGTCCAAAGCCTGATTGAGATGAATCCATATTCTACTACTACCTTTTTTTTTTTTTAAGTTATGTACACTGTATATACAGTCATGTTGGTACCATTCATTAGCTTCCACCCTGCCATCCCCCCTCCTCAGAGACCTTCCTAGTTGGGGAATGTGGGTCGTACCTTGTGGGGTTTGCCAACAGTTATGTGTAAGAGGCAATGTCTCTGTGCATAATGATCCAACATGTGGCTCTAACAATCTCCCCACCCCCTCCTCCACAAATTTCTCTGAGCCATGATGGGTTCATTTTAGGCCTGCTTCAGTGATGAGGTCTTGGGAATCTCTGTGTCTCTGGATATCTGGTTTGGTAGGAATTGAGTGTTTTCTGTCTATCTCCTTCACCCTTGTGCTAGTACCAGGTTCACCAAGAAAGCAACACTCTTGATTATTTCCCCAATCACTCTTAGTTTCAGCTGGGGCCCTTTTGAAGTGTGATGGGCTGGTTCTGTCCTTATAATCTGCATCCATCTGAAAAATAGAAGCAAATTCTCAAATAGAAAGTAAAGTTAGTGCCAGATAAATGGGATAACCATTGATTTTTAAGAGAGAATTTAATAGGTATAAGCCCTCTTGTGGCCCATTATTGGTGGGAGCTTGATAATGTAGAGCAGGCTCATTTTTTTGATATGGTTCTGACTTGTTTCCAGCACTAGCTATGGGTTCCATTCCATTGAGCAGATCAGTTAGCCAAATCAAGAGCAGTTCATTTCCCACAATGGCTGTGTGCAACTATTTCACTTGTGTGAGCATCATGTCAGGTTGTTTGCTGCTGAGTAGCCTAGGCCACAAGTTGCTTGAACAGATATTGGTCATTTTTCCCCAGTCACTCATGTAGCACCTTCTGGCACTAGACGCACTGACTGTCTGGGGACTGACTCTCTTCCAGGTTCCAGCCAGGTCACTCCATGTTCTGTACCATCAGCATATGGTGTGTTCAGCAGTAGGGCCTTACCACTAACCTTTGGTGGGTCATCAAGTACTCTGACAGAAATCCATCTTCTTTTGGGAAACCTTGTAGTTCTCTCTGATCAACAGTTCATTGTGGATGGTAGCCCCATGCTGGTACTGGGAGTTAAGAGATCAGTGCCAAAGAAAAGAAGGAAGAAAAAGATAGATAATATGGAAGAGATAGAAAGAAGAGAGAGAAGAGGGGGAAACAGGGAGAGAAACAGGAGAAGATTAAGGTCAATCTTCATCATACCCTCTCCAGGGCCTTGTGATTCAGGTGTTCCCTCTAAGGACCTGATGAAAGTTCAGCCATTTAGTCTGTCTTTTAGGATATAATAGATGATGAAAGAAAAACTTTTCATGATAAAGCTGAGCTTTACAACTATATGAACACAAAGCCAAACCTGCACAGAGTACTTCAGAAAATTCTCCATACAGAAGAATCAAATAATCAACCTCAAGTACCTACAAGAAGCAGATCACAATAACCTAACTCAGAGAAGGCACAAAAAATTACAAGTCCAAGAAAACACCAAACCACATAAACCACAACAATATGGCAAGAATCAAATTGAACATCACAGTAATTACCCTAAATATTAATGGCCTTACTTCACCCATAAAGAGACATAAGCTAACAGGATGGATCAGAAATTAGATCCCCCAATCTGTTGCCTTCAAGAAACCCACCTCACCACTAAAGACAGATACCTCTTCAGGGTGAAACAGTAGAAAATTATATTCCAAGCAAATGGGAATAAGAAACAAGCAGGCGTAGCTATGCTGATATCAGATAAAATGACTTCAAACCAAAAGTAGTCAAAAAAGACAAAGAAGGCCACTTCCTACTTACCAAGGGAATGATCCATAAAGAGGATATCTCAATCATAAATCTTTATGCACCAAACACAAGGGCACCAAAATTCATAAAACAAAGCTTACTTGACAACAAAACAGAAATAACTACCAACACCATCAGAGTTCGGGACTTCAATAATCCAATCAGCAATAGATGGATCATCCAAATAGAAAATCAACAGGGAAGGGAGAACTCAATAAAACCATAGATCAATTTGGCTTAACTGACCTCTACAGAACATTCTACCCCAAATTCACAGACTACACATTCTTCTCAGCAGCTCATTAAACCTTCTCTAAAATAGAACATATACTGGGTCACAAAGCCTTCCTCCATATATTAGGAAGATCCACATAATTTCCTGCATGATATCAGATCTCAATGCTAGAAATTAGCAACAAAAGATCCACCAAGAATCCCACTGGCTCCTGGAAACTGAACAACACCAACACAGTTTTAAACAATAAATGGGTAGTGGACAAAATAAAAAAATGAAATTGTGAAATTTCTAGAAAGGAAAGACGATGAGAACACATCGCATCAAAACTTATGGGTCACAATGAAGGTGGTCCTCAGGGGAAAATTCACTAAGTGCCTTCATAACAATGACAGAGAGATCCCAAATCAATAACCTAACCATCTACCTAAAGGCACTGAAAAAGCAAGAAGAATCCAACCCCAAAAGCTCCAGATGGAAAGAAATAATTACAATGAGAACAGAAATTATTGAGTTGGAAACTAAGAAAACAAGAAAATTGATGAAGCAAAGAGCTGGTTCTCTGAAAACATAAACAAGATTGATAAACCCCTGGCCAATTTGATAAAGCAAAAAAAAAAAAAAAAAAAAAAAAAAAGAGAGACCCTTCAAATAAACAAAATTAGAAATGAAAAAGGGGAGGTCACAACAGACATAAGTGAAATTAGGAGAATCATCAACATTTATTTCAAAAACCTCTACTCCACAAAACTGGATAATATGGAGGAAAAGGATGAATTCCTGGACACATACCACCTACCAAAGCTAACTCAAGGCAGATTAATCTCCTAAACAAACCTACCCACCATCAAGATTGAAAAGGTAATCAAAAACCTTCCCCAAAAGAAGAGTCCAGGACTAGATGGCTTCTCAGCTGAATTCTATCAAACCTTCATGGAAGAATTGAAACATACTGTGCCACACAATCAGAGAACAGAGAAAGCTCCATAACTCATTCTGTGAAGCTAGTATCACCCTAATATTAAAACCAGGTAGAAGCCGGGTGTGGTGGAGCATGCCTCTAATCCCAGCACTCGGGAGGCAGAGGTAGGAGGATCGCCATGAGTTCAAGGCCACCCTGAAGATACATAGTGAATTCCAGGTCAGTCTGAGCTAGAGTGAGACCCTACCTCAAAAAACAAAAAAAACAAAACAAAACAATAACAATAACAACAACATAGGCAGAGATCCCACAAGACAAGAAAACTACAGGCCTATTTCCCTGATAAATTTAGACGCAAAGATCCTCAACAAAATCCTTGCAAACAGCTGGGTATGGTGGCCACGCCTTTAGTCCCAGCACTCGAGAGGCAGAGGTAGAGGATTGCAGTGAGTTTGAGGCCACCCTGAGTCTACATAGTTAATTCCAAGTGAGCCTGAGCCAGAGTGAGACCCTACCTCAACAAACCAAAACAAACAAATAAAAATAAAAATCCTCGCAAACTGAATCCATCAACACCTCAAAAGCATTATCCACCTTGGTCAAGTAGGCTTCATCCCAGGAATGCCGGGGTGGTTCACATAAATAAGCTTAAACACAAAAATCACATGATCATCTCGATAGATGCAGAAAAGGCTTTTGTCAAAATAAAACATCACTTCATGATCAAAACATTGGAGAGAATTGGCATGGATGGTTTATATCTCAACATAATAAAGGCTATATATAAAGCTCCTAAAGCCCAAATAATACTTAATGGGGAGAGACTGAAGGAATTGCCATTCATATCAGGAACAAGACAGGGGTGTCCACTCTCACCTCTGTTCTTCAACATAGTACTGGGAGTTCTAGCTCAAGCAATAAAGCAGGAGAAAGAAAAGAGCTATTAATTGGAAAGGAAGATGTTAAGTTAGCTCTATTCACTGACGACACGTTTCTATACGTAAGATACCTGAGAGACTCTATTCCAAAACTCTTGAAGGTGATTAACTCCTTCAACAAAGTAACAGGATACAAAATCAATGCACAAACATCAGTAGCCTTTCTGTATGCAAAAGACAAAGATACAGAGAAAGAAATAAGTGACATTGTCCCATTTTCAATACCAACAATGAAAAGAAAGTAAATACCTTGAAATAACATTAACCAAGGATATGATAGACCTATGAAATGAAAACAGAAAAACACTCTAAAAAGAAATTGAGGAGAACTTGAGAACATAGAAAGACCACCCATGCTCCTGGATAGGCAGAATTAACATTGTGAAAATGGCAATCTTATCAAAGCAGTATACAGATTTAATGCAATACCAATCCAAATCTCAACATTGTTCTTCACAGAGATAGAAAAAAATGATCTCAAAATTCACATGGAAAGGCAGAAGGCCTCAGGTATCCAAGCGTATCCTCAGCAGACAGTCTTTTCAAACAGGCTATATTTCAGGTTGGAGAGATGGCTTCACAGTTAAGGCACTAGCCTGCAAAGCCATAGGACCAAGGTTCAATTCCTCAGGACCCACATAAACTAGATACACAAGGCGGCACTTGTGTCTAGAGTTCATTCGCAGTAGCTAGATGCTCTGGCATGCCCATTTTCTCCCCCGCCCATTCTGCCTCTTTTCTTTTAAATAAATAAATTAAAGCAATTTAAAAATAGGATACCTTTCTCCTAATGCATATCACTTACACACACTCCAAAACTGCACTGTGCCTCATGAGTATGCGTTTTGTCTGGACAACAATGCACTCAAGTTTGTAAATTACAAGGGCATTTTTTATTATCTTTGGTCAGAGAATATTTTGCCAATTAACATAAAAATCATTCATAGAAAACATCTCTATGATTTTTTTAATCAGAGGTAGAAGATGAAAAGTTCATCAGAAGTCATTTCTTTTGTAATTGGCAATTTCATTATAATTTTCCAGATTAGCCACACAACATGGGCTCTTAGATTTTTTAAATAAAATAGGCATACATTTTTAATGCTTTAAAGATTTAAATGACTTAAATCTTAATGAGAAAATATTTTTTGTAAAAAAATGATGCTGTTGAAAATACTAATATCCTGGATAAAGACAGGAATAAGCACTTTGTCTGGTTTTGCTTATTTAATGAATCTACTTATTGCTACCCTGTTGACAATTCTAATCAGATGCAAATAGTCAGCTGCACATATCTTCCACTTCATTCTGCTGGAATGGATTATTTTCTAACAAACTAGGAAAATGCAAACGCTAAATGGCAAATGAAATGCAATGTCTTTATAAAGCCGCTTTATAGGCATTATCTAATATATGCATACTCTCATATTAATTCATTTTATTTTCTCTACCCAAACAGTTTTCATCGGATTTATGTGCATTATGCTATTTATGATGCTTAATGTAATTCAATATAATAAAGTATTTGCATTTCAACAGGGTCTTTAGTAGATTTTATGCCAAGAAGTTCACACAGCTATGCAAATCACTGGCATCTTAGCAGCCTCTAGACAGGGGGTTTCACGACCTGGCTTTATGATTGGCTGGTACTTAACTCTCAGACATGACACGTTTACAAAATAAAATCCCAGGGCTTTTATGAGGTAATCTCTAGACATTCCTCGCTTTCTGCTAAATTATCCTATACATTCCCTTTATACTCATCACATAATGGGCAAAAACTTTGCCTGCGCTTGTCTGACACCCTGCTGCTGTTGTTCCAGTTGCCCATGAACCCTCTTTCATACATAAAAATCCCTGAGATTTGTATTTTCAATAGTCATTCGTTCTAATTCCTGACTTACTTTCATACTAACTATACATGAGGTAACTTTGAATTTACTTTCCAAAGCCACAACTTTTAGTTATTTGTCTTACATGACCCCTCAATTAATTCTGGTGATATAGGCAAACTTCTTCCATACTTCATCTTTTTGTTTGTTTCTGGTATGTGTGTGTGTGCGTTTACATGTGTTCATGTCTGTGGACACATGTGTAGGCATGAGGATGTTGCATGTGTGTGTTATAATGCAGAGATCAATCTTGGGATAACTCCATAGTGGCCCTTGACTTTATTTATTGAGTCAGAATCTCAAACTGAACTGACATTTCAATAACTTGGGCAGCCAGTGTGCCCTGGGGCTCCATCTGTCTCCACTTTCTGAGTACTGGGAATAAAGGCACATGTACCAGGCTGGACATTTACATGAGTGGTAGGGAACAAACTTGGGGTCCTTATGCCTGCACTGCAAGTATATATGATGTACTCATTTCTTTAGCCCTTTCTTGCATTGCCTACCTAAATGTATTCTCTAACTCTGTCAGTTATGAAAGATTCTTCAGTAATAGTCTCACGTTTCTTCCCTCTTTGTGCCCTTTCACAACTGACATTCACTAACATTTGGCTTTAAAACCATATATTTTAAAAATATTTTCATATATTTACTTGTAAAACAGGACAGAAATGGAGGGAAATGGTAGGGAGAGAGGAAGGGAATGAGAGATGGTGGGAAGCAGGGAGAGAGGGAGGGACAGAGAAGTACAGGTGTGCCAGGGCCTCATATTGCTGCAAACAAACTCCAGCCACACCTGCCACTTTGTGCATCTGGCTGCATGTGCATACTGGGAAATGGATCCCAGCCTAGCAGGCTTTGCAAGCAAGCATCTTTAACCACTGAACCTTTTCCTACCCCTAAAATCTTATTTTAATGCCTCCTGAAATACCCAGCACACCTAACAAAGATGTAACTGCTACATCTTTGCTCTACATTATAAGCTTTCCTTACCTAATGACTCAATGGTAAACTCTTGAGTGGCTCCTGAAATATGCTCTCTCCCCAGTGTTTCCCATCAGTATACAGAGGAACTGTTTTCATGACCCACCTCTGTCTTCACTCACAGTGCACATGACAATATCATATCCTGATGGTCTTGCATCCAGAGTAAGCCACAGATATCTCTTCATTTCCTGATTGCCTTGGCTGCAATCTCAATAGAACCACCAATGCACATCACATTTTTTTTGCTACAGCCGCTTCTTAACAACTCATCCTATTTTTATATTAGTTCTCTACGAACTTTAGAGGCTATATTTGCTTCTAGCCTCAGAATCTGTCTCCCTCTTCCTTTCTAAAAAAAGTTCTGGATTTTGAAGTTGTGTAAGTTTAGTGAGTTTTTGGTGAGCCCATTTAATGAGGAAAGTACATTTAAATTAACAAAGGCCATTATGTCACACTCTTAAAAGATGTAGTTTTCAGAATAGGTGAGTTAGACTTATCTTTCAAAGTCTTCAAATATAAATGCATCACTTAGTAATTGAGGTTTCATCTTGGGAATTTTACAGTAAATAAATTTTGAATTTTAATCATTACCTTCCCTTATAAACATATAATATAGAAATGAATAATTCCACAGCAGTATCACTTAATCAGAAGGATGCTATAGCTGACTAGAAACAGAAATATTTCTGGAAATTATAAAGTGGATCAGGTCTTATTCATAAGAAAGCAAAACAAAATTAAAGAAATTAGAACTCAGCATAGTAACTTGTTAGCACTAAATATGTAATTTTAATAAATATAATTAAGATTTCCAAGTATCAGAAATAGTTGCAGTTCAGGATCAACTCATGGAAATTAGAGAAAGATCACACAATGGAAATAGAAAATATTACCCATACCTTGCAGACTAATTGAAACTCTGCCATGCATGTCTAGAATAAAATCTTTTGAAAAGAGAGAAATTCTGTATAAACTCAACTCTGGGAGGATTATGTTGTCAGGAATTTTTTCTCATTAGAGAAAATAGTAGAAAAACATCACATTAAACATTGGGAAAAGGCTACAATCAAGACAGATCTTACCAAACCAGATAACCCAGAGATAACTATTGCGTAGGCCAAAGCCAGCTAGGTTTGCTGGAGCCCCTGTGATCAAGATGCTTGCGCTCAATATTTGCATTCATAGCAGATAGACACTACCCTTACTTGTGTGGGGAGACCACTTCATGCAACAAATATTGAACCATCTTCAACATATTTCATGCATGTGATGATGTAGTCCAAGTTAATAAAACATTAAAAAATTACCAAGATGTGAAACAGGCATAGGCTGAACCAAACTCCTCAAAACCAGGAGAAGACCAGTTGACCAGAAAATAGCTTGGTATGAAAGATAGGTATAGAACAATAAAATTTCAATTTCAAAGACATGTTTTGTAACAAAAAAATTATACTAAGGGAATGGTAGAAAATTATATTAAAATGTAGGGGTACCACGCTTTAGTAATTAACAGGAGGCTTTCAAAATTGTACCAAAATCAGGGCTGGAGAGTTTGCCTACAAAGCCAAAGGACCCAGGTTCAATACCCTAGGGCCCACATAAGCCAGATGTTCAAGGTGGCACATGCGTCTGGATTTCATTTGCAGCTGTTGAAGGCCCAGATGTGCCCGTTATCTCTCTATATATACCTTATTCTTTCTTTCTCTATCTTTCAAATAAATAAAATAAATAAACCATTCATTTTAAATTGGAATCCTTGTGACTAAAAAATATACAGAAATCAGAGATAATGCTATGCAAAAAGTCAGTTTGATGACATAAAAAAATCAAGTTCAGGGCTGGAGAAATGGCTTAGTGGTTAAGCGCTTGCCTATGAAGCCTAAGGACCCTGGTTTGAGGCTTGATTCCCCAGGACCCACGTTAGCCAGATGCACAAGGGGGCACACACACCCAGCGTCTGTTTGCAGTGGCTGGAGGCCCTGGCTTGCCCATTCTCTCTCTCTCTCTCTCTGCCTCTTTCTTTCTCTGTCTGTTGCTCTCAAATAAATAAATAAAATAAACGAAAAAAATTTTTTTAAATAAAATCAAGGTCAGGTGTTCAGCTACATACACAAAGAGCACCCCTCCTTTTGGCCTGCTTCTGTGTCCTAGCCAGCAATATGTTTCCTTTAGCTTCAGTTTTTCATTTTCTGTTGATATGTGATCCTATAAATTTGTTTTGTATTTATGTTTACCATGTTATGCTTATTATTAATGCTGGATAGTGTTCTTATCTGAATTCAATTAATGTGCATTTAAAAATGCTTAATAACTATTACAAATTTTTGTTTTCAATGACGGTGTGGTGGTTTGATTCAGGTGTCCCCCATAAACTTAGGTGTTCTGAATGCTAGGTTCCCAGCTGATGGAGATTTGGGAATTAACACCTCCTGGAGGCAGTGTACTGTTGGGGATAGGATTATGGGTGTTACAGCCAGTTTCCCCATGCCAGTGTTTGGCACACTCTCCTATTGTTATTGTCCACCTTATGTGGGCCAGGGGATGATGTCCACCCTCTGTTCATGCGATTGCTTTCCCCTGCCATCATGAACTTCCCCTTGAGCCTGTAAGCCAAAATAAACCTCTTTTTCCCCAAGCTGCTGTTGGTTGGGTGATTTCTACCAGCAGTGTGGACCTGACTGCAACAGATGGATTATTACTGGACAATGTGTTATCTGGAAGTGGGCAGCATTGGAGTGGGGCTATCAAATTATTTTCACAATGATGACTCATGGTCTACCTAATGCTTTCATTTACATTGTTGGGTCTTCCTTCACTTGTTCATTGCTTATGGCCAAGAAGATGGCTACTGTAACCATGCATCTTTTGTCAAGCATGCACAATGTGGCAATCACAAGCGTGAATATTCTTTATTTAAGAGGCATTGTTTTATTCTTAATTTCATTTGATATGAAAACCACTGAATATTGCTTGTTAACAAAGTTAACACATTCATTAATTACTCATAAGTGACTTTAATATTCAGGAAACAATCATGCTCACAGGAGTATACATTATTAACTAATGCAAATTATGGTTTTTTGATGTTTCAAACTGTACCCAGTATACAATTGTGAAAAAAAAATCTGAATGATTATACTTCCTGTAAATATCCGGTTTGACCTATTATGGATTCATTTGTCACCATCCATTTTCTCGTATCCACATGTGCTCTGCAGTAGGATGCTAAAGTCATATGTCATCCCTTATTTTTATTTTAAATACTGTAATTAAAGTTTGCTATGTATTCTATAAGTCTTTTGAAGGATTCTTTAATATGTATCATATTACATTACAAATTGATCACCATTCCTGACACGGACAGTGAAATATGAGAGGGGGAGGAGTGTGTTATTTATTTTTTTTAAACACACTTTTTTTTTTTTTTTTTTTTTTTTTGGTTTTTCAAGGTATGGTATCTCTCTTTGGTCCAGGCTGACCTGGAATTCACTAGGTAGTCTTAGGGTGGCCTTGACCTCATGGCAATCCTCCTACCTCTGCCTCCCAAGTGCTGGGATTAAAGGCGTGTGCCACCATGCCTGGCTCAACACACATTTTTAATGATGGCATTGATGGCACTCATGTTTCAAAACATTCAAAGAAAATGTATGTATGCATATTATTTCCAGGTTTTAGTAAATAATTCTATATTGGCATTATTTTTAGTTCTCTGTCTAATGAGAATTGATATCTAATTGAAAAATTTAAATCTTTCTAAAGCAAAAGAAGTCTTGGCGTTTATGCAGAAAGCTCATTTGCATATTTTAAGTCACTGATTTTTGTGTAAAGCCCATCTTGGCCCACAATGTTTTTCTTTTGCTTAGCATTTAACATGCTTTTAAAACATATTATTTGTCTTTATTTTTGCTGAAAAAAAGAACAAATCCTACTTATGAATAGATTCTTCTTCCATTTGGAGTTGATTTCTGAAGGGTTTGTAAAATATTATCTAGAAATCTAATCTCTCTCCATATATATGTAGATATATATCATAATAAATAGATGAAAATAGATTATCAATCATATACTCACTTTCAATCACTTAGTTCAACATAATGCAGGAAAATAACTCAAAAATTAAATATGCTGTTTCACTTTAAGATTATTCTAGTTTCTTTAACTTGGTAGAAAAATGTACACAACCTGATTGATTTGCTTTTCCTATGTTTTCCATAACTCATTTAATTTGTATCACAATCACTTGCAATTGTTATAATACATAATGAGAGTTGTCTGATTGACAGGTAAGGAATAGCTTTAAAGTAAAATCACATGCATAAATGTAACTGAAAATAGAAGGAATCAATACTTAACAACAGAACCTGTCAAACAATTATCTGTTACCTTTTCAATCATGCATAGTCCCCCAAATAGTCCCTTTCAAGAATGTTTTGCTATTATAAAATAATAACATAAAGTATGTAATAGAATTCAAAGTACAGCTCGTGACATTTTTATTCTTGCTAATACTATAATTTCTTACTGCTATTTCAAATGTCATTACCATAATTCCTTAAATTTTTTTTGCCTCTAGCTTCTTCTAATATCATGGTATACCACATGAAGAATGTTTCAAACAAATGGTTACTTCCCAGGTTATGATTACCTGAAATTTTTGATTCTCAAATGTATTCTCCTGTCATATTTGTTTTTCTTGTTTTAAAAATATCAAGTATTAAAGTTTTCTTGTGTTAAAATGTGTATTAATGGAAGCATTTTTATACTATCTCAACATGGATTCGTTTTTAAACTATCTGACATTATTAAAGCTGTATTTCAAGCTTTAAATTATCACTTTTATTTTCTACAAGATCTTTACATACTTTGATTCCTTTTTGTCTATTATATGAAGATTAATCTTTGAATTTATCATCATTTGCATGAATTGTCAACTTCATTATTATTCCACTTTCTATAATCTCTTCATCTTGAAATAAGTTTGATTTTCCTCTTTTTTCAAAAAATGACATGACATCACATTTTTAGTGATATACAAAAAAGTCTTGTTTAGTACAAATTGTTAGGGGTATTATCATTAAAAATATTTAACAGCAAATCTTGCTCATCATATCATATTAATCTTAATAAAATACAGTAAATGAATAACATATTATCTTTTTTATTGAAAGGAGTTTCATCCAATGACTTAGGTAGAATATATAAAAGTAACTGAAAAGAATTATGCAATGGATGGTGGATAATGTGTACATGGGGGAGGCTGAGAAGATTGCACAGCAGGTACGGGTGTTTGCTTTCAAAGCCCACCAACCTGGGTTCAACTTTGCAGCATTCAGTTAAAGCCAGGTGCAAAGTGGTACAGCACTTACGACCCCAGAGCACCTACAGCAAGGGAGGCATGGTCCCAATGACGCCTCTGACAATGCGAGGTGAGCCTGCAGAATCAGAAGTCTGTGGGACAATGGATCTGTCAATGATTTCCAGTCTGACAGTAAATTTTCAAAAGCATTACTTCTGGTTTCAAAAAAGCTGGAGTGAAGAAAACTCAGAGTTGGTCTCTGATTTTTCACATGATCATGACATGTTCATGCATAGAGCTCTTGCCCACAGTCATGAAAATGAAAATTATGCACACTGGGAATTAGAGATAAATGTAGATATATGTGTAGAAATTACAAATATACATTAAGACTGATACTATTAGCATATCAGTTATAAAATAAAACAACTGAAAAATAATTTTTTAACAATTAAATATCAAAATAGTTCATAGAATACTAATGGTAAAACTCAATAATTTTTTATTTTCATGTATTTTTGAAACATATATTATCTTTCCCACATATCAATTAACTTCTAATGAATTTTTACTTCCTTATATGTTACACAGGATGGAATATCATTATGTTGGACTAATTGCCTACCTACTCTACCACTGAAATATTACTGATATCAGGATTTAATATGGTAGAAAATAAGTCAGAAAATATCACATGTGAACTCTAACACTAAAATATATCTTTGAGAATATCTCCAAAATGTTCAATCTTGATACATGTAATCATGACTAAAGTAAGGACAGCACAAATTAGTACATTCAGAATTCTTCAAACATGTCCATGACACATAAATGTAACAATACAGGCATAATATACCTATTGTGATGCACTTCAAATGTGAGACAAATCTAATAATATGAAGAAAAAACACCTCACTAAAATTGGCTCTACAAGTACAAGGAAATACGAACAAACTGTCAGCAGAGGAATCTAAAGTTTTGTGAAATTATTATTTTTAAATTCACTGGCTCTACCTGTTATCATAGGTATCATTCCCCAAAACCTTTTCAAATATTAGTGGAACTATGAGACAAAACAAAACAAACAAAAGCAAAAATCGCAATTAGCACTTTTTAAACAGCATTATCCACAGAAGTGGAAAATCTACAAAGTATCAAAAACTCAAATTCAGCTCAGTACTCAATTTGTTACACCCATTCATTTTTCAGCTCCACAAATTACTCTCAGTAGATGACAAAAAGTTGATTAAATTTCAAAGTCTATTCCTGAATAAAGACTTAGGAACCTAAAAATAGAAGAAACACTTCATAGATTTGTATTCCCAGGAATAGAATAAATCTAAAGAAGCATTATGGAGATAAAACTTTCCATTAATGTCAAAAAGTTGAACAAACCTGTTTTTTCTATGCCTGTTCTTTAACATTTTTCTATCAGTCTTAGACTACAGTATAAGTGAAAAATAAATAAAAAGCCCAAATTCTTTAAAAAGCATGGAATACCGTATTTGTAAAAATATATTATTATCTAACTTCAGCATATAATAAAATAAATTTCAAGGAATGAGAATTCATTACTTTGAATTAATAATTATTCAATGTAACTTCTAACATGTTTAAGAACATCAAAAACAGAAAATTTCCTAAAAGAAAGCAAATAAGTTTTCTTACAGGATGACCCCATGGAGACTACAAAAGCCCCCGTGAAGGAAGCACTCTGGGAGACAGGGCAGGGGAGAGGGGCACAAAGGATAAACCATAGAAAATATTGCCAAATTTAAATATGCTCAGATACTAACTACCCAAGTTAAAAATAAACAAAAATGAGAATAATATGTAAAAGCTGAAAAAATTCTTATAATTACCAAAACAAGTTAAATTAAAGAAGCTTAATAAAGTAAATTCTTGCTCTTTTTACAAAAACAATTTTTAAAATCACAAATTAAAAAATTAATATATTCCAGTCAAAATTAGTACCCACCACCACCACCACAGCCACAATCTGACTTCCTCCTCTTGAGGCTGCATAGAAATGACACAGGCTGGGCTGGGGAGATGGGTCAGCAGTTAAGAGACTTGCATGTGAAGCCAAAGGACCCAGGTTTGATTCAACAGTACCTACTTATGCCAGATGCATAAGGTGGCACATGCATCTGGTGTTTGTTTGCAGTAGCTGGAGACCTTGGTTTGCTCTCTCTCTCTCTCTCTCTCTTTCTCTCCCTCTCTGCACCTCTCTCTTCAAATAAATTACATAAAATTTAGAGGAAAAAAGATAAAAATAGCACCAAAAAGAGAGAGAGAGAGAGAGAGAGAAGAAATGATACATGACTTTGGTATGTCCTTGAGAGCATTGGAGCCTTATCTTAGCTGTTTGGTGTACTGTAACTCAAGAGTTATGGCTCTAGAAGATCCTAGTCACCCAGTGCTAAGTCATCTGTCACTCTCCACTCAGGATCCCACAGCCATGCTCTAGGGTGCCTCACTTTCCTTCTGAGCTCCTATTTTCACCCTTGTGCTTAAAGTTTACATTAAAATATTTTCAAGAAACTTCAACTTTGTTTCATACTGGTTGCTTCCGAAATTCTTTTCAATATCAAAGCCACAAATCCTGGGTTGAGTTCCTAAAATGGTAAGGGAACTCCTCAGGCTTCTGGGGGTCTCAGCCTGGAGCTGCGACTCCATACCCTCTCGGCTGGCACCCTGTGACAGTGATCATTCTCCAGTATCAACAGACTGTTTCAGTTTTCAAAAATAATACGTGAAAATAATAATTGTAAACCTGAAACAAATGCTACAATTTATGCATTTTCCCTCCACATATTTTAAATCAACTTTTTATAAACCCATTGAAGATACAAGCTTGAAGTGCCATCTGCTGTTCTCCAATTCCAGGCTGTCTTTCCTAATCCAAGTAAGGAAGACATCTGTCTTCATACATAGGAGACAGTCTTTGTCTTACCTTCTCATTTTTCTTTTCCTTTCCTTTAAAGTAGAATCTTGGGGATAAAAAGGAAGATTACTATAGAGAAGATTTCAAATCTCAGCTTATACATGATCAACTAAGTTTCAGCACCAAAATTATGATCCATGATAGTGCGATGTCAAGCACAATTTTTACAGGTGTTGGGAGCAGTGGTGAACAAATATTATGACAGAGGTCATCAGGAACAGACATGACTCCACAAAAGGGTTTGGTTTTAGTTAAGGAAGCCAGAAGAGTTGTATTTCGTTTCATTATTAAGTAGATAATATCCTATGCTATCAGCATCCCTGGTGGTCTAGGGGTTAGGATTCAGTACTCTTGCTCTCTCTCTCTCTCTCTCTCTCTCTGTCATTGTCTCATATGTAACCATTGTGCTTTATTCCCTGGATTTTACATAATACAGGGATAAAAAGGAAGCAAGCATTCATTTAGTATTGTTAGCAGTTTAGAATTATTTTTAAACCATAGATGGATTTTTACGTCTCAGATAATTATAAAAGAAAGTACATATTGTTCAATATTGACAGATTATTTTAATTCATCTGATAAAAAAAGACTTAGGTGCATATGTCTGGAGTTTGCTTGCAGTGGCTGATGGCCCTGGTGTGCTCTCTCTCTCTCTCTCTCTCTCTCTCTCTCTCTCATAAATAAATAAATAAATAAATAAATAAATGTGATTCTCTGGGACTCCTGCCTGTTTCTAGCTCAGTGTTTCGTGTTGCTGAGTGGACAATATTTTATACAGTCTGTCTGTTAAATGCTTGACACCAGAAACACCTAAGTTACCTTTGTTACTGCTGGCACAGAAGCACCTACCAACCTGGGTAGGTTTCAGCCCTAGCTGAGAATAAGGAGCTCACTTTCTGTAATTTAGTAGGAGAAGATCAGGGGATACTGGGTCTATTGGAAGATATATGTTCACATTAGTGCTGTTACCAGAGGTGTTGGGCAATAGATGATTCAGCTTGTCACACTCAGTATGGATTCCTTGCATGATATGTGAATTTTGTTCCTATAGTGACCTTGATTATAGTGAATAGAGCAGCTTTTGCATAATAACGTAAATATTGGGAGTTATTAATTTTAAAAACATATTTATACATGTTTTAAAATATTTTACATATTTAGTTCTTTGAAAGAGAAACAGACAACTAGAAAGATACAGATACAGAGAGAAAGTGAATACAGGTGCACCAGGGTCTCCAGCCACTGCAATGAGCTCCAGAAACATGTGCCACCAAGACCTAAGTGAAGTCAGGGGAAGAGATTGAATAAAGGAAAGATGGACGGAGGGCTAATCAAAATCTAAAAGGATATAAATAAGTCATGTGGAAACCTACTTTTCTGGACAATGGAATACTCAGGAACAATATATTGTTACTAGAAAAGTTTCAGTGCCAGGGATGGGATACCAATTTCCAATGCCCCAGGTCCTTTTCTCTCTTTCTTAAATATTTTTGAATCCAAGTTTTTTTTTTTTTGCTTGCTTTTTTTCTATTGACAACTTCCTTGATTGTAAACAATATCCCATTCATTCCCTCCTCCCACTTTCCCCTTTGAAACTCCACTCTCCATCATATCCCCTCCACCTCTCAATAAGTCTCTTTTTTATTTTGATGCCATGATATTTTCTTCCTATTATGATGGTCTTGGGTAGGTTGCACTGTGAGGTCATGGATATCCAGGCCATTTTGTGTCTTGAGGAGCACATTGTAAGGAGTCCTACCCTTCCTTTGTCCCCTACATTCTTTCCACTACCTCTTCCTCAATGGACCCTGAGCCTTGGAACGTGTGATAGAGATATTTCAGTACTGAGCTTTCCTCTGTCACTTCTCAGCACCATGATGCCTTCTGAGTCATCCCAAGGTCACTGCCATCTGAAAAGGGAAGCTTCTCTAACCAAAAGTGAGAATAGCATTAATATAGCATGACCAGGGAGGTCATGATGCCCCCAAAACATTACAGGCCATTGCCCAGGCCCATGGTTTCCCAACAAGAATAGATGGTAAGACCCTATTGATGAAGACTCCACATACTTGGGCTGCAAGGTCACTGAGAAAACCTGCTGGAGCTGAGCTGAAAACCTCCTCTATGTAGACCAGCTGAAAGAAAGCTGGAAGAAGTCATTCTGCATACAGTTCAATGGGAAAGAGAGAAATCACAAGTGAAGATACTCAACAGTGGACACTGCAAGCCTTATATTTGCCCATCCAGCCCAAATGAGCCAACAGGTACTATAGCAGCACATCTGTTATGGGGGAAACCAACTGCCCTCTAATTTGACTGGAGGCCTGCTCCATGGGAAGGAATATGTCACTGATACTGAAAGCCTACAGCAGGGGTAGTCATGAGCCCTAGGGGTGTAACGTCTGATGATGTCTGTCTAAATGTATATACTAGGCTCACCAAACTGCCCAGTATGCACTTCTCTCAATGTCTGTACCCCTATATTAATGCTACTCTCACTTTTGGTTAGAGAAGCTTCCCTTTTCAGATGGCAGTGACCTTGGGATGACTCAGAAGGCACCATGGTGCTGAGAAGTGACAGAGGAAAGCTCAGTACTGAAATATCTCTATCACACGTTCCAAGGCTCAGGGTCCATTGAGGAAGAGGTAGTGGAAAGAATGTAGGGGACAAAGGAAGGGTAGGACTCCTTACAATGTGCTCCTCAAGACACAAAATGGCCTGGATATCCATGACCTCACAGTGCGACCTACCCAAGACCATCATAATAGGAAGAAAATATCATGGCATCAAAATAAAAAAGAGACTTATTGAGAGGTGGAGGGGATATGATGGAGAGTGGAGTTTCAAAGGGGAAAGTGGGAGGAGGGAATGAATGGGATATTGTTTACAATCAAGGAAGTTGTCAATAGAAAAAAAGCAAGCAAAAAAAAAAAAAACTTGGATTCAAAAATATTTAAGAAAGAGAGAAAAGGACCTGGGGCATTGGAAATTGGTAAAATAGATTACTGATATTTGCTAGAAAGATCTACCTACTGATATCTTTATGACACAAATTTTACAAAATATGTCTCTAAGTTGTACTGCACTTGTTCTGTGCATCTCTTGTTATTTGACATTATTTAGAATTATTTAGAATTCTAAGTGGATTTATTTACTAATATTTTGGTCTATAGCTTTCTTTAAGGGCATGAGAAAAAGAAAACACACAGGGTGTCAATGTCATGTACTTACATTCATATATTCCCATATATGTTGCCCAAGTTAGAATTTTAAGAGTAACACAAAGACCCATGGACAAACAAGCAGTCCTTCATTCTGTGCAAAAATTAAGGCCAAGGGACTGGAGGGATAGGCACTTGCCTGCAAAGCTAAAGGACCGAGGTTCAGTTTCCTAGTATCCATGTGTACCCAGATGCACAAAGTGGCCCCATGCGTCTGGAGTTCGTTTGCAGTGGCTGAAGGCACTGGGGTGCCCATTCTCTCTCTCTTTGTGTCTGTCTTTTGTGTCTGTCTCTTCTTCTCTCTCTCTCTCTGTATCTGCCTCTTTCTCACTCTCTCAAATAAATAAAATATTGTTTTAAAAAATGAGGCAGAATTTATCTTGTTAGATAGAAATTAGTATCATTCGTACAACAGTAATAAAAAATGCTTAAGATTATTGCATAATTATAAAAATATAGCTTTGGTGAATGATATTTTCCTTAATTGTTCAAAGACAAGTCATAGAAAATCAAAACACACCATTGTATTGCTGGACTTTTATATTGTTTATATTACTGTGTCCAAAATAACCTGACTATGAGGTCAGGACAAAATGGAGTTAAAGCAGGAGTGTAAAGTGAATCATCCACATTCCTCAAGAAATTGTCCAGCCATTATTGCTCCCCTGCCCAAGGCTCCAGGTCTAAATTTACTGAACCCTTATCTCTCACTGGGTCACTTCTTGTCTCACCCCATGGCTAATGTAAAGAATGGAGATTCACTGCCCTAACAAAATTTCCTTCCGTTACTTCCCTTCCCCCAACTGAAAAGCCTATAAAGTCCACTATCTGTAACCCCAAGCACACTGCTCTGCTCCTGAGAGTCAGTCTTGGCAGCTCATGTTCCCTAGCACTCCCCTCCCCCCAAATAAAAACTTCCATCTTTGCCTCAGAGTGTGACCCTTGGTCACTCCTGAACCTTACATGTGGTGCAGTGGCTCACACAGGAAGGCTTCTGATTGCCCTCTTTTGTGGCCAGACCTCCTTTTCCCCTGAGCGGACCACTGAGCTGCCATTTGACCCTCTGAAGGCCTTGGACCATCTCTGCCTGATACAGGCTCTCACACTCACCATGATTTGGCCTCACTGGTCTTCCCTTCTCTGTCTCCTTCGTGGTACGTGTCCGTCTCTCTTGGGTTGACCTGTCTCAGGTTTCACCCCTCCTTATGGAAGCCATGCTGGCACGCCAGGCTCCACCCCTCGGCCACTAGGCCCTGACCCCAGGTCTCCAGAAAGACGCACTCTTAAGGGGTCTACCACACCTTAAGAGGTGCCTTTTGACTCGGTTGCACCATCTCAGGACACCTGCTCTCCCTCTCCCTCCTGAGCTCTCATCTTCCACTGCCAGCTGCTTTCATGTTCCACAGCCAGCTGCTTTCTCCATCAGGAGCACAGTCGCCCTCCTCGCCCACTAACAGGCTAAAAAGCCAACAGTTGCAACCTGTACGGCCTCTGCCCATGTGGGAGGTGCAGGCCCCGTTCACCCTAATGGGCCAGGGGGTCATATTGGTGTTCTGTGTAAACCCAGCTTAGGCTCTGGTTTATTATTTATCTCTCGCCCTTGTTTTGTTCTTTTCCTGTCTCCTTAGGAACTTAAAGCCTCTATGACTCCTGGATGACATCTTGTCTTCCTCTTCAACTCTGCTTGGCCACATCCATAATCTAGACAATGGGCCCAAATAGCCTGAAAATGATACTTTTGATTTTGAAATCGTCACTGATTAAAAAACAAAAACAAAAACTTCTGCCAATGTACAGGCAAATAGTCTGAAATACTCTATTTTTCACTCTGCATGCACAGCCTTCTCTCTGACCTACCTGCTTTTCTCACCAGGTCCTTCTTGCCGTCTCACCCCAACAGCTCCTCCAGCTCCCTCTGTCTCTTCTGACTCCCTGCCTGGTAACAAGGTTTGATTTTAGTCTCCTGAGTTGTAAAAAAGCAAATAGAAGTTTAAAGTGGAATTCATGACTTCTGAATAAATGAATGAGTGAATACATTTTTACTGTTGAATGTGCCCCAGAAGAAACAGTAAAAATCATTAAGATAATAGACAAAAAAAAAAAAAAAAAAAAAGGAAGATTCTCCTACTCTTTAAGAGTTGTAAACTGACAGGTTCAAAAGCAGCCTATACCCCTGAGGGAGCTCTCCCTGTAATTCAGGCAGGGAAAAGGCTCTTTCTTAGCTTCCCTGCCTTGCAGAGCCAGGGAACTGCAAACACAGGGAATCTCAGGATCCTGGCCCCAGCATGATGATGAATAAATGAATGCCAAGTTGTTATGGGGACTTCTTATAAGAAATTTGTAACTATTTTAGACTTATAAAAAATTGTAACTGTTTTATCTTTACTTTATCTTTCTATGCTTCCATGGAACTCCTAACAGACCAGAGCCTCAAGATTTATATTTCAACTTAAAAGTGATTGATACTAAATCTGTAAAAAAAAAAGTAAAAAAAAAAATTCTAAAATTTCAAATAATGTTTAAATCTGCTTTGAATATTTTTTAAAAATATGTTTCAGGAAACTTATAAGAAGCAAAGTTCCAAAATCTATGTTTATTCTGGGTAAATAGCATAAGTCATATCTGATATTAAAAAAAAAAATCTTTCTCTAAAAAAAGTTATTTCAAAAGGTCTTTTGAGGGAAAAATGGTCTTATTAAAAGTATTATGGTAAGAACTGTAGAAGTTTTTGTTGATACTTATGAGATGCATTGACTGAGAAAGATAGACTGGAAAGAAAACTTTAAATGTTGGGTGTTAAATGTTTGATGAAAAACATTGTGACAAGCCGGGCGTGGTGACGCACGCCTTTAATCCCAGCACTCGGGAGGCAGAGGTAGGAGGATCGCCATGAGTTCGAGGCCACCCTGAGACTACATAGGGAATTCCAGGTCAGCCTGGGCTAGAGTGAGACCCTACCTCGGTAAATGAAGGTATGTAGATGAAGGTATGAGTAAAGTATGCAGATAGAGAGATGAGTAAGCTTAAATAAGTAAAAGACAAAGTAATTAATCAGATTGCAGACTTCTTGAGATATAAAATGACTTTGCCTAGGGCTTGCATCAGACTAACAAAATATGGCCCTGGCTGGTAGCAGGTTGCTATGGTATTCAGGTTGTAAACTTAACTTTAACTCATTGATGTTAATCTGGTCATAATAATGGTTATGAAAGACTGAATTTAGAGTACCCAAGCAAGTTATTTAGGTTCCTCTCTTTGTCAACCTTTTAAGTAATCTTTAAAGTTAAAATTGACTCATTAATATTCTCTCCTAAGGTACAGATAAGGTATCATATCTAAAACCCTGCCTCAAAAAAAAAAACTCACAGAGGAACTATTTACTCTTTTTTTTCCTATTTTATAATGTAAATAGACCATATTTGAAACATTAAACAGTATTTATCTGTCACGTACTTAAAAAAACTATTTTTATGGTGAACAGTAAGAAAATTCTAAACAAAGTTATGTTGTGATTTAAGATGTAGTTCTTCAATTCCTCCAACAATCAGTCTTACTACTTTAATTCTAACTTATGTCATTACTGAACAAGTCACCAGATTATCACAGGCAGAATTATAGAGTTGGTTAAGGTTCAAATAATTAAAGATTGTGTCATAAAATTTTGTGTATGCTAAGAGATTTAAAAATATTTCATTTTTGACTCAACAATTAAAGGTGCTTATTTGCAATGCCAGATGCACATAGTGAAATATACATTTGAAAATTGTTTTGAACATTGTTTGCAGTAGCAAGTGGGCTGATATGCTCATTCCCTCTCTTTTTCATGAGACTTGTCTCCTTTTTTTATTAGGTCATGACAGTTTAATCCAGTTCCTCTATTCTTTGGGTATGTTAAATATAACTAAAGTAATTTCAAAAACTTATAGATTGAATGCACATCTTATTTAGCTTTTAAGAATGCTTACTCTTCTCAAAAATGCATGTATATAAAGGTATACCAATTCTGATATGTTTAAAAATTATAAAATTTGCGGGAGTGATGGCACATGCCTTTAATCCCAGCAGTAGGGAGGCAGAGGTAGGAGGATCACCAGGAGTTCGAGGCCACCCTGAGGCTACGTAGTGAATTCCAGGTCAGCCTGAGCTAGAGTGAGACCCTACCTTGAAAAAAAAAAAAAAAGAAGAAGAAGAAGAAAAGAACAAAAAAAAATTATAAAATTTTTCATGTCTTCATATTTAAACCAAAAATCTTGCAACGTAACGTAGATTTCTTGTTTATTTTAAATTCTGTCATCAGATCTTTGTTCATAGTTTACTCTCTGTAGCCTCATGTGCCATAAATATGTAAACTCTCCATTTTGTAAATATCAGACTTTTCCAGATATCAGAATATTGTAATTTGGCTTATACAAAGTCCGTACATGATGTTTAACTATCAATAAGCATACATCATCATGCCTGACTAAAACTCTATAATTTTAAGTTGGTTCTTGTCTTGTTCAAGCTGATTTTGCTAGATGATTATCACTGAAGTTATAATCTTATAAAAAGTAACTTATTGTGATTTTGTTCTTAGAAAAACTGAAAAAAATTCCCCATGTTTTATAAAAACCACTGTATACAAATAATGTTAATATAGTTTGTCTAAGCTTCATGTAACAGTTATAAATATTTCATTAGTTAATCCTTAAAATTGTCTGATGGTAAAAATTGCTTTGTGTCAGTCATATTGTCTCTAATGCATGTTAGAATCAGGCTTGCTTAACTCAACAATGACCAAGTTTTATTTTCTTCTTGAGCTATGTGTAATCAGTATCAGTCAAAGTTTCATTTAATTATCTCATTTCCAATATCTTAAGTTCATTACTTATAGAGATATTGATACATGTTTCCTGCCCTAGAAAAATAAACTTAAATTGCTGTTCTACTTCCAGTTTGGGGGATAATTGGTACTTGCATTAATATAGACTAACCAAAGTTGTTTTCAAACACAGATTCTAAGTTTTTATACTGTCTGGTCTTTTCCTAACATACAATTTCTAAATGAAAACAATTGCCTTAAAGTTATTGATAAAATAATTGACAAAATATTGTTTCAGGGCTACTAAAATGGTCTACCTACACTTATAACTGACAGATACTTAAAAGATAAAATGTGTATGCTTTCTTTGTCCCAGATATAGCTTACACTGTCACCCAACAACTAAACTTAAATATTAATCAGAATGATTTTAAACTATTATGTCATTCTCTAACCAGATTTACTTTGCTAACCAGTATGTTCTACAACCTTTTAAACTAGTCTGTTCTGCTAATCAGATACGTATAGTCTCTCTGAGTGAGTAATAACCATATGTAGAAGCCAAAAATCAATTGGAAACAATGAAATTAAAAAAAAATAACCAATATTTTGGTACCTGCTGCCAGGTCAAAAGGCCACAGGAGATGATGGGACACTTGAACTTCTAGCCTCTGGTAAGTTACCTATATTCTTGATCAGAGAGAATGTGGAAACCCAGAAATGAATTCCAAGTCAGCATATCTGCAATGGGAGAGTCATGTTAGAGGAAAATCAGTTCTCCAGGCTTTCAAAAGATGGAGGGCCACCTGGTCAGCATGGCCTTGACTTATCCTAGCAGATGACAATGCTGAGAGTCATAGAACTCCTCACATGTCCCTGAAAGTCTCTCCTACAGAGCCATTATTTACCTCCAAAGTATACAGTTAATTCTGGCAGCCTACATGGTCTGAATCACCCAATGAGAAAAATATAACTACAATATAAACGATGAGTCAGACTAATAGGCTCCCCTGTCTGATGCTGATTTACAATACTAAACTCTAACATTAACTCATGCCTTCTGCCTCTGCCTGTCCCTGGTTAACTTCTCCTACCCTGACCCCAGCTCTTCTCACTTGCCTTAGCCAGAATCAGAGCTATTCCTCAGACCTGCTCCTTCCTTAGCCCTTACCCTATCTCATCCAGGGATAAAAACACTGCCACCCCAATGGGCATTCTCAAACTTAAACTCTCTTGTGTTCCTACTCTTCCCCTGACCCCAAAATGCCCCTCTGCCTCCTGTTGCCCCAAGCCCTCTATCTCTCACCTCTGAATGCTCATCCTCCCTTTTCACCTGGCATTTTGACATGAGTAACAAGCGCCTTTATTCTCCCTTCTGTCTTTTCATGGGGTGCACAGAGCACATCTCCCTCACCTTCTCTATAATAGGTGTTTGCCAACGTCCCCTGAGCACTGCACAGCTTTGCTTTTCTAATGTCTTGGGTGTTTCTCATGCTAATCAAGTTCCTAAGATAAGATATAAGAGCTTATAAAGTTAGTAATGTATAATTTTCAGTAATGTTACAAAGAAGGTTACTAGGACAAAAACAGCTTTGGAGTACACGCTAGACACTAGATGGTAAATTCAATACACTAAATTAAATGTGACCAACAATGACCTATCCTGTATGTGTGTGTGTGTGACAGGTGTTTTAACAAGTTAGAAGCAGCAAAAGAAAATGTCTGACACATCTGCTGGAAAGTAAGATATGTCACTTTAGCACCTCCTCCTCTGTCTCCCAGCCAATAAACACTCTAAGAGCATCTCCTGAGACGGTGTTTAATACTTCCATAGGGTAAAGAAGATGTGTAGAGGTGCTGGGAAGCTGGTCCAGTGGTTAAAGGATGATGAGGCTGAAAGACCTGATGACCTGGCTTTGATTTCATAAAGCCACTACAAAGTGCTGCATGCATCTCAAGTTCACATGCAGTGGCAAGAGGCCCACGGACACCCATTCCCTCCCTTTCTCATTTCTCTTCTTTGTCTCTCTCTCCATCCCTCTGCTTGCAAATAAATAAAAACAAGCAAAACTATCTTTAAAGCATGCAGAACATTTTTAAAGGATTTGAAAAATTCCCCCCAATTATAGAACTTGAATTTCTGTGAGCACTTTAAGTAGAACCTTGGGGATGGAGGAGGCTCTTTTTCAAAGCAAGAAATTCAAATCAATTTGTGGAAAATATTCTGCATAAAATGAGATGCTGTGAGATAGTGAATGCTACAGTGACTCAGAGAAACAAAAATACAGACTGTGATGTGTTTGTTCACCAGTAGTTTAATAGAAAAGGCAACATGATAGCCTCTTTTCAAAGAGGATTGCTAGTCATATGATACGGTTGCAGTGAAGGACGGGCTGTCTACAAGTATGAGACAAGAGGTAGTCTTATCAGAATTGCACTGGTGTCTGTGAGTCAAAACCTACTTTAATTTTATGTCAGTATTACAGCTAACTATAGTAATATATGGCTATTTATCATTGTTTTATACAAACTAGCAGTGTATCATGAATACATTTAAAAATATTTTCATTTATTTATTTGAGACAGAGAGAATGGGCACACGAGGGCCTCCAGCCACTGCAAATGAACTCCAGATGCCTGTGCCACCTTGTGCATCTGGCTTATGTGGGTCCTGGGGAATCCAACCTTGGTCCGTTGGCTTTGCAGGCAAGTGTCTTAACCACTAAGTCATCTCCTCATCAGCCCCTATACATACATTTTTGACCATAATCTTTAGTTCTCTAGAGGAAATTCTATGAATTCAATCAGCATAGGCAATCCTCAATTTAAATTATATTAACTAAGCAGGTCATATAGGTAATACTGAATATTCACTCTTTAACTATTTGTTTTTTACTGCTTTTTGAGATGTTGGGTAATGTTGTAGTCAGCTACAAAGTTTAGGGGAGGAAGGGATTATTTCACGCTTGCAGGTTCAGGGGGAGTTCCATCAGTGGCGGAAGAAGCTGCCTCCGTACATCCGAGCCGAGAGAGACCACCAACCAGTCAGCTAACACCAAAAACAGCAAGCACAAAACTGACAGCAAACAGCAGCGGGGACCCAGGGAGAGCTCAGACCTTTCTGCGTACCTTTTGGCTGGAAAATCAGATCCACTGCCAGGACAGCTGGACATTTTGTTTTGACAGGACATTTTTACCCTCTTTGTCGGAAAGCTGTGCTCTTTCTGGTCTGACAGCCTGCATGGAAAATTCACAATTCAGCCAGTCGCAAATGTGATACTGACCTCAACTGAAATTTTTATTATGCACTTACTCACTCCACACCTCTACACACACATGTATCCTTGTATGAATTCATAAACAAATGCATATTCTCCACCTCAATATTTTGCTCCTATTCACATTACACATTGTCTTAGAAGTGGTTTCCTAGAATTATCAAAACTAATGTTCTCTTTGAGTTAATTCATCATCTCACAAATGAAAACATTTACATTAGTCTCGATTAAAGTATAAATTTTAACACGAACAATGTATTTCACTGTGATGGCATATGCAATCATATATATTTACCTTACTTTTCTATGCAATGTTTGTCCTCAGCTCAAATAGATTTTCTGTGGTTTTTTATTGAACCTTGGGGAGGATGTGTTTGCAAATATTTTCTAAATGAGGGATATATATATATATATATATATATATATATATATATATATATGTACACACACATACAGGTTTTAAAAATAATTCCACATGATAAGATGTGTTAAGATTTTCTTTTTATTCACTAAAGGATTTGAGTCATCCTACGGACTTCCTTCTTACCTGTGAGTCACTCATGTTTGCTTTGCTCAGTTGTGTCTCTTTATTTTAACATTAAAAAATCTGATCCTCTGACTGTATTTGCTGAATACAGAACTGACTAATAAAAAAAAAAATCTGATCCACATGGCATATACCATGTTAAATGACAAAGGGACCAGAACCAATTTAAACTTTTTCCAAAGTACAATATTATTTTTCTAGAATCAGTTATATAAACAGCACACTTCCTACGATAATATGAAACTTTAGCTTTATCATATTTGAAATTTTCAGAGTCAATTTACTTTTGCATTTTTAAGAAACTTTCTTAGTTAAATGTTGATTGCAAATGACTATAAAAATTTCAATAAGATTGCTCATTGTGGTAAAATTGGACTTGTTTATTTCTAGGAAGGCAATACTTAGGATAACAAGAAAAAATGAATGTAGATAGCCTTATATTTGCATTTAACTGATGTCAGTGTATATTCCAACATTCACAGTAGCAGTTTGTCAGTGCTTTAAAGAATTCTACTGAGGAGTTAAGTCATGAAAGAAATACAAATTGGGTACCACATACTGATGTTTGCTTTGTCATTTACTTTGGTTACAAGGTGCCTAGGTGAAATTGCAGGGAACAGAACAGTCTATGTACTATTAGTCTTGGTAATGTCATCTACCAAGTATTTTTAATTCCTAAAACAATGTGCTATATCACTCAGGAGGATCGCCTCTTCCTTGGTAGCTAGGAGACAAGTGTAGCAGCCTTCTTGCTTTTTTTTTTTTTTTTCCTGAGGTAGAGTTTCAGTCTAGCTCAGGCTGACCTGTAATTCACTATGCTGTCTCAGGGTGGCCTTGATCTCATGGCGATCCTCCTACCTCTGCCTCCGGAGTGCTGGGATTAAAGGCTTGCGCCACCACGCCCAGCCTAACTTTCTTGCTTTTACTAACCAGTTAATAACAATTTGTCACTACACTGTTATTCTCTCAGAGAAAAGTAGAGTCAACCATGATGTTCATAGCATATGACTACGCTATTCATAGCATATGACTTCGAATGCACAGATATGCACATTGATTGAGCACAAAATGTCATTTGTACCAGATGTATTAGCTTACATTTTCCTTCTATGCTTTCATTTTTCTGCCTTATCCCTAACATTTTTTTTTTTCAGAAGATACGAGAGAAGAGTACAACTTCGCAGAGAGTTGAGAGTCTGGACAGCTTTTTACCTTTAATTCACATGAGAAAATCATCGACAATAAAATCCAAAAGAGACTGCACCAATGTGTGTTCCAGTTGTTTTGAGTGTAATTCTTTTATCTATCCTGTATGAACTTCCTGTGTTTAAAAATAAGGACAGAAGTTATGTACATCAGTTTAGGACTGAAATGATGAGGGTCTTAAATATATAAATTTAGTTTCCTCTAGTGTTTGCTTGATATTTAATTTGAAAATGCTTTTTCATTACAAAGGATTAAACATACATGCTTCTCTCACTGCTAGCCTGAGAACCTCCTCCAGGGAGCTGGCAGTAGATGCTACGGAGACCAAAAACTCATCAAAGCAGAAAATCAGAGGCTGTTTAGAGCTCAACACTAAAGGAGACATAGAATGCCCTCCAAGGTTCAGGAAACATTGTGGAAGAGGTGGTGGAAAGAATTGTAAGAACAGTAGGGTGGCAATGTATATTCTGAGATATTGTTCCCCCTACCCACAGAGACTGGTGAATTCATGATCCCACAGTGAATACCAATGACCACTGAGGAGGATCTTCAGTGGAATGAGGCAGAGGGAAAATGAGAGTATAACTCAATAGGAATGTGACCAACATGCAATACAATAATAAAATAAAGTTTTATAAAAAAAGGAAAAAAAAAGTGTCGGGCATGGTGGCACATGTCTTTAATCCCAGCACTTGGGAGGCAGAGGTAGGAGGATCGCCATATGTTCAAGGCCACCCTGAGACTCCAAAGTGAATTCCAGGTCAGCCTGAGCTAGAGTGAGACCCTACCTCGAAAAACCAACAACAACAACAAAAAAGAAAGAAAGAAAGAAAGAAAGAAAGAAAGAAAGAAAGAAAGAAAGAAAAAATAATGTGCCTTCACTAAGTACCATGATGTAGGCTTCTCAACTCCATAGTCAGATTCTTAGGGAGTTGAGCCTCCATGGCTTGAATCCAGGATCTTTTGCCAATTTGGGATGCATATAGAGATCTCAATTTAAAAAAGTATAAAATAAATAAGTTTTAACTTCTGGAACTCAATGAGTTCTCCATAATTTGGAGTGAACCAGGTGTCTACTTGCAGAAAATGTAGATAGCTCAAGCATGGCTGAAGTCAAAGATTCACCATGGCAAGTTTGATAATGACAGGAGGCTGCAGCGACCAAAACGAAGGGTGAGCTGTGCATGCAGGTGTCGAGTACTTGAACAGGTAATATGAAAAGAGCCTGTGGATTAACCCAGCTCTCAGGATGTTTGATATCTTAGAGCTCAGTTGGTTAGCTACTTATATGGCAAGGAAAATGCTTACCCAACAGCATCTGAGATCAGAAAACAGGAAAAGTGGAAATAAAGGTATTGTCAACATTCGTAGACATCTATGTGCTGCAATTATGCTTTACTATTGGTCAGTAAAGCTGCAAAATATTTTGTCAAAACAATGGTACATGAAAAATAAAGGCCAGGTATGTGTAAGCATTCTTAGATGATGGTTTTCTTAGAAGTACCATTGTCTAAGAAGTTTAGAGACTATTTTTAAAATCTTATTCAGCATATGACTATGAGTACATAGATGTATAATTGAAATTATTAATTGTTCTCTCTTTAGTTCAAAGCTAAATGATTATATCTTCCCAGTCAATATTTTATTTGAAATTAAAGTATTAAAAATTAATTTTCCATAATTACTCTCCATTGAAATGAATTATTCAAAGCTAATATGTAATGATTCTGGTACAAATTTTTCCTTTTTTGTTCTATGGTAAGTTATTTAATTGTTTTAAACAGTCAGATTTCTACATAGGAACTAATATTCCTTGGGAAGAAACAGGCTGTTTCAATATAGGGGAAGCTTAATAGATAAAGGTTTAGAAATGAATGCAGTATAACATCAGGAGCATCAGATATCTATATATCTGCTAAACACACCCACCCTCATTCAAGGGTTCTATAAATTACACCATGCTTTTGACTTTGATCTTGAAAAAAATGTTTTAGATTAGGAAAAACATGTTGCTCTTAATTCTCATCATAATATGACAGGGCAGTGTGAATTGTATCCCTGTGAGGGAAACTGGTATATCTGGGTAAATAATAAATAAATAAAGGTAATCAAAGTCTACATCTTCTTATGCCAAAAATGATCTAGAATACTTTATACCTTTGTGACTATATCATTTCAGACAACTCTTTCTTCCTGGATCCAATCAATACCATTAATTCATACTGTAATAAATTCACCCTGACAACTTTCCATAGCTGACTTTTATGAATCACACAATTTTTGCTTACTGCTAATAAGAAAAAGCCTGTTATCTAGAGAACTACTATTAATTTTCTCAGCATCGTTGTTACACTCTAATGGTTTTACAGCTGTAGCTTAATATGCCTACATTTTCCTTTTAAACATACAGTGGATCCAAACAAAAGTAACAACAACAAAAGTGCATGAATATAGGATGAGGATCTGGTGGGAAGAAAAAGGATTTAGTGGGAGGAGAGGAGGATTACAAAAGGCAATTAGGGGAAGTGGATTCTTGATTTTCTGTATATATAAAGACAATAGATAAATCCTAAAATATCAACATGAATGCAAGATCATAAAATTATAATTTCATCACATAAATTTACAGCAAATTAATGAGATAAATATTAGTTGATTTTATAGTTATGAGCTAGAAAGCATTGAATTAAATAAAACAAATTTTTAAACTAAGATATTATGTAGGGAAGCATAAAATTTTCAGGTAGTAATTTTGCAAGAAATACATTATACTGAAATATTTATTTATCTCTTTATAGTCCTTCAGGAAAAGAAATTGCATTTCTCAAAATTGAATGCATTGTAACATACTAGAAAAAGCTGCCAGCATGGGTACTTATTATTAATGATAATATAATTCTATTTCAATTATATTATCACATATACAGGTGATATTTAAAATGCCATTATCAATGTTTAAAAGAACATAAAAGAGCTGCGTTTTCCACCATAAAAGTCTCATTTTATTTTATTAATTTAAAGTGGATGATAAACAGTTATTTTCTTCAGGTCACATCCATAATTAAACTTTGCTCATTATTAACATAAACCTCTTGGCAATTAAAATGTCAATCATATCTTAAACTTCTAATAAGGAGTAAGACATTGCTGTTTCAAATTATTTTTGGGAGAATACAGATATAATCTACAATGGAAAATTAATAGGAACAATGCAAAGTGTCTTGCAAATGTTACTTTGACTCATATATAAGAATTACAGGGCTGGAGAGATGGCTTAGCAGTTAAGGTGCTTGCCTGCAAAGCCTAAGGGCCCAGGTTCTATTTCCCAGGACCCACATAGCTAGATGTACAAGGTGGCATGTGCATCTGTTTTTTTTTTTTTTTTTCCGGTGGCTAAAGGTCCTGGAATGTCCATTCTCTTTCTCAAATAAATAAATAAAATAAAATAAAATACAAAAAAAAAAGAATTACAAAGACAATTTGGAGTCCTTGAAATATTTCAGAAGTATAGGATGAAAAACAAGTCAAATCCAGTGCTGCCTGAATCTATGGTCACATATCTAGTTATATCAGCGAGTGTACATAGAGAACTCATCTAAGAATAGCCTCTCTATTTAGGCTTTCATTTCCGTGTGTAAAGGATATGCACTTCTCTTGAATTGTTCAAACATTTCCAGCTGTGGTATGTGAAATATAATTTATGTGTTTTGTGATTCCCACAGCGAGAGTCTAGACATCTTTTCTGATTATAAATACACTACATTGGCTGAAAAGCTCTTCTTACAGGGTAGTTAACTGAGACAATTGTCCAGATGTTAGGGTAAATATTGGTGTTAGCCCAGAGTTGTAGAATGCTTATCTTTAATTAAGATTAAGGAGTGAGTCTTTCTCAGTAGGATTCCTATTGTCCTTATGTGTACCTCTACTTGTAAGAACATGTTGCCTTTTGGTTAACTCTGAAACTGGAAGACACTCATTGTTTTAAGTGTGGAGTGTCTCTGTGCTCAATATCATTTGCTGCTAAACAACAACAACAACAAAAACAAAAACAATAATGACCGAGGAATTAGGCTGTTAAAGTAAAAAGAAACAGACAACCTTTCTCCAGACTATATTTGTCCGTTTGACTGAAGTATTTATATTTTCTGTCATTTTCTTTACAAAAAAGCAGCTTTCAATAAAGTATAATAGTACACTTTAACAAATCACTTTTGACATCTGACATTGTCCAATATTGCCAGACAAAAACTGAAGTAATAGCATGCCTCACACTATCTGAGTTGTCATTTTTTTACATAAAAATATTCATGCTTTGTAAACAATGAAAACAGAGCAAACCTTGAATTCTTAAAATTCTTGAAATCTAAATTCCAAGAATAATTACTTCAATGAAGCACCTTCTGTAACAGTGAAAACAATAGTATAAATATAAAAGCCTGGAGGTTTGAATAGCCATTAATCTATCCTGTGATAATATGCCAGGGACAGGATGGACTATGGAAACATGAGAAGAATACAACCTGATCCTAGCCCTCAATTTAGGAATTGTGTTGACTTTTCTCCTCCCAACTGAGGTCTGAAGAGTAGAAACAGTGTTGGATATTCACTGAAAGAAAGAATGAAAAAAAGAAAGATAGAAAGATAAAAAAGAAAGGATCTGAAAGAGGAAAGGAAGAGAAGAGAAAGGAAGGGAAAGCAAGGGAAAGAAGCATGCTAGAGTTTATTTATTAAATAGGTTTAATCTCAGACTTCTATGCATGAATACACAAATTAACAATAAATTTGATATAATATTTTAAATAGAAAATTCATATGCCAGGTATATAAGACTTTTATTTAGTCACATGTTATCAGGAAAAGAATGTCTTTTCTTACCCTCCATATAACACTCAATAAACATACTCCAAACCACTTTATTAATGAATCTAACTCTAACCAAAACCCTAATTATTGAGATATTGAGATGTATTTATCTTTAAGCAAACACAGGAAGAAATTTAATTTTTAACATTATATATATATATATATATATATATATATATATATATATATATGCATACATACATACATACATACATGCATACATAAGGGGTGAATGGGCTGGAGAGATAGCTTAGCGGTTAAAGTGCATGCCTGCAAAGTCAAAGGACCTTGGTTTGATTCCCCAGTACTCACATAAGCCAGATGCACAAGGTGGTGCATGTACCTGGAGATCGTTTTCAGTGGTTGGAAGCTCTGGAATGCCCATTTTCTCTCTCTCTCCCACTTTCCATCTCTCAAGTAAATACATAAAAAATCAGGGGTGGAGAGATGGCTCAGCAGTGAACGCACTTGATTGCAAAGCCTGATAGGTCTGGGTTCAATTCCCCAACATCCACATAAAACCAGTTTTACAAAGTGGTGCATGTGTCTGGAGTTCTCTTGCAGTGGCAAGAGTGTCTGGCACACCCATTCCCTTTCTGTCTGTTCTTTCCCCACCATTCCAAATAAATAAATAAAACTATTTTAAAAATATATATAAATGATACATTTTCATCACATATAAACATCTCAAATACAAGTACATGCAAAAAATCTTTTTGAGGACATCTTACATATTTACAAAGAAACAAAACAGAACTGATGTGTGAGTCAGGTTTTATTTGGAGAACATACAGTTTTTTCTTGCTTATTTGTATACATAACACTCGAGAGCATGGTGAGTTTATAGGTTAATGGAATAGACATTATGTAATAAAGTGTACCTCTTATAGCCTGAAACTCTCTTGATTGACAAGATAATTTTTATGGAAACAATATACTTAACTCATGACCTTTTAGAAATATGCAGCACTTTACACATAAGACATAGAAGTTATTATGTAAGGATATTCAAGAAGTCAACCACAGTTTTTTTTTTTAAAGAAACTTGTTACACAAATACCACAAACCCTTATTTGAAAGAATATGTATTTGCTTTAACATTCCAAAACTCATAACATTTTCTGCATTCATTTAAACCTTTGTAGTTATTATCATGGTCAATGCACACATGCAAAGAGTTGTCTACATGATATTTTCTACAATTTGAATGAAGCTCCTCCTAAATTCAGGTGTTGTTAATATGTTATCACTTAAAGATAAGGTTGCTAACTGGAAATTGGCCATTCAAAGTCCACCCTAGTGAAGAGAATCAGATAATTTAAAAAGATGATCCATATGGCAGTTGGCTAGCCTGTGCTTCTCCCTTTTGTCATGTGTGGAAAGGCCGCAGAACCTGAGCAGAGGCAAGACTAGAACTCGTACTTCTCTGCAGCCCCACTGTGGGACACATCGGTTCTATACACTCTGAACTATGCTGCTGTAATCTAAAAAGCCACCTAAGAATGCTGCACATACCCCAAATGGTTCAGCATTTTCATCAAATTTATGAAATCATGTTTCAATTTCAAAAACAAATATCCATGTACATGATATCAGTTTCATTCCATCTCCACAAAAGTTGTGGAAAACAAGGTTTAGGCGAGTACCTAACCTAGTTTCAGAATTTTTCTATAACTTGATAAAATTAATTCTGAAATTACCTTGTTACTTAATATATCACTAATTTATGACATGTGGGGTGTGTGTGTATGAGTGCATATGTATTTTTTTCTGTGGATTCCAGTGTGTACAGATACAAATATGTGATCAGGTAAAAAATGTATGTATGTATACAATATGTGGAGAACAGAGGATAACTTTGAGTAAAGAACCATCCATCTTCTCCAAAACAGAGTCTCTTACTAACCTGGAACTCACCTAGTTAATATAAACAACATATAAGGAACTTGGTGTTAGGAGAAAAAGTACATAGGAGAGTGGTTATTTCTCAAGGTCTCAGTACCTGTTTAACTTCTCGCACACAAGTTCAATTCCCTGGTTCTATAAGGCTTGTCCAAATTGTATTCTGCAGTTGCTATAAGAAGTAGCTCCCTTGCTGTCACTATGCATTATCCCCTGACTAGTTCATCCTGGTGTCGTATGGGTCAATGTAGTGCTTTTATGCATATAGGTAGAGAGTTTTTTTTTTTTTTAAATATCATCCCAATGGTGTCAGATAAAGAAATAAAAGGAAATAAAAGCTATGGTGAACTGTACCAAGAGCTTCTCAATCAACAGGTATGAGCTCACATGTCCTTCATGGGACAACCAACTGAAGACAGAGCTATGTGAAAATAGACAATTATACAAGATAGTCTCTTGATTTTAATTTAAAATTGTTGACTGTATCATTTCAAGGTGTAAGGTTTACTCAGTAACTTATGTTAATTATGACTTCTCACTTTCCCATTATATAGCTCAGTTGACACATTAATGGTTTGAGGAATATATGAAATTTACAAAAAGAATAATCTCTGTAATTTCATTTTATATTTAATTTGTTTAGTAAAATTGGGTTGTTGTGTTTATCTCCTTGATAAATTTATTAATATATCTCTATAGCAAAATGTAACTTGTCAAAATTGTATAGGTTGACAATGGGGACTGTAAAGACTTCTCAGTGAGTCTTGCTTCACAAGACCTCCAGAACCCATGTAAAGCTAGAAACAGGAGTTCATGACTATGGTTGAGCAAATATCTATGCAGTGAAGCATGGAGCATTTAGGATAAATGCCCAGTAAGAAACAACTGGGCTGGGCATGGTGGCACACACCTTTCATCCCAGCACTTGAGAGGCAGAGGCAGGAGGATCACTATGAATTTGAGGCCACCCTGAGATTACATAATGAATTCCAGGTCAGCCTGGACTAAAGTGAAACCCTACCTTGAAAAACAAACAAAAACAAAAACAAAAAAAAAAAAAAAGAAAAGAAAAGAAACAACTGGGTCTGATGGTAGCTCTATATTCATTATTGTCAGGAACCTCCCTATTGATTTCCATAGTGGTTGTACAAGTTTACATTCCCACCAACAATGGATAAGGGTTCCTCTTTCCCCACATCCTCACAAGCAGGGGTCTAAGCTACTCAGAAGCAACCAGCCTGACAAGAAATATGCACCAGTGCAATGGTGGCAAACAGCCTTTGTGGGTAGCCAATGGCTTTCTGATTGTCTAAGATATGCACTCAGTGTAAAGGAATCCACACTGTGTAAAGAAACCCACAGAAATTGGGAACTAGATCAGAATCCTATACAGACAAAGATTATGCTCTCCAATGTCAGGATCTCACTAGTCTTTGGCTAAAATAGGCATTACATATATCAAAGTCTCCCTAAATTAATAATGCTTATCCCATTTATATTATACTGACTTCACTGTCCATTGGAGAATCTGTTCTTCTTTTTCAGAAGGTAGTAAAACCTGAGGAGATAAACTACCCCTCACAATTCATCCAAGCCCCAGCTGAAACCACAGAGGAATTAAGGAGATGAACAAAAGTGCTGTTTCCATACTGAACCTAATAATTGTTACCAGGGTGAAGGAGATAGACCCTGATGATACAGAACATTTACCAAAGCAAAGATCCAGAGACTTCTAAAAGCTCATCACTGAAGTAGACTTACAACTCACTCACAACAGCTCAGGAAATTTTGGGGAGGAGAAGGAGGAAAGATTGTAAGAGCAACAAGTTGAGACATCATGCCCAGAGGCATCCCTCCCCAACTGCAAATAAAACCTGCAGCACCTACAACTCATAACCCACAAACCCATGGGGAATATCTGCAGCTCCGCTGAGGAGGGTCCCCAGTGGAGTGGGGGCAGGGATGAGAGAAAAGAGGGTACCAAGACATGGTGCATCCATATGAAATATGTTGTTAAAAATAATAATTAAAAAATGAAATGAGATCAGGAACAAGACAGGGTGCCTACTCTCACCACTGCTCTTCAATGTAAAACTAGCCCAAGCAATAAGACAGGAGAGAGAAAGAAAGAGGATTTAAATTGGAAAGGCAGAAGTCAAGTTAGCCCTATTTGCAGATGACATGATCTTGTACATAAGTAACCCAAAAATCACCATCTCAAAACTTCTAAAAGTGATTAATTCCTTCAGTAAAATGGCAGGATACAAAGTCAATGAGCAAAACTCAGTAGCTTTTCTACATGAAAAGGATATATATTCAGAAAAAGAAATCAGTTAGGATGTCCCATTATCAATAGCAACAAAATTTAAATACCTTGGAATAACACTAAACAAGGATGTTAAAGATTTATATAATGAAAACACAAAAGCACTCAAGAAAGAAATCAAGGATGACTTGACAAGATGGAAAGACCTCCCATGCATTTTAATGCAATACCAATAAAAATAACAGCATCATTCTTCACAGAGACTGAAAAAAAAGAATTTCATATAGAATGGTAGCAGACCTTAGATTTCCAGACATATCCTCAGAAAACAAACAAACAAACAAACAAATAAACAAACAACTCTGGAAGTATCACCAATCTGGTCTAAAGCTATGTTATAAAGCCATGGTGACAAAACCAGCATGGTACTGGCATAAAAACAGATACATGGACCAATGGGACAGAATTGAAGACCCAGACCTTAGGCCAAGTAACTACTGCTACCTGATCTTTGAGAAAGGTACCAACAATGTAGATCGGAGAAAGGACAGCATCTTCAGCAAATGGTATTGGACAAATTGGATGACATTATGTAGAAAAATGAACTTAGATCCACTCATTTTGCCACACACAAAAATCAAGTCCAATTGGATTAAAGACCTTAATATAAGACCTTAAAATCTTCACCTACCGGAAGAAAAAACAGGAGGCATGCTCCACTGTATAGGACTGGGGAAAGACTTCCTGAGCAAAACTCCAGCAGCTCAGGAAATTAAAATTGGATACCCATATGCATAAGAATGAAATTAGAGCCATTCATTTCTCCATACATAAAAATCTAATCCAAATGCATTAGAGACCTCAATATAAGACCTGAAACTCTTCAACTACTGGAAGAAAAAAATAGGAAACACTGTCCAAGATATAGGACTAAGAAAAGACTTCCAGAACAACACCCCAGTAGGAGAGTAAATTAAGTAAATAAACACTCAACCAATGGGATTTCATGAAGCTAAAAGACTTTTGCACAGACAAACATACCATAAGCAGCACCGATAGATTACCTACTGAATGGGAGAAAATCTTTGCCAACTAAATCACTGACAGAATCCTAATATCTAGAATCTCCAAAAAACTCAAAAAACTAAACAATGAAAAAAAAAATCAAGCAACCCACTCCAAAAGTGGGGTAGAGAACTGAATAGGATGTTCTCAGGGGACAAATTACAAATGGCTAACACACACTTAAGAAAATGTTCAACATCCCTGACCATTAGGGCAATGTTAATTAAAACAACTATGAGATTCCACCTTACCCCAACATGGATATCAAACATGAAAAATCAAATGAAAACAAATGTTGGAGATTATATGGAGAAATGGGAGCTCTCATTTACTGTTGGTGGGAATGTAAGCTGGTTCAACCACTATGGAAATCAAAATGCAGACTCCTGAAAAGAATTAATATAAAGTTAGCAACAGACCCTATTATTCCCTTACTGGGCATTTACCCTAAAAGCTCCATGCCACAGTTCAGAGATACTTGCTCAACCATGTTTATAGTTACTCCATTCATAATAGCTAAGAACTAGAATCAACCCAGGTGCCCATTATTGGAGGAATGGACCAAGATGTGATATACCTACATGATGGAATTCTACTCAGCAGTAAGAAAAAAATGACACAATCAAATTTGTAGAAAAAATGGTTAGTCTCAGAAAAGATCATACTAAGTGAACACACACAAGCACAGAAAGACAATCATCACATGGTCTCACTCATCTGTGGTTCCTAACCTGGATCAGCCTGAATTGCTTGCACACTTGAATGGCATCATGAGGCTTGAGCAATGAGAAGAGTAGGGATTTGGGGAAGGGGAAAGGTGGGAAGGAGGCACAAAACTGAACCCAAATTGAACTGGTACCATAGAATCCTATATCCTGGAAGTTAGACTAAAAGGTTGAGCCTACAACTGGACCTTAGGAAGAGCACCTGAATTGAAGGGGCCTGGAGAGAGTGAGATGAATCCTAACCTTAAATTTCTCCTGTTCCTCTGTTTTTCTGTCTCTTCTCTTTTCTCTTTTCCCTTGGCACTGGCTTGGAATTCTCTGTACCAGGATGAGGTTACCACACACAATGACCTGCTGATCAGAGAGACCTACAAGGTCTCCCAAAACAAACAAGACAGACTTCTGTCAGAGCACTTGATTACCCACCAGAGGTTAATGGTAAGATCCTACTGCTGAAGACAGCATACCCTATCATAAGGGATCATGGAGAGAACTGGATGGAATTCAGAAGAGAGCCATTCCCGAGCCAGTTAGCCCATCCAGTGCTGGAAGGCACTACATGAGCTACCAAGGGAAAGTGGCCATTTGTCTGAGCAACTCAAAGTTTAAGTTACTCAGAAGCAAACAACCTGATGCAATGCTCACACAAGTGCAACAGTGGCACAGTCATTGTGAGAAACCAACTGTTCTTGCATTGGCTAATAGATCTGCTCAGTGGAAAGGAAACCATATCTGGAACTGGGATACAAGTCAGAATCATATCCAGTGATTCTGCTTTCCAATGTCAAGCTCCCACTAATCGGGCTACAAGAGGGTGTACACCCTTTAAATTATCTCTGAATTAATGATTATCCCATGTAAACAGTGCTGACTTCACTCTGTTGGAGATTCTGCTTCTCTTTTTCAGATGGGAGCAATACCTGCAGAGATAAACAACCCAGTGCACTTCACTAGGGCCCCAGCTGAAACCACAGGGGAACTGGGGAAATGAGAAAGAGTGCTTCCTGATATGGGCACAAGGATGAAGGAGATAGACAACAAGGACACTCATCACCTAGCAAAGCAGAGATCCAGAGGCTCCAAAGAGCCCATCACTGAAGTAGACTTAAAATGTACCCAACATGACTCAGGGAATTGTAGAAGAGAGGGGGAAAAGATTGTTAGAGCCACAAGCTGGAATATTATGCACAGAGACACTGGCTCTTCCCCATTACTGATGGTTGCCCCCACAATGCATGACCCACAATCCTCATGAGGTTGACCTGCATCCCCAAGGAGGAAGGCCTCTTCAGAAAAGTGGTAGGGAGGAGAGGAAAGGATGGTACTAACTTGAGTTGTTTACATACTAAGTATGTCTATATCCAATAAAAATAAATAAAAAGTTAAATGAATGAAAATAAAGGCTAGGACTGGAGAGATTGCTCGGCAGTTAAAGTACTTGCCTGCAAAGCCTAACAACTCTGGTTTAATTCCCCAATACCCCCATAAAGTCAGGTGCACAAAGTGACACATGAATCTGGGGTTTATTTGTAGCAGATGGAGGTCCCTGGGCACCCATTGTCTTTGTTTCTCTTTTTTCTATTTGTCTTTCTGCTTGTAAATCAATAAATAAAGAATAAAAACATTTTTGTAAAAAAAGGCTAAACTCTATGTTGTCTAACAACACCATAAAAAATAATAGTGAATGTGTAATTTAAACCTGACTACAACAGATGGTAAGTGTGTGTGTGTGTGTGTGTGTGTGTGTGTGGTATTACTTGCTTAATAATTGACTTAAAAACAAGTGTTATAAATAATATTACCTTGTATTAAGATATAGATAAATTTCAAAGTAAATCAAGCCTTTTGTGAACCAAACAAGCTTTTAGTACAAAATGAAGGTTATCTTGAAAAGAAACTTTTCATGAAAGTAGCTTTTGAGGATTATTAAAATGGCTTGTAGTCCTTTATTATACATAGCTGTAAGCTGCTGATACTGAAAAGGAACCTTCAATTTTGAGTGACTCTGTGGTGCCAGGCCTGCACTAAAACTAATTAGAATCACTTTCTTGGACAATGGTCAATTTGGCTTCATAGTTAAAAAATTACCTACAACCTTGGGAACTAATTTTTTCCCATAAATACTTAGGATTATTTATTCTGTCACAGGATATGGGCAGCTTTTTCTTCAAATTAATTCCAAATTTCAATCCACACAACTACAAGGTTTTACTTTCCCAAGAATTTTTGACTTACAAATGTTTGCCAACTTTAGTACCTTCAAATTTGAAAGGATTTTGTTTGTTCCTCTAACTGTTTTATGTTATTTTTTGTTTGTTTTATTGGTTTATTTTTATTTTTTGTTCATTTTATGAAAGTTCTTATTCTAGCCCAGGGTGACCTAGAATTCCCTATAAAGTCTCAGGCTGGTCTCAAACTCACAGTGATCCCCCTAGCTCTGCCTCCCAAGTGCTAGGATTAAAGGAATGTGCCACCACACACTGATGCCTATCTGTTATTGAGACAAGGTTTTAATATGTTCCTCATGATAACCTCAGTGTTAAAGTTTATCTCCCATAACCTTTGGATGTTGTGATTACAGGCAGGTGCCACTTGGCCTTGTTTAAGGCTTTTAGAATTATTTATTTAGCTGGGTTGTGTTATTAATGTGTTGCAAATTTTGGCATTTACTTTCTCACTGTTGGGACAAAGTATCTGACCAGAGACAAATTATGGAAGGAAAGAGTTTATTTTTCAGTTTACAGTTTTGAAAGAAATCCATCGTTCTTGGGAAAGCATGGCAGAAGCAGGAAGTCAGCATTGTATGTGCAGATAGGTCAGCAGGGAGGAGGTAGAGAGATAGTAAGCAGGGCTGGACTGCCACACCCCAAGATCCATATTCAGTGACATATTTCCTCCAGCAAAGATCCTCTTCATCAAAGTTGTTCTAAACCTACCTGAGTTGCAATACGAACCGGGATTAAATATTCAAGTACATGAGTCTATGGTGGACATTTTAAATCTAAGCTGTCACATTCTACCTCCTGACCTGATATAATCAAGGCCATCTTATAGGTCTCCATAGACTTTATCTGTCCAAACACTGAGACTCAAGGCAGTCTCTCAACTATGAGCCCATGTAAAATCAAAACAAAAGTCATATACTTCCAACAAATACTGACAGAGAGTAAACAATTTCTCTTCCAAAATGGAGGAATGGGGCCAGGCATGGTGGTGCACATCTTTAATTCCATCACATTGAAGGCAGAGGTAGGTGCATCACCATGAGTTCAAGGCCACCTTGAGACAACATAGTGAATTCTAGGTCAGCCTGAGCTAGAGTGAGACCCTACCTCAAAAAAAAATGGAGGGATAGGGTTATAACAAAACTAAAATTTTATATACATATATATATTATTATTAATATTATTATATTATAATTATATATAATATAATATATTATTAATATATTATATTATTCATCATATGTATATATGTATATACACACATGTAACAAAGGACCAAAGCAAGACCAAAAACCAGCAGAGGAAACATCAATTCTCACAGCTCCATGTTATCTGAAACTCTTCACAAAATCCTCTGGGCTCTAAAGGCTTGGTTAGTTTTGCCCCTCTAGCAGAGTTGCCTGTAGCCTCTGTAAGTGGTCCAGATTCACCTCAAGTCATAAGATTTTCTTTTTATGAGGCAAGCCCAACAAATTGCCTTTCTTTATATGGGTGAGTGAGCAAGTGAGAGGGAGAATTGGCATACCAGTGCTCCAGCCACTGTAACTGAACTCCAGAAGTGTGTGCCCCCTTGTGCACATGTACAACCGTGTGCACTTGTGCCACTGTGCATCTGCCTTATGTGGGACCTGGAGAGTCAAACATGAGTCCGTAGGCTTCACAGGCAAACCCCTTAACTGCTATGATATCTCTCCATCCCTGACAATTTTCTTGATTAATGTCCTGTGGTCCTGACATCTCTGACATGTGATCTCTGTTGAAAATTGGGACTCATCTCCACAGCGTCTCACAGTGGCCTCACAGGTCCTCACTGTAGTGACTTCAACCCTGCCTCATATTGTTTAACCTCAGTGGTTCTCTGCAACTGGGGATGAATTTCTCCATAACCTTCTTCATCTTAGACCTTTCATTCTTTCAAAACCAGTGCAATGTAGGCAATGTTGATGAGTTCTTGTTTCAAGCTAGGATGAAGCCTGGTGCCCATGAAATTCAGCAGGCTTTGTATGTTGACCTTGGGGAGCAGAGACCTCCTGCAGCATCCTCTCTTCAGACCTGTTCCTTTCAAACAAATTTTTAATCTTCCCATCTTGAGCTATTAGTGTTTTAGACTTTTCCCACTGGATAACCTTCCTTCTGTCCCACAGTAGAGAAGTTGGAATATCTTTAAGGTAGTGACCTGTTTAACAATGACAAGAAAAACAACTGTGATTTGGGGTCTTGAAATGTTATACTTTCTTACATGTCTTTTTGTGGAAATGTGATGGCTATATTCTGTTGTCAAATTGATCAGATTAGAAATCAAGTAAGAGACATGCCACTTGGGGTATATATGAGGGTGTTTGTTGGAATTATTTATGTAGGAAGGAAGAGCTACCGCACAGCGGATGTCCCATCAAATGGTGGACAATACATAGATGCCCATATTACTTACTGGCACTTGCATCTCTCCAGCCTCAACAGCCTCCCAGTGTGGGTAAAGACTAGAAACTGCAGGAATTTTCCTGACTTCAGCACCAGATTGGGACTGCTGGGGCTTCCGGCCTTATGGACTGAACAGTTGTCAGGTTCATGAGTCTCCAGCCTTCAGACGACTGCATGGACTGAGCAACTATTGGGTTCTCCAACTCTCTAGCCTTCAGACAGATATCGATGGTCTGTCTGCTCATCCAACATGCTGGGGTATTTATCTTATAGTTTCTGTTCGTCTAGACAACTCTAATACCTCCACACTTCAGCATTCCACTTTCTTTCATTGTAGATTTGGCTCAGGGCAACCAGAAATTTACCACACAGCTCCAATACTATTCTGCCTTGAAGTTTCCTTTGCCAAACACACTACTAAATTTCTTTAAAACTAAAATTTACTCAACTTCTCAGGACATGGGCAGAATCCACACAGGGTCTTTGCCGGAACATCACTGGAAATGTAACTGGCTCAGTAACAGGTAATTTACATTTCCTCTGTGATACCTTACAATCATGACTGTATCCATAGGTACAGTCAATGATTTTTCCTGTGAATATGGAGCTCTATTGCAATAAGAACATAGGTTATTGGGGATAGAGGTCATTCCTATTCACAACTCTTGATGTCCAGATTATGAATTTATCCAAGGGAAAGATAGGATGATATACTGAAATCTAATTTTTAGCATATATTTCATATTCCCATATATTGTTCCTGCCCAGAAAAGTGTCACTGCCTTGCTGACATTGTAATTTGTTCAAAAGTATCCAGCCACTCTATTAAGCTAAGTGCTTCTGGACAGTGAGGGATATGAGAGTTACTGTGAATTCCAAGAATGTGGTTCCATTGCCACAATTCATGTGGTGTTGGAAGAGTTCTTGGATTAGAAGTGCTACTATAGGTAATATAATGATGGCTGGTTTAGTATCTGTAGTCTTCAGGGAACTAAATACATGTATACAGTATATCTCCCAGTAGGAGAAAATAATGACTTTAATATATAAGTATACTGTTTTCAGAAATAAGGCTTATGACACAGGAAGTTGTGTCATATCAGGGGCAAAGGATTGTTGGACACTCGCCTGTAGCTTTCACCAGATCACTTGTGCTGAGTATAAGCCTTTACTGTTGACCTAATGTGTAACCTCTCTTGTGCCACCAGGAGTACTTTACTCCTCAGAATGCTAGACAACGAAGGAGGAAAGTAGAGGATTACAAAGTCAGACACCTACTCACTTGGTCATTAAAATGTTTATCTGCTAATCTCCCCTTGCTAAGCATATTCAAGGAAACATAAAAATCATTGTTTTGCATGCTTCTTTGGAAATATCTCTTTGCCAAATATCACTGTTATGGTTTGAATCAAGTTTTTTGAAGAAATGTTAAAGATCCACTCATACCATTAACTGTCAGTCATAGAGGAAGACCCAAAACTTGAACAAAAACTCACAGCTGAAATGAGTAGTTGGTGCACTGCTGAAAATAACTGTTTTCAGTCATGAAGGCGAGGTGATTTACTCCCATATTGACAGGTAAATAATTTCTCTGAATAGCTCCCTTTTTGCTAATGATGGAATCTACTTCCACAGGTTCTCGATATTCTATTGTTATACATTTTAATCTTTGTCTTTTCTGTGAAATTCAGCTTTCTGAAAAATATGTTAGAAAATTAATCCCAGAGAGAGGATTTGGAAATGATAGAACTCACTTTATGAGCTTCCCTTCTCATATGCATAACAGATTTCTACAGCCTGAGTACATGGCTTAAGTTCTACTTAATTTTCCCACTTGCCTATGGCTTGGTCTCTTTTGCTTGTATTGGTCATTAATTACTTTAAATTTTTAAACTACTATATTTACTAAATTATATATGGCTATAGATAATTCCACATCAAATTTTTCTATAATGCAGTGTCTTTCCAGTCTGGATTTATATTGTTTCTGGTTGATTCTTATCTTCATCAATGGAAAGATAACTGCAACATACCTCATACCCAGTACAAAAATTAACTCAAAAAGGCTGAATACCCAAATGAGTCTATGAAACATTGTGAGTCAAAATTAGTGGACCTAGCTCCAGAGCTTCCATTTATTCAAGTTCCTTTTATTCTGGGTACAAATCATTACCCATTAACAAAGTTTGAGTTTTACCAAACAGATCAATGCTCTGCTAGACATGAGAGAATAACTCTACACCTGCACAGTAACTTTTAATGATGTCTTATTAACTCAAATATTTTAACTTTTAAACATTCTTAAATATTTTCCTGGTGCATATAACATAATGTGGATGGATGTTAATAATGTCATTTTTCATTCATTATTAGTATTTTCAGAATTAAAGGAAAATTTTAACAAGGCCAATTAAATTATGATTACAAAAGACTATACAGTGCTTAGAGACCTCTAAAGTACTTAAATCTAATGAGGAAATTGGTGTTGGTGGAGAAATTTTCTCATTTATTATTTTGTTCTATGAGCTACTCTAATTGTATAGATATACTCACGTAAGTATAATCAGAATTTATAAGGTCACATCCAGTGATTCTCTGATTTAACACTATAGTAAATAGTCAATCATAATGAATCTATATTCTGTTGCAGAAGAGAGTTATATTTCAAATTATTCCTGATTGCATATCAGGACTAAAATATTGAGTTATTAGTCTACTACTGAAATATGCAAACATGGAAGTTGTATTAAACCAATCTGAGTGGGTGGTTAATAAATGTTGCTGCTGATTTTATTATCATCAAATATAATTGGCTGGATGCTTTCTATGTAAAAATTTTACTACCAATATCAAAGAAAAAATATCAATTGAGTTATATATTGCTAGTGTGATATTAAGTATTAGACTCTTACCTCTCTCAGACAAGCAATTCCTTTTACACTGACATTCATTTAGGAGTCTTTTTCAATCACCTAAGTGGTCTCTTGTTTCAACTCTTGTTATTCCATATATTTATTTCAACAGCAAGTTTTCATTTCAAAATTAAGAGAAATCATGTCCCTAAGATCTGAAAACTGAAGGCTTTTTAATAATATTACAAAATCAGAAACAACTCCTTAAGATAAATTTCAAGGCCCTGAATGATTGAAATATCCATCTGCCAACTCTTTAACTGGATTTTTTGTTATTGAGCTCGAAAATCCTCTATTTCTTTTAAGTTTCTGCTCTCAAATACATGACAATTCAAATCCTCAATTTATACACATTTCTGCTCACAAGTCATTGTCTAAGAAATGTTCCTTAAATTTATATAAAATAAAAGTACAATGTATATACATTATTCTTCTTTTGTTTATAATTTTTAATCATAGTCCATAACTGTTCCAGGTACTTTATTCATTTTACCTGTTTCCACCCATGAAGTAGAGGGGACAGGACTCCTCTGAACAGTTACTTAATGATATGACAATGAGCGTGTGATGTGACAACCGATGAACATTTGATAAGAAGGTTGATGAGGATTAATTCTATTTTTAATTTATTTTAAAGACATAAGACTACCATAAATTTATACTTACATACATATATGCATTTTACTTCCTAGGAATTTTGTTAAATTCTTTTGATTTCTTCTTTAGAATGTCTAAGGTGAAAAAACAATACAGAAAAAAAAATGTTTAAAAAGTGAATAAAACCAAGAGACACTGTGGATTTTAAAATGGCTAATAAATTCCAAGTGAAATTTAAATTATTATATGTCATAACTAAACTCTATAGAGTTTATGTTAGAATATAGACTGAAACTTAAAATGTTCTTCTTAATATTTTGAATTCAACCAAAGAGTTCTTATTTCAAAATAATTGTGATATATCTGCAATATATGTATTAAGAAATATATATTGTGTTTATCTATTTTAAATATTGATAATATAGTAATATTGAACTTTATAAAATTGAAAAGATGTTAGCCACTAAGCTTCAGTGTCAAAAAATTAAGGTACTATGACATGGGGAATCCAATGCTTTTGGTATGGTGTGTTATTAATAAATTACATTACCAAAGTTTAATACTAGTGTATCTTAATGAAGATTATTCCTTTAATGCGACTTTCTATTATGTTTAATTATTTATTTTATATTAATAACAATATTCCTAGAAATTAGTGAATGAAATAAGAAAATCCACAAAAGATTCAACTCCTATGATTGTTATATGCAGGATCTGAAAGATACATGTTTAGTAATACCAAATGTAATTTAAAAAAATATAGATTGAAATCTACAATATCAGACAAATATTAACATATCAGGGCTGAACTTTTGTGAACAGGGAATAGTTTTGATTCAGTTAGTTTGGCAAGGAGAGAGCAGTGGAAATTTACGGTAGAAGCCTTGTTTGAATAAAATGATTCTATTGGCTTTTTAAAAGAAATATTTTATTTATTCATTTATTTATTTGAGAGAGAGAGGCAGGTAGAGAGAAAGAGAGAATGGGTGCGCCAGGGCCTTTAGCCACTTCAAACGAACTCCAGACTCATGAGCCCCCTTGGGCATCTGGCTTATGTGGATCCTGGGGAATCTAACTGGGTTCCTTACGCTTGGCAGGCAAATGCCTTAACCCCGCTAAGCCATTTCACCAGCCTGATTTTATCTGCTTTTGAGCCACAAGGAGCTATTCATAGGAAAGAATCAAAATAGGCCCTGAGAATGGACCTTGCAAACTGTTTTCCCTGGAAAAACAACATTTCAGGAGAGTGCTTATGGCCCTCTGGGCTGCGGGGTGTTGAGCGGATGTTGCGTGGCTGACTCTGGGCGTGTGTTGTACTTGGCGATGACTTGTGTGGGATGTGAGCCGCACCAGTGTCAGGCATGGCACGTCGCTTGCCCTGCCTAAGAGAAAGCATATTTAAAAGTTTAAAACCCTGTATTTGGATAGATTTTAAAATAAACACAATGTGGGTGTATGGGCAGTTCACTTGATGAATTACCTGTGCCGGGCTATAGCCACAAGCAGGCAATTTAATATTATATTGATGTTGTGGTGATGGTAAATGTGGTTCAGGTCAATTAGCAGTAAACTTGGAAGTGTGGGTACATCTTAGGTCTTCTGACTGAGTCTGATTCTATCACATCTTAGACTTCTTATATTTTAATATTTAAAATTTGCATTTTAATAATTAAAAATCCACATCATTAGATAGTACACTGAAATTTCATTCTGCCCTTCCAACATGTTCTGTAATTTAGAAATTTGTTAATCCAAGTTAAAATTTGTTTAAGGCATATTGGTAATACATCTATTCTGCATGTATGTGATTATATATATTCATCTACCTGTCTTTCTAACTTTCTATGTACACACACAACATAGAAAAATGTTGGTGCTGAAAAGGTACATTTGACCTCCTTGATCTTTTGTTAACATAAAAGTTTCTTTCCAAAAGAGCCATATTAAATCTCTAGACTCTGTGACTGTTTCCATATTCAGTAAAAGTGTCTTTGACAATGTTCTGAGGAACATTAAGATAAGACACTGATCATAGCTTGTGGTTCTCAAAAAATTCATATGTTGCTACTAAAAGATGGGCATTTGGAGAATGGATAACAGGTCAGATAGTTTACATATGTAAGTAGGAACTCGATACTAGAGGGCACAGGGAGCTGGTTTTCCCCTGTTAACATGTGCAGACATAATGAGAGGTTGGCAAGCTACTGCTTAGAAAAGAGCTGTCACCTGGACGTGATCAGCCTGGCACACTGACAAAGAATTCCTGAGACTACAGTGCTGCAAAAGTGAGCTTGTGTGGACCACAGACTGCCCTGGATGGTGGTGTTTGGATACAGCAGCTAGAATGGACTGATGCAATCATGGAGTTTGTCTGCAAAACCCAGTGTTATGTGCTCTTATAAGAAACACAGAGGCAAAGAAGCACACAGAGAAAGAAGTGATTGCGGAGGCCAAGGATTAGTTTCAGGCAAACACATGGCCAAAAGCTAGGTGAAACAAGACATGAATCCTCCTCTGGATCCACAAAGTGAGTACAGCCCTCCCAACATCCCATTTTAGGAAGAACCATAAGATAAAGTCTATTATTTGAAGATATCCATTTTGAGGGTATTTTTAACTGCTTATATTGAAATCCTTCATACATATACACAATATACTTTGGTCACAATTCCCTGCTACAACATTTCTTTGTCCCCTCTACCTAATCATTATTCTACCGAATGCCTTCTTCTTTGAAACTAGTCTGTTTTCTATTTTGATATCTTTAAAATATATTTTTATTTAGTTATTTGCAAGGAGATAGAGAGAAAGAGAGAGAGAAAAAATGGGCATACACCAAGGCCTCAGGACACTGAAAACCTACACTAGATGCATGGGGTACCTTGTACATCTGATTTTATGTGGGTGCTGGGGAATCAATTGAACCCAAGTTGTTGGACTTTATAGGCATGCACCTTAACTGCTGAGCCCCCTCTCTAGCCCTTTTGATATCTTTTATTTTCATTTTTGCCCTTCTTCATCGTATGTGAAGGAATTTTGATGGTCTAGTATAGTGTAGGTCTTGTGCAGGTAACAAGGACCTTTGCAAGATCATTAAACGCAATAGCCACTTTTATCCTGAAAACAGATTTTCAAAGCATTCTAAAATTCTTCTAACAGTCTTATGCAATATTCGCTGACCCTTGCCGGGGGCTATGCAAAGGTCATTTAGCACTGATCACTCAATAGTCCTTTCTCAGCATGCTGATGGGCTTTGTTTTTTCACTGTTACTACCCCCCACCTACAAAAGAAGCTTCTCTGACCAAAGGTGACTGCAGCACTAAACTATGAGCATAGGGAATATTTATCAGGCAACTTGATAGACACACACACACACACACACACACACACACACACACAAACTTATTTTGCTAATCAACAGTATTATCTTCTCCCCTAGCTCAAGGGTCTATGTTTTTTGAAGGGACAGGCTTTTGTACACATTATCATTACCAGGTCTATCCTATCAGTTCTTTTCTCTCTTTCTTTAAAAGTATTTTACTTATTTATTTATTTGAGAGAGAGAAAGAGAGAGAGAGAAGAGAGAAAGAGAGAGAGAGAATGGATGTACTACAGTCTCTAGCCACTACAAATGAACTCATGATACATGTGTCAACTTGTGGATCTGGTTTTATGTGGGAACTGGGGAAATGAACCTAGGTCCTTAGGCTTTTCAGGCAAACAGCATAACTGCTGAGACATCACTCCAGCCCAGCTTTCCACGTTTCACTTTCTTTTTCTTTCTTTCTTTTCTTTTTCCTTCCTTCCTTCCTTCTTCTTTCTTTCTTTCTTCCTTCTCTTCCTTCCTTCCTTCCTTCTTTCTTTCTTGCTTACTTGCTTGCTTGCTTGCTTCCTTCCTTCCTTCCTTCCTTTCTTTCTTTCTTTCTTCTCTCTCTCTCTGTCTTGCTTGCTTAATGAGGTGTGTGTGTGTGTGTGTGTGTGTGTGTGTGTGTTATGCACATGTGTGTGCCTTGCCATACCCCATATGCTTAGCCTGCATCAGGAGTTGCTCACCTGTGGCTGGTCTGAGGGACATGTCACAATCAGTCTTCAATAGGGGCATATTTTGGTCTGGAATCTCCCATTTCACTAATCCTGGAGTAGAGCTTGTGGGGCTCTGAAGATTCTTGGATCTCTGCTACCTTGGCCTTTCCCAGTTGGACTTAGGTTACAGCTGGGTTTGGCCCACACCCAGCATTGCATGTGGAATCTGGAGGTTTGAACTCATTCTGTCTCAGGACCCGTCTGGTCCTCATGTTTGTGTAGGAAGCAGACCGGAGCACTGAATCATCTCTCCAGTCCTCAGTTACTTTATTATATAGCTGGAACATAATACCCAACCAGAAGCAGCTTAAGGAAGTAGAAGGTATATTTTCAAGGGGAAGTTTACTGTGGTGGGGGAATGGTAGGAACAGACAGTTGGCTTCACATTGCCATGGGGAGCAGGGAGGAACTGTGAGGAGGGAACAAGATAGCAGGGCCTCCACACTTTTCTTCCAGCAAGGCTCCATTTCTTAAAACTTCCACAACCTTCCCAAGGAGCACTACCAACTAGTTATTAGGTATTCACAAACAGGAGTCTACAGAGAACATTTTATATTCAAACCACCACATCAGGCATAAATTCCCTCCTGAGGAGCTGGCCTCAAATCCAGTCAGAGAGTAGTTGATTCCCTGACAATCATGCACCAGTGGGCACATCTTGCCTGGCTGGCCAGCTATGTAACTTGCAGGGTCCACTGCTGGTTAAGACTTTTTTTTTAATGCTTTTTCTCCCTCAGCAGATTTTCCAAGCACCATAACAGATAGCCACCAGGGAGAAGGTTTCCAGCTTAGTTTCAACTTAATTGTTCAGTGTTCTGCAACCAGGGCGTATGGTAAGCTCAACAATTAGAGTTACTGCCTAGTTCTGGTGAAAAACCAAGGGCCTCGACAATAGCATTCCTTGGTGCCTTGTTGCCTTGTTCTGGAGACCTCACAGATGAACAACAGTGCAAGAGAGTTATTGTTTTTATGTGTGTATTTGTGAGGGGGTTTTTGTGTGGACTATTATTTGTGGTACTTGTAAGTGTGTGCGCGCATGTGCATGCATCTTGTGCATTCATGGGGAGGCCAGAGGTGAGCTTTGGATGCCCTTTCACATTACTCTCCATGTAGTTCCTTGAGACAGGTCTCTCTGCCTCAAGATGGAGCTTCCATTCGGGCGAAGAAGCCTCATCAATTCCTCGGTCCGTGACCCACCACCTAATGGGTTTGTAGAAGCTTGTGAACATGCCCAGCTTTTTAAATTTGGGTTCTACGAAGTTGAACTATGGCTATTTCAGGCCCTGCCAAGCCTTCATGCTTAAATGGTAAGGGTCAACTACTGAGCCATCTTGTCCAGCCTTGAAGAGAATTTTGGAATCATTCTCAGAAAAGTATTGAAATCATATTTAAAATCATAAAGCTGAAGATATAAAAGATAAAGGGAGTACACGCAAAAATAAGTTATCAAAGTGATTCCTAGTAAAATTTAAAATCAAACAATACATAGAGTAAAATAAGTTTAGAAAAAGATTTGGGAATATACACCCCAAATGTGCAAGACGAAGCAATAAGAAAGATGTTTGGTGAACTGAAGTCATTGAAAGCCTGTAATATAACAATTCAGTGCTGTGTGATGGTCACAAGCTCATTTTGGAGTTAAGGGGAATATCAGGATTAAAAGTAAGCAAACTGAGTAACCATAGCTTTTTCACAGAATTATTATTTTAAATAGAAACCAAAATAAAGAGTAAGTAGAAATAGTAAAACCAAGAATGTAATTCAGGTGTCCCCATAAACATATGTGTTTTGAATGCTGGGTCCCCATATGGTGGCAATTTGGGAATTGGATCCTCCTGGAGACAGTATACTGTTGGGGGTGGGTTTATGGGTGTTACAGCCAGCTTCTCCTTGCCAGCATTTGTCACTCCCTCTTGTTGCTGTTGTCCACCTTATGTTGGCCAGGAGGTAATGTCCACTTTCTGCTCATGCCATCATTTTCCCCTGTCATCATGGAACTTCCTCTGTAGTCTGTAAACGAAAATAAAGCCTTTCCTCCCACAAGCTGCTCAGGATTGTTTTGTTGTTGTTGTTGTTGTTGTTATTATTATTATTATTATTATTATGCCAGGAACATGAAGCTGACTGCAACAGTTAACCTGGTACCAAGAAGTACAGCGATTCCTGATAGAAACCTGTCTGTGTGGGTTTTGGCCTTTTGGGACTGACTTGAAGGAGGAAAGCAGGAGAATTTCAAACCTTGGCCTAGGACATACCTTGCAGTGCTTAAGCACAGCTTGATAGACAATTCTGGTTAGAGTGGAAAGACCTGAATGCAGTAAGAACTATGGACTGTGAGGTTTGCCTTATGAGGGTGAGAAAGAGCTTTGCCTAGACTGGGATTGAAGCAGTTTGTGTGAGAGGCTTACTCTTATGCCCATGTCCTGAGAACGTGTGCAGGGTTGTTTTGCATCAAAATAGACTGGTATGAACAGAGGATGTGACACAAAAAGAAATGAAATCTTTGGGCTGAAACTGCTGCCTGTTCAGCTTCAATTGTATGAGAGATTACAGCCATTGAGATTGGGTCAGCTTTTCTGCATTTGGACAACAGGAAGAATGCGGACTCCTTTGAAGGACCCTCAATGCAGAAGGAGTGTTCAACACTACAAAATCAACTTTATTCCCTCATGGATTAAGCCCACCTGGTACTATGGAGTATAACAAATGCAGGAAACAGAGGGTCATTGAATTTGGAAATGGCCTTGGGCAGTGTGAAGCAGGTTTGTTGGATTACCTGTGTGGAGGTCTAATGGAGCCATGAAGATGAACTTTGAGTTGCAGTGGAGACCCAATGGTGTTGAAGTTTAGTGAACCACCCGCAATATATATACATACATACATACATACATATATATGTATATATATATATGTATATATATATATATATATGTATATATATATATATACACATACATACATACATACATACTATGGTCTGCTTTGCTTTTTCTAGTGGAAGATGTTTCTAATCAAACTTCAGTAATTTTTTTTTTCACTGATCTGGCTATACGCTTTTTTCTATCTGATTTTCCAATTGATTGCTAAATGTTTCATTAGAAGATGATGTATTTTTTTCACTAGCTCCTGTTTCTCCTCCCTAATCTCTCTCTTTTGTCTTCCTTTGTGTTTTTCCCCATTTTTTATCTATATAATTTCTTTTATATAAAATAGGTAAAACTGGGTTTTCTTGAAGCAAGAGTTTTGGGAAATTATGTCAATTTTTCAAAAATATAAGTCTATTCATTTCTTTCTTTTTTTATTAATAAGTTTTGTACTCAGAGAATACAGTCAAGTTGGTACCATTGTTAGGCTCATCCATGATCTACCCCCTCCCCCTGGCCCCTCCTTGTTGAGGTATACTGGTCATGCATTGTGGAGTTAGCCCACAGTTATGGGTAAGATAAATGTCTCTGCATATCATGACCCAACATGTGGCTCTGACATTCTTTCTTCCCCCTCTTCCACAAAATTTCCCTGAGGCATGTTGGGTTCATTTTGGTCTGTTTCAGTGATGAGGTGTTGGGGGCCTCTGGGTCTCTGGCTCTATGATTTGGTAGGAGTTGATTTTTCTCTATGTTGATCTCCTTCACCCTTGTGCTGGTACCCAGTTCACCAAGAAAACAGCACCCTTGCTTGTTTCGCCAATTGTTCTTAGTTTCAGCTGGGCCCCTTTTGAGGTATGATGGGGTGTTCTCTCCTTAGGATCTACATCTATCTGAGAAAGAGAAGCAGATTCTCCAATGGAGAGTAAGTTAGCACCAGAAAAATGAGATAACTCTTACTTTTTTATAATTTAATAGGCATAGGCTCTCTTGTAGCCCACGACTGGTGTTAGCTTGATAATGGAGTAAAGGCTTATGTTTGGATATGGTTATGACTTGTTTCCAGCACCAGCTGTGGTCCCGTACCACTGAGGGTATCAGTTAGCCGAATCAAGAGCAGTTGGTTTCCCACCATGGCTGTGCACCACTATTGAACTTGTGTGAGCATCACGACAGGTTATTTGATGCTAAGTAGGTTAGACCAAGAGTTGCTTGGACAGATATTGGTCATTTTCCCCCAGTCTCCCATGTAGCACCTTCTGGCACTAGATGCACTGACTGTCTGGGGACTGACTCTCTTCCAGCTTCTAGCCATGCCATTCCATTTTATGTGTCAACCACATAAGGTGTCTTCAGCAGTAGGGTCTTACAACTTACCTTTGGTGGGTCATCAAGTACTCTGACAGAAATCTGTCTTTCTTTTAAGAAACCTTGTAGGTCTCTCTGATCAAAAGCTCATTGTAGATGATAGCCACATGCTGGTACTGGGCGTTACAGGTCAGAGTCCACTAAGAAAAGGAAGAAAAAGATAACTAATATAAAAGAGTTACAGAGAAGAGAGAGAGAGAGAGAGAGAGAGAGAGAGAGAGGTAAGCTGTAGAAGATTAATTTCTTAATTTATATTCCTTTTGAAAGCATGTTGTAAGAATGTCATTATCCCATAGTTTCTCATTCAACGTGGAGAAGTCTTTGACTTTGCTCATTGACATTTGTTTCAGATAAGAGGTATAATTAGTATACCTTAAATAATTTGCACTTCTCTCTTACTGGTTTCCAAGTGAACCTGTCCCCCTGATGATGTTGTATCCAGGGTCTCATAGATCTAAGCTGCAGAACCACTAGTGACACTTTGTCGATGCTGACAAAGAGAGCTTTGACACATAGCCAATATCTTGAGAGCTCTTTGGCCTGAAATCTAGACCTTTCAAGTATTTCCCAGAATAGATTTAATGTATTGTAGTTGTCTTAACTTTGTCCAAGCAGTAGATAACAATTCTGTGGGTTGAAATGGTTTCTTAATTGATAGATGTTTTAACTCTCTTCATTGTGAGAAAAGGCATGGTTATAAGATGGGGGGAAATAAACAATATAGTGCATGAAGCCATAGCTGAAATTTAGGAGACAGAATCTGTTTGATAATTTAGAAATCAGACTCACTGATAATGGCTCTGTGGGAGGTAAACTGAGAAGCAACACTTAAGTTTGCAAGCTCATGAGACAAGAAAAAGATGGTAAGAAACAATTTAAGTAAGAAATCCTTATGTTTTTCCTTGTATCAATTTGCTTTCAGTGGATGAACTTTTCCTACATTTTTCCTGGTTTATTGATCAGTGGTATGAATGCACTAAGATGACATTTACAAACCTTGATATGACCATGGGAGAGCAGGAGGTTTCTGGATATAAAGGAGAGTTTGTTGGCTCTTCTTCAAATTGTGGCATTTGAACCCAGTAATCACACTAGCATGCAAAAATGACAATCCAGTAGGCATTTATATTATTCAAATCAATGTTCTAGTTCAAACACATCCCATGCTCCTGGATAGGCAGAATTAAGATTGTGAAAATGGCAATCCTACCAAAAGCAATATACAGATTTAATGTAATGCTGATAAAAAATCCCAGCATTATTCTTCACAGAGATAGGAAAAAAAAAATGATCTCACAATTCATATGGAATGGCACCAGGCTTCGGATATCCAAGCATATCCTCAGCAAAAGAAACACCTATTGAGGTATCACCATATATGATCTAAAGCTATATTACAAAGCCATAGTAACAAAAACAGCACCGTACTGGAATTAAAACCTAGGATTATAGACCAATAGAACGGAATTGAGGATCTGTACTTTAGGTAAAGTAACTATAGCTACTTGATCTTGACAAATGCCGTAGTAATTTCAACTGGAGAAAAGACAGCATCTTCAACAAATGGTACTGGATAGACTGGATAACCATATGTAGAAAAGTGAAACTACACCCATACATCTCATCATACAAAAACCTCAAGTCCAAATAGATCAAAGACATCAATATAAGACCAGAAACACTGCTACTACTGGAAGAAAAAAATAGGAGGAACTTTCTGTGATATAGGAGTAGGAAAGGGCTCCTTTAACATAACTCCAGTAGCTCAGGAACTTAAACAATCACTCAACCATTGGGATCTCATGAAGCTGAAAAAGTTTTTTTTTTTTTTTTTTACAAACAAACATACCATAAGCAGAGCATATAGACTACCCACAGAATGGGAGAAAAATTTTGCTGGTTATACAACTGACAGGCCTAATTTCGAGAATCTATAAAGAACTCAAAAACCTAAACAATAAAAATTAAGTCAACCCACTCACAAAGTGGAGCAGAGAACTGAATAGGCAGTTCACAGAGGAAGAAAAACAAATGTCAAACACACACTTAAGAAAATGTTCATCATCCCTAACCGTCAGGGAAATGCTAATTAAAGCAACTACGAGATTCCACCTTACCCTAGTAAGGATAGAAAGCATTAAAAATTCAAATGAAAACAAATGTTGGTGAGGATGTGGAGAAATAACCCTCATTCACTGTTGGTTGGATTGTAAGCTGGTTAGACCACTATGGAAAGCAATATGGAGACTCCTAGAAAGGTTGCCTATAGAGTTACCAACAGACCCAGTCATTACCTTACTGTGCATTTGCCCTAAAAGCTCCATACCTCAGTTCAGAGATATTTGCTCAGCCATGTTTATAGCTGCTCAATTCATAATAGCTAAGAACTGGAATCAACCTAAGTGCCTATCATTGGACAAATGGATAACCAAGAGATGGTATATCTACACTATGGTATTTTACTCAGCTGTTAGAAATATTACACAATGAAATTTGTAGAAAAATTATGAAACTTGGAACAGGTCGTAATCAGCAAACTCATCCAATCACAGAAAGACAATCATTGCATGGTCTCAGTCATCTGTAGCTCTTAGTCTGGATCAGCCCAAGATGTTGACATACATAACAGGCATCTCAAAGAATGGGCAATGGGGAGGGTGGGGCTTGAGGGGAGGGTAAAAGGGGGCACAAAACTGGACCCAAATGGAACTGGTATAATAAAATCCTATATCCTGGAAGACAGGCTAAAAGGTTGAACACTCATCAGGACCTTACAGGGAAGATATGAATCAAAGGGCCCTGGAGAGTGTGAGATGAAGACTAACCTTAATTTTCTCCTGCTTCTCTCTCTCTTCTTTTTTCTTTCTTTTTCATATTTTCTATCTTTTTCCTCTTTCGTTCCCCTTGGCGCTGGCCTGTAACATTGCGGTTAACACCCACAATGAATTGTTGACCAGAAAGACCTACAAGGTTTTCCAAAAGAAGACATACTTCTGTCAGAGCACTTGATTACTGACCACTGCTGAAGACACCATATGCTGTTGGTATGGAACATGAAGATACTTGGCTGGAATCTGGAAGAGAGTCAGCCCCCAGACAGCCCGTCTAGTGCTAGAAGGTGCATGACCCACAATCTCCATGGGGATAACTGGCATCCCCAAAGAAGAGAATCCCTTTGGAGGGGGGCAGGGATGAGGGTAAGGATGGTATGAACATGGGTTGTTTACATACTGAGTATGTCCATAACAAATTTAAAAAACTTGCAAGTCAGCTGGTAAACTGCTTAGAGGGAACTGTTAACACCAAGATTCTCTTTCTTATTTGATTTGAACTGAGAGATGAATGTTTTGTTATCAAGTATTCTCAGCCCATGGTTCATAAAGAACAAGCAACAGAACCCTTGCAGGAAAGTCTTAGTAAGAATGCATGTTCTGATAACCTAACTCACGTTCCAGAATAAAATCTCTTCAGACTTTGGTCAAAATTTTGCATTATAATGATTCCTTATATTTTACTAATATACCTCAATGTGTGAAATCCTGCTTACAGGCATCATCTCTCTTTCATCATGCTAATCCATCACCACAGAAAACATGATGCTTTTGAAGAGAAAGAACTATCAGAGAAAATCTTCAAGGAAAAAAATTATGTCTTTATATGGAACAATGCAAGACAGAGAAGGTCTTTTTGCCATAGTAAATAAGCAAAGTCTCATTTTTTCACTCTAGCTTCATCAGCTCTTACTTCTTCAATAAATCATAAAAATAGTAGATTTACTTTGGCCCCAGGAGACCGTCAGTAGTATGGTGATAAAGTGTCCTCAGTATGGTAGCAGAGAGAACGAGTGGTGGAACTCCAAGTGCTTTCTCCTTTGTGCTCAGTTCCAGATGTCCACCTGTTGGACAGTGCAGCCCACATTCAGCATGGATCTTCTCTCCTTACTTAAACTTCTCTCAGGATGTGTTTCCAACATTACTCTCTAAGCAAGCATGTTAATTATAAAGATTCATTGTTACTCATTTTAATCTACATTAACAGGCTCAATGTGTGTAAGAAAACTTGTACCTAAAGTCAAACTCATACTTTTTTTTCTGTTTCCCAAATGTTTTGTCCTTTGGAAAAAAAAGATTATATAATTTTTTTTTTCTCACATAGGCACTAAGTCAAGGTATGAAACAAAGTGTCTGTAAAAAGCTACATAACACTTCCTCCGTGTAAAAAGAAGAAAAGGAAATCTTGAAACCATGTAGCAGAGCATTATCCAGCCATCACTATACACTGTGGTTTGAATATTAAATGCCTCCTCCCCACGCTTGTGTGTTTGAATACTTGGCTGTCAGCTGGTGGCGCTATTGAGGAACATTGTACAACCTCTGTGAGCTGTAGACTTGCTGCCTTTGAGGTTTTGTAACCTGGCCCTACTTCCATTTTCTCTTCCTCTGCGCTTCCTGACTTTGGTGAGGTGTGATTGAAGCTTTATGTTCTGGTCTGCCATGCCTTCCCTGCCAGGATAAAACCTGCCCAAAAAACAGGACCTTAATTCAGCCCTTTTCCTTCAGTGAGCTGTTTCTGGTCAGATATTTTGTCCCAGGAAAGAGAAGGTAACACATAGACTATGTGATATATATGATAACATATGATATAATGTCAAAACACAACAGTGGGGCTGGAGGGATGTCTTAGCAGTGAAGGCATTTGCCAGCAAAGCCAAAGGAACTAGGTTCGATTCCCCAGGACCCACGTTAGCCAGAGGCACAAGGGCGTGCATGCATCTGGAGTTCGTTATCCATGGCTGGAGACCTTGGAGAACCCATTCTCTCATTCTCTCTCTCTCTTTCTCTGCAAAAGAAATAAATAAAAATAAAATATTAAAAAAAAATCAGTGCCCGTTACTTTATCTTGGGTTTTCTAAAATACTTCTCCAGAAATCCCCAATATTCATACTTCTAGAGAGATTGTCAGTGTTTGCTTTCCTTACATTTGTTGAGTTGTCATATTTTCATTCTGTTGATTGGTAGGATAATGTTCTTCCTCAAAAATGGGACAATTCTCTGCAGTCACATTAAAGATGGGGTTAGAGAATGGATACTTCACTGACACTCCTGGAATTCTATTCTTCAAATACGGTGTTAAACTACATACTAAAATTTTAGTCTTAGCAGTATCCATCTTCAATTATTTAGAACACCTTTGTGAGTATGGGAGTGGTTACGGTCATTGCCTGTAAGGCTTTGGAAAAGAAAATCTGACCATCAGAACACCAAGCATCTTCATCCTTGCAAAGCTGTGCGCTAGTTTCTGGTCTATGCCGATATATGATGCATTTTACTGCTTCTTTCTACTTTCACTGTTGCCTTAAAAGTTAAATTTCCCTTTATGGAGAGAGATTTGATTGATCCAAACCTAAACACACATGTGCGCGTGCATGCGCACACACACACACACAGACACACACACACATGCATGCATTAAATTGCAGAAGGTTTGCACTTTTGATGTTACATTGGGAGGAAAATTTACCACAGTTAACTACATAGATATATCTGTAAACAAAATCAACCTAGTGCATGACAAAATAAGACCCAAATTTTAGATACATACATTTTAAGCTATTTCCTGAAATTTTTTTCTTTTAATTTGCAAAAGTGAAAATAAAACAGAAAACTTTAAAAGACTAGACAGTGCAAATTTGAATAAGGAAAATATTATTTTAAGGAAATCTGAGTCTAGAGATGAAAACTTTCAAATATAAGTTTAGGAGTTGGAAAGAAATTTCAGGGTATCAATATATGTTTTAATGGATGGACAAAGAATAATGCAAGCTATACAGTTCCTAAATAACTTCATAATATTGCTACATATAACATAAAAAATCTAAGAAATAAATACTTTCAATGTGCCTCAAATTTCATAACATTAAAGTCAATTGAACATAAAAAAATGAAAAAAAGCTTTCATGTCCTGAGAAGTAATCAGAAAGTTGGAATGGGCTCTAACCAGATCACTGTTGGGAAACACAGTTATTGAGCAGGCGCCTTTTATCTTCTATGCTGACCACATACATTTAAATTTCTAAATAGACCTTTCCCTGCAATCCATTCAGAAGTACGTTTCTTGCTGTTTTCACCTCCCATAGATACTATTTTAAACTGAAAGTGGTCCTTAGGAGACTATGAATAATTGAAAAGAAAGATAAGGCATACAATAAAGAGAAAAACAGGCCAATGCTCAGAAATATATATATATATATATTACAATACTGAATAGGAAACACTTCAATGGACTTGTGATGTTCCATTTGTATTACTGTCTAGGAGCAAGAGCTTTCAATCTTTTTATACCCTTGAAACCATCTCTTCAAACAAAACATTACCCAGAAGCATAAACAAATAAAAAGCAATACAGTTGCCGATCAAAAGACACATTGTAGGGCTGTGGTACAGAAGATGGGTCCACGTAAGTACATATACACTCTGGGCAGAAGCAACAGACCTTGTTTTGTTTATCATCCCATTACTTGCAGTCAAACCTTTCATGATCAGTATTTCTAGACTTTAATGCTTATTAAATTATTAGAAAAAAAGACATTGTTGTCTTATCACACACAGTAGTAGTAATTATAGTACTAGTAGTAACACGAAAGTAGGAAATGAGACATGAAATAGTTTGCAGATATTGTAGCACACTAAATGTTCACGCCCTTCCCCAAATTTCTAGTTTGAAATCTAATATCCACTGTGAGGGTATCTGAAAGTGGTGCACGTGGGAGATGATTATGTCAGAAAAGCAGAGTCCTCATGAATAGGATTAATACCCTTACATAACATGACAGCAAAGAGCTAGCCTGCTCTTTTCCAGTATGCCAGAATATAAAAAGAACTTATTCTAAAAACTAGAAGAATTTACTTACTGGACTAGGGTCCACCCTCACCTCAAATGTCAAGTCTGCAACACTGTGAGAAACCCAGTTCTGCTGTGCACAGCTCCAACCTACACAGCCTTCCCACAGGAGCCTGAGCGAGGTCAGTAAGACGAAAGATACAGAAGAACAGAGAGCAGGCATTAGCCACACGGTCCTTTCCTCCTGCCAAGATATCACACTTTTGGATTTTTTGGTTTCAGAAGTTGTGCAATGCATGGTCATAAATATATGCTGTAATATGTCGAATAATACATCGTTCAAGTTCATTGATGTTTATAAATGATTTTAAAAGTGCAACCAAAATCTAATTTGATCACCTATGTCAACTCGTTGTCCTCATACAATGACTTAGGTTTACCTATAGTTCTTGAATTCCAAAAAATGTATTTATGCTTTCTATGCAGAGGACTCAAATAAGAATATCACTTTCTGTAAGAGCTTGTGTCATCAATAGTTTAAAGGTACTGCATTCATTCAACTAATTCTTGTAGCATTTGCATGTATTTTTCAGTAAGTGTGACCAATATAACAGAGTTGATGTCATTTGCCGAAGAAGCTGTGAGTCTCACATAATGTGAAAAGGCATAAGGCAATATCAAGAAGCCTATCTTGCAAAATAAAAAGTTGACAAGATCAAAACTTTTTTTCTGGTAATTTACTAATTGCATATAATTTGAAAGATTGGAATCAATATTATTTTGTTCAAATGAACAACAGCTTTTTATAGTCTCACATTTAACAGTAATATATGTATTCCAAGAACTTTTTATTTCTAAATTCTGGAAAAGCCATTGCAACTGCAAATTAGTTCACCAAGGACCTTATGAAATAACACAAAGAAGTCCAATTATATTTCTAGAAGTGCCATTTCCCTAAATTACAGTCATCACGAAAACCTGCTGCAACTATGCTCCTTAGATTTTGGCCTCGGGCAACTGGAGACTTAGAACTACGTTTGGGAAAGGGACCTAGGAAAATGAAATGAGGTAACTAATTATTGAATTAAGCTGTTGTAGCTCGGGGGGAAAATGTCATTTGGGAAGAGAGTATCTCCCACTAAAAGCCTGTGCTATCTAAGTTTGAAAGGGACTATATCCACAACCCTTCTATGAGCATTCTTGTTTTATTTAATAAAATTGTTTGTGAAGGTCACCACATTGTCTTGTGTTTACTTAGACTGATGTCTCTCTCGTCCCCTCTTGATGGCCCCTGTCCTGATTCGATCTAGTTGAAAACTTCCCTATGCTTCAAAGTTTGTCAAAAATCTAGCCTCAGTCAAGATGTTCCATTTTAGCAGAAACCTAGGAAAAATATTGTAAAGGAAATAAAAACAGCACCAAAACAAAACTACCCCAAGCGTTTCTGCTAGGAAATCTAGTGACCTTTCTTTGAAGATCCAAGATTTTCAAGCACACTTTTCACTTTCTATGAAAATAACACATATAGTGTTAAGAACCAGGTAGCAAATAAGGGCAACACAGTTAATTTTTACCAACCCCTTTTCTGAACCAAAATTCCCTTCGCCCCTTCCTGAGATAATAGTTTTGCAGCTCTCTCTTCTTTCCAACAGCCTCCATCTACAAATGTATGCACCCATATTGATTTTAAACATCATCCTAGGTATCATTTATGTAAATTCTCATCTGAGTAACACATTTTCCTCTCTCAGACATCTAAACATTCACTGTTCATAAATCATACTACTAATTTAGGTCTATCTCATATTAACTTAATGTTCAATCAAATTTGGGTCTGAGTTAGAAGCCTATATGCTGTTTTTAGAACTATGTTCATCTATTTATCATGTTATTTTTGCTAAGAGCACTTGAAAAGCTTTTTTTTTTATTTTCAGTACTTTATTTCCTTTTAAGGTTGTGACATCCTGAACAGAGGCAAGAAGCATTTCAAGGGCCATTCTTGGCAAATCACATGGTAGAAATTTCCAAAGCACTTCTCTTTCTACCACAGCAGGGGCAGTTCTTAGACTGCTTAAAGGATGCATTACTAAACTTCAGATGAAGTCAAATAGGGCTGATATTTTATGGATACCATGTATCCCATTTATCTGTGTTAACTGACTGAACCTTTTGTGCCTGGGTAGTACATAATTAACATGTCACTGTAAAACTGCTCAGTATTTGGAAGAATAAATTCACATTCCATTAAATAAGGATCATCACCACTTTAATGGCCTGCATGTTGCATTTTAATAGCCATATAAGTAACAAGAAAATTAAATAGGTCTTTTATCTAATATGTATTTTCACATCTGAGTGTGCTCCTGGCAAAAGATAGCTGGTATTGCTGCAACTGATCAGGATCCATTACTGTGAGATCGCTTGTGAAGTCATACATTCTCTAATATCTTACGTGTGGAAATGTTATGCAAATTATTTGTAAATGTGAAATCCTCAAGAGCAAAGCTACATTAACTGTTCCTATTGCAAAGGTATGCTCAATAATTTACAGCCCATCAATGGCTAAACTGGAAATAAATTGCTTCTCTGCAGTTCCATCCTGCAGTTGAAATGGAAACAGCACCATCTTCTGGATTCCGTGCGTTCAACTTGGCTTCATCAGCTGCTGCTCACATGTTTCTCAGGCAGATTTCTAACATATATTAAATGTTACGTGAGGACAATATACATGTTCAGTGTGTTGTTCACTTAAAGCATTAATGTATATGGTTTCTAACTCAACTATGCTTATAGTGATTTCTGCACACATTGTTTGTTTGTTTTTATTTGCCTTTTGGTACAAATGTAAACAGACTCATTAGGTTATTAGTGAGAATAACTTCTGACCTTAAATTTTTTTTCCCAACAAGCATTACTAATTTATGAAGGACTTAATGTGGTGAAAGTTCATAAAATGATTATTTGCAGAGAAGATAAAACCAAAACACATGAAACATATAGCCCATATATGTATCTGACAATGGCCTTCCACTAAAATTCAACCTTACAGACTTAGCTAAGACTTTACTCACTAGAAGAAAGTTATTTAATCATTACTTCATCGCACTATAAAATTGCTTGAAATTGATAAACAACTAAAAAAGTCAAAATATGTTATAATGTTAATATGTTTGCAAATAAAACATAATTATAATGACTTATTTTTATTATTTTCCAATACAAGGAGTAAATTTGAGAACATTTATATACACATATATGATTTATTTTTATTTTATCATATTTTATTTTTACTTTTAGAGCGAGTGAGACACAGAGAGATAGAGAAGTGGCATGCCAGGGCCTCAGCCACTGCAATCGAACTCCAGATGCTTTCACCACCTGGTGGGCATATGCAACCTTGCACTTGCCTCACCTTTGAGTGCCTGGGCTTAGGTAGGATCTGGAGAGTGGCAGCATGGGTCCTTAGGTTTTGCAGATAAGTGCTTTAACTCCTAAGCCATCTCTCCAGCCCATATATGATGTTTGGATTGGGGCTGAGGCGATGTCTAAGCAGTCAAAGGTTCTTGCTTACAAAGTCAGCTGATATGGGTTCAATACCCTAGCCACACAATAGAAGCATGATGGGCATTTATTTGCAGCAACAACAGACACTGGCATGCACGCCTGTGTGTGTGTGTGTGTGTGTGTGTGTGTGTGTGTGTGTGTGTGTGTGTGCTGCATGCACATACACATACACCCACACCCACACCCACAAGAATACACATACAAATAAATGTAAATGAAAAGATTTCGTCTATCGACAATGTCATTAGTTTATTTCACCGAACATTAGTTCCCCTTGGCCTCCCAGTCCCACTGTATTCCTCCTTCTCATCACTTAGCAGTAGTTTTACCATAATGGACAACTACCATCCCTTGCCCAGTAACCATTAGCTGTCATTTGCTTTGCAGGGAGGGGATTGCCCGAGTATCTCCCTTATGCATAACAAACTGTTGACTGGTCCCATCATGTGCAGGTCGGGTGTGAATAACCACACCTGGTGTGAGGTCACGAGGGCCACAGTCTTGTCTTATCTAGGGGACAGAGTCTTCCCTGCTCTCCGCCTTTCATTTCTATTTCCCTCTTCCGCACTTTCCTGAGACATGGTGGGGATGCTGTATTTGTCCTGTGTGTTGTCTAACACTCCTCAGTTACATAATTTTTTTGACCACGTGGGTCTGTATGAACTGCCTTCCACTGACCAAAACAAAACAAAGGAAATTAAATTAAAAAAAAAAAATCTGACGTGAGCTAAGACCAAAACTAACCTGTGAGAATAAAGCTATAAACATAGGTGTGTGGACAGCAGTAAGAACCAAACACTCATTCGGCAAAACAACAGTAATGTGCTGAAATGCCTTCCCTAAACGCTTAGCTCCTTCCTAGCCCGTAGGCTTTTGAGCTGGCATTTAGTAACAGGCATTAGTTTCCTCTTTGGAGTAGCTTCAAATATTGTCTGGGAACAAATGACAGTAATGCACATCTTGCCTGGTAGGTCATTGCTGTAAATTCCAGGTCCACCAGGGTAATATTGACGATGGCTCTTCTCTACCGGAAGCCTGCACAGCACCTTCAGGCACTGCGAAAACTAGCTTCCGGAGAAACCTGCAAGCTCACTTCCATCTGGGGTTCTCTGTTCCCTGTGTTAGAAATGAGTCTGGGGTCAGCGACTGCCCACATGTTCCAACTTATACTGGCAAGGCAACGTTTATTTCTGAAGAATGGGGCAGAGCCAGGAACAGTCCAAACAGACCAGCACATCCAACAGGAAGTCAGCTGAGTTTTTGTCTCCTACTGTGAGAATCTGTGTCTCACTTTGTTCAAATTCGTGCAGTTGGCAAAAACACACTCACTATGCACTTTCTAGGAGAAACCTAAGGGAATGGAAGATTTAGTGACCCTGTACCTAATACAGAAGCATGAACGCTGGTTTTAAGAATTGTTGAATCTAAGCCGGGCGTGGTAGCGCACGCCTTTAATCCCAGCATTTGGGAGGCAGAGGTAGGAGGATCGCCGTGAGTTCGAGGCCACCCTGAGACTCCATAGTGAATTCCAGGTCAGTCTGGGCTAGATTGCGACTCTACCTCGAAAAAACCAAAAAAAAAAAAAAAAAAAAAAAAAAAGAATTGTTGAATCTTGGTCTCAAGGAATGGTGAGTCTTCTGGTTTCAAGGACGGCTAACTCAGAAAGGGAGCTTCCTACAGAATGGCCTCCTTCCAGAATTGAGTTTCTCTAGTCTTTTAACCTTTTGAAAGAAAACACAGTCTTTCTTTCTTTCTCTCTCTCTCATATTTCCTATACCTGAAATGCAACAGGAGGCTGAATATAGCAAAATAATATTACCATTCAGTTCTGCTGGTCAGCCAAAAGCCATGGTAACAGTTTGGAGAAATATTTTGTGTATTTATTTATTTACTCATTCATTCATCATTCACTCTTAGCTTTGAGAGAAAGTGAAAAGTTGAAGACGTGGGCTGGAGAGATGGCTTAGCAGTTAAGCTCTTGCCTGTGAAGCCTAAGGACCCTGGTTCGAGGCTCGATTCCCCAGGACCCACGTTAGCCCTATGCACAAGGGGAACGCATGCATCTGGACTTCGTTTGTAGTGGCTGGAGGCCCTGGCACACCCATTCTCTCTCTCTCTCTCTCTCTCTCTCAATCTCCCTCTTTCAAATAAATAAATTATATATATATATATATATATATATATATATATATATATATATATGAAGAAAAGTTGAAGACGTAAGGAAAGGAAACCAAGCTGTAAAGAACAGAAAGCTAGCTACCACCAGAGTGTATGGAATAAAGTGTTATGTTTTTATACCCTCTTGTCACTCAGTTCATTACTCTGACCTCCTTCATTCTTGGTTACTCCTCCCATGTCATCAATTTGTCACCTCGGTGTAGATAGTATTGCCCTTTAAGTACCACTTAGTGCTCTCAATGAGATATAAGTCCTCACATCCAGCTCAATTTAGAACATAAACCTTAGACCAATCTGATCTCTGACTTCTCATCTGCTTTGTGCGGGTTGAACAGTGGAGGACAATTATTGACTAATCATCAAATTCCTAACAGGTTCACACAGGCTTGAGCATGTCTCTTAATCCCCTTCCCACTTTCCACTAATGTTCAGTTTCTCTCCTGTTTGCAGCTGCTGATATTAAAATCATTCCATTAGGTAATGTTTTTTTATTTTAAATTCCACTTATTTTCCCTTTCTTCAAATACTTTGTTCTATAAAAAGACATGAAAGCACCAGGTATAAGGCAATATCACTTAAAAGCTATTCTACCTGGTCTATCTTTTTTTTTTTTTTTTTTTTTTTTTTGCTTCTCAGGATGGAAGCATGCTTCAAAATATCTTCAATGTGCCCTTAGCTTGACAACAGGTCTGACTATTCACTACTATTCTAGTAGGATTATAGTATGATTATAGTACATTAACATTTCCTTCTCTGTCCTGCTCTCTATCTCCTACTTTTCTCCCTCATTGTCTCAACATTGCCCTTTCTTTCTTTCTTTCTATTCTAAACATATATGTCCACTGAGCATTGAGATATTTTATATTTCTCTATTACAACAAATCTACTTACCTGTACTGTTGTAACCATACTATTAATAATAACCCTCTCACCTACTCTGAAGTTTCAACGACTGAGCTTTTAACCATAGCTCCAAGGTAAATGATGTTAATCTCATTGATGTTAATCTGTAAAGCAAAAGTGCAGAAGTGCTGCTCTTTAGTGGATAATTATCTACCTGATAATCATGAAACTAATCTGTTTTTAAATATGAGCAATGTTAGACTACTATAATAACATTTTCTTAGCTTTCAGGTCATATATTATGCATTCTCAACAGTCATAACACATTGTTTAATGAGCATTATGAACATTTCGTCATTCACAATTAAATACAGGAGCTTGACATAAATATAAATCAAGTCTCATCTGTATTGCTTTATTCCACTTTTATGTCAAATCACAGCTGTGGTTTTCATGTGCCTTGTCCTCAGCAGAGGTCATGCTAAAGCTTGTTTCGTCAGGCATGCACTGGGGTGGAGAAGGTGAGGCATTTAGGAAGTCATTAGAACTTTTACCATAGCAGTGGAAAGTCAGCGTGGTGGGAATTAGTGTAATAATTCTCATGACCTTGGGCTAAAAGATAGCGAGTGCAGTATCTCTGTGACCTTATGGTTTCTCTTCTGCATATGCCTGTTATCCACCCACCTTGAGGCACTAACCAGAACTTGAGCAGATGCTGGTGTCATGCGTTTGTACCAGCAAAACCTGAGCTACACAAACATCCTTTGTTCAAAATTTACCTGTCCTCAAGTATCTTGTCAAAACAAAAGAAATTGAACTCAAAATTTTACCATGTCCAGTTTCAACCCATAGACTAATGTCACTGTGTGCAAGATTAGAAAGATATTCGGTGGCATGCCGTGAAATAGTTCTACTTTATGAATGAAATAGAAATAAAGAGTTCAAGAAAATATATAAGAATATGCAGCAATAACAAGCTAAAACTTCTCAATGTTATTCTAATGTGGTAGAAGAAATTTGACAAGGAAACCAGACGCAGATGATACTCGAAAACAGTTTCTGTTGTACAAGCCTTTAGCAGGGACACAGGCGTGACCCCGAGTCTCCTCCCTATCTATGAGGCCGCACCCTGTCTGTACGTTATCTGCTTAGCACAGCATGGGCGCAAAAGCACCTGAACAAACTGCCTGCTGTTCTACATTTGCACTTTCTTATCACTGGCTGATTGCTTAGGAATTTCCTGTTCGTGCCACAAAATCATGAAACCTGAGAAACTTGTAACCCACCAATAGGCTCAAGAATTCAAGATGATGTCAAACTGCCTGCTATCCTATGCATAAAACTTCGAGTTATCAGAGCTCAGGACCCAGGCTTTGTAAGTTACAACCATGAGTCCATGTCGACATGAATACATTTTCAGATTCCCTATCTCTGGTGCCACCTCTATGTGATTCAGTTTTCCATAACAGTAACATTGAATTGGTTTAAGTAATTTAGTTGTTAATATTATTTGTTTCTAATTATCATCACTAAAAATTCTTCAAAAAGTAACTATCAGGGCTGGAGAGGTGGCTGCACTGTTAAGGCACTTACCTGCAAAGCCAAAGGACCTAGATTCGATTCCCCCAGGACCCACATAAGCCAGATGCATGATGTAGTTCAAGCATCTGGAGTTTGTTTGCAGCAGGTGGAGGCTGTGACATTCTGTATTTGCTTCTTTATCTCCCTGTCTCTCTCTTTTTCTACCCCCTCTCTCTGCTTCTCACTCTCTCCAATAAATAAATGAAAATTAAAGATTTTTTAATAGATGACACAGATATATTTCAGATATATTTTTTATTTATTTGTTTATTTGAGAAGGAGAGACAGAGTGAGAGAAAGAGGCAGAAAGAGAGAGAGAGAGAATGGGCACGCCAGAGCCTCCAGCCACTGCAAACAAATTCCAGATGCGAGTGCCCCCTTGTGCATCTGGTTAATGTGGGACCTGGGGAATCGAGCCTCGAACTGGGGTCCTTAGGCCTCTCAGGCAAGCACTTAACCACTAAGCCATCTCTCCAGCCCAAATGAAAGATTTTAAAAGTAACAATTGGCTGTTGTGAGCTGGTAAAAGTTTGATCTAACCTGCCCTGTCATTATTCCAATATTGCTGCAAATTGTACTCAACTTTGGAATGTACATATAAAGACAAAACAAATAGCAACTGTCTTCCTACACAGACTTCTTCACATATTGGTAAGTGAATAAAAATGTTCATATAAGAGACAGATACATTGTTTTAATGAAAATAACTATGTTTGAAGTATTTTATTAGTGGAGTTAATTCATGTAGTTTTTGTGTATTTCTTATTTTACAGTATACAAAGTGATAGATTGAACTAAGGCATTTTCACACACAGCTTTAGTTGTTCCTCTTCCCTCACTCCCATCCTACCATTGCCAGTTCCCCACACTTATGACTGGTGATACCCATTAGTCAGTCGCTTTACACTTCATCTTCTGCCTTTCTTTCCTTTCCTTTTCTTTTTTTTTTGTTGTTGTTGTTTGGGTTTTTTTTTTTGTTTTGTTTTTCAAGGTAGAGTTTCACTCTAGTCTACGCTGAACTGGAATTCACTATATAGTCTCAGGGTGGCCTCGAACTCACGGAAGCCTCCTACCTCTGCCTCCCAAGTGCTGGGAAAAGATATGTGCCACCATACCCGGCTTCTTCCCATTTCTTAAAACACCATCTTCCACTCTCATGGTCCCCTTTCTAGTTTCATGAACTATGCACACACCTATGTCCACATAAATGCACATATAGATATTTAAATTAAACTCAGCCTATTAGAAAACATGTGTGTCTAATTCATTAGCATACTTAATGTAACTGGTTACCAATCCATCCACGTTTTCTGAAAATTTTATAATTTCATCAATATACATGGCTAAATACATTTTCATTCAGTGTATGCACCGGCTTCTATTGTTCAACTATGTGTGGATGGGCGTCTAGGCAGATTCCAGGCAAGCAGTGGACCAACTGATCTATATCCCTGCTCCTACTGTTGGAATCTTTGATGCTAGAAATAGTGATACACAAAATATTCTACTAGGATTTTCAAAGCCATAAGTATCCATAATAGTAGAGTAGATTAGTTTGATAAATAAAATGTCTTCTACCAAAAACTTTCATGTCTGTATATGGAGCCTTAGATTTCACCATGAAAGGGGGGGGGAAAAAAAAAAAAAAAAAAAGCTATAAGTCAAGTGAAGGGCATCCAGAGATGGTTCAGTGGCTACAGAGACAATCAAGTGCAGTTTTACTTTGGATCCCCAGGTCACACGTAAAAGTGCCAGATGTAGTCATGGGCATCTGTAATCCCAGAAAGATGATGCTGACATTGAGAAGGGAGCAGTAGGCATAACCCCTTTCCATAAGCTCATGGCAGTCACACAAAGGACAGCAGAGGGGAAAACCAGAGTGAGCGATTGGGAGATGAATTGTGGGACAGAGCTATGTAAAACAACTGGGGAAATTGTTAGCAACTTTACAAATAGCTTTTTCTGTATATTTATGAGGGATGCCTTTTCTGTTAAATTCCTTTCTTTTTTACGTAGTTGTAAGTAATATACGAGCATAGTGATGCAATCAGCCCACCTAGTACAATGTAACGGATTTCCTAGGTCATGGTTTGGTCCTGAACAGCCTGAATGATCAACATTGACAAGGACAGTTGGACAGGATGGCATGACCTTAAGCTATGCTCAGTGTTTTCCTTCCCTAGTGACCTGGTGGTTCTCCTGGTCCAGAACAATGTGTGCAGGTGTGAGATAAACTCACCACCATTGAAAGCAGCAAAGGTTGAAAGCAATAAATTTAGCCATAAGAATGTTGAAAGCAACAGGTGGGCTTAGAGTGAGACCATCTGTGAAAGGTAAATCGTGGATGTGTGTCTGGGTCAACAGAGCTCACTGGTTCTCCCCTAGTTCCCTTCTTTGAGCAAATACTTAAGGAAATTTTGGAGACAGAGTTCTTGCCTCCTCCTCTTGTACTGCTGTTTCCTTGCTCACATATTGCCACTGTTGCTGTTCAATAAATATACCAGATGAGTGCATGCCTCAGCAGTAGCAGCAGCAGCAGCAGCAGCAGAAAGCAGTGGCCCAATTTTGGTTTAGATGAACCCATGGGCCAGTGTCTTTATCTCAGGACCACTACAGAGAATCCTGCATGGGACAATGTGGACAGGTGAGGGACCAAATTAAAGTTGTCCTATGTCCTCCACAGGCACATTAAAGCAAATGCATGCCAGCACTCATAAACACACACACACAATGTACAAGCACAAATAAAAGTAATTTTTAAAAGCACCTGAGACGGCTGGAGAGATGGCTTAGTGGTTAATGCGTTTGCCTGCAAAGCCAAAGACCTTGGTTCGATTCTCTAGAACCTATAAAAGCCAGATGCACATGATGGCACGTATGTCTGGAGTTTGTTTGCAGTGGCTGGAGACCCTGGTGTATCTATTCTCTCTCTCTCTCTCACACACACAAATAAATAAATAAAAATTTTAAAAAGCACCTGAGACTATGGAAATTCTAGAAGAAATCCATAAGTCTAAAGCTTCATTTATAAGACTTTGGAAATAGCATGTTAAATATAATATGAAAACGATAAACAAAGAAAATACATAAATTAAACAAGTGTGGCTCCTTCAAACAAAAATCATTCTCAAGAACACATAAAAAGTCAATGTTTTACCAAGTAAGCCTACAGAATTATAGAAAGTGTTTGCATGCCACATATGCAAGAATAACTTATTAAGTCTCTGCCACAGAAAAAGTAAGAAGAGAGCTAAGGATATAATAATGCTTGCCTCGTATTCTTGAGATCTTGACTTCAATCCTCAGTAGTGAATATATATAATATCAATACTAGGAGAGAGAAGTCTTGAGAAAGAAGTGAAGGAATCAAATGGATATTGTATTCAGAGCAGTGGATTTGCATTCACCTCTACTAAAACTGTCAGAAGCAGTAAGCAAAATTCCCATAAACTATTTAGCATGTGTTGAGCATATAGTACTGTGCCTATTGAAGGCATCTATAATTACTGATAATGATGATGGGCACTCTAGTGTGGGCTCCAAAGTCTTAAAAATGTGTTGAGTCATAATAGTGACAGGAAGACGTATTTAAAGACCCTGTGGTTAGATTGTGTATGTTGGTGTGTTAGTAAAAGCTTTCCTGAATTTAGGTTTTGCATTACTTTCTCTTCCTGTAAAATAGAAGAAAAAAAAAATAGAAACTCCAGAAACAAGACCATCTGCATCCATTCACGTCAGTACTTTACATTAGAATGAATATTTTCAGGCATAAGGTTTTGTTATCCGTAATCAAGGTTTTTCAATGCATTGGAGAAAGCTTATCCAACATTTTCTAGAAAAAAACAGCCCAGCACTCACCCAGGAAGCTTTCTGCATGATTTTATACATATTATTCCATCTGATCTCTTCAAGATAATTATAAATTATGAAAACATTTTAATTTGGATGACTCTGATTTGAAGATAAGCATTGTTTTATTTTGTTCTTCAGATTCTATAATTTATAAAGACTAATAATGAACTTGTATGGGAGAGAAAAAGATAAAGCAAATAAAATAACACTCTCCTTCCACCAAGAAGCTATTTATCTTCCATAGCTCAATGCTTGCTGACTGGAATAAAACTCAAATGTCCTTATGTCTTTCAGTAATGCATTAATACCTGTTGTGAAAAAACTTTGCTAGTGCTAATTGTTCCAGCAAGCAGTGAAAGGAGAGCAGCAGGCTCTCGGGTTGTATAGGGTTGTGTGTGAATATCTACAATCAAACAATGTTCTATACTCCATGGGCTTCTGAGCACACAGCTCACCCTTCAGATTACAAAAGGTACAGATGCCATTAAAAGGCATCAAGATTTCCTGAAGGCAATTATAAAGGCATCTAACATCTGTTCTCAATCATGGGCAACAGGGGAGAAAATATGCTCCACAGGACTTGTAACATCCACAAAGATGTCCGCTGTGTGAAGAAAAGCCTGGGGAAAGGGCTGGCCAGGAGAGACCAGTGCACAGTGAGCATTGTGCAATGATAGGGCCCGTGGTGTTTACTCTGAGGAGCTCTGTGGTGCCAAGACCAGCTTGTTCCTCTACAAAGAGGGCCACCTGTGACTTCCTCAATTATTGGCACTGTTCATAAAAGAGTACTATGTACAAGTTCACATTGATGCAAAATTTCAAATAACAAACTTCTAAAAAAAAAAACCTACATGAGAAAGGAATTTCTCAATCCTTTATTTTAATAGTCCAGGATGAAAAAAAAATTCCTTTAACTTTTTTTATATAGACATTCCATTTGCAATGAAGGTTTCATAATTTAAAAATAACTGTAATTGTCTCATTATAAATATCAATAGGAATAATTGTTGATGAAGATAATAACCAGGGCACATCATGGAACCATTTATTCACCTGGCCACATTACTTCCCTTCCTTATTCTTATTTGTGCACCAGTTAAACTGTCCCTTAAAGTTTTCCTGGTGTAGCATCACTCTCCAACTGGCCATTTGTATATGATGACTAACGGTCTGAGACACTCTCTACCCAGTGGTTTAAAAAGCAAGCTTGTTCAACACTTTCACTTTCACAAATGCACTGATGCATTGCTATCACCATATGGCCATTCCACTCAAGACTAGTTAAAATAGGAACCAGTATATACATATGTACACATACATACATACATATGTATATCCAGTTTCTGATTTATGTCACATAACATGAATTAACAACTAATACAGTATTTTCTCAATGTTCAAATTTGTGTATCTGCTAACCTTTAGAGTAAGGAAATTGGATGTTTTGATTAAGTATTGTATATCTCACACTTATAGCAATGCTTGACATGGGATAAAAGCTAACTTGAAATAATAATGGCAGACTGTTTTGATTGTCTCAGTCTTATAAAATTTAACTGCACATGGAAAGGCTCAGCTAGCAAGATTTCCATACACAAACTTTGCACATTCCAGAGAAAGAGCTGGCCATCAACGTGCTCCAGGAAAGACCCTCGCGGCCCTTGCAAAGTCCTTCCTGACAAGCATGTGCTTATGCACCTCAGATGCTCAGGCACAGGCTGCAGTGCGGTGTTGGACTGGGATGTCTCCCATTGACCTTTTGAGAAAAGGAGTCACTAGGAGCTTAGGTTGGTTAATTTTAAAGAGGTTATTTGACTATATCAAGTTTATCTATTAAAAAGTGTCCCACATATGCCAGGCGTGGTGGCGCACGCCTTTAATCCCAGCACTCGGGAGGCAGAGGTAGGAGGATCACCATGAGTTCGAGGCCACCTTGAGACTCCATAGTGAATTCCAGGTCAGCCTGGGCTAGAGTAAGACCCTACCTCGAAAAAAAAAAAAAAGTGCCCCACATACTTACATCAATGAGATTATTGAGAACTACAAACAAACCCGATGTTAAGCAATGAGATTTGGTCAAGAAAATATAAGAAGGCAAGAATAGTGCTGAAGGAAGACAATGAAAGAAGAAACAAACACCAGATGAGTTTTCTTTTCTTTTCTTTTCTTTTCTTTTTTTTTTTTTGAGCATTTTATGAGAGAGAGGATAAAGAGAAGAGAGAGAGAGAGAGAGAATTGGTATGACATGGCCTCCAACCACTGCAATTGAATGTGTGCATCATGTTGTATACATGTGCAACCTTGCACACTTGCATCACCTTGTGTGCCTGGCTTACATGGAATCTGGAGAGTCAGGACATAGGGTCCTTAGACTTTGTAGACAAGAGCCTCAACTGCTAGGCCATCTCTCCAGGCCATAGATGAGCTATTTTTAATATTTCTGTGTTTTTATAAGTACTGTCTTTTGTATTTGCAGTCAGTAATTTTTTTCTCTTCTAAACGTCCATGTTCGACTGACTTTCAAGATTGATTGGAAAGTACTATTCTGCCTTTTTTTTCTTTTTTCCTCGTTGGTTGAGAATATCAGAGATTTATACTATAATGTGGTCTTGTAGAGCCACCCACTACTCTCTCTTATCCCATCTCACTGAACCCCTTCATCTCCCTCCCAAACCTCCTCTGGTCGTTAAGATGAATTTTATCTGGTTGTTAAGATGAATTTTACAAAGTGGAACTTTTCTACTTTATTGTCTGAAGGCACCTATGAAACATTCCATCTAACACTGCAGTTTTATATGTGACAATATGTAAGCTTACTTTTTTACTAGGTCGAGTATTATGTAGTTTCCTCTTTTTAATTGTTCTCATCCTGATTAAATTTGCAGTTGTGTTCAGTAGTGCACAAAGCGGTTGGCTTCATCTTGCGTTGTTTACATTGAGGAACTAGCTGGAGATATTGGTGCTCATTTCTTCTCAATTGAACTGTTTGATTTGATAAAATGGTGACTAGGATTTGGGTTCTGGTTTCCCCACTACACTATACTTTCTAGCATCTGTCCTTGATCCACTACAGTACAATTTTGAGGAGGATACTTTATAAATATCTGTGGATAGTAATATTGCCAAAATCAGTTGGTAACACAAAGTGAAGCCTGTAGAGAAATTAACATGTACTTAAATCTGATAGGCATTATTTCTATTTGGGGACTAAAAGCAAAGTGAGAAAAAATATGTGAGTTGATGCCTAGAATTTAAGAACTGGATCAACTTTCTACATTAAATATTTTATTTACATGTTATATATGCAAATATGCTCAAAAGGAATTCCTTCATAATAAATGTTGAAAATAAACCCTAGGTCCCTGATATTCCATTAAGAAGGTTAAATTTAATTGCATATTTTTGCTGACCTTATGTGTCTTTCTATTTCCCCAACAGACAAGGAGAATGTAATTATTTTTGAAGCACAGTAATAGGCTGCAATGAGTGACCTTTCTTCTGTTTAAGCAATAAACTCACTCTGGGGTTTTCTACTGAAGCATATTAATGCACCTAAGCTATGCTGAGTTTTGATTAAATATGTTAACATATTACCAGTAGACTAACCCTGAAGTGTTTTCAATCATTGGGTATCACATCTATAAGGGTTACTTAATTTTTAGAGATTTTATGCTTTTCATGCTTGTCCATCTATGTGAAACTTACAACTTTTTACTTAAATTCCCAATTTGGCCAGGTGCAGTGGCTCACGCCTTTAATCCCAGCACTTGGGAGGCAGAAGTAGGAAGAACACCGTGACTTTGAGGTACCCTGAGACTACATTCCAGGTCAGCCTGAGCTAGATTGAGACCTTAACTTGAAAAACCAAAAAATATAAATAAAAATAAGTAAATTTCCGACTACTAAATAATATACAATTTTCCACAACAATACAGCTTTATTTTTACAATTTAGGGAAATTATATGTTCCTTTTCCAGTGAAAAGCTGCCACTAAGTTGCTCTCAGACAAGTAAAAAAGGCATATTTACACTAGAAATGAGATGCCTTCAAACATAGTGAATGGATAGAGATGCTTGAAAATCTGAAGGCAGCATAAGTTGAATACTCCCAATATTGTTTAATCACCAGAAAACTCACAAGATAATGTTTAAAGAATTTTTACGCTCACCAATCCATACCTCACAGGATATAGAAGTGTTGTTCTTATAAGATTTTACTAGCTGGAAACTAAGAATATTTCTTAACAAAGTTTTTTTTTTTAATTGATGAGCGCAAGAGGCAGTCATGTACATGTGCCTTGAAGTATAAAATGTTAGATTTTTAAATATAAGCCAAAGCATTCCCAAGTGTGTGTGTGTGTGTGTGTGTGTGTGTGTGTGTGTGTGTGTGTGTGTGTGTGTATTGAATTCTAAACAAGTTCCCCCCAGCAGTGGCTAACTCAGCCCAAAAGAGTTAAATTTCCCTTTCTTCCTTCCTTCCTTCCTTCCTTCCTTCCTTCCTTCTTTCCTTCCTTCCTTCTTTCTTTCTTTCTTTCTTTCTTTCTTTCTTTTTGAGATAAGGCCTCTCTCTAGTCCAGGCTGAGCTGGAATTCAGTATGCAGTCTCAGAGTGGTCTCGAACTCTCTAAGATCCTCTTACCTCTGCCTCCCCAACGTTGGGATTAAAGGTTTGTGCCACCATGCCCAGCAGAGTTAAATTTATTTTTTTCTTTTTTTTTTTTTTTTTGGTTTTTCGAGGTAGGGTCTCACTCTAGCACAGGCTGACCTGGAATTCACTATGGAGTCTCAGGGTGGCCTCAAACTCACGGTGATCCTCCTACCTCTGCCTCCCGAGTGCTGGGATTAAAGGCGTGCGCCACCACGCCCGGCTAAATTTCTTATTCATAGAGAATACTAGCGAGAATTTCCTGATGATGGAATGATTCTACCCACGCATTCAGGGAGCCAGTTGGGTTCCAGCTCTCCCCACTTCACCTCAGTATTGTAAGTAGATACTTGTGTGTAATCACCATCCTGTGAGAAGGTTAGTCAGGAGCAGAAGACTCCCTCGGAAGGACATGTGGTGACCCAGTTTCTACCTACAGTTCTCACTCTCACAGGACCATGTTGCAGAGATGGGGCCATTCTCTACCAATTTACCCTCCTGTTCAACAAAAATGAAGCTCTGGTGTTTTCCTACACTTAAAGGTATTTTCAATACATTTCCATAGACAATTAAAATATTCCTGAGGTTGAACCTTGTATGGATCTAAATAGGTTGCAGTAGTTTGAACGTCAATGCGTTTCCCCAATAGCCTAAGGTATTCGACTACAGACTGAGTCTGAAGCAGCCTGCTGTAAAGGAGGCATTACTGGAGGTGCATCTTTTAGTCCAGCCCTAATGTGTGGAGAATGTGGAGAATGGAGTTGAGCTCTGGCTATTTGTTTTTCTGGCTGTTGGTCTCTCTCTATATATCTATCTATCTCTCTCTCCCTGCTGAGGATCTTGGAATGTGGCGGCTTCTTTCACGGTGATGGAATTTCCCATGGATTAATGTAAGCCATTCCTCCCTCCCATAAGCAGAGTCTAGAAAGAGGTTGTCCCAGCAACAGAAAGTAACTATGACACGCTTGAACCAGGAGGTCAGTTTATGCTGAGTTTGTCCAGAAAGGAAACCAAACCAAGATAATTCCAATAGACTTTTCTGTTTCCAGAGTGGATTGTGAAAACACGCCAAAGCAAGGGCCAGATCTAGCTAGTGAAATTTTTAACGTTCTGTTTTCCTAGAAGTGGAAGAAGATATGTGATTATATTCTAACCTTTCTCTCTGAAAATGATTCTTCTTGTGTGGACCCCATCTGGGCTTTTAAGGGAATCTTTCTCCATTCTCCTGGGACTATTTTTAAATTGAGCATTGAGGCATAACACAACCTGCCTTAGGATGCACAGATCTTTCTGCAAATAGTCTCTTAACAGGGCACTTGAAATTTTGAGGTTTCCTTAAAAACCTATGTCATAAAAATAGATTTATTTCCTGTTGTTTGTTTCTTTTGAATCTTGAGCTTCTCAAAAGAATAGTCTCATTCCAGATAGTGGTATTTAACTAGTCAGCATCCTGTGCCAGTAACCATATGCAAGGCCTATATAAAATTCTAAAATGTAAATTGGTTTCTTTGGTTTAGCTGTATCTTCTTTCTTAAAAGAGTAACAGCTATATTGAGAAGATCAGGCGTATATGTGTGTGTGGGCAGGGGCAAGAATAAAACAAACATCATATTTCATTTCAGGGATGAGTCATGCCTGTCTGATTAATAACTCCCTTCAGCCCATTTCTCCTCTCAGCAGAAAAGGAAGCGTCATGAGTTCACAGATCCCACTTTGATAGAAGTGGCTGTCCCATGTGCACATGCACAAAGGGAGGCTCTCAATGAAATGTAGCACAGTTAAGCTTCCATAGCTAGAGGTTTCAAAGTTGGGACTTAAGCACAGCCCACATTCCAGTTATTCTGTCTACACTGTCATGGAATGCTTTATCTTCCTTCCAATACTTCCTCAGCCAGGAAGCAATTATCTCAAGACCAGACAAAGAACAGTCAACCTTTTTCACTCCCCATTCTCATCCATGTCAGTCCTTACCATGGGTTTTGCCAGACCCAATTCCATGACAGTTTGGTGAAAATCAGAAGTTCTCATGCAAATATCTTTACTGAAAGCCTATCTTTAAATGTAAGATTTTAACATTTCATCTACACCCAACTATACATTTCATTTAGAACAGTTCCGGCTACATACGCATCAACTTGAACTCGTGACAAATTGCAATTTTGCAAGTGATATTTCCTTTATATTTTAGGATATAAACACATATGCTAGTCTAAGATATGGGTATGTACACGTCATAGGACTTCTGTAGCAATTCAAATGAGAGAGGAAAAGTATTTTGAGTGAAGTTATATGATAAATTAGAATGTTTGTGGTTAAATCCTTTTTTACACTTATAAAATGTATTTGTTTGGTGTGCATATGCGTGTGCAAGTGTATTGTATTTTCTTTTGCTTTGACATTGTTTTTGAAGCTTATTTTTATACTTATTTAATCATTATAACACTTTTACGCTACTCTGGTCAATTTGCAGATCTTCAGTCATATTTTAAAAGCATATATAAAAACTTGACATTTAAGATTCAAAGTCAGTAGGATTGGAAGTCGTCCTTCTTTTTCCTGTCTTTTAAAAAATATTTTTAATTAATTAATTTATTTATTTATTTGAGAGAGGGGGGAAGAAAGATGAAGAGACAGATATATAGAGAGAATGGGACCTCTAGCCACTGTAAATAAACTCCAGATGCATGTGCCTCCTTGTACATCTAGTTTACATGGTACTAGGGAATTGATCCTGACTTCACAGGCAAACACTTTAACTGCTAAGCTATTTCTCCAGCCCTTTCCTATCTTTATAAAAGTTTTTTCATTTGTGTTTTTTTATGTTTTTATTACTATATTATTATTATTGACAACATATTTCATATGGATATATCATGATAGAAAAATCAATGCTTCTTAACTGTCCAAGATAGACAAAGTAATTATACAGCAAAAATGGCCCATGTCCTAGCTCCAAGAATCTGTATGTCCTCTTACATGTAACAAAGATTCAGCAGAATCAGTTATGGTTCAGTTGTTTAATATGTTTTCTTTCTACTTACATATTTCCTTATCTTAAGATACAGTGTCATCCTGTTTGCTTTTAGTAAAATCTCTTAATTTGTGCTTAAAAGATAACAAAAACAACAACAAAAATTGAACAGGTATGGTAGCTTACTACTTTAAACTCAGCACTCCAGAGTCTGGCATGAGGTAGGGGGATTCTGTGAGTTCGAGGTCAGTCATAGCTACAGAGTTTGTTCCACATCAGTCTGAGCTAAGGTGAGACCCCCCACTCAAAACCACAAAATCAAAATGAAACAAAAAACTGATAAAAAAGAAACAAGTAATAACCCAATGCCAACTTCCTTATTTTAAAATAATCATGGCACATTTTTTTTAAATATAACTATGAAAAATGAGAGGATCTTCTCATTGTCTCCAAATTGTCAGCTAGGATACAAAGTAAGCCTTGGACCACTGGGAGCAGACACCTTCCCATGGTTTATCTATGAACATTGTCTCTCAGGCTGTGATCTGTAACTCTCAACCTATTTTTCTTTTCCAACTGCATAAGAGAAAACTCAGGAGGAGGCAAAGTTAGAAAGAATCATTGGATTTGGGCTCATTCCTTTGATGGAAATATGTGTGTTGTAACTAGCACCTGTGAATGTAATCCATTCGTCTAAGGTTGGTCATGGCTAGGGAAAGGAATGCCCTCCCTCCTGTGCTGCCAGATGTGTGATGATGTGGAGAAGTACTCACTCCAGGTTTGGAGCAGCAATCTGAGGAAGAATTCTTTGGAAAACTTGGTGGATGTCACTTTAAGTCTAAAGACTTTTGTGAGCAAACGGGCCTGATACCTGCTTTTGACCTGGATATTCCTGGTGGTCATAGACTTGATGATGGAATTTGTCTCAGTGTGCCAGAGTAGAGTTGATTGCAGAAAGAAATAATTTTAGGGATTTCCACACAATAGGAATTAAATTGTTAGCAAAAGCACAAGTAGAGTACTTGGGAGATGGCTTAATGGTCACAGTTAGATGCTTGTAAAGCCTGTATCAGATGGCTTTAATTTTCCAATTCCTATGTGAAGCCAGGTGCACAAAATGTCACATGTGTCTGGAGTTCATTTACAGCAGCAAGGGGCCATGGTATGGCCACTGTTTCTCTATGTCTCTCTCCTCCTCTGTCTCTTTGCAATAAATCAATAGAATATTTTAAAGATACAAGTAGAAATATGAAGGGCTAATGGCATAAAATGAATTCTTCATTGAAGATTTTCTTACTATAGGAACTGATATATAAATTGTATGCTATACATATGCCATGAACTCATGCTTTAAATGTTAGATGCAAGTCTCAATAAAAGCATATAACAAAGCCCGGCGTGGTGGTGTGTGCCTTTAATCCCAGCACTCGGGAGGCAGAAATAGGAGGATCACTGTGAGTTCCAGGCCGCATAGTGACTGAGACTACATAGTGATTTCCAGGTCAGCCTGGGCTAGAGTGAGACCCTACCTCAAACAAAACAAAGCAAAACAAAACAAAACAAAAGCATATAACAATACTGATCAATCAATTCAAATATTGAAAACATTCCATACAAGCTAAATATAAATTATATAATATTCACTAAATGAATGCATATTGCAAAATGAAATTGAAGAGAATAAGGTCTATTTCTTATATAGCAGTAAGAATAAAATATTAATTGTCTGAAAGGAAAAGGAAGTTATATTAAGAATTAACAGTTTCAGACATGACTGAATTAACTGATAATGAGAATGGAATAAGAATGGATGCTAATACCATTTGGTAAATGTCCTAAACTTGATTTTGTTTCACCACAGCTATACTTTTCAAAATGTCATATTTATACTCACGTAACCTTTCCTAGTAACAAAATATCTATGGTTATAGAAATATTGTGTTAAGCAGTTATATGCTTGAGTAACATTCCCTATTTAAAATTCATTGATTTGGACACTTAAATGGCAAGATATGAACTATCTTAAAACTAGCAATATTTTAAAATATTAGTTACTTACCAAAGTCAATATAAAACACATGGTAATTAAAATGAAGCAAACCACAAAAAAGAGTTCAGAAATAAGCTGGCCATATATACTTACAGGAAATAATGTCATCACTAACTAACATATGATCTAAAAAATACAATAAAGATTCACATAAGAAAATTAATCCAAGGATATAAATATAAGATGATGATTAATTAAGAGGGTGTTAAGCTATGACTTATTTAAGAAAGTAAGTGCACACTGCAAACAGATTTCTACGTTGATATTGAATGGTTTTGCACCAATCTAGGAATTGGCTGGCTGACAAATGCTTTGGGGTCTGTGACCAACTGAGGTAACAAGAGCTTGTTCTATGGATTTCTCTTTCTCCTGTAGGATATCTTGAAGGCACTCTGATATCAATGGCAGAAGGCAATAGCAGAAGCAGAAATATGCAAGCCCATTTCAAAGCTGTTGCTCACATTATACCTGGCCAAAAACCTACTTTGCAAAGAGGACACAAGTAAGCCCGAGCTAAGGTAAGCATGGACAGGCCCTATAAGGGAGAAGGGACATGTGATTACTGGGAAAAGTGAATGCTGCAGACATTAACGCCAGGTAGCCAAACTGTAGCCACAATTCACGCTTGGCACCTCCATTTTAGAAACCCCAACTGTGTATTCATCTTGTCCTCAGTATTTCTAGAATATGCAAGCCACAGTTTCAAAAGAGGGCTCTTCCAATTCAGAAACATGTAAACTAAAAATATGTGATATTGAGCTCTATTTCAAACATTAATAGCAAGCAATCATGTTTGAAATATAGAAGAGGAGGTGCAAGAATGTACCAGCCCATAGAAATTTTTCAATTACACTAAGCAATCTGCCCCCAAATGCATCACAGTTCTGCTCATTGTTGCTTCATCCATACTTCATGGTATATCATAACCCTCAGTCCTGTCATCTTAGATAATTGCATTGTATTTTATTAATGCTATTAGTATTTTTAATTATTTATTTACACACACACACACATACACACACACATATATATATATATATATATATATATATATATATATACGCATAAGTGTACATGTGTGTCATGGTGCACATGTGGAGGTCGGATGGGTAACCTCAAAGCATCCATTCTCTCATTTCTTTCTGACGGTTCTCCATTATTTTTTCTGCTGGAAGCTGGTGGGAACAGCTAGCACACAATCTCTTGGTACACTGGCTGAATCTCCCACTGCCAAGGCACACTGAGATCACAGACAAGGTTCCATGTTGCTTGGCTTTATGCAGGTTCTGGGGAGGATCAAAGTCTGGGTGGGAAGCTTGTAAGCAAGTGCTCTTAACCACTAAGCCTCCTCCCAGTTCTATGGCTATATTTTGCTATCGTGCTTTTTGAATGCTTGTGCAGATTACTCTGGAAAACACCCACTTGGAGACCACTTCCTGCTTCCTCCTCCATAGCAGAAAGATGGAAACAGGGAAAAATTCACTGTACATTGTAAAGTGTTTCAGAATAGAACATTCAATTCTTATGGTGGTGCCACTATAGTTTGCACATCCAACTTTAAAGTCCTTGAAAACACCCACATTATTTTTTCACATTAGCTTTTTGCTAAATCTTTTCACATACAACTATTCATATTTTTTTGAGGTAGGGTCTCACTGTAGCCCAGGCTGACCTGGGATTCACTATGTAGTCTCAGTGTGGCCTCGAACTCACAGTGATCCTCCTACCTCTGCCTCCCGAGTGCTGGGATTAAAGGTGTGCACCACCATGCCTGGTTCACATATAACTATTCTTGATACTGTTTTCTGATTGAGAGAGAGAGAGAAGAAAGTGTGTGTGTGTGTGTGTGTGTGTGTGTGTGTGTGTTCGAGTGTGTGAGTATAAACAGACATGTGTCATGGCTTGTCTGTGCAGGTCAGAGGACAATTTCAGGTGTGGGTCGTTGCCTTTCATCTTGTTTGAATCAGGACCTCTCACTACTCAGGGTTGTGTTTGCTAGCTGTGTGTGAAATGCCGTCTCTCATAACTTCTACCATGCACACAATGGGATTACAGATGCTCACACTACAGCATCTGGCTTCGATGTGTACTCTGCAGCCAGCATTTTAACCATGGAGCCATCTACCCAGCCTCTGTTATTCACACTTGCATAAACAATATCTGTGCTATTTCCATCAGGATGAGCTTCTAAGCATCAAATCATAAAAAGCTCAATACTCCTCTTAATCCAATTGAGACATTCTCCTTCATATTATAAAACCTTGTAAAGTCCAATGGGTCTATAACCAATTTGATACTTACCACAAGAGTTTACTTTGAACCATATTTGTGTGTGTGTGTGTGTGTGTGTGTGTGTGTGTGTGTGTGTTGCATAAGACAGAGAGAGACTAGAGTTGAGAGAGTATGAAAAAGTTTTAAATTTTACCCTACTAATTATCTGATCCTTCTGTACTTGCTATACATTTTGTTGAAAACTACTATTAGTCAATTTTTAAAGTTCACCTTTATGTAAAATTGAAAGGACAAAATTATGTGTTACTTTTTGAAAAATAACTTATTAAGGTTTAATTTAAATTCCATTACTAAACAGTTCTAAGTGTATAATTTATGATCCTTAGCCTATTTGCCACCCTGAAAAACAATATAATCCAATGTTAGCTTAACTATATCACTCCAGTAAGATCTCTAACACCTCTTTACAGTTAATCCCATTTCAGTTAGCTCCAGGGAACCACTTTCTGACCCTAGAAATTACCGATGGAGGATGCTTAACATAATAGGAAATATAAAATATGTGCTCTTTGTTTGGCACTGGCTTTCTATGATATCACACTGGAAAACTTCAATAATCCCTCCTCCAACATTCACACTTATCATGTTTTCTTTCTGCTATTTTGTGTGTGTGTTTGTGTGAATTTTCTCTGTACCTATTATACAATTTTTGTTCATTAAAATATTAAGGTCTTTATAAAATGTGTACTTTGTTTACTTCTCTAATTTTATATATAAATTTTTTATTCATTTATTTATACATACTATATTATATTATTATAAAATATATAATATGTATAATGTATGGCAAATATGCTCTAGTTAGCTTATTATATATCTATTAGTTGCTTATAAATTTGTTCTGTCAGTGGATCTCTGGCTATCTCATTGGGATTAGCTCCTTCAGTGCACCTATATTTCGAGGTATTTTTTAGCAAGCACTTTTCTCCATCCATGTAATGGAGTCTTTCTTTAAGGTTGAGAATTGAAAGAGATTAAGAGCAACGTAGGTTTCTTTTACAGGTAGTTAGTTTAAGGGCACAGGCCAGAAAACCGCCAATGCCACCCTGCATTGCAAAGCTCGAAGTTAACTGAAGTCTGACTCAGTGTGGATACCAGAGACAGTTTTCTGGTTCTTCCTTCTTAACTTTCTGTGGGCATTGTTCTTCATTGGCAGACCCTCGGGAGCTTCACTGTTCTTACTGGCCTGCAAACCAATCAAGGTTTGAATTTGCCAGTGAGACTCATTTCATTTATGTGCCTAATTTACATATCTAAGGTTTTAAGGGGATCTGATACAAGTCACCATGCAGATTTGGTTTTTTTCCCTCTCAGGACATGAGTAAGGAGCCTCTCACCTTGACCGTTCCTGCTTCACTTCTACTCTGTCACTTATTTCTGTTGTCCCTTCAGATAAATTGCTCATAATTTACTCTTTGTGTCTGCACTTACCAATTGCTTGTTAACTGTAGGGAAAGAATTTGGGGGCCATACTTTGGTGAGTTGTTACCCTATCCATATCCCACAGGGTCTTTGTATCTCACAAAATCTCCTACCAGAATCATTGATTTTTTTTTCCATTTTTAATGTAATTGGTTGTTTAAACTTTCTGTATTGAATGTGATCATTTCTGGTAAAGTGCATTTTGTTAGGAAATTGTGTAAATTTCATTTTTTTGCTGTAATTCAATTCGTTAGATTTCTACAAATAATTACATTATACTTTTAAATTCTGGCTTTGTTTATCTATTAAAAGTTTAGATGAAACTTTAGAATACATCACCAGCTCATCAAATTACTGACAGAACAGAAAAGTTCAGAATTGCTATATAAGATAAAGTTACACAACTCCCTGTTTGATATTTAACATTCTTAATCTTTGTGATTTTTTGAAAAACATAATAAATAACATTTATGATACATGATGTTAGGTCAGGCTGTTCCCTGTCCTAACTTGCACCATAATGTGTAAATATAGTAGTTTTTATAATTGCACCTTTCCCTAAGAGACTCCATTTTGCAAACATAATTTGACTCAACACCTTGGTGGGCATGAAAAGATTGCCAGAGATGACTATGAGGAACAGACAAATAAATAAATTCTTCCTTTAAGTATAAAGGATGCAATTTTATAAATTTATAAAATTAAATTAAATTAAATGTGGGTGAAATAAAAACATGTCAAACAAATCAGACTTGAGAATCGAATTTATTGGACAAACCAGACTGAAGAAAGGGTGCAATACCCTTACTAGAAGCCATCATCTGACCGTCCTGTGCATGGACGTCAAGGGACAAACAAAAAGACTCTCTCTAAACTTCCTCATGGTCTTCAGCTTGACTCTATTCCCACTCTTTTTTTTAAATTTTATTTTTAATTTTTCAAGGCAAGGTGTCACTCCAGCCCTGGCTGACCTGGAATTCACTAGGTAGTCTCAGGTTGGCCTCCAACTCCTGGCGGCGATTCTCCTACCTCTGCCTCCCCAGTGCTGGCATTAAAGGTGTGCGCCACCATGCCTGGCTTTCGGTCCCCACTCTTGTTGAAGCCTACTTGAAATGTCATTTGCCTGTTAGCTTTTTCACCTCTGTGGACCTGCCTTCACCTGTGTATTCCCCTCACCTGCTGTCCTGCCTTATGGCCTCCGCAGTCCCACACCTTAGTTCTGCAGCTAGACCCAATGCGGGCTCCACTGGCACCTGTGACACAAGACGAGTCTACAGCAGCAGCGACAGCCACAGAACTCCCGCAGAGCCTCCGTTTAGAAGCAGCAGCAAAGGCTCATGAGCGAAACTGAGGAATGTCCTTGAGCCTTAAGAGAGAATTCAGTTTTCTTTTTTTCCTTTGTCCTTTTGTTTTCCCTAAAACTTCACCAGACTATGCGAATATGTGCCTCTGGTCTTAATTTTTTTCTTAGAAGAGAATTGAAAGTAAAGGGTTTATACGACAACTTGGCTGTACATAGACACATGGCTAACTAATTCATGAAAACAATGTGAAATATTAGTAGCAAGCTTTTAAATAGTACAAATCCTATGACACTATCAGACCAACAAACTAATTAAATTGGAATTGAATACTGTTAGGAAGGAAAGAAATCACCTTCTAATACTTAAGCAGCACCAGTGTATCAAGACCAGGCTGTGTAGCAAATAGACCTTCCCAGCTAGCTGATGTAGGCAGAGTAACTGGGATGTCCACACTCTGGAAACACAGCGTACTTGGGGAAAACCTATTCTGGCAAGTTCTCAGAGCCATCTACCTCAAAACTAGCCACAAGTGCACCACTAAGTAGAATTAGAGTTCCACTTCCTGTCATTTTTGTTGTGGCTCTTTGTATGCTGCCTGCGAGGGTGGAGGGTCTTCCTAATACAGACGGAGAGAACAGAAAGACAATACATTTCTGCTTGAAAACCTCTTCCTATGTGACTAAAGTAAAAGCATATTTTTCTATTACTTGGTAAATTCAACCAACTTATCAGTTTCTAAAGGAGGTTTTGTATGTACGTAACAAAGGGAATTAATAACCTATGTTAATATGCTCATAGATCAAAATCTGTGGTATGTAGGAAATGGATAATGAACCCCTTGAATTAGGAGAGAAGCAAGTACTAAAAACAAGTTTGCAAAGAAGTTACTAATTCTGATTCCCAGATTGTAGACTCTATACAGAGAAACATCATTAAAACAAACACATTTTCAAATACAACTTCCGAGTATTGCAAAGTCATTTGCTAGCCAAAATCTGAATCTGTCTGTGGGGAAAGGGAAGTCACAACCTGCTTCAGGTGTATTACTTTCAGTATGTATCATAAGTCTCAAGTCTTTGTCTCATGAGCGGTATGTGTGGGTAAAATTCTTATAAAACTAACTTTCAGCTGCCACTTTGTTTCACATATCTTCTTACCCCATCACAAAAAGTGATACCAATTAATACCTATAATTATTATGAATTAGAATAATCAATGTACATATCTAATCATAACTGCCTTCGACTTTGAAGTAGTTCTCTTTTAAGTACATATAGCTTATCCCTATCATCATGATAATGTGCGGGACTAACAGTTTTATTTGTTATATTAGAGCGTGTGGTTCAGGACCTTCAGACGCACCAAGATGCCCCTACTTTTTTTTTTTTTGTAAGATGAAAAGATGTTTGGATGAGAAGACAGCACCAATAACAGTCAGATGAAGGGCAGAACTCTTGATCATTTACAGCTTCAAAAGTAAAGGCTACCAGGCAAGGACCCACAAAGGACTGCATTCTGTAAAGGGTTAGGGCAGGTTAGACAGTAGAGAGCAGATTATATGCGACAACAGGAGGAAAGTGCCTTGGTAGTTTCTGGGAACCCTAGTGAATAGTGCAATTTGAGTAATTTTGGCAGATCTGATGATTTAGGGTACTTCTATTACTCTGGTGCGCAAGCATTATCTTGAATCTACATGGGCGTGTGTGTGTGTGTGTGTGTGTGTGTGTGTGTGTAAGACAACAGACAATCTTGGGTGTTTTTCCAAGGAACAACATTCACCATTTTCCTCTTAAATAGGGTCTCTCCTTGCTCTGAAGCACACCAATAAGGATAGACGAGCTGTTCAGCAAACCCCAGAGATTCTTCTGCTTCCTACCCCCTCCCAAGTGCTGGGCTTATTACATGCGTGTACCAAAACCCCTGAAATTTGGATGTGGGTTATTGGGGTTGAGTTTGTGTCTCATGGCTTCTGAGCCAAGCACTCTACCAACAGAGTAATAGTTCCAGATTCATACATCTTATTTTTCATTAATTTGAATGTACAAAATCATCCCACTTCACTCCAGTTTTCTTTAGATACTTCAGTTGCTATAAGAGTGACACAATAGTTCCTCTGTCAGGATTCAGGCAAGTAGCCAGCACATATTTTAAAATCTATATATGCTAATATTCTTTCATTAAATGGCATAGCACTTACATATAACCTATCATCATCTCCTGTGCACTCTAAGTCATCTCTCACTCATATGGAAAGACTACAATGTCTCCATATAGCTGGATTCATATAGATTCAGTGTAGCAGTCAGAAAACTGAAAATAGCAGGGTTTCCTTTGGAACTTTTTTAAGATTTTGAAGCCAAGATTGACTGGACCTGTTTTATAGAACTATTGTGTTTGAATGTAAATGCCCTCCTCCCCAGGCCATATACTCATGTGTCTGAACACATGATCCCCAGCCTCTGGTGCTGCTTAGGAAGGTTGTAGAAACTTTGAGAGGTGGATTCTTATTGGAGGAAATGGGTCACTGGAGGTGGGTCTTGATGTTCTTTTAGCCTCATCAAACTTCCAGGTCACTCTTTGCTTCCTCTCTCTCAATGTGACAGCACGACAAGCCTGTGCCCATGGCTGCCATGCTTTGCCTGCATGATAGCCTTCACCCCATGGAGTTGTAACCTCAAATAGACCTTTTCCTTTCTTAAGCTGCTTTTATTTTATACTTAACAAGTTTAAGATTCAAAAATATTCTTGGACACAGAGCACATTCCCCAGACACAGGAAAGTGCTTAAGTATATTATATAGTTTTTGGTGATTCATAAAGTATCAGAAATACTAAATACATAGTCCATAAATTAATATGGATGAAGAATTTGCAAAACACTGGAAATGGAGAGAGTATTTATTAATCTCTCCATGATGTACTTGTGTGTATATTTTTATTTGACATTTATTGAAGATTTCTTAAGGGAAGATCACTATATATATATATATATATATATATATATATATATATATATATATATATATATTCATTCTTCTTCATGTGATATTAGATAATTAAATTTAGACACACTGAGCACAAATTAAACTTTATAACAATAAATATTTTTAAAAAACATAAAATAGAGTCATTATTAAAAAATAGTAAAGTTATGGAAACATGTAAGTAAGTTAAATTATTAGTCAATAACTATAAATTACCTTGTTTTTGATGAGAAGCAGCTATCCATTTTACTGAACTAGGTGAGATAATTTACACATCTTTACAAATACACAAAAATTATCAGAATCACTTGTGGATATTTGAATAGACCATGTATATTTGTAATTTTACTGTAGAAAATAATTTCCATAATAAACCATATTGTTTTTTGAAATTCACTAAAGGGCATTCTAATTTACAATTAAGTATGCAAATGAAATTAGATCACTAACAAGTGACTGTTTTTTTTGGGGGGGTGGTTTCAAGGTAGGGTCTAGCTCTATAGCCCAGACTGACCTGGAATTCACTGTGTAGTCTCAAACTGGCCTCAAACTCAGGGCAATCCTCCAGTCTCCGCCTTCCAAATGAGTGCTGGATTAAATACCTTCGGGATTGCATTTTTATATTATTTTATTTTTTATTATTATTATTATTTTTTTTTTTTTTTGGTTTTTTCGAGTAGGTCTCACTCTAGCCCCAGAGAGAGACTAGAGTTGAGAGAGTATGAAAAAGTTTTAAATTTTACCCTACTAATTATCTGATCCTTCTGTACTTGCTATACATTTTGTTGAAAACTACTATTAGTCAATTTTTAAAGTTCACCTTTATGTAAAATTGAAAGGACAAAATTATGTGTTACTTTTTGAAAAATAACTTATTAAGGTTTAATTTAAATTCCATTACTAAACAGTTCTAAGTGTATAATTTATGATCCTTAGCCTATTTGCCACCCTGAAAAACAATATAATCCAATGTTAGCTTAACTATATCACTCCAGTAAGATCTCTAACACCTCTTTACAGTTAATCCCATTTCAGTTAGCTCCAGGGAACCACTTTCTGACCCTAGAAATTACCGATGGAGGATGCTTAACATAATAGGAAATATAAAATATGTGCTCTTTGTTTGGCACTGGCTTTCTATGATATCACACTGGAAAACTTCAATAATCCCTCCTCCAACATTCACACTTATCATGTTTTCTTTCTGCTATTTTGTGTGTGTGTCTTTGTGTGAATTTTCTCTGTACCTATTATACAATTTTTGTTCATTAAAATATTAAGGTCTTTATAAAATGTGTACTTTGTTTACTTCTCTAATTTTATATATAAAATTTTTATTCATTTATTTATACATATTATATTATATTATTATAAAATATATAATATGTATAATGTATGGCAAATATGCTCTAGTTAGCTTATTATATATCTATTAGTTGCTTATAAATTTGTTCTGTCAGTGGATCTCTGGCTATCTCATTGGGATTAGCTCCTTCAGTGCACCTATATTTCGAGGTATTTTTTAGCAAGCACTTTTCTCCATCCATGTAATGGAGTCTTTCTTTAAGGTTGAGAATTGAAAGAGATTAAGAGCAACGTAGCTTTCTTTTACAGGTAGTTAGTTTGAGGGCACAGGCCAGAAAACCGCCAATGCCACCCTGCATTGCAAAGCTCGAAGTTAACTGAAGTCTGACTCAGTGTGGATACCAGAGACAGTTTTCTGGTTCTTCCTTCTTAACTTTCTGTGGGCATTGTTCTTCATTGGCAGACCCTCGGGAGCTTCACTGTTCTTACTGGCCTACAAACCAATCAAGGTTTGAATTTGCCAGTGAGAGTCATTTCATTTATGTGCCTAATTTACATATCTAAGGTTTTAAGGGGATCTGATACAAGTCACCATGCAGATTTGGTTTTTTTCCCTCTCAGGACATGAGTAGGGAGCCTCTCACCTTGACCGTTCCTGCTTCACTTCTACTCTGTCACTTATTTCTGTTGTCCCTTCAGATAAATTGCTCATAATTTACTCTTTGTGTCTGCACTTACCAATTGCTTGTTAACTGTAGGGAAAGAATTTGGGGGCCATACTTTGGTGAGTTGTTACCCTATCCATATCCCACAGGGTCTTTGTATCTCACAAAATCTCCTACCAGAATCATTGATTTTTTTTTCCATTTTTAATGTAATTGGTTGTTTAAACTTTCTGTATTGAATGTGATCATTTCTGGTAAAGTGCATTTTGTTAGGAAATTGTGTAAATTTCATTTTTTTGCTGTAATTCAATTCGTTAGATTTCTACAAATAATTACATTATACTTTTAAATTCTGGCTTTGTTTATCTATTAAAAGTTTAGATGAAACTTTAGAATACATCACCAGCTCATCAAATTACTGACAGAACAGAAAAGTTCAGAATTGCTATATAAGATAAAGTTACACAACTCCCTGTTTGATATTTAACATTCTTAATCTTTGTGATTTTTTGAAAAACATAATAAATAACATTTATGATACATGATGTTAGGTCAGGCTGTTCCCTGTCCTAACTTGCACCATAATGTGTAAATATAGTAGTTTTTATAATTGCACCTTTCCCTAAGAGACTCCATTTTGCAAACATAATTTGACTCAACACCTTGGTGGGCATGAAAAGATTGCCAGAGATGACTATGAGGAACAGACAAATAAATAAATTCTTCCTTTAAGTATAAAGGATGCAATTTTATAAATTTATAAAATTAAATTAAATTAAATGTGGGTGAAATAAAAACATGTCAAACAAATCAGACTTGAGAATCGAATTTATTGGACAAACCAGACTGAAGAAAGGGTGCAATACCCTTACTAGAAGCCATCATCTGACCGTCCTGTGCATGGACGTCAAGGGACAAACAAAAAGACTCTCTCTAAACTTCCTCATGGTCTTCAGCTTGACTCTATTCCCACTCTTTTTTTTAAATTTTATTTTTAATTTTTCAAGGCAAGGTGTCACTCCAGCCCTGGCTGACCTGGAATTCACTAGGTAGTCTCAGGTTGGCCTCCAACTCCTGGCGGCGATTCTCCTACCTCTGCCTCCCCAGTGCTGGCATTAAAGGTGTGCGCCACCATGCCTGGCTTTCGGTCCCCACTCTTGTTGAAGCCTACTTGAAATGTCATTTGCCTGTTAGCTTCTTCACCTCTGTGGACCTGCCTTCACCTGTGTATTCCCCTCACCTGCTGTCCTGCCTTATGGCCTCCGCAGTCCCACACCTTAGTTCTGCAGCTAGACCCAATGCGGGCTCCACTGGCACCTGTGACACAAGACGAGTCTACAGCAGCAGCGACAGCCACAGAACTCCCGCAGAGCCTCCGTTTAGAAGCAGCAGCAAAGCTCATGAGCGAAACTGAGGAATGTCCTTGAGCCTTAAGAGAGAATTCAGTTTTTTTTTTTCCTTTGTCCTTTTGTTTTCCCTAAAACTTCACCAGACTATGCGAATATGTGCCTCTGGTCTTAATTTTTTTCTTAGAAGAGAATTGAAAGTAAAGGGTTTATACGACAACTTGGCTGTACATAGACACATGGCTAACTAATTCATGAAAACAATGTGAAATATTAGTAGCAAGCTTTTAAATAGTACAAATCCTATGACACTATCAGACCAACAAACTAATTAAATTGGAATTGAATACTGTTAGGAAGGAAAGAAATCACCTTCTAATACTTAAGCAGCACCATGTATCAAGACCAGGCTGTGTAGCAAATAGACCTTCCCAGCTAGCTGATGTAGCAGAGTAACTGGGATGTCCACACTCTGGAAAGATAGCATACTTGGGGAAAACCTATTCTGGCAAGTTCTCAGAGCCATCTACCTCAAAACTAGCCACAAGTGCACCACTAAGTAGAATTAGAGTTCCACTTCCTGTCATTTTTGTTGTGGCTCTTTGTATGCTGCCTGCGAGGGTGGAGGGTCTTCCTAATACAGACGGAGAGAACAGAAAGACAATACATTTCTGCTTGAAAACCTCTTCCTATGTGACTAAAGTAAAAGCATATTTTTCTATTACTTGGTAAATTCAACCAACTTATCAGTTTCTAAAGGAGGTTTTGTATGTACGTAACAAAGGGAATTAATAACCTATGTTAATATGCTCATAGATCAAAATCTGTGGTATGTAGGAAATGGATAATGAACCCCTTGAATTAGGAGAGAAGCAAGTACTAAAAACAAGTTTGCAAAGAAGTTACTAATTCTGATTCCCAGATTGTAGACTCTATACAGAGAAACATCATTAAAACAAACACATTTTCAAATACAACTTCCGAGTATTGCAAAGTCATTTGCTAGCCAAAATCTGAATCTGTCTGTGGGGAAAGGGAAGTCACAACCTGCTTCAGGTGTATTACTTTCAGTATGTATCATAAGTCTCAAGTCTTTGTCTCATGAGCGGTATGTGTGGGTAAAATTCTTATAAAACTAACTTTCAGCTGCCACTTTGTTTCACATATCTTCTTACCCCATCACAAAAAGTGATACCAATTAATACCTATAATTATTATGAATTAGAATAATCAATGTACATATCTAATCATAACTGCCTTCGACTTTGAAGTAGTTCTCTTTTAAGTACATATAGCTTATCCCTATCATCATGATAATGTGCGGGACTAACAGTTTTATTTGTTATATTAGAGCGTGTGGTTCAGGACCTTCAGACGCACCAAGATGCCCCTACTTTTTTTTTTTTTGTAAGATGAAAAGATGTTTGGATGAGAAGACAGCACCAATAACAGTCAGATGAAGGGCAGAACTCTTGATCATTTACAGCTTCAAAAGTAAAGGCTACCAGGCAAGGACCCACAAAGGACTGCATTCTGTAAAGGGTTAGGGCAGGTTAGACAGTAGAGAGCAGATTATATGCGACAACAGGAGGAAAGTGCCTTGGTAGTTTCTGGGAACCCTAGTGAATAGTGCAATTTGAGTAATTTTGGCAGATCTGATGATTTAGGGTACTTCTATTACTCTGGTGCGCAAGCATTATCTTGAATCTACATGGGCGTGTGTGTGTGTGTGTGTGTGTGTGTGTGTGTGTGTAAGACAACAGACAATCTTGGGTGTTTTTCCAAGGAACAACATTCACCATTTTCCTCTTAAATAGGGTCTCTCCTTGCTCTGAAGCACACCAATAAGGATAGACGAGCTGTTCAGCAAACCCCAGAGATTCTTCTGCTTCCTAACCCCCTCCCAAGTGCTGGGCTTATTACATGCGTGTACCAAAACCCCTGAAATTTGGATGTGGGTTATTGGGGTTGAGTTTGTGTCTCATGGCTTCTGAGGCAAGCACTCTACCAACAGAGTAATAGTTCCAGATTCATACATCTTATTTTTCATTAATTTGAATGTACAAAATCATCCCACTTCACTCCAGTTTTCTTTAGATACTTCAGTTGCTATAAGAGTGACACAATAGTTCCTCTGTCAGGATTCAGGCAAGTAGCCAGCACATATTTTAAAATCTATATATGCTAATATTCTTTCATTAAATGGCATAGCACTTACATATAACCTATCATCATCTCCTGTGCACTCTAAGTCATCTCTCACTCATATGGAAAGACTACAATGTCTCCATATAGCTGGATTCATATAGATTCAGTGTAGCAGTCAGAAAACTGAAAATAGCAGGGTTTCCTTTGGAACTTTTTTAAGATTTTGAAGCCAAGATTGACTGGACCTGTTTTTATAGAACTATTGTGTTTGAATGTAAATGCCCTCCTCCCCAGGCCATATACTCATGTGTCTGAACACATGATCCCCAGCCTCTGGTGCTGCTTAGGAAGGTTGTAGAAACTTTGAGAGGTGGATTCTTATTGGAGGAAATGGGTCACTGGAGGTGGGTCTTGATGTTCTTTTAGCCTCATCAAACTTCCAGGTCACTCTTTGCTTCCTCTCTCTCAATGTGACAGCACGACAAGCCTGTGCCCATGGCTGCCATGCTTTGCCTGCATGATAGCCTTCACCCCATGGAGTTGTAACCTCAAATAGACCTTTTCCTTTCTTAAGCTGCTTTTATTTTATACTTAACAAGTTTAAGATTCAAAAATATTCTTGGACACAGAGCACATTCCCCAGACACAGGAAAGTGCTTAAGTATATTATATAGTTTTTGGTGATTCATAAAGTAAGTATCAGAAATGCTAAATACATAGTCCATAAATTAATATGGATGAAGAATTTGCAAAACACTGGAAATGGAGAGAGTATTTATTAATCTCTCCATGATGTACTTGTGTGTATATTTTTATTTGACATTTATTGAAGATTTCTTAAGGGAAGATCACTATATATATATATATATATATATATATATATATATATATATATATATATATTCATTCTTCTTCATGTGATATTAGATAATTAAATCTAGACACACTGAGCACAAATTAAACTTTATAACAATACATATTTAAAAAAACATAAAATAGAGTCATTATTAAATTAAGTTACATGGAAACATGTAAGTAAGTTAAATTATTAGTCAATAACTATAAATTACCTTGTTTTTGATGAGAAGCAGCTATCCATTTTACTGAACTAGGTGAGATAATTTACACATCTTTACAAATACACAAAAATTATCAGAATCACTTGTGGATATTTGAATAGACCATGTATATTTGTAATTTTACTGTAGAAAATAATTTCCATAATAAACCATATTGTTTTTTGAAATTCACTAAAGGGCATTCTAATTTACAATTAAGTATGCAAATGAAATTAGATCACTAACAAGTGACTGTTTTTTTTGGGGGGGTGGTTTCAAGGTAGGGTCTAGCTCTATAGCCCAGACTGACCTGGAATTCACTGTGTAGTCTCAAACTGGCCTCAAACTCAGGGCAATCCTCCAGTCTCCGCCTTCCAAATGAGTGCTGGGATTAAATACCTGTCAGGGATTGCATTTTATTTTATTTTATTTTTTATTATTATTATTATTTTTTTTTTTTTTGGTTTTTCGAGGTAGGGTCTCACTCTAGCCCAGGCTGACCTGGAATTCACTATGGAGTCTCAGGGTGGCCTTGAACTCACGGCGATCCTCCTACCTCTGCCTCCCGAGTGCTGGGATTAAAGGCGTGCGCCACCACGCCCGGCTTAGGGATTGCATTTTAAAGAATACTGTGCATGCTATATGCTAGCCACATATAGTCCAGGACTGAGGAAGCAGAGCAGACCAATGAATGCTCAATGCTCAGCTAGGTTTCTCCCTCACATTTAGTATAGGAATACTTCCCTTGGTATGGTGCAACCTACCGTTAGAGTACTTACTCCCAAATCAATTCACCTAACCTTGAAAACCACTCACAAAAGTGGCCAGAGATGATTTCATGGTGATTCTAAATCCTGTAAAGTTGACAACCAGAGATTAAATATCACATTTTTGACTCATTTTTTATTGATAGATGGATTGTGCAGTCTCACTTTTAGGACAAGAATGTGTTTAATTTTTAAACTTTCTAATATATTCATATGTGTAGGAGTACATATAGTATGCATATGGGTGGAGGCTATAAGGCAACTTCAGGTATAGTTCTCCAGAAAAGCCATCCACCTTTGTTAAGGCAGAATCTTTTATTTTCCTGAAATTACAATTTAAGATAGCTGGGCTGGCCAGCAAGCCCCAGGAATCCTTCCCTCTCCTCTTTCTCTGCTTTGGGAGAAAAGGTACATTCCTCCATGCTATTCAATTACATGGGTTCTGGGGCTCTAGGTAAGCAATTTACCAACTAAACTATCTCCCTTGCCTCATCTCCTTGATTAATCCTTATTTTCCTCTAACTTGGCATTTATGTGTATTTCATATATGAAGGAACATTCAGAGTTTATGGATGTGAAAGCATTTCGTGGTAGATATAGGTTGATCAATATTTTTTCATATAGTCTGATTTTCTTTATATTTATCATCCTGTTTGATTTTCTTTTGAGACGTTGCAACAATTTCAGAGAAGATTAATGACAATTGAAATCCAGAGTAATAGAGGATAATGTGACTTACATATTTACCAACATTATTGAGGGAAAGAAAGTACGGCCCTGTATAGGCTCAGGTTTTCATTCTTTCATATCTCCTTCTAACTTGATTTGGTTTAAATGTGGTGTAGAGAAAAGTGTGAGCAAAACTTTATCTAATTCAAACCAGTTTAGCTTGGCAGTGAATGTAAACCTTTAATTAAATTCATGAATTAATTGATGTAATAGTTTATATTTATTGTCCATCTGGGAGGACCTACAATCACTGCTCAGGGATTGCCTAGATTAGATTAACCTCTGAGTAAACCTGTGAGAGATTATCTCCATTATTTTGACTATATTGAGGAAACTCACCTTAACTGTGGGCAGCAACATTCTAAGAGCCAGGGTCCTGGAGAGTAGAAAGTTAAGTAAACTGGTAGAGCAAAAGCATTCATTGCTCCATGCATCCTCATGGTATACACAATGTGACAGATCTCCTTCCAGCTTCTGCTACCATGCCTGCCCACCATGATGAGCAACATCCTGAATTGTATGCTAAAATGATGTCTTCCTCCCTAAAACTGATTTTAGCCAGGGATTTTATCTTAGCATGAAGAAAGTAACTAAAATAACTGACTCCTAAATTCAAATAAAAGTATTTTATCTATTTTTTGTTTTATCTGGGACTTTCATAATTCAAGACATGTACAGGTCCATAAAAAATCCATGCATGTTAGAGATGAACTTTTTGAGATTATAGACATAAATGTCCAACTATAATTTTGCATAAGCCACCATGAGCACTGTATGTGAAACATTATTTTGAAACTTACAAGTGTATCCTGTTGATAAATTCACATAAATTGTTCATGGTAGCATGGAATGTAAATCATGTTAAAATTCATTGCATAAAATTTTACAGCCAGATTTGTAAATGATAAATCCACTTTACAGTATGATTTTAAGCAATTTCTTTCTCTCCTTTCATTATGTGCATATTAATTTAATTTTATAAAAACTTTACTGCTTATTTTTTTCCATCATTTTTTTATCCCCCAAAAACAATTTTTCTTCTTTAAATATGGGAGAGAAAGAGACAGATAGAGAAGAGAAAGGGATAGATACAGGGAATGGGCACACCAGGTGCTCTAGCCCACATGAGCGTCCCCTTGTGCAGCGGGCTTGCGTGCATCCTGGGGATTCGAACCCGAGTCCTTTGGCTTCAGAGTCAAATGCTGTAACCGCTAAGCCATTTCCCGGTTCCCTTTACTGCTTATTTTTAACACACATCAAACTCTTTTAAGCCTGTATAATAAATAAGTTTGAAATGGGCATGTATAATCCTACTCTACCTCACTCTCCAGAAAAGTTTGAAATGGGCATGTATAATCTTACTCTACCTCATTTTCCAGAAAAGTTCTAAAAATAAACCTAAGCAAAGTTGATTCAGAAAATTTTCATATAACTTTTACCACAAGATGACTTTTTTCTATTATAGAATATTATGTTTGTTATTTCTCAAGACTTTTCAAGCCTATGTTGTTAATTATAGTTGTATATAGTCTATATATATAATTATATATTTTTATAATACTATATATAATTATAGTTATATATACTCTGAAGTTAGTTGCTGTCCTTGATATTATTTTGGAACTAGTAATTTATGACAATATAGGGAGGAATATCAAATAAAATAAAAATATAAAGAAGTATATCTCAAATCTTCTATAGAACATTTTATTGCAAGCCATATAAATTAATGTATAGCATACACATTTGCATTTTAAGACAGAAATATGAGTATGTATAGCAAATATATAAAAACAAAGTCAATTGTCACACCTAGAGGTAAAACAGCTTCAAATATAACAAATAATGTTAAACTTATATCAAAATGTTTTATTATTTTATGTGTGAAACAGTATTGAATGATAGAGTTGTCTTGTTTATTCTAAGCTCATTGTCATAATTTTTTGTGTAGGTTTTCAAGGTAGGATTTCACTCTAGCTCAGGCTGACCTGGAATTCACTATGTAGTCTCAGGGTGGCCTCAAACTCACGATGATCCTCCTACCTCTGTCTCCAGAGGGCTGGGATTAAAGGTGTGCACCACTATTTCAATGTGGGACTCACTTTGACACCCTACTTAGCTGCCCTTAGAAAAGTGTAATAATTCCATGAAAAATTTAAGACAAGTGTGTTTATCATACTATCTGTAGTCAATGAATCACAATATTATGAAAATATATTTTACTGCAAAAATAAAAATGGGGCTGGAGAGATGGTTTAGTGGTTAAGGTGCTTGCCTGAGAAGCCTAAGGACCCATGTTCAACTCCCCAGATCCCATGTAAATCAGACGCACAAGGTAACACATGCACAAGATCGCACACAAATCTGGAGTTTAATTACTGTGGCTGGAGGCCCTGGTGCACCAATTATCATTCTCACTCTCTCTCTCTGTCTCTCTCATAAAAACAGCTATTCTGTTGGGGATGCCTCAAAAGAAAAAGATAAAAATGAATAATAGCAGATTAAAGTATGGTTAGTTATAAATGAAATAATTGAATTAAAACATTTCCCCAAATCCAAAATCAATGAAAGTGTGCACATGAGAAATTAAGTTTACTCTTGAGTCTATTGTAATTAGCAATTATAGTTATGCCTCAGGATATAATTTGTAGATATCCTAGGAGCAGCAACTAATTTACATTGACATGGTATCTTCAAGTTTAATTTAAAATTATTCAGAGTATATTTCTTACATCTAGTGTTAGTAAATTAAAATTGAAGGTGTTTCTTTAGGCAAATATTATATCAATGTCATAGATATTTAATTTATTAAAATAAAATATCCAATATGAATTGAAATATATTAGATTGTAATGAAGAGAAAATAAAGAAAGTTTAGAATCCAGACACAAGGAATAACATTGCATAAATGGGTAGTGATGAGAATTTATCAAGAATTAGAGTGCACAGTGGGACTCTGAATTGATTATTTGCTTAAGGATAACCTGGGCCATGTCAGACCCTGTTTCAAAACAAGACCAAGTAAAACAAATCACTCAAATTATATTTACAAATTCTTTAATTTAATATTTAACCTTAGCAGGAGACTAATGTACAATCTTGGGAATCCACTGCAATGAAGAGAAATTGTCAACAATAAGCATGGCTACACTCAACAGGATGTTTTACAAGTACAGTAGCACGATTCCAGCCTAGCTGTGTATCTGCCAGTGAAGAATTAATTATCTGTAAAATTAAAGAAGTTTTTTCATATTAAATATGAGTTTGAAGAAGCACATTTTAAGATAGTAATGTTGATAGGTAACATAATTAGTCAAGAGAGCATTTTTGGAGCTGGAAACATATTCAGATAAGTGTGCATGAAGACCTGGATTGGAATCCATGTAACACACATAAAAGTTGTGCATAGTGGGGCTTACCTGTAATTTAAGCCTTGGTTAGTCAGAGACAAGAGAATTCCAGGATCTTTCTTGGCAGCTGTTCTATAAAAATTACTAAGCTCTCAGTTCAGTGAGAAATCCTTTCTCAAAAACTAACTTGTAAAGCAATTCAGAAAAATACCTCATTCCACATCTGACCTCTACATGCACAGGTTCACGTGTGCATGTGTACTCCTATACACATGTTTACACACATATGGATACGCACATACCATGTATTCCCACTACACATGCATCTTCACAATTACTTTATTGCCAAGTTAGTATAGAGCACATTCCTCCAAATTGTAGAGAGGTAGGAGATTCAGGAAGTGAAGTCTATGAGACCTGAACTTAAAAGTCACTCAACCCCTCCCCAAGTTTATATTAATTAGGAACTGAACATCCTTCCTTGTGGGGAAGGAAGAAATTCCAGAGAACTGGGAAGTCAACAAGTCTGTAAAAACTTTGTAAGACCCTGCCCTAAGTCTATATAAAGGGGAAACAACAAAAGGCTTGGGAAAAGATGCTCCAATTGAGCTGCCTGCAGGTAGTGGAGTGTGCTCAAGGGTCCCTGATTGAGCTGCAAAAGGTCATATAGTGTGATTGAGACTCTCCAACCAGTGGTGCTGCCTGCAGGGTGTGTAATGTGCCCAGGTTATAAAGCTTCCCTGATTCATCATATATGCTGGGGTAGGCTTTTTGATAATGCAGCTGCCTTTGAGTCATCCATTGCTCCAATAGGTAGCCCACACCCTGATCTGTAAGTAATACCAATAAAGTCATTTGTTCACCAAAACCAGTTTGGGTGTAATAGTCCTTTGGTCTGTTATCTATGTCCTATCTGGGAAGAAGTCATGAAATTGCATCACCCCAGGAAAATGATTTTCTGTGACAAAAATATGATCCATCATTACATGTTGCTTTCTGTATGTTTAAACTATTCTGATTTTATTTAATACTTAGGAGTTATATATATAGACTAGTCTATGAGAAGTAGCATATATAATACAAAAAATATTTTCAAATTTGCCAAATTGCAGTTACTTAAAGTCATTATGTAAGGCATAAAATAAATGATTATTTTATTTGAGTAAAAGATTAAAATAAAGAACATATAGAAGAATATATATATATATATATATATATATAATATTTGAATATATTGTTAACTTTTATGATCTTCTGTTCTTCTGATTAGTTGGTCTCATATTTATATATTATACTCATATTAAAATCAAAGATTAATATAGTTGGTTTTATATTTTTTACACAATCACAATATTTTTCATCACTGTATACTGAACATTTTCTATTTGAAAATATTTAAAATCTTTCAGTACTCAAATTTTGCGTTTCATCAACCAATTTGGTCCACAATTTAATCCAAGGCCAAAAGGACTCAACTTTATTTGAAAACGAAAACCACAGTGTTGGGACGTGTTAGGAACACTTTCTATTAAAGCATATGCAAATGTGAGTGAAGTGAATGTTATGTCAGAAAACAATTTGGAAATTTTTTGTAGTGTATCTTTATTCTTATAATACTTATAATGATATGATTGCTTTAAAAAGATTTCTTAGAGAGCAAAGTTATTTTTCATTTGTCAGTCAAAGTATGGATGCCTCTCATGTTAATATTTTGAGACCTTTTAAATAATAAACTGCATAAAATAAGTAGCACTAGATTTCAGGCTCAGTGAAACTTCATTATGATTTCTGCTCTTTCAGAATTTATGCATGGCATTTATCACAGTAGATCTGACTGCTTTTGCTCCTCATAAATCTCTCTATTCTCAAATAAGCTCTACTACTGAATGTCATTTTACTATCTTTTATGAACAGGCTTAAATTAGAAAATATGAATTTCTTACAATTGATTTCTTAGTAACTGTTATTTGTTAATTCATTAGAGATATTTCTCTATTTTTCTGTGCTCCACAAACTGGAAATACCATGGAATATGTCTAGAACTTAAAAATAATATGATTAATATTATGAATTTTTATAGGTAACTAATGATATTTGAATCAAAGTTTAATGTATTTATATTTATCAATGGCTCTTATTTAAGCAAACTTACTTTGTTTTTACTTTTTGTTTTCATGAGAGCAAAGGATGTTTGGCCTAAAGGACTCTGATAACATATTAAACAATTCTAGTTTAACTCTAGGAATGTTGATAGTATTAACTCGCACATATTGTACCTACTTTTGTGTGTTTATAATTACTTCATTACATTTTCTCATTTTCCATCATAACCTTTGTGTTAGTAAGGAACCGAACTGACAAAATGAATATGTTTTATAAAGTTGATTTTTTACGTCAGCTTAAAAGGTACTAGTTGGGCAGTCTAACAATAGCTGTATGTAAGTTTGATCATTGGGAAACTTGGTAGCTCCTCAGTATAGAAGGCTGGATTCCTCAGCAGTCCTGATCTAGCACTGAAGGCCTGTAGAGTTCCTGGAATACCACTGGTCTCTAGTCCACGTTTGAAAGCTGATGAAAGTCAGTTCCATTGTCCATAAAGGATTTCTGAACAGGACAGGCGCATGTACAAGTAAGTAGCATGGTCTTATAGACAAAAGGCTTTGTGCTTTTGGGTGATATTTTTATACATAGTCCACCATGAGAATGAGCACCCATTCTGGGTAAAGATGTTTCTCTCTCAGTTAATCCTTCCTGGAAATTTCCTCTTAGACCTGCATAAGAAGCCTGTGCTTAACTTGATTCTTGTTCTGGTCAAGTTGATAACAAACATAATCATCATGTCCGTAATGAATCGTTACAAGGCAAAATGACAAATGGGTTAAAGTTTCACAAAAATATGATTATCCATAAAGTGGCATAGTAAAGAAAACATTCTAGGATTTCTAGGGAATTATGAGTCCAATGACTGACCGAGAGTATTATCTGTAGCTTCAATGGAAATGATAAATAAAAAATTCTGCTAAGGGGTTAGAGATACTGCTGCTTACTAAGTTTTAGCTTATGAGAGGAAGCTACCTCTCAAACTTAGACTTGTAAAATAAATAACATGAAGAAATGTAATATTTCAGTTGTCAATTGATTTCTTTGACAAAATCCTACAGGTGAGGGCATGTTTTATGCTGAAGTATAATGTGGCTAAACAAAAAGTTTTCAATTTTAGTTTTATAATTTATCTAATATTTCAGTACACATATTCAGATTATTGTAAGAGATATGTATAAAGAAAAAGATACATACTTTGACTTTTTCCCATATAGCATTACCAGGTATTTATAGAAGTGAGTACAAAACAAAAAAGATAACATAAAGTAAAAATCATCACATTAAGACATTTATGATCTAAATTTATGCTCTCTATAATCTATCATCTAGATAAGTTTCAACACCATGTGGTTTGTCATTTCTTAAGCAGGAAAAGATCTAGCATCATACTGTATAGCTTAATTTTTTCAAATATGGAAAATTATCGCTATTTTCTAGTTCATATTCTCTACCAAAAGTAAAAGGGGAAAGCTAAGTTTCATTCATAGTATTGTTAAAATGCAGGACAATCTTTCACTATGTCTAAGTAATCATGTTTCTTGAATACTTATATTTCATTTTTTCTGTTGTTAGAAATTTATCAGAAGTAGAAAAATGTAAGCAATCATTCTTATCTATACAAATATCAGCCCTATGTGATGACTTATATATGGAACCTGAAAATCTATGAACTTACAGAGGTAGATAAGAGAATGGTGGTTAGAATGATGGGGGAGGGCTAGAGAGGCTGAGGAGATATCAATCAAATATACAATATTTCATTTCATAGGAATAAGTTCAAGAAATCTATCACACTATATGGGCACTATGGTTCATAACAATGCAATGCATTATTGTGAGTTTCTATGTTCTTTCAGAAATTATAAATATATATGATAATATATGTTAATCAGTTATATTTAGCTGTTCCACATGCATATTTTTCATAGCCACATATATTATAAATGCATTTTATGTTTAATCTATCTGAAGAAATAAAAATCTGTTTACTAATACTGCCATGATGTAAAATATCTTTGCTATCTAAACATATTTCTTAACAGTATAATTTTATATTTTAATGGATTCAAAATAAAATATTTTTGATAACTTGCATGCAAACCTGCTGTTTTTATTACTTTTCTCTGAAAGAAAGATGGAAGTTATAAAGCATGATTTTATATAGAAAAAAATACACCAAACAGTTGATTTATTTATTTGCTTTTCTTTACCTTTCAGCTATGTTTCTCCAAGATTATGGACAGCAGTTTTTAGACAAAAAAAATTTTGTTCTAAAATTCATTCAAGTAGGTAGACTTAAAATAAGTCCCCAAACACCTAAGATTACTTGAAATCTGTATTTGAAAAAATCTGGAAAAAAATTCTAATGGATACATAAAGATAAGTAGGAATAATGATAACCATAAAATATGCCCGTATTTAAATATTTCTAATTGAATCTCAGTCTTTATTTCCACATCTGCCCTTCCTTTATCCCTGTATCATTTATTAAACATCATGGACTGCAAGAAACTTCATTATGTTAACATGCCATTACTTGAATCCTTTCTCAAAAATGAAGATTTATTACATTTCAAACGACTTTCCTAACATTAGGCTTTTCTTGCTACATAGCTCAGTCAGCCTCCATACTTACTGCAAGATTGCTGATGACTAATTCAATTGAATACGCCACCTCCTTGCTAGGGTTTCAGTGTGTCTGTTCCAAAACTCAGTTATGCCCAATGTGAAAAAATGAAGAGGTGTGTTGTTTGACAGATCATGGAGATGCCTAGGTATGTAGTGCCTTTTGTAAAAGGACTGAATGCAGGGGAACCAGTGCCTCTTCCACTGTTTACGGGTAAGGTTGCGGATCAACGGCTGCCACCAGACCCTGTCACATTGATGTTGGCTTTCTATCTCTTTGGCTGTGAGGAACGCATTTCTCCTCTTTGGAAATCACCCAGCCTCAGTATGCTCTTACAACATAAACAGATGAAAGCAATTAGGTAATTATCTATCCCTCAGTAGACATGAAAGCAATAGACAGCTGAGGCTATAGCATTCTATAACAGCTCATGTGTGTATAAAGTTTGTCTTCTGGGACAAGGTGAAAGGTATTGCAAACATACATACAAACAAGGAGAATAGCATGGCTCAAAAAGGAAGCAGTGGGCTGGAGAGATGGCTTAGCGGTTAAGTGCTTGCCTGTGAAGCCTAAGGACTCCGGTTCGAGGCTCAATTCCCCAGGACCCACGTTAGCCAGATGCACAAGGGGGCGCACGCGTCTGGAGTTCGTTTGCAGTGGCTGGAGGCCCTGGCGCACCCATTCTCTCTCCCTCGCTCTATCTGCCTCTTTCTCTCTCTGTCTGTCGCTCTCAAATAAATAAATAAAAATAACAAAAAAAATTAAAATAAAAATAAAAAAAGGAAGCAGTTTTCTCAAAGGATAACCTTACTTTTCAAGCTTACTGTGTGGTACCCCGAGGCAGGGCCAAAAACTGCATTTTGGAGTTGGAAGACCAGGACAGATTCCTTATCATGAGAACAGCTAAGGGCACTGGTTCCATATTATGGATTGCTATAGTGATTACACCAACATCTGACAAGTCATCCCTAATCACCTCAGAGTCTCCCCCGCCCCTTCGACCCAAGCAAAATATTTAAATTTCTTACATAGTTAGGGAAGCTTCCTGATGAAACTTTCCTATTATTGACACCAGCACCTGTTGTATAATTCCTAGGGCATTGATATTTATTAGGTAATACTTGAACTAATGAATTAAAATTCAGGAGAAATATATAGAAATGACTAACATTTATACTCCTTGAAAACCTGATTATTTTTTATGGTTAGTTTCCTGGAAGAGATTGCCTAGAATATTCTAAGTAAGGTCGCCAGCAGAAAGCCACATGAAGTACAAATCATTGATTGCTACAGATAATTTCAGCAATCATAATATGCTGGCCAATGTATGATTATGGTGATTTATGCAAAACTGGTCCAGCTAAAGAGATGCAGAGCAGCTTCCTTTGATTCTGCATTTTCAAATACTGTGTCAAGAGATGAACTCTCAGTCTCCTGTTATTTATTTCTTTGAGGAATGCATATGCTCAATTAAGGTGCTTGTTGAGATGATTCACCCATTCCCAATGCAAAATTGAACCACTAGAGTTTGGAGGGAATTAGCCAGCATTGGCTTCATGTGGCTCACAAACAGATAGTGTCATTAAGTACTTGAATTATTAGAGAGATGTGCCAGCCTATAATGCTCAAACATGTCACTGAAAAACAAAACAGTATTTCCACAAACATAAGTAATGTAATAAGTAACAACAATAATAAGAAATTGAAATAATCAAATTAAGAAGTTATAAACATAATCAAACAAGCCATCTGTAGTTGTGCACACCTGTGTTTCTATTAAGTACAAAGCAGAGAAAAGAGGATCACCATAAATTCACTGTCAGCCTGGTCTACACAGAATGTTTAGACTAGTCAAAACCACAGATTATTTGGATCAATAAAAGAAAGATAAAGCAAAAATCCCTCAAAAACTTAGGATTACAAATGCATCAGTAACATTTATCTTATTTTTAATATTTTACTTTACAAATTATAGTGACCAAAAGAATTATACATATGAATCCAATTGCTTTATGCAGATTAAAAAGCTTTTTGAGTAAAATTAAATCTCAAGTGTATACAGAAAGGAAAATTCCAATTTATGTGATATGAATAAATTTACTATTGTATCCATTATGCTAGACAACAATGTGAAAAGGGAACAAGTTGGAAAGAAGAAAGAATTCAGTGCTGGAGGGATGGCTTAGTGGTTAAGGAACTTGCCGGCAAAGCCAAAGGACCCAGGTTTGATTCCCTAGTACCCACGTAAGTCAGATCCACGAGGTGACACATGCATCTTGAGTTTGGTTGCAGTGGTTGTAGGCCCTAGTGTGCCAATTCTCTCTCTCTCTCTCTTTCCCTCTTACTCTCATTCTCCCACTCTCTTATTTAAATAAGTACATGAATAAAATATTTTTAAAAAGAAGAGAGCTCGTCAGGCTTACAAACAGAACAAGAGAATACAATCTGGAGTGAATGCGGCCAAATTTATTTATGATTTGTCAAAAATAAGTAAAAAGGCTTGAATTGAGATAAGATGCAGAGAAGATAATTTGTGATTATAAATGAAGGCGTTTAGTCTTCTCATAATGACAGCCAACACACCAAGACTGCATCAAACTGTCTCCTATTCTGAGTTGGCTAAGGTGAGGTGTGTTAATGTAGCTTGAGTAGACACATAGGTTTCAGATAACTGGTTTCTTAGCTGTGCAATTGAAACATCTTTGAAACTCTAAATTGGGTATCTTATTGTGCTGGTCTCCTTTAACTAGTTCATCTAAAAGGAAAAGAGATTCATCAGCAAAAGAAAAAATGTTCCAATGTATACTTGCAATATATTCCTACACTGGTTTTTATTGGCGTTGTAGTCAGGTTCGCATTGCTGGTAGAAATCACCCAAACAAGAGAAGCTTGTGGGAAAAAGGTTTATTTTCGCTTACAGGCTTGAGGGGAAGCTCCACGATGGCAGGGGAAAATGATGGCATGAGCAGAAGGTGGACATCACCCCCTGCCAACATAAGGTGGACAACAGGAGAGTATGCTGAACACTGGCATGGGGAAACTGGCTACAACACCCATAAGCCTGCCCCCAACAATACACTGCCTCCAGGAGGCTTTAATTCCCAAATCTCCATCAGCTTGGAACCTAGTATTCAGACACCTGAATCAAACTACCACACTTGGATAATATCCTATTGAGAAAGGAAGCTCATTTTGCTAAATTTCAGCACAAATTCTAAGGGAATGACTGGATAATGTCTGGAAGTGTTGTGTAGATAGTATGTATAGAAATGTCTTTCTGTATCAAATTCAGATTTACTGTTTTTTTTTTTCAAGGTATGGTGTTACTCTAGCCCAGGCTGACCTGGACCTGGAGTTCAAGGCTGAACTCAAACTCACAGCCATCCACCTACCTTTGTCTCCCAAATGCTAGGATTAAAAGTGTGTGCCACCATAACTGGCCAGATTTACTTTTTTGACCAGAAAACTAAAGGTCACTGTAGCCTTAAATTCATTAAATGTAGCATTCTCAAAGTTGTAAACCAATACATATCTGGTTTCCTATATAGGTATAAGTGTCTATCCTCCTCTACAAAAAAACTTTAGTCTTGCAAATATAGGAGTTACTTCAGGATATCTGTGAATAGGTATCCTTATCAAATACTATCCTCCTAATAATCTCATTGTTCCTCTCAAGTGTTAAAAGTTAGCTGTTGCTTATTTTAATGTAGAACCCCTCCTTTCATTTGAGTTCTTCACTTGTTTCTACTTTTATAGCACTAAGTACTAACATTTCTCAAATTCAATGTGTCCAAAAATATGTATTTTTACAACATTCTAAAATGCTATGCATTTTATTATGAAAATAGATAGAAGTATTACGAGAAATTTTTCTATTGCATTTTTTAAATCCAATATGAACAATTGATTTCTAAGAAACAGCCTTCCTTCCTACAAAATGTCTTAAAACTTGCAAGCACTGTTTTGTTCACTTGGCCAAAATCCAGATCATTTCCATCCATATTTTGCATTCCTGGCACAGACAATACCATAATAACTTTACTTTCCATTCCCTTTATGCCATGTTCTTTCTTGCATCACCTTGGCATTAAGGTTGTGCTCAAAGCAACAAAGAGATCTCAAAAACCATCAATTAAAATCCCAGATATAAAATTCTGATCCATTGTAACATAATTATAAAATACTTCATGATGAAGCTATTTGACATTATGGGTGATCTCAGGTGAATTTTGCTAGGGATTGTTCCGAGAGTGGAGAAGAGACAGAATTTCCCCCACATAATATGTGAGGAAGCTGACTAATACATGTTCTAGTGCTTGCCAGTTTGTGTTAAGCTAATTAAGAATTCAATATGTTTGGAGTATTTTGTGTGGGTTGCAGTTGTAGCACAAATCTTACAGATACTTGGAATTTGGATCACTATCCTATCATGTGCACTTATAATGAAGGGGGGGGGGATAAATTCATCTTTGCTTTATTTCTTAAAGAAATAGCCAGTTACAATCTTCAGTAATGATGTTTTCAGCAGAAAACAAAGACAAGCCACAAGACAGAAGCTATGGCACATGTTCTTCACTCACATCCTCTCAGTCACACCTACAGTCTTCTCCAATCAGCTGGCCCTTCTGATGGGAGTTTGCTCGCCTAGTGTAGGACCACACACAATACGTTTAAAGAGGAAAACACCATACTATTGTGGAAATTTCTGTGGCTGTAACTGCCTAGTGGTGATTTTTGTTAGCCACAGAACTTACATGGAAGTTACGATGCAGTACCCCTGCAATTTCCTGGGTCTAGATAGATGCTTCCTACACCATGCTGTGTGGTTTTAAAAAAATATCATCTTTTCCTAAAATACAGTAATCATTTCATTGACTATTGATTGTCATCATGATTGGTAAGTAATGAGTAAGATATTCAAATGTAGTAGTAAAAATTCTGTACAATCATGAGACAGTTCTTACTCACATGGAGAGATATTGTAACTGGGACAGAAATCAGAGTGGATAAAGGTAGTAGTTACAACTCCTTAAGTGACTCCCTGTCAGGAAAGTGGCAGACCTTTCCCACTCATGCTTGTGTTTTCCAGTTCTGTATAATTTACTCACAGGTGATAAGCACCATATAGACAATATTATTTTGTTGTGCAGTTTTATTATTAAAAGTTTGAGCTTATGAATCTGAAACTCTCAATTACATTTGAATAGTATTATCCATTGTCAGTTACATTCCCTTCCTTGCTATTTTTCTATGACATACAAGTACTAAAATGATGTTTAATGATTAATTTAAGGGAATATTCTTTTCTGATTACTAATGTATATAATGTTCACTTGGATAGAGCCTGAGTACAAGAGATTATTTTTCCTGTGTACCACTGCTTCTCAAACAAAAGTGACATTTATCAAGTCAGAAAAATCTTTTTGATTACAATAATTGAGTAGATAAACCTCAGGCTTGTTGATCTTAGAGACCAGGGATATTGATAAAAATCTGACAATATGCAACAAGACAGCCATCTACAGTAAAGGATTATACAGCCCAAAAGTCAGTATTACAAAAGGTAGGACTTAAACACTTATTCCTCACAGAGATGTGTGGTTAGGTTCTGATATATGAACATAAGGGCAATAGTGTTTTTGTACTTTATATCAGTTATTTTTCCATTGTTGTAAACAAATACAAGAACAGAGAAAGTTGGGGGAAAACAGTTTATTTTTGGCTTATATTTACAGACCATAATGTTTATCATGGTGGGGAGGTCATGACAAGAGCCAAAAGCTTCCAGCAGAGAAAACAGAGCAAACAACTCAGTCTGGTTAAAATGCCTCAAGGCTCACCCCCCCTCCCCCAGTGACACACTTGCTCCAGCAAGGGTCCCCATCCAAAATGTTTCACAACCTTTTCAAAAAGTCCCACTAGCAGAGCATCACCTGTTCAAACACATGAGACCAATCCTACATTCAAGCCCAGCAAGCTTCACATACATAATTCCTTACATAGTCTTAAAGTCACACAATTTGAAGGGAATCAGTAAAGGCTTCCTGTGATGTCAGTAAGAGGTCAGTCTTGGTCTCTTTGGGGGGCCATCACAGAACACCATAAGCCAAGCACCTCAGACATATTACTCAATGTCTTAAAGACTGAGGCGTTCAACAGTAAGGTGATGTTGGATTGGATTACTGGTGAGGATTCCTAGGAATTGTAGATGGGTTCTTCTTACTCTGACATGAAATGGTAGAGAGCATGAGAGAGAGTATATATGAGCACACACTACAAGATAATTCCTAAGTGTGGGATCTCTTCTTAGCGAGGACATTAATTTTATCAGCTGCAATTGGCCCTCATTACCAAACTTCCTCTGTAAGACACTACCTTAAAAAATCACTTTGTGTGTTAAAAGTTTAGTATATAAGTTTTGGGATGTCACATACATTCAGTTCATAGAATTGTACTATAGTTATGTATAGAATGATGACAGGTTAAAATAAAACTTTGTTATTAAATGTAAGAAAACAAAAAACATGGAGGCTATCATTAGGAGAGACCATATTGCTTCAAGTTTTGTAGAAAGTTGTGGCAGGCATATCAGTTAGCTGAGCACCAAGGCATTTACAAATTTTTGGATAGTTACAAGTTTTGAGTGGCTTATCTTTCTTTCTTTTTTTGTTTTTGTTTTTGTTTTTGTTTTTCAAGGTATAGTCTCACACTAGCCCATTCTGACCTGGAATTCATTATGTAACCTCAGGGTGGCCTCAAACTCTTGGTAGTCCTCCTACCTCTGCCTCCCGAGTGCTAAGATTAAAGGCGTGCACCACCATGCCCAGCTCCTTGAGTGGCCTAACTTTCTGACCCATGAGAGAGCATTACTTGTAGCTCACTGGTTATTCTGTGGGTAGTGAATTTCAAGAAAAGTTGCTTTTGTATTTTAATTCCTTTTTCAAATGAATATTTAATTATTTTAAGATTAAATGCATTTCCTTCCCAAACAACAGAGGAAAATAGTGAATGACTGCTTTTTTTGTCTTGGAGGATGGGAAAAAAAAAGAGCTGCACAGTAGTTTGTTTTTCGTTAACTCATTAGGTGTCTTCATGAGACATATCATCTTTCATATAGCTAGGATAGCCTAATGTATTGCTCAGCTGTATGGCTGTAAAATTAGTTGATTTTTCAAAGTCAATCATAAGCAGGCAGAAATAGAAACTTTTCTTAGGTTTCCCTTAGTAACCAATGTGGATCACTGTTAACAACCAACTTTTCATGGGCTGTTACTTCCTGCTTCTCAGTACTGGGAAATTTCTGTAGTATAATAATAAGTACAGCTGGAAACATTGCCATCTGTCACAAGTTACAGGGAGCAAGCACCAGTTCAGGGGTGAGAATTTGGTAAAATATGTAGTGCTTTCAAGAGGACTTTCATATGAAATGTTCTTATCTGGTGTGTTTACTTCAAATATGGCTTACATATTTACTATTTTCACATTTTCTCACACAAATGGTTTGCATTTGACAATATTGTTAACCTTCCTTTGCAAAAAATGTAGGTAGCCGGGCATGGTGGTGCACATCTTTAATCCCAGCACTTAGGAGGCAGAGGTAGCAGGATCTCCGTGAGTTTGAGGCCATCCTGAGACTACATAGTGAGTTCCAGGTCAGCCTGGGATAGAGCGAAACCCTACCTCAAGAAACAAAAAAAAAAAAAAAAAAAAAAAAAAAGAAAAGAAAAAAAAACAGTGTATGTGAAAAACTTTGAGAATCTTATAAATTTTTATTTTGCTCTTATTGAGGTCAACTTCAAGAAGCAATGATAATTATAATGAATGGATCAATAGGAACATTCTAAATAGAGAGTTTCTTGAACCTACAGTGAAGCATACGTTTAAGTATCAGCATTAACTAGTTCCATCCAAATGCAGATACCATGCTAGAAAAGGCAACCTCATCTTTACACAGGATCCAAATAGATGAGGCGACTCAAAGTAACTTTCAGCAAAGCTTGATAGAACACATCATCTTCAAAATCTCATCCCTGAGTATGGAATTTACTTTGTCAGACCTAGTGAAAAATGTTTTGTGTATATAACCATTAATTTAAGGACTGATTTTTAAACCTGAGATCTTGTCAAAAATATTAGCCAGCCATGGTGGCACACGCACTCAGGAGGTAGAGGTGGAAGGATCACCATGAGTTCAAGGCCACTCCGAGACTTCATAGTGAATTCCAGGTCAGCCTGGGCTAGAGCAAGACCCTACCTTGAGAAAAAAAGTGTTCATAATAGGTAATTTTAATTATCTTTCCATAACCAATTTTATGTAAAGGACACGCACTACAAAAATAGTGGGGCTGGAGAGATGGCTGGACAGTTATGACACTTGTCTGCAAAGCCAAAGGAACCAGGTTTATTTGCCCAGTACCCAGGTAAAGCCAGATGCAGACGCACAAAGTGGCATATGCTTCTGGATTTTGTTTGCAGTGGCAAGAAGCCCTGGAGTGCCCACTTTCTCTCTCTCTCTCTCTCTCTCTCTCTCTCCCTTCCTCTCTTTGCCTCTTTGTCTCTCTCAAATAACTAAATAAATAAATAAAATATTTTTAAAAATAGCAATCAAGCAATCTCATATTGAATAGAATCTTCAAAAAAATCTACTAACGTGAATAGATCAACGTGTGGAACAGATTTAATTCTGTATGCATGTATGTGCATTATACAAGAACATTCAGTATTACATGCAAGTTATATGTAATATGGAACACAAATAAAGTCTACCTCAAGAAGAAGATTTAAAATAAGGGAAAATGAGTGTTTTTTTAAATAAAATATAAGCAAAAAAAATGAGATTGGAGAAACACTAATAAGAAATCCAATTTTCCCAGGAAAGTATTGTAATAAGTAGAAAACCCTGTGGCCGTTCATGTACCTTCTGGATGTGCAGGTGCATTTAGAATGTTGGAGAGGAGCTGGAAGCAGATTCGTGCTAATCCTACGTGGTATCAGATTTTCTGAATATGTGTTCCTTCATTTACTGTATGCCTTTAAAACAGTTTCCAGAAACATGAAGTGATTGATTTTATAAACTTTGGCCACCTAATACTTGTTTTAGTTTCTATAATATTTTACACTACCCTTCAGAACATGGTGTTCTCATACACAATATAGAAACAGGAGAAATATCAATATTTATTTTATAAAAAGATATACTCAGTGTGATGATCAATCTCTAATGTCACCCTAATCAGATCTTTTGTTTAAAAAATATTTTGTTTATTTATTTGCAAGCAGAGAGAAATAGAAGAGAGAATGAATGTTCCAGGGCCTCCCACCACTGCAAATGAACTTCAGACACATGTGCCACTTTGTGCATCTGGCTATGCATGGGTACTGGGAAATCTAACTTAGGTCAATAGGTTTAGCAGGCAAGTGTATTTGCCACTAATCCATCTCTCCATCTCCTGACTAGCTCTTGAATAATGTAGGAAACAAATTTCTGTGCATGTCTGTTAGTGCATATCTATATTGGGTTGATTGAGGTGAGAATTCCCATCGTGAGTGCTGGTGTCAGCTGGAGTCCTGGAAAGAATCAAGAGGAGAAAGTGGAGGGGCATGAGCAAATACCTCTGTGTCTGGCTGATGGAAATATGGCCAGCCACCTCATTTTCCTGGAGCCACGACCAATATTACTCTCCCTACCATTCCACAATTGTGGGAGATATCATACAGTAAACCAAACCAAACTCTTCCTTAACTTGCTTTTGTTAAATATTTTGTCATGGCAACAACAACAACAACAAAAATGGCTCAGATACCTACATTTATAAGAGTCACAAAATGTGTGTATATACTCTATTCACCCGAACTATTAGAAACAGTGGTACACCTCCACAACGTGCACATCTGCTACTGAATTGTTGGGTACAATGTCTATACTGGGAAACCAGGAAAAAAATTGCTGCTTCTACCCAACGACCTAGTAAGGCAGTTCACTCAGACATAATCATGCTATTGTCCCTGACCCAGTTCCATGACCATGTCCTGTGGTTCAAGGATTTTTGCAAAGCAGAAAAGTCAGGACATTAAAGAGATCTCAAATATTCAGAAAGGAACTGACTTTATTTAAAACAAAATGTGCTTAAACAAAAAAGTGGTTTTGCAACTGGTGGAAAATTAGTGATTTGTAACTGAATGGAGGGTTACACCTTTAAGAAGATATAAAGTTACATCACAGGCCAGGTACTCAGTTTTTCTGAAATCAGAGATAGTCTCAAAGATGTGCTTCAAGATATCTGTGTAAAAAGTGCCTATACTGGATTGATGTTAAATTAGTGATAAAGAAACGGCCCTGTTACACACACATCAAAAAACTAGCCCCATCTGACATCTCTGGATATCCTACCAAACATTTGAAACATTGGTACCAGAGCTTCACAGATTGTCAGATGAAGGGGCATTGCCATGATATTTTAAGGCAATATATTCATGCTTAAAGTAGATGATATGGCAAAAAAATAAATGTCAGGCTGGGAGTGTTGGCACACACCTTTAATGCCAGCACTCAGGAGACTGCGGTAGGAGGATTACCGTGAGTTTGTGGACATCATGGGACTATAGAGTGAATTCCAGGTCAGCCTTAGCTATTAAAAGAAAAGGATGCCATACACTTTTATCTATTATAAATACAAATGTTAGCAATCTCAATGAACTTTGAGCAAATTGACACTAGAAATATAGAAAAATACACTGTGTGCAAGACAGGGAATTATTTTAATATATAAAATCAATTAGCTTAGTAAACTAAGAAAATGGAGGAATACATGATTTTTCAATATGCATAGAAAATACATGTTAGAATGTAATACAACTTCATCATGAAAATGTCATACACTAGGAAGAAAGATGGAAACCATTCAAATGGATGTAAGACTTCTGTGAGACAATCACTGTAAAAACAATTCCAGGTGAAAGGCCAGATGCTTTATCTCCTTTAATGAGCTCTCAGTATGTGTTTTATACTGGCTTATTAAAATTTTTGTTTACTTAAAGATTGTTCCATAGAATTACTTTTCTTTCCAATCTGCCTTCCTGTAGTCATTGAGGCATTATCGATAATTGACAAATTATAGAATTATCCTGACAACCAGTCAAAAAGTGAATAGTTAAGGAAGGTATGATACATACAAAATGGGATACTAGCTACTCTTGCATAAGAAGAGCACTCTGTCATTGTAATCATATGTATGGAAATAGATGTACAGAAATGTTAAGTGAAATAAGCCAGGAAGAGAATAATTATACAACCTGTTCTCACTTAAGTCTGGAATCTGAGTCATCCAATCCCACAGGTGGAGAGAGCAGAATGGTAATGACCAGTGGATAGAGATGGGAGTATTAGACAGATGCTGGTAGAAGGGTACAAAATCTCACACAGAAGAAATAAGATGGCTGAATTTTTTCAGGTCTACTTCACAATGTGGTGAATACAGTTAATCAAAAGGTATGTTCTGCATTTCAAAATTTCTCACACAGTAACATCTAAAATTTTTTATAAAGTAAGTAAATGAAGTAATGATGTCAGTGTTGTTTAGTTAACCTACATTGTGTTCAAACATTCTAACTCAAAACTGTAATTTGTAATGAAATAAAGAGCATCAGTGCAGACCATTTTGAACCTCTCCTCAAATTCAATGACATAAGGGTTCATAGAAGCATATATGAATACATGTCATCATACTATTGGGTATTTATTTTTCTCTTCTTCAAGCTTGATTTATACATAAATGTATTCTCTTGTAATCTTGTAAAAATAACTGCAATAACCTCCTTTGTTGCATTTGTTTTCTATTTTTATGCCATTATCATTAATTAGAAAATGTATTATTTAGAAAAGTTATCCTTCTACATTCTTGAATTAGTGACCCATTTTTGCATTTTTTCCAATTTTTTTTCTTGAACAGTAGACTCATGGTTGAACATACTGTAATTTATATGTGGCATACTTTGCTGTTCTTGATGGAGGAGTTACTTATTTCATTTCTGACCTACTCGTTACACAAAAGCTCTTAAGTTATATAAGATTTGCTGTTCACTTGTTGCGTCATCCTTAGAAAAACAAATATAATTGATTATTAGATCATATGGCTTACATGATTGATATTTTAAGTTTAGTAACATGTGATCCCTTCATTAATTACTTCTGCAGATCTGCTGTTTTATTTATTTATTTATTTTTTATTTTATTTTTTCTTTATTAGTCAGTTCTGTATTCAGCAAATACAGTCAGTTTGGTACCATTATTAGGCTCATCCATGACCTACCCCCTCCCCTTGGCCCCTCCTTGTTGAGGTATACGGGTCATGCATTGTGGAGTTACCTCACAGTTATGGGTAAGATAAATGTCTCTGCATATCATGACCCAACATGTGACTCTGACATTCTTTCCGCCCCCTCTTCCACAAAATTTCCCTGAGCCATGTTGGGTTCATTTTTGGTCTGCCTCAGTGATGAGGTGTTGGGGGCCTCTGAGGCTCTGGCTCTCTGATTTGGTAGGAGTTGATTTTTCTCTGTGCTGATCTCCTTCCCCTTTGTGCTGGTATCCGGTTCATCAGGCTAACTGATCCCCTCACTGGTATGGGACCCATAGCTGGAGCTGAGAAACAAGTCAGAACCAGATCCAAACATAAACCCACTCTCCAACATCAAGCTACCATTAATTGTGGGCTACAAGAGGGCCTACACATATTAAATTCTCTATTAAAAAAAAAAAAAGTAAGGGTTATCTCATTTGTCCTGGTGCTAACTTACTCTCCGTTGGAGAATCTGCTTCTCTTTTTCAGATAGATGTAGATCCTAAGGAGAGAGCCACCCCATCATACCTCAAAAGGGCCCCAGCTGAAACTAAGAAAAATTGGAGAAACAAGCAAGGGGGCTGTTTTCCTGCTGTTTTATTTTTAAACTTTGTTTTTTATCCTTTGAGAACAGAGCACAGCATTTATTTATTATGTAAAGCTGGTTTATGCTGTTATTTTTGTCATTCTGCACTAATTATTTATTTATTTATTCATTCATTTAATTTTAGAGAGAGAGACAGAGAGTGAGGAGAGAGAATTGGCACTCCAGGGCCTCAGCCACTGCAATTGAATTCCAGATGCTTTCGCCACCTAGTGGGTATGTGTGATCTTGTGCTTGCCTCACTTTTGTGTGTCTGGCTTAGGTGAGATCCAGAGAGCAGAACATGGGTCCTTAGGCTTCGCAGGCAAGCGCCTTAACTGCTAAGCCATCTCTCTAGTCCTGATTCTACACTTTTATGCTACTGCCATATTAACTTCCAATAGACATCTTGAATGTATACATTATTACATGCAGTGAATTTTGGAAAGAAAATATAGATATAACATTCTATTATTATATTTATTTATTGGTAGATGAAAGTAAGTTACTAAATTTCTGATTGGCAGTGATATAAATTTTATTTTTTCTCACATATACATTAATACACTAAAGTCAAATGCTACTATATGAACCTATTGAAAGATACTAACATAACTTGTGAATATATGGCTATATAGATACTGATTTTAGTCCTGTCCATCATTATTGAATACCAGATTGCAGAAATATAAAATACAGCTTTGACCTGAATACCTTCTCACTAGCACTTTTTGTTGTTGAAAATGTTAACAAGTTTATTTAAAGTTTTTAAATAATGTAAACATAAAATGATCATATAATTTCTGAAATTAAAGTTAAAAATGAACAGAACCTAAATAATAAAATTGCTTCAATAATTATTTAGATGTCCATTTTCCCCACCTAAATTCCTACATAAGTTTGCAGAAATACTGCCACCTTTTAAATGACTAGATCACCTTGAGTCATCTATTTCAGCATTTAACCATCCAGTATCTCATGAATAAGTGTGCACATCAAAAGTGCTCATGATTTACACCAAACTGAGACTTCCTCCCTCTTCCTTTATGTCCTGAGATTGAACAGCAAAAGTTATGTGCTCTGTATTGTAATTCATCAAATTTTCCTATACCTCCTCCTCTTCTTAGGCCAGCTACCACAATTCCTTCCCACACCATAGTAACAGAAAGGTATTAAATCATGATTCCAGTAATCAAAACTTTCTTCATATAACTATTTGGATATAAAAAAAAAAATCAAGCATATATAATTGTTCAAGAAATTCAGGAAAGACAGAATTGTCCTGACTCACACCTACCTGATAAAATTAAAATTAAACAACTCTTGGTCTTCTTTCTCTCTCTTTCCCCCTCTCTCTGTCTGTCTGTCTGTCTGCTTTGTATCCTTCTCCCTCCTTCCTGGATGCCATGGGCTGAGTACCTTGGCCTGCCTGCCCTCACGCCCACATGCTCTTCCTCACCGCAGCCCAGAAGCAACGGAACCTGCTGTACTGGAGCGGAAACTCCTGGAACCCACAGCTTTTTGTCACAGGCACAGAAGGTGACAAACAAAAGATAGTTGACTTACTAATGGAACCGCTTTGGGCTTGCAAACAATAGAAACACACTCTCCAGTTTCCCTTCTCCTTTTCAGGAGTGCTGGAGCTTTCATGGGAGCCCAGCGTTATTAAAATTGATGAAAGACAATTGATCCTGAAACCCTGTTTCCAGTGGGATGTGATAGATCAAGGCATTATGAATATCGGAGCTATTGACTCCCTGCAAATCTCAGATGAAATATCAGCGTTCTTATTTACAAGCACATAATTAATTCCGTAACTCAAGTGATGCATAAATTGAATAGATGTACTCTGGAAAACTTATCCTACTTTCTTTTGTCATAATTATTCATTCATTCACTTACTTTCTCACCTGTTTGTGCTCACAAAGACGAGATTTAGAAAGACAATTGAAAATGGAGAGCAGATATGGAAAATGACTTCTCGACCTGCCTCAGGCAGTTACAGAAGTATAATTGGTAGACTATAAAATGTCAGGTTTTATCTATAGCAAATATAATTTTCACAGCAGAAAGGAGTGATTAGAGCCAAATCACTGAGAAGCTAATGAAAAGAGTCATTGGCCCAGATACGAGTTGCTCGGTTAGCAAAAGATCACAGAGATGACGAGTTTTGATAGCCAGGCATGCCAGGTGTGTTCAATCGCCCCCGGCCCCTCGAGAGACAGCAGAGCCTCCGCCTGCTCCTGTTATGTGAAACAATTCACGTTCTACGGGCTGTGCTGAACTTATATGTTTGAATGGCATTGAGTCATCCATTGCTTGAAAGTTAAAGCAAGTTTGAGAAACTGGGTTCTAAGAAGCAATAACTAAACAGAGTGTTCTAATGTAACATAACAGAAAGAGAGCTCTGCTGAGCAACATGATAAACCAGAGATCAAATCACAAAACTAAATTGCAAAAGCAAAATAAATAGATTTGATATGCTGTTGAAAAAAGCATTCTCCATACTTGTTTTGAAAATGGCAGCATCTAATAACTATTAAAGGAGTTATTTTTAAAAGTTTTGTGTTTTTTTTTTTTTTTTTTTTTACTGAATTTAATGAGATTCTGGAACTTAAAACATTGCCAATGGCTAAGGGAGAAAGAACAGAAAAGAAAATTATGCTTCCTTTGCATCTTTGGTAAACACATTCTCTTGCTTAATCAAATAAAATTGAATCACAAAGGAAGGCAGAGGGAAACCGAATTATCCCAGAAAAGTCTCAGAAGAACATTAAAGGAAATTAAGAATGTAAGGCAGAGAGGTAAGGTCAACAATAATATGTCTTCCTTGTTGGACGTAGGCATGTTCATTTAATTCTTATATGTCTCTAGATAATAAAGAATACAAACAGTGAAATTCTGTATAATACTCATGCTATTTAAATTTTTATCAAGATTTTAAATTAATATTGGAAATTAAAGCAAGAATATTTTAAAGGGTCATCTTAATATGGGATTTTTAGCTATACCAATCTTATTTGAGATGTACATTATGAATGTGGATATGTATAAACTATACTTGAATAAGGTTATATTAGCATTTTTTGATTGGAAAATAAAATGTGCTTCTTATTATTCTTTTAAAAAAGCTAAATAACTTAAGAAACTATGTGACTCAGACAGCTAAACCAAGCATCCAATGTAAAATAAAATAGAGGAAAAAACCTCAACTCACTCAACAGTCATAATTTATAAATGCATTTATCGGATGAAAAGAATGCAAAATAAGAGATCTAATGTAACTTGTGCTGAACATAATTTGAAGTATTAAAAAACCAAAAGGAAACTAAAACCTTGAAACCTTGCATGAGGAAGTTATTTACAGAAAACAAAACATGCAGTTAAGTAGCTTGTATAAGAGATCAATCATTTAAAATCTGGGTGTAAATGTTTACATTAGTAAACACAAAAGTAACTTTTATGTCTGTGGGATGACTTAGGGATAAGAATTCTATCTGACTAATATGAAAAGTGAGGTCAATTCTGAGCACTCACATGCTGTGCTGTGTGTGGCTATGATGCAGTAAAGCTGGTGTTGAGAGAGGCTTAGACTTGGGCGTGGCTGAGCTTGCTGGTCAGCCAATCTAATCTAACAAGGGACTCTCTGCTACTTTCTTAAATTGGCAACAGATTACTTAATAACATTTTTCTGTTGCAATAGAATCAATTCCTTATAATTCCCATAATTGCTATATTCCATTGAGTTAGGGTATCTAGTATTATATCTTGTATTATTTTTCTCAATACTCACCACCATATAGTAGTTATATATAAGAATAGGTTTAGGCTGGAGGAATGGCTTAGTGGTTAAGGCACTTAGTTGCAAAGACAAAGGACCCAGGATCAAGTCCCCAGGACCCACATAAGCTAGATGCACATGGTGGAGCATGCTTCTGGAGTTCCTTTGCAGTGGCTGAAGGCCCTGGCATGCTCATTCTCTCTCTGTGTCTGCCTCTTTCTCTCTCTCTCTCTCAAATGAATAAAATAAAATAAATTTTTAAAAAGTTTAGAATGATAGGTTTTATGAACATATATGTATGTATTTATATATCTATATTGCATATATAATACATTTTGTTCCTATATCCCTTTTAACTTAATCTCACTGATCCTTTTCCTCTTCCCAATTACTTTCCCTTCATTATTATATCCCTTTTGTGACCTAATGAGTTTTAGAGTTGGCTCTATCACTTAATAAAATCTCTGCCCCACTCAGAAACCACTGACTGCCCACAAATCCTCTGGGAGTGGCGAGGGTCATCCATGAGGGAATGTTGCTAGGCTCACTCCTGTGCAGGTACTGCGTGATAATCACAGCTGCTGTGAGTTCTGCAGTGCAATGACCATGTCATGTCCAGAAGAATACATTCCACAGCACTCGTCCCTTGCTCCATTCATTCCGACCCCTCTTCCATGATACCCTCTGAGCTTTGAAGGTGGTGATATAGACAATCTATCAGCTCAGCTCTTAATCCTCAACTGTTCTCTGTATTGTGTGCATGCATGGGTCTCTGCACTAACTATCATCCAGTACAGAAAGAATCGCTTCTGACACACACTGACCGCAACACACATCTATGAGCAAAAATACTTAGAAGGACATTTTACAGAGAAAGGATGTGGAGTTGACAAAACAATAGCAGTAGCTCCTCCATTAGGGCCTATCCCATCCCTAGCTATGGGCTTTTGGCCAAGTTTATACTACCAGAGCTGTATTCCTTACAGCAGAGTGGGCCTCAAATCCAATCAGAAAGTGGTTCGTTACCCTCGCAACAGACTCACCACTATCACCAATGGACCTGGCCTGCCCAGCCAACATGCAGAGTCCATAGTTGAGTAATAATGCTGGTGATTTTTCTCCCCTATAACACCTTCCAGCACTATGAATGGCCAGCAGTAAGGAGGAGACTTCCAGCTTGATTTATCTATGACCTTCAGGCAAAACTTGTAATGACTTCAGCAGTAGGGTCTTGCCGTATCATTCTAGTGAGTACCCAATATTAATGGCAGTAGCTGTGTTGTTATGGGGGCCTCCTTGATAATCAACAATTCATAGGAAGACATGTGTTTATGGAGTACAAACTTCTCTGCTGATATTAATCAGTGGAAGAGAGAATCAAAAATAGGCACCAAGCTGGAGAGATGTCTTAGATGTTAAGGCACTTGCCTGAGAAGCGTAAGGACTCATATTTGATTCTCCACGTCCCATGTAAGCCAGAAACACAGTGATGCAAGCATGCAGTGTTGCACATGCACACAAGGGGGCACACATGTCTGCAGTTTGACTGCAGTGGCCAATCCCCCCACACCCCCACACGCACACCAGTCTGTTGGTATTGCCTCAAAAAAAAAAATGGTATCATTATGTGTAACTCTATTTGGGATATTTACAAATGACTGTGTATTTACTTTATTATTGGAAAATTAAAGCATATGACATATATTTTACAACACACTCAACATTTTCCAATCCTAGTGTCTTCAGTGTATTGTTTATTTAGGTCCAGGTAGTTAAAGATCCTCACAAGAATGTTTAGGTTTTCATAAAAAAGAAGTCAGATCATGGGGTGAAGTCAGAATAGAATATAGACTCTAGTCTGGTGCTCTAAAGAACTAGGTGGATCTCCTATATTTCTTTCTTATGGACAGAAAAGAGGGCTTTATCTTTGCATTATAAACCTCATCTTCATAGAAAGGAATTTTGTCTAGGATGATTAAGCCAAAGTTTCCTGGAGGAATATTTATTCTCCACTCTTCACATGCTTATAGCAGCCAGTGCAATAAGTTAAAGAGAAGTAAAGGCAGCAGTGTATACACTTCATACATATATACATGTATACATATTAGCTCTTCCATGCATTTTAAACTTTAGATACTGTTGTGGTTTGATTCAGGTGTCCCCCATAAACTTAGGTGTTCTGCATGCTAGGTCCACGGCTGATGGCAATTTGGGAATGAAGGCCTCCTGGAGGCAGTGTGTTGTTGGGGGTGGGCTTATGGGTGTTATTGCCACTCTCCTGTTGCTATTGTCCATCTGATGTTGGTCAGCTGGCAATGTCCACCCTCTGATCATGCTGTCATTTCCTCCTGCCATCATGGAGCTTCCCCTTGAGTCTGTAAGCCAAAGTAAACCTTTTTTTCTCCCCATAAGCTGCTCTTGGCCGGGTGTTTTCTGCCAGCAATGTAAATGTGACTGCAACAGATGCCACATCACCTGCCTGTAGTTATGTCATTCTATCCCTATAATGACCATCTTTTATTAATTCCTGGAGATATGCCAACATCTGAATGAATCCACCTCTGTTTAACTCTATGTTTCCAAAACATTCAAAAAGAAACAATGGATATGTAACTTTTCTCACATGTATTGGGTGTGAATACATTTGCCTTACTGCTCTTACCTATCTTTCTCTTGAACCATAGTGCTGGGCATAATTCTGCTTGGACGTGACATATTTGATGCTCTCTTATGTTGTTTCAAACCAGATGGGAGCTTTCTGTTGCTGAGTACCATTTCAGCTTATGATACACTTTATGTATCTAACTATGAAATATTATATGTACATAAAATATGGAAATTGTACATTTTCATGAGGCAACATAAATATTCAATAGTTACACACATTTTGATCTTGTGTCATTCAAGTTAAATATATTCATTTATTCAATAGGTTATCATTTTATTTAATAAATAACTTTCAAAATATTTTGTTCGTACTTTTTGAAATGAGCCATAGATTCTTCATATTTAGAATTACCCTATTGTAAAACAATACCCCAAAACTTATTTCTCCTATAAAAATGTAACTTAGTGTTCTTTGGATAATTGTTAACCAGTTGAAGATTATTTGTCCTTTTCCCCACTGTGTAGTTTACTGTGAATAATTACAGCCATGAGCCTTGATGGACATATGCCTCTGTTTCCCTGAATCTATATGTTGGTATGGACCTGCAGCATTTATATTCTTTAAAATTTAGTTTTCTCATGTATTAACAACCAGACAAAGAATATATAAGTACCCGTGCCTCCTTGAGACAAAGAGTGCATAACCTAGGCAATACAAGGGGAATCAGACCCTAATGGGTGCATATGACACACATGAACCAGGAGGGCAGGGTATTTCTGGCTGGGTTTCCCATGAATGCCAGAGAAGACAATGGAAAGAAGTGTGTGCACTGCTGAGGAAACGTAGTGTGGGAGAGGTGGTGTATAATGTCTGAACTATTAAGGATCTTTGGTGGTACTGCAGAACCCCTTGGTGGGTCATGTCCTTTATGAGCTAGGAGAAGCTTTGACAGATCCAACAGACTTAGATTTGCATCAGGATTCTGTTCATAAAGTGATAAAACAGTTATGAGGAATGAGAGAGGGGTGACACAGAGAAGAGGGACTCTCCAGGCCTCCCAAAGGCCAGTGTGGAAAGTTTCAAGCTAAAGTTCTTATGGGAAAAAATATTCACCAAATATTGTGCTAGTGAGCATTGTGAAAGCTCCTAAAACCTGAAAAGTTTATGGTAAGCATAAATGATTTAAAAAATGCAGGCTAAAAGAGCCAGACATGGGGGCTGGAGAAATGGCTTAGCAGTTAAGGTTTTTGCCTGTGAAGTCAGAGGACCCAGGTTCAATTCCTCAGGACCCACGTAAGCCAGCTGCACAAGGGGCACATGCAGCTGGAGTTCGTTTGCAGTGGCTGGAGGCCCTGGCATGCCCATTCTCTCTCTGTCTGTCTCTTTTCTCTCTGCTTGCAAATAAATAAAATAAAATAAAATCTTAAAAAAAAAAAAAGAACTAGACCTGCCCCAATGGTGGTTAGATACCTATTCGTTTCTGTTCTCCAAGAAAGCATGCATCAGTGAAAGAGATCCAAGTCTCAGGTCCTCTGAGCAGCCAGGTGTGGACAACTGTAGAGCAACAGCTGTTTGGAATGCACAGTGCTGGTCCAAAGCCTGTTAGACTTGGGGCGTCAGGCTGAGTGGGAACTGCAGAAGGAAAGAGTGGGACCTCACTTCTCACTGAGCAAGGAAGAGCAGCTGAGCGGTTCGCACTGAGCATATCTGCAGCGAGGAGATGCATATCTGCCCCATGGAAGTGCCCAGGATGAGAAACCGGAGTTACTCACGGAAAATGGTTACACACTGTAGATTATAGAGAGCCAAAGGAAGTCACGCCTCTCACTTACCCTGCTGCACCAAGGGCAGCGTGAGTATGCGTGTGATACGTGTATGTGTACAAGCATTGGCAGACGGGTAGGGACACTTGCAAGAGACCGCCTGTGCATGTGTGTGCACATGAATGCGGAGCCCTGTGGTGGACACTAGGTACCTTCCTTCCTCACTCTCCACTTTATTTACTGAGGCACAATCTCTCAACTGAATATTAAACTTGTCTCTGGTGGGGAGATGGAGGCACTCTCTACCTTCCAAATGCTGAGATTACAGGCTGGTCTCCATGTCCACTTGGAATTTACTTGGGTGCTGGGGCACCTAACTAAAGTCCGCACACTTGGGTGCAAGCACTATATCAATTCATCCATCTCTCCAACCCTAGCTTTTAAGGATACAGTTAATACAAGCAATGGATTCTTTTCTTTAATATTTTAATTTAAATTATTTATTTATGAGAGAGAGAATGGGCACATCAGGGCCTCTTGCCACTACAAACAAACTGCAGACACATTTGCCACCATGTGCATCAGGCTTACATGGGTTCTGGGGAATCAAACCTGGGGCCTTAAGCTTCGCAGGAAAATTCCTTAACCACTAAGCCATATCTCCAGTCCAGCAATGGATTCTTTTAGTGCTGTTTTGGACCTCACTAACATAGCTGATGACTGCTAAGACTAAGTACACATTCTTGAAATGAATGACAGTAAGCCTTCCAAAATCCTGATCACCTCATAGATTTGAAAATACATCTGGAAAAAGAGAGCCATCAAGAAAATGAACAATGAGTCTGGAGAGATGACTCAGTGGTTAAGGTGCTTGCCTGCAAAGCCTAATGACCCAGTTCAATTCCCCACTACCCATGTGAAGCCAGATGCATAATGTGGTCCATGTGTCCTGGACTTGGTTTGCAGTGGCTGAAGGCCCTGTTGTGCCCGTTCTCTATATCTGTCTCTCTTTTCAACATTTCTCTCTCTCTCTGCTTGCAATAAATAAATAAATAAACTTAAAAAAAGAAATTGAACAAAAGTATTCTACATGGATAGGGAAAGGTAATCCCCACTGCCATAAAAAGGTATTAAATAAAAATCCAGTGCCAAGGGTGGGTTGGTTACCTCCTTATGAGTTGTTGACGAGGGATTTCCCTGAGATCCCTATAAAGGAAAAAGGCTCTTGTCAACCCTGTTGGCTGCATAGCAGAAGTAGAGGGTGGACTCATTAATTTTCTCATTGTTGTGACAAATTACTTGACAGAAGCAATTTAAAGAAGGGCTGACTCCGACTCACAGTTTGAGCATGGAGTCCCTCATGAAGGCATGGTGGCAGGAATGCGATGCACTGGCCAGGTTGTATCCAGCCAGGAACCAGGGAATGACAGACGCTGGTCCTCAGCTCGCCTCTTCCTTTTTGTATTCAGTCCATGATCTCAGCTCTTGGGATGTATGTATTTGTAGCACCAGTTTGATCTACACTTGAATCCCGATTGTGTCTATCACTAATACAAGAACTTACTGGGGATTTAAAAATAAATAAATAAATTGTTTCCCTCTACTTCATGATTGAAATGGTATCTAATTTAGATTTTTCAACTAATTTGAAAGGCAGGTTTCTTCTTGTTGTATTTAGTATATAGAAAAGCAGCAAATAGCTCCCAGGTGAATCTGACTTCAGTCTGAGTTCTCTCTCCCTTGCAGGATCATTAGTAGCTGAATCCCTGTGAGCATCGTAGGGCTCTCGGGCCAAGTACAGGTTAGTGGGCTTGAGGCCAGATTCTCACCAGTTGCCAGTGGTCACTACTGCTTCTTTTTCACAGTATTTTCCTGCAGCCCAATGTCGGAGTTAAACACAAAAGGTCAAAAGCAGGCTCTTTGTTTACATGAGCAGCTCTAGTGAAAGTCAATGCAGGTGCATTTTCTGCACTCAGACAACGAGGCACTATTTCTGCTGACTCACAGGGTGTCTGCTTCCTCCATTCCTCTTGTGACACAATTTCTCCCCTTCACCTCACCTCCACTGCCGCTTGTACCAAATCCCCCTCAAGTATGTGCTGCCATCTTTTTAAGATGCCAATCAATGAATGAAGCAACATAAATTTACTTATTTTCATTTGGATTATCTCAATCTGTTATTTTACTGACTTCCAAGGAAACGTTTCTAATAGTAAATTAGCAGAGCAAGATGCCTTGATATTAAAATTGTATATTAAACAACCATTTTATAAAATACAATTTATTAAATATCATTAGTTTAAAAGACTTTGATCCCATAAAAATCCTTAATACCAGGAAGGAACTACTCAGAGTTATTTATTAATCGTTCTATACAAAAATTAAAATGTGAATTGATGGAACATTAAGCTAATTGTACAATCATTCTCTTGCCCTCCCCCTTCCCCATGCAATATTCTTTGGTTGTTAAAGCATGTAAATGAGTTTGGTTTAAAAATATTTAGTTTAATTTACATTCAATAAAAAGTAAAAATAAAAATAGCTGACGCCTGTTGGGTTTTCTTCATACTTATATGCTGCATCAGACAGCGGGCAATTATCCTTTGTGAAATACGTCCTTAAAGCGTCTTTTGCAGATTCTCTCCTGAACTGTTCAGGAGAGTTATCAGTAGAGCTCCTTTAGCTGGGATGCAGGAACTGTTGTGACACTAGGTGGCGCTGCTGTGCAACCAGAGGAGGACAAGGCTGCTGCTCCTCACAACTGTCAAAAACTCAGAAATAAACGGATCACAGCTGGGGTAAGTTAAATATAGGCTGTACTGAGAAGCTGATGTGAATACGACAATTTTTATTGTATTATTTACAGTTTTTCTTTCACAAAGTTAAAAAAAATCACTGGCCAACCTACACTAAATTAGAGGAAGGCAAGCCACTGAAAGTTATTTTGAAATTATTTTCTCTTTGCTGGATAAATATTCCTTACAGGAAGCAGCTTGTGGAAGAAAGTATTTATTTTGCTTGGAGTTCCTGAGGGAATTCTCATGGGCGTAGGATAAGATGTAAGGAACAAGAAGCTAGCTCAACTCATCAGATGGATTACATGATTAGGGGGTTCAGGAGGGGGTCCCTCAGGAGTTATGAACCCCAAATTTTGGGTTCCGTCCTGCCTTTAATAAAGAATTAATAAAGACAGACACAAGAAGGATAAATTATGAATTATTAAGTTTAATTTAGGGGGAAATCAAAAATTGTGGGGTTTATTAAAGGGAGACTGGGGTCTGGGAAGGGAGGCTCATCACGTAGGATGTAGACAACATGCTCTCATGTAGAAACATTGTATAGTTTATAAGGTTCCTTTAAGAGAAATTGAGGTCTTTAGAAAAATACTGGAACAGAGTTACAAGGTCATAGAAAGTAGAACATAGATGTGTATGTAGAGAGACTAAGAAGGAACACGCATGGCGTCCATCAGGTGCTTTCCTGAAGAGCGAACGTATCAAAGCAGAGAGCCAGAAGTTCACAGGAGAAATGGGCGATGAAGAGGGTCACACTCATGGTCACCAGAGTTTAGAGTATACACAGGTAGCAAGTCGAGAGCTGGTTGAAAGCACCCATGTGGTAGATTTGGAGACCAGGGGAAAATCATGTATGCAAGCAAAGTAAGAAGTCACGGCTAACTATCAAGCAGAGGCGAGCAGGAAAGTGATGATCAGGAGACCATGCAATGCCTGACCCTGCCTGGGTGGAGGTAGAGGCCGGCCTCTTGTGTGTCCCCGCACCGCAGGGTGTGAGCTGGAAGGAGCCGCACACACCCGGGCTGCACCAGAAAAGAGGAGAGGGAGGGGCTGGAAGGCGGCAGCCTTCATAGCATTAGATTCAGGTATGTAAGGGGAAGACCTGTTTGCTTGGTGAGAGCTTGTGGGTGGATCTCAGAGCCAGCCCACCTGAACTATTTTATTTGGGTAGCATGCTAGGCTGCGGGCAGCAGGGGGTGCTGTAGAGCAGTGTCCATGTGACTTGAGTCCCACTTTCCTCCAGAGTTCTGAGTAGCTCTTGTGCCAGGGCAAGGTGGCACCTCCTGGTCCTCCCTGAGCCTCAATCCCTAACCGAAATTGCCTAAATAAAGCTAGCTTTCTCCTATCCTCCTTCAACATTTTCAGGCAGGAAGCGGGAGGGAAGAGGGAGACAGGAAGTGGGGCCAGGCTACAAAATCTTACACCCCAGAGACTCACTTTTGTCAGCAGGATTTTATCTTTGAAGTTTCTACAACTATCGCAAAGAGTTCCACCAGCAGGCTTCACGTTAACGGAGCCAGTCTCAACCATCGCAAGCCCCTCTGGAGGAAGGAGTGTCTTCAACTTCGATTTTCTCGCATTCTTTTCATTGGCCAACTTCACACTTTTCATATCTTCCTGCGTCTATATTTTCACTCTTTCAGTATAGAACTGAATACACACAGTTAACAGGAGCCTTTTTCACAAACTCAACAGTGTTCTTCCTTGGAATTTGATCCACCAAACACATCCACTACTGTTAAATTCAGCTGCCCTCAAGTCAGGTTATGGGGAGAAGGCGGGCAGATTCTCTGCCAGAGCAAGAAACAAACTGCCCCTCGCCCAGTTCCTGATAGCGTCCTTGTCACCTTGCCCGCCTCATGCGCTGAGCCTTTGCTCTCTCTTTTACTTTCTCTCAGAATTCTAGATTTTCACCCTTCCAGACTGACCCTTTAAGCTCTGCTTAAAGCATTGTAAGGATTCTCTGTCCCTGAATTCCAAACGCTTCCACATTCCTGCTGAAAACCTGTTCCAAATGATAAGGTCAGGTTCACTGCAACAAAGTCTGCATTTCTTATTACCGGTTTTCTTTATCAGTTACTTTTCATTGTTGGAAAAAAAAAAAAAAACTGAATAGCTTTTTGATGAAAAGGGCTTTTTTTTTTTTTCAGTTTACAGTTTCAAGGGGGAAGTTCCATACCACAGTAGGGTGGGGGGAGGCGAGTAGTTAGCTCATCACATTGCCAGACAGGAAACAGAAGATGGATAACAAGCAGAGATATTCCTCAAAACCTCAAGGCCTGCCCACTAGTGATCCACTTCCTCCAACAAGGTTCCACCTCCAGCCCAAAAGCAGCACCTACTGGGGACCAAGTGGTCAAAACTATGAGGCTATGGGGAACGTTTTACAATCAAACCCCAGCACAAGGACTCAAGTCCTTAAAAACATATATCTGCGAGCTAGTGAGATTGCTTTAGTGGTTAACGCACTTGACTGCAACACCGAAGGACCCAGGTTCAACTCCCAAGTACCCATGTTAAGCCACATGTACAAAGTGGCACATGCATCTGGAGCTTGTTTGCAGATGTTAGAGACCCTGGCACACCCATGCTCTCTCTCTTTCTCTCTCCTTCTTTCCCCTTGTAAATAAAAGACATCTATACTTATACATATTTGTAGTATATCTGCCTAATATTAAGAAAAGAAAGGTATTCTTAAATTCTTGTGATATTCCACTAGCCCTCATGTGTCTTTTGATTCATTGCTGGTTGAACACACAACTGTGGATGACAGCCTAGACATTATGCATCAGAAAAGAATGTGTACCCGTGTAGGCAATATCAGTCTAAGTCCTATTAGGATAAATATCAATTTTTTTCTACAAAATCTCCCATGTCTTGGCTAATATCAGGTTGCAGGTAAGTTAGTTTAACGTGGCTCACTCGTGACATTCACAATGAAACATTACATGAAGAACTTCTGATGCTGTTCCTCATCACAGCAGGGGTTGTTTGTAAAAATATCTTCATTTGTTGAAGTTCATGTGCACTTCCAGTCAGCCTTGCAGCAATGCAGCCTGGATCTCACATGGTTCTGGTTTTGGTATCATTTTTAGACAAAGGTAGAAAACATGGAGAGCTACAGCACTGTTAAAACAATCCTTTAGAAAGTTGACCTTTACAAGACAATAGCAGTGATCTATTATCCACATATGACTGAACTCACCTATGCTCTATACCAACTCTTCCATATTAATGACATGCTTGGCTGCTTTGAGATAATGGTGCAGCGAACCCCAATAGCACTTGAGCCCTAATGGCAACAGCTGCATGTGAAGCCTGGCTTGCTTTTCCAGTAAAAGTCCCTACTGCTGCGTGCTGTTCACATCTGCATGGTCCTCAGAAATGCAAGCACTGTTGAGTTCAGTAAGAAAGCCCGCATCATGCATTTACTCATATCCGCTGTGACCCAGAACTTCAAACACTTTAAGAATGTTGCTATGGTCAAGTCTTCTTGTAATATTTTTTATTTCACAGGGGCAAGTTTGATACTCAGTAAGGAGAATTTTTTGGTGGATACTCTCTGGTCACACACATGATTTTATAGCAGAAAATCAAAACAAAAGAAAAAACAAAAGTTTAAAACAAAGACATTAATACCACAGCCCATGGTTTAAACATATATGTGTGTGTGTGTGTGTGTGTGTGTGTGTGTGTGTATAATTTGCTTATTTGGAAGTAAGACAGAGAAAGAGGTATACAGAGAGTGAGTGACTATGGGCATGCCAGGGCCTCCTGCCACTGAAAACAAATTCCAGACTCAATGGCCACTTTGTGCATATGGCTTTATGTGGGTGCTGGAGAATCAAACCCAGGCTGTCAAGCTTTGTAAGCAAGTGCCTTTAACCACTGAAAAGTTTCTATAATCCTCAAGGATTATAAGTCTAAATACCTGTAGGTCTGATAAAGACCATGAATGCTGATAAGACTAAATTTTCGCTCCCATTTGGAAAATATTTCTAGGACCTTTTCCTTCTGAATTGTTGAGTGTGTATAAATACAAAAGTCTTTTGTTATAGATAATATTGGCTATGTTCCTTATGAGCCTAGCTTGTTCAGTATTTTTTAAGTTATGAATGCATGTATAGTTTTAGTGGATGTTTTTACACTCATTTAAATGATTATATTTCCCTTTCATTTTATGACATGATTCATTACATTTATTTGTGTATAAAGAGTAATTCTTGCAACCCTGTGATGAATTTGCTAAGATGTGGAAAATTGTATAATGGATGTGGTGCTCAATTTGCACTACAAGTATTCTTTGAGAATGTGTACTTCTTGTTCAGACCAAAGATACTGGTCAATCCTTTATTCTATTGCTGTGTAACTCTTTGGATTTGGTGCCAGAGAAATGCTGTCTTCATAAAGGGAGTTTGGAAGACTTCCCATTCTTTTAACTACTTGGAGTAGTTTGGAAAGAAATAGAGTAACTACTTTTTTCAAATGTTTGATACAATTCAGCTAAGATTCCATTAGGTTCTGGACTTTTGTTTAGTAAGAAACCGTTTTACTCACAGGTAGACATGGTGTCCATCCCACAGTAGTGAGGTCAGAGTACCTCTGTGGTATGAAGAGTGTATGGCAGTCCATGGTGGAACCCACGGAGTGTGTCCATTTTATTTGTGCCTGGTGACTAAGTCAAGTGACAGCTTCTCTAGAATTCTCCAAAAGATAGCTTGGGTGATGAGGTGTGTTAGTTTCTTGAAGTTACAAAAGTGGAATGATTAAAGCATACTGGGTTAGTCAAGATTAGGGTTAGTCTCAAAATGTTCCCCTCGCATCCTGATTGATGGAGGGCACCATCTGAACTGGGGTTCTCTCTGGAGCAGGACAGTTATACACAGTGGCCAAGTCACTTTAACAGGGCTTCAAGAGTCCACAGAGCTGGCAGGTTTGTTGAGGACTTTCATTTACATTTTCCTCATTGTGGTGTGGGCGGGGTGGGGGGGACTTCCTCAGGCTCATTCTGGTTTAGACTGGGCAATAGAACAGTTGACACTGGGACTTTTTCCCTAATTTCTTGACCATTCAGAGGATTCATATCCCATAATCATGTCAAGTCATCAATGATATACTCCAGTGTTCTACCAGAAATGCTTTAACTGAATACTGGCAGTTATGCCTATGTTGCTATTTTTTTTTTTTTCTGGTGTGTGTGTGTGTTTGTGTGTGTGTGTAAAGGAGATGCATGCATTGCTTACATTCAACCATTGTATTGAATCTCTACAGATAAAAGTTTGTGCTAACTTTTAGAAATTCAACTTTATTCAATATGCCTCCCAGATAATGCAAAATTCAGCACCTTCATACCAATAGTACTTGAATATAACAGTAATAGAAATCATAAAAATTAAAATTTGTTAATAATCTTCAAGGAAATCACTGACTTAGAATATAGGCATCACAGCTGACCTGGGGATGCTGTCCTGTGATCTTAATACTTGTTCACTGAAGCAGGTAGACTGCTACTCTGAGGTATTCTTGGATCACAAGGAATAGACAGGACAAAGAAGAGCCGGGGGGGGGGGGTAGGAAAAAGTGAGAGAAGGAGAAAGAAAGAGAAAGAAAGAGCGAACGAACAGAAGGAAGGAAGGAAGGAAGGAAGGGAAGAAAGAGAAAAGGAAAAAAAGAAAGAAGGAAGAAAGAGATACCATTCATCACCATTGGGGAATGGTTCATTCACACACTTTCAGGTATCATGATGTGAGTTGTGGATAACTAGATGTTCATAAAAGTACAGCATTAATCAAAAGGACATTTTTATTCTCTGTGATGACTTTCAGTCTCTTCTGTTCTCTCTTCTCAGAGATAATTTCTATGTTGCAGGAACATTGAGGAATCTCATAATTAATAAAGCCATTATAATCTCAACACTCTGGAAGCTGAGGCATGGATATCATGAAAGAGAATGACCATGAGAGAGGTGCCGAGAGAGAATGTGTCATTTCTAACACAGGGCATCAGCTAGACTAGCAGAGTTAATATTTCTCTTGAGTATTTACAATCCTAGACTATCAATCACTCACAGTCTTTGAAAAAAAATAAGTGTCATTTAGTATGGGCTTTGGTGACAGAAAACTAATTTAATGACTCAAAGCCACATTCTCTGCCATGTCAGGCGGGTACTGCTCGGAGTTCATTATTAGCCCTGCATGACCTGACATAAAATCCAATACAGTCCCCAGGTGTTCAGTTGCAAGGTGCAAGAAGTCACTTTTTGTTTTTAATGAATGAAAAAAATGGTGAATTGACAGGTAATTTGCTTTTGGTGACCTCTGAATCTCTCCAGTGAGTCATTTTCTGATTTTAAATGCACATTAAGTGGGCCATGGTATCACAAATAAATTAATGAATCATTTTATGTCATTGGAGTTATACTTCATTTACAAGAAAAATTAAAATTTTAATACAACATAGTGTAAAAGAAAAAAGTGCTGGAAAAAATAAATAGCATAAATTAGCACAAATGAAAATAAGTTTCATAGTTATACCTAGAACTGGCCATTTGCATAGCTGATACCACATAATTTTATTCTTTGGGAAATACTGATGACTGGATATTATGATCATTTTACATAATTGTAATTTATGTAAATGTAAATGTGAATTAATTTCTACTAAAATAGGAAGTATTTCATTTATTTTCTTCAAACAGACACTTTGAGTCCTTTAAAAATATAATACTTTTCTAATTTGCATATATTCTATTGTGAGAGATTTCAAGTTGTAACATTTAACTGAATTGCCATTATATAACTAACACCCATTCAAGCCTTGAGATTAAAAAAACAAAAAAGAACTGTATATTTTATGTGACATTAAACCTCATTGAATCTAGCAACTACTAGTAGTAGCTTCTTTCTCAATTTCTGAATTTTTTAATTCCCTTATGGGAAACACTGGTATATTGACATGTATGTGTGTCATAATGTGTTATGTATATATGAGTGTTTTTTAATGCACATTGATCCTCCTACTTCTGCCTTCCAAATGCTAGGATTAAAAGTGTGCACCATCATGCTAGCTAAGGGTTTCTTATATGGATTTGTGTCATTATTTAGCAGTTGATATTAGCAAAACCTCAAATCTGAGTATTGATATAAGCCAATTATTTTTCCTACTCATTGGTCTTATTTCTGCACTCATAAGGCAAATTGACTTTGTGGCTAACTAGGCTGATAGTACTGGATGCATACTGACTCTATATCCATGGGAGCTTCTAAGGAAAATACAGATTTCCTCTTTGAAGCAAGTGGTTGCCTGAAGTGCATATTGTCCTATCGAGGATAGGGATAAGTGTAAACAAATTCTATTAATTTTCAGCAAGTTACTGCTCAGTGAAATAAAATTACCATTTGATTGTAACAAGGAAAACTCCTAACAGAACATATAAATCAGTATTATTGGCAGTTGGAAAAGACACATTGCCTAGATTACTGTTAGTGACTAGGGAAATAAATGACCATTTTACTGGTTTCCGAAGCACTTGGAAGAGTAAATGAAGATAGCTTTTGAAAATTGCTGATGGGAATTCATCATAATGGAAGTTTGTGTTATATAAACAGCATTTATTTTCCTTGATTTGATCACTCTAAAAGGAAATAAAGTTTGGGTGAAAAGTGCTATCTTTACCACAGAAGAGTGCTGAAATGGCATAAAACGAGATTCAGAGAAAGTTTTCAGATGGTACAAACAGGTAGCAGAAAATGTTTCCCTAGCATCACTTTGAATATAAAGGTCTAGAACCTCAGACTCCCAACTAGAAATTCATAGGTGTTTCTATTTTAAGATACATGCTGTGGGGTTCTGAGGACTGTTATGTTGAAAGCATCAGCTCATCTTTGACACTAGATGATACTGTATTAAATTCCTGATTTGTCAATCGACATAGACCATCTCACCATATGCAGTATTTACCTGAAATTCAAAAATAACTGTTTTATTGCCTATCATAATATATCAAAGGAACTATTAGTGTAACAAGGAAAACCTCAAGAACAAAATTAACATGCTCAATATACCACAATTGGTAGGGATTACTATTCAACTAAAATGAGTGTTGTAACCAGAGACTTTGGGGAGAAAGATGTATGTCTAGATTTAAACAGCATTAAATGTCAAGAAGATAAATGTAAAGTCAGAAATCATTTAAAATTTTAAGGAGATTAATTCAACTATGTTTAACAAGAATCTCTCTAGAATTTGAAACCACATTGGATGAATTAAATGTTGATAAATTTGGGGTCAAAGATGAGAGTCAAATGATGAGTTAACCTTGCCCCCCATCAAGACCTTGTGACGGAGAATAAAAAGTAAAATCTGTGACAAAAGGAAATTATGACCAACAGCTTTAAATGAAATTGTGAAGAAAGTGTAAAACAGATTTGGCATCCTCTCCATAGCAGAGAATTCATGCCTCATACTGAAAGTTTAGTTGAAAGCCTACATCCAGAAGGTCACAGGACCTAGTAGGGCAGCTACTGAACTTGTTTGGCTAAATAAGTATTTTGTACCCATCAAGTGGCCCTCTAAATATTTACATTTATGCCCATAGATTAGTGCTGATCTCACCTTTGGTCAGAGAAACTTCCTTTGGAAGTTTGCAAGGGAGCCTCAAAACTCCATGAAGTATTAAAAACAAATGACATTTGAGTGCTCAGTGTTAAATAAAACATCTCCTTCATGCCCTCCAAGGCCCACTACAAAAGGCATTGCCAAAGATTGTCTGGAAAAAAATGAAAGAGCAAGAGGCTGGGAAGAGTGATTTGGAATTCTGTCTTCTGAACACGGCAGTGGATGACTATAATGTGGAGGCTGTGGCTATAAGCATAGGATACAAAGTTTAGTAAAGAAATGAAGGGTATTATGATTCTTTTTGTAAGTTTTATTTCTCCTGCCAAAAGAGATTTATTTTGTTTTTTTTTTTACTAAGTATATATTGGTATGGACACACCATGTGTTGTTACCATCATTTCCCTCCTCCCTGACACATTCCACTGAGGGCCCGCCTCCGTGGGATTGCTGCATTCACCCTGGGGTTGTGGGTTATGAGTGCTAAAAGCAGCAATCAGTCATGGGGGTGAGGAATGCCTCCGGATATCCCCTCCCACCCTGTAGCTCTTAAAATCTTTCCACCTCCCTCTTCCACAAAAATTCCCTGAGCCATGGTGATGGAGACAGACACTGAGGATATGCACAGCGTACCAAAGGAGAAATTCAGAAGCTCGTGAGAGCGCAACACCACAGTAGACTTAAAACACACCCACCAGGGCTCAGGTTAAAGGAGACAAGCATTGCTAATTTAGAGAGATTTTGATGGATGTAGGCCTTGTTGGTCCAAAACCTACTGGAGACTTGTCATTGGAGACCAAAATCTTGGTTTCCATAGGATTCTGACTTGGTTTCCAATTCCAGTTATGAGTTCCTTTCCACGGAGTGGATCTCTTAGCCAATCAGAAAACCATTGGTTACCAGCCAAGTCTGGGTGCCACCAGGGCGCAGGGGTGTACGTCTTGTTTGTCAGGCTGGTTGCTTTCCTAAGGCGGTGTATCCTACTTGCTCACAACTCTGTTGGCTATTTTCCCCCAGCAGCTCATGTAGCATTTAACAGCACTACGCAGGCTGACTATCTCGGATCTGGCCTCCTTCCAGATTCCGGCTGGATCTCTCAATGCTCCGGGTCAGCAGCATGCAGTGTCTTCAGCAATAGGCTCTTACCTTGTACCTGGGGTGGGTAGTCAAGTGCTTTGACAGAAGCCTGAGGTGTTTTGGGGACCTTGTAGGTCTCTCTGATCAATGTTGGTAGTAACCAATCTCTGGTACTGGGAGTTACAGGCTACAGCCGCATCCCTCAAGGTTAGGCTTCATGCCATCCTCTCCAGGGCCCTGCTCACCAGCCGATCTCTCCATACTCCTGGTGAGAGTTGTGTCTTTTAGTCTCCCATCCAGGAGAAAGGTTTCTATGGTACCAATTCATTTTGGATTTAGTTTTGTGTATGTATCCCCCCCCCCATTCTTCTCCCCCACAAACCCTTCCATCCCTACTGTCTGTCCCTCCAGTTGCCTGTCACGTATGCCAGCAACTCAAGCTGTTTCAGGTTAGGAACCACAGATGAGGGAGGACAGAACGAGCAGCCTTTGTCTTTCTGTGCTTGTGTGAGTTCACTGAGTATGAGCTGTAAAACCTTGAGTATATTTGAAAAGAAAAGAAAAGAGTCCAGCAGAAAAATAAAGAATTTTGTTGAAGACACTAAAAGAGTGCAAATGATGATTTACTAAGTTAAAATTTTATTACTTATAACTTTAGAATGAGTTAACTTGAATTCTGTTACTACATGGAGCTCTGAAGACAATGCTGAAATTTATGATTTCTTTAATCATAAATAAACCATTATCTAGTGACAATAAATGTAGAAGTAGAATGGTAGACATGAGAAAATTAAGTATGGGTTGGTGTGGCTGTGAAAGCGAGAATGCAGAATGATATGTGTGGGCCCAGTGCCTGCCCGGGCATGCCTGTGGTGGTCCCTGCAATTGCAGTACATGCCCTTCCCATTGTAGTCACTGTGGGTATGCACAGCTATTAGCATAAGAGAATGTCCTTTCCTACTTAACACCAAATTACTACTAAGTGATTAAGAGTGTCACAATAAGAAATAGTAAATATTATAAGACCCTTAAGAAAGTTTGAGTGACAAGGGACAATATGAGTATGTACTGTTTACATAGAGTCAAATAAATGTAGCCCACTGCACAGTTACGTGTGACAGTTATTTTTAAGCTGCACAGCTTCAGTGAGTGATGAATACGATGACAGAAATATTTCAGAGAACAGAAAATGCATCTGAAGATGGCAGTTTCAGATGTGAGAGGATTTAAAGTAATCATGGAGTGGTTAACACACGATTCAGAGGATTTTGATAAAGGATTGTTTGCATCACAAGTAATCAGTGCTCTGCCAGACTAGCTAATTAAAGTCCAGTGTTGACCAACAATCACTGATAGTGAGAACAATAGAAATATAATCTTTAACATGCATTCTTCAAGCCAGTGTTTCAAGTTTTCTCTATCTGACCCAATGTGCAAAGATTTAATGAGGAGAAATGATTATGAGTATAAAATGGCAAGTTAATTCTGTTCATAAAATAGCTATGTTTAAATGGTTATTTTTCTCATTAGTTTGTTGATATATTAGTACGTGAAAGTTGGCTTTCCTGTCAGTGGTAGTTTTAGAAGATTTCCTATTTTTATAAAGTATTTCTAATTCACTGGACTAATGAACTCATAAAAATGATAATCTATCTGTTATACTATACCAGTTGCATATCTACATAATCAACATGGAGTTAATTTAATAAGGAGAAATAAAACACACATATTTTATAACAAAAATAGTGATGTAGATTATGCCAACTCCTGTGTTAATACCAAAGAATTAATATCCTGTGTAATTTAAAATTATTAAAGTTATATTCCCTATGTTTAAATTCCATATTCTGCTTTAGATAGAAATTTGGATCAATATTTGTTATTAACCACATACATAATTTACATTTCATAAATCAGATTATGAAATACTGGCTACTGGCATAAACTCTCTTTGAGATAAGAAGCATATATGCCTAGAGTCAGATATCCTGGCTTCAAATCTTCACTTAATGACTTATTGAAATAAAATTTTGCTTGTGTGTGTGGTGTGCAGGTATATATTTATATGTGTATGTGGAGGGGTGTGTGTGTGTGTGTGTGTGTGTGTGTGTGTACGCACACACTTGTATTACTGGGTCAGACATCATTACTGCGTATCTTCCTCAGTCATTTTCCATGTTATATTTTGAGATAAGTTCTCTTGCTGATTATGCTAGAGGTTCTAGCCAGCAAAACCCTGCCTCCTCTGCTTCATGAGTGCTAGGATAACAGACGTATATTATCATACCTGGCTTCCAAGTAGATGCTAGAGAAAGAACTAAAGCTGTCCTGTTTTCAGTCAAGAACTTCATCCAATGAATCTTCTGTCCAGTCCCCTGAAGTATAAATGAGTTAATTTTAGATTTCTTAACAGAAATCTTTAGCAGCTTTCTGAAATCCACAAGGTCTTATGTCGTATGCTAAGCCCTGGAAAGTAATAAATGCCAACATAGATTATGACACCCAGAAAAACTATTTGCCAAAAATCTTAAGGTGGAAGAAAAACTGTCCATTATGAAACCAACCAAATGAATTAATGATGAAGGAGGCCTAACTGCACATAATAATTGAAAGACTCCTGAACACTGAAGAGTTACACAGGCACAATCTTGACTCTGCAGGAAAGAGTGAGGCACCCTAAAACAGAAGTTACGCTTATGATAAATAGAAAATACAAGTATTATAAAATCAATAAAATGAATTGATGCATACCATTCAGTAGTAACTTTAAATGTAAATGGTTTTAATTCCCGAATCAAAATACACAGACTAATAGATTGGATTAAAAATAAACAAGGCTCAGGGAATTTTGCAGAAGAGGAGGCAGAAATATTGTTAGAGCCACAAGCTGAGACAGTATGCACAGAGACAATGTTTCTCCCCCATAACTGATGGCTGCTCCCACAGTGCATGAGCCACAATCTCCATGTCAATGTCATGCATTCCCAAGGACGAGGGCTCCTTATGAAAAGTAGCCGACATGAGGGAATGGATGGTACCTACATGTGCTTTTTTCATAATGAGTATATCCATAACTAACAGAAAAAAACCAAGACCCATCTTTTTATTATCTCAAAGAAACATACTTCATGATCAAAGACAAACCCAGCTTTAGTATAAAATTATAGAACAAGAAATTCTTGTATTATGTAGCAAGCAAATGAAATAAGAACTGGGGCCATTGTTCTAATAGTTTAAAAATATACTTCCAACAAAATTGTCCTGAAGAAACAAAGAAGGTCACTTCACACTGATTAAGGTTAGTAAAAACTAAGTCGGCTATTATAAGTCTAAATATGAACACAAAAAATCACTAATTCAACTGATCATCATGAAACACACATTAACCTCAAACAAAATAATAGCAGGTAAATTAAATGCCCCACTATTACAACAGTGAACAGCACAACACTAATAATAGATCAACTGCTTGTGAAGATATAAACAGAACATTCTATACAACACATTATTCTCAACAGTCCATGGGGTTTTATTTAAAATAAATCATATTATAAAAAGCAAAGCAAGTCTTAAAAAATACAAGTAAATAAACAGCAAAAAAAAAAAAAAGGAAAGAAAAGAAAACTATAGAACATATATAAACTCATGGGGGATGAACAACATTTTTTTTTTTTTTTGGTTTTTCGAGGCTGACCTAGAATTCACTATGCAGTCTCAGGGTGGTCTCGAACTCACAGCGATCCTCCTACCTCTGCCTCCCGAGTTCTGGGATTAAAGGCGTGTGCCACCACACCTGGCTTGAACAACAACATTTTTAATGATGAATGTAATACTGAAAAAATCAAGAATAGGGCAGGCTGAGAGATGGCTCAGCAGTTAAAGGCACTTGCCTGCAAAGCCTGAAGGTCTGGGTTCCATTCCCTAGCAAAGCTAGATACAGATAGCAGTGCTAGTGTCTGGAGTATGTTTGCAGTGGCAATTGGCCATTTTATTTGCAAATAAATAAATAAAAATTTTAAAACTCAAGAATAAAATTTTTTAAATGTTAATATTGAATGAAAATAAAAACAAACAAAACAAAATTTGTTGGATACAATGAAGTAAGTCCTGGTAGGAAAGGTTATACCTACAAATGATTTCACTAAAACTTCACAGTGTTCTCAAACATATAACAATGATCCTTATGGCCTTGGCAAAACAAGAACAAATTAATCTCTAACAGAAGAGGGAACATAATAGTTAAAACCAATACAGGCCGGGTGTGGTGGCACACGCCTTTAATCCCAGCACTCAGGAGGCAGAGGTAGGAGGATCGCCGTGAATTTGAGGCCACCCTGAGACTACATAGTGAATTCCAGGTCAGCCTGGGCTAAAGTGAGACACTACCTCGAAAAACCAAAAAAAAAAAAAAAAAAAAAAAAAAAAATACAAAAACCAATGAAATGGAAACAAAAAGAAGAATCAATGAAATTCAACATGCTACTCAATAAAATGGTTAATGAAATGAATAGACAGTTCTCACACAATGAAATCTGAAGGTTACATAAACATATGAAAAAAGTGTTCAAAATCACTATCAGTCAGAGAAAGTCAAATTAAAACTACACTGAGATTCTGTCTTGTTCTTGACAGAAGGGCAATATTTAATAAAAGAGTTATGCTCACAAAAATGTGGAGAATAGGGAAATATAATTCATTCCTGGTGGGAATGTTACTCATTTCAGACTCTGTGGAAATCATTATGGAGGTCGCTCAGAACAAACAAACAAGCAAAAAGCAGATCCATCATACGACCAGGCTAGGCCACCCCTCAGTAATTTCCCATGGGGCTAACACATCCTACCATAGAGAGCAGTGTACATTCACAGTAACTAAGACATAGAATCAAACCACAAGAATGAATGAAGAATTTATGGTTGATCTACACAATGCAATGTTTAGAGCACAAAGAATAACAAAATTATGTTGCTTTCAGGAAATGGATTTATCTCATGATAGTTATATTATGCAAATAAGTTAGTCTCAGAAATAAAAATATTGCAAGTGTTGTCTTATGTGTGACTCTTTTGGTTTATACAAATACATCAAATCATGCATGCCATTAAAATGGACGTGAAGTTGTTTAGTGAACATCAATATTTTGAGTGTCATTTTAATCAGTGAATTTTTAGTAATGCATTTATATTTATTGCAAAATTATATTCTTTATTAAATTGTAACCCCAAATCTTATCATATAGTAATTCATAGTAGCTAAATATAGGTTAGCACTAGATGAAAAGCATAAACAAACAATGTAAAATTCACTTGCTAGATATTTACAATTGAGGAAGGTGGAGCTTATGCCTGCATATTGCAAAAATAACTATTATTGATTATATAAACATTTTCTGACTGGTTAAAACTTTGACAGTATAAAACTTGCATTTTAGAATCTTTACCAATCAGGTTCAAAAAGTACTAGTGTCTATTTGAAAGAATTCCTCTCCAAAGAAAAAGTGCAGTCAAAATTAATTCTAATAACAAAACATTCTAATGCTAAAAATCATACAATTATTACTAATTGGAGGTAAATTCCAGAGCTCTGGGGCTTTCTCAAGCTGCAAAGGGATGTGTACCTCTGGTTCACTCAAAGCAGCATACAGCAAAGTCTGACGATGTCATAAGCTCAGTCAAGGGCAATGTGGTACCCAGTTCTCACCTCCCCAGGAAGCATGGCTACTGTGTCCACAAAAGTAGGATGTGTGAGGATCAAAGGCACACTGTTCTTCCAGCTAAAGATAACCACCCTCTTAAAGGCTCCTTCTCCAGGTAAAAGTATATAAGGGGAAAAATAAGAAACACATACTTATGTATAGAGTAGGGAATTTGGAATTTTAATGTAATCCCTACTTCAAAATTTTATCTAGAGTCATCTGGTTATTTCTGATTATACCTTTAAAATGTCTCCAGATTCAATCTTTGTGCATTTATCATTTGATACATCTAGCCAAAAATATTAGCTTTATTCCAAATGTCTTAGCCACTAGTCCAAGTGCAGCGTATAATCTCCCAGCCATTAAGCCCTGGGAGAGAAAAGCTGATGTTCAAGCAGCAGACAAGTGTTTATGACCCTTTCACACAGTGGAATCTGAGTGGTTACTGAACAGCCCAGAAATAGTTCTGAAAACAAGGAAATTCATGCATTTCAGTAAATATGCCATACTTTCACTGTTGAAATTTCCTTAGACATTATACTCTCTTCATGCGGAATCCTGGTCCTTTTAGACACTGGTACTTTTTGAACCTGATTGGTAAAGATTCTAAAAAGCAAGTTTTATACTGCCAAAGTTTTAATCAGTCAGGAAATTTTTATATAATCAAGATAGTTATTTTTGTATGCATTTTGTTTAGGCTGCAGGGTTTAGCTTTTGTTAACTCCTTACTCTTTCTGTCTTAAATTCATTACTATGTTTAGTGGCACACATGCCAAGATATTTAGCAAGCAAAAAGCAAGGATTTGTGTTGGTTTGTGTTTTACAGCTTCATATTGAAGCTGAGACTTACCAAAAGTTGAGTGGCAGGCTTGGGATGCTGTATATTGTTAGACATAAAGCTGTTGCCAGAATCTTAGTAAATATGTTTTAAAAGTTTGTTGTTTTTGTATATCAATAGTAAATTATGACAAGTTAGCTTTAAGCAAGAACTACATTACTGTCTTCCAGTGTCATGTTTTTTCTAAAACTTTGAGCCTTATATCTCTTGCTGAATTTTAGAAGTGGTAGAAGGAAATGGGAGGTTGTTTTCATCTTACATTGATATAATCAGGCAATAAGAACTAATTCAATGTATAATTTTGCCTGTTTCAGAAGGTGTGGCTAACTGTAGTGGAATATGAACAAAATTTTTGCCATGAAAGGAGGCTGAATAAATAGCTATTTTAATTAAAAAAATAACCTTGTAAACTCAAATAAACCCTTTCTTTCCCTAAGCTTCTTTGGGCCGGGTGTTTTGTCCCAGCAATGAGAAGGAAACTGCTCTATATTGTTCCAATGAGAGAGAGATAAAAAAAGATTCTGTATGAATTCCATGAATGAATTCTGAGTATAGTGTCTCAATGAATTTATCATCTTCCATTAAAGCATTACTCTTAAAAGATTCCACTAAGACTCAGTAGTGTGGCACTGACATATACATTTTGAAGTGGGTAGAATTTATCCCAACAACAATTCAGAAAGGCTGTTCAGTGATCAGTTAGCTTTAAATATTTCTTCATAGGTGATACAACAGGTTCAAAGGAGGAAGAATGTATGTCTCATACACCACACAAGTTGCAAGCACCGGAACCAGTATAAGACTAGTTCCTCATATTCACAAAATCATGATCTATATTAACCCTTTGGATAGTTCTATTTTAGTACTGCCATCCAGAATAAAAGCCATCAGCACAGTACATAGATATATTTGCCTCTTTTTATTCAGCATCTCATCAACATGGTGTCACTTGCAAACAAAAACCATCATGAAACCTTTCTTACTGAATTACCTGAAATAATTGCACGTTTCACTGTTACATGTTACCTTATCCTTTTATGATTTATCCTGGAACATCTCACTCTAGTAGAATTTGATGATACTCAAAATTGAATGTCTCTGTTACAATGTAGTCTTTTGTTGGATGACTCTTGATGGACAATCTTCCCAAAAAACTAAAATTCAAACTTCTTTGGGTTTAAAATTCTCAAATACACACTTGCAGTCCAGGTTCCTCCTGTGCTCTTCAGATTGCATTTAAGTAGCTATGGTGGATTGCATGTGGTGTCACCATGACCTTAGGCACTTCTGATCAGAAGTAAGCCTCCTCCTTAGTTTTCAGCAGGTGGAGCCTTGCTGGAGGAGGTGACTCTTGAGTCCAGCCGTCCTGAATACCCTTGAGCCTGCTGCTTCTGGCAGTTGTCTCTCTGTGGAAGAATGACTTGAGCCAGCTTTTTCTGCCATAATGGAGCTTCTCCTGGCATCTGTAAGCCTGAAATAAAACCTTGCCTCCCCTACGATACCTCTTGTCAGGTCTCTGTCACGGCAACAGGAAGGTAACTGCAACAGTAGCCTAGTGGCTAACATGTAATTAATACCTTTTAAGTGAATAAATTGGATGTGCCCGAATCTAAACTCATGATGTTCCTGTCAGAATCAGGTATCTTCTACCCATTGTATTCCTAAGTAAATTCACAATTTACCTAGGAGGGAAAGCAGTATTTTTTTTTCTTCAGTTCTTGGTAGAATCTCTGTTTATTTCTCTAACTTAAGTAACATTTTCTCAAATCTCACCAATATAGTAATAGAGTACAAGCCCTGCAAGTGACATGCATGAGCCAGTTCTTCCTTCAATGTTCTAGATAACTAAGCAATTTTCTATTAAAAGCACATACTTATTGTTTAACTTGCAAATCTTTGCTAGTTGTTATTACATTCCAGTTCTACACTTGTCTCATAGGCACGCCTTTACTTTATATAATGTGAATTATGAAAAAATAATGTTCATATTACATCCACTGGTTCCCAGGTGACTCCCAGCTCTCATCCTCTGCACAACTTCCATCTCAGTTTTAAGCAAATCTTCCCGATGAAGACATCACAGCTATCTTAGACCGTATAAGAACGATTGTCATCATAGCACATAATATTTTCCCTTGTAACCAAATTTTTCATGATTTCATGATTCATTATGTAATGTTTAATTAAAATATTTACATTACAAATCGAAGGACTTCACTTCAGAGTCTGGTAAGTAAACAAATAAGGATTATCTTAAAAGTTCACAAGTTTCAAAATCAATCATTTCATAGTACCTTCAATGTTTTCCAAAATACATTAAAACCAGAATAAACAGAAGTAAAGTTTTTAAAATAATCTATGTGCCATTTATATTTGCATTCCTCCAGTTTTTTAAGTACCAATTTTAATAATTTTCATGAAATATAAAATGTAGGATAATCTCCAATGCTCTAACGCAGCTTTACCCAGCGAAGAACACAGAAGAAAAGAAATGAAGTGGTACTTCCCTCCACTCCCTGCCCCTTTTTGATTTTGGGACTATATCAGGAAATCAAAGTACATGTAAACAGCAACTCATAACTTCTGGGATGAGTAGTCAAAGGCCATGGGTTTTAAACAAATGAACATCTCTGTGCTCTTTTCCAATGGCTTCCTTAACCACGTGATTTGGAATTATGTTTCAAGTCAATAAATATCTTGAGATCAATGTGTGTTGTAAACTGAAAATAATAAAAATTCTAATTCTCACAGCAACAAGTTCTGGCTGTCTGACAACCTTAGTTATCGAGCCATATAATTTATAACTGCATTGTGGCACATCACCCACCTCTTCACTAAAACTATCAAATATAGAGGTACATGAGGAGATAGGAAATGTTGTTAAACTCACATGGTTCTTTAAAGGAGAGGCACTGGCTCTCTAAACTATACTTATCAGTAATTGAAAGAGAATATATGTTTTATACAAAGGATAATTGGCATCTAACAATTACATTGTCAAACATAATATTTGTCAAATTATATGTTACCTAATTCGTTTTCTGAAAATGGTATCTGAATATAATAAAACTAAATTTAAAAAAAAACTCTACAAGTTTGATAATATATCAAGATATTGATTACATTTAGTGTTTTATAAAAATTAGTATTTGAATGAAGGAAGGAAACAAAGGCTAATGAAAACTAAAGATGTTTTTAAAACTATGAAAACCTGTTTCCTTGTTAGCTTATTTAAAAATATAATTTAGGCAGAAGTACCCTATAGGGTGGATAATGCTTTATGGGAATAAATCAAGGTTTAGTATAGAATCCCACTGCCATTGGTTGCTATTTTCTAGTGAATTGATCAAGGAGGACCCTGAATTTCTCAAACAGTGCTATTGAAAATGCAGTTAGTTGGGCCAGAGGGATAGCTTAGCAGTTAAGGTGCTTGCCTACAAAGCCAAAGGACCCAGGTCCAATTCCCCAGGACCCATCCAAGCCTGATGCACAAGGTGGCACATATATCTGGAGTTTATTTGTAGTGGCTGGAGGCCCTGGAACATCCATTCTCTCTCTCTCTCTCTCTCTCTCTCTCTCTCTCTCTCTCTCTTTCTCTCTCTCTCTCTCTCTTTCTCCAAAATAAATGGGAAAAAAACTTTAAAAAATAAAATAAAATGCACCTAGTTACACACCACAACTACTTGGTAGCTTCCCACTTACTGGTAATGATACCACATGCCTCAATCGCAGTATAATGAGAAGTGAAGTTTGATCTGATTTAGAATGCCTCCTCCATAATGGCTAGTTATTATAGTGCTGAAAAGTGTTATGCAGGCTCCTTGGAGACAAAAGCCACTAATAATCTTCCGTAGTAGTGGACTGTGCAAGCTGTATGTCTGGGAAATATGCATTCACAGATGCATTAGAGAAGAGACTGTAATGGGAGTAATGAGCTGCTCTCTGATTGGATTTGAGGCCCATCCCACAGGAGGAGATTCACACCTGATATTAAAAAACATATGGCAAAGAAGGTCATAGATCATAGTGTGTGGAAGGTTTTTCTTGATGTGTGTGTGGGTGGGTCTTATCGGATATGTCATGTGCATCAAAGTTCCCTTCAATTGATCATGTATAGCTCCATAATTTACTGCTGCTCTTACCATTAGTCTGAGGAGCTCCTTTTTGCAGAGTATGGTAACAAATGGGTGGACACAAAACTTATTAAAATGCTGAGAATAAGTGATTGTTAGCTTCTTATCACTTAAGGAAGCATCTCTGTCACACCCTCGAAGGCTCAGGACACATTGAGGTAGAGGGCCAGAGGATGGGAAATACTTTCAAGCATTGATTTCCAGATATGAAATGGCTGTTGCATTCATGAACTTACAGTGATTTTTCTTCATCTGTGTAAGACCTTAACAATATTGGACCCATCAACGTTTCATCATAGATGACAGAGGAAAGTGATATGAGAGAGAGAAAAGAAACCGATATCACAGACTATTTGCATAGGGGATACTAGGATGGAAGAATGGGTTCATAGAAATGAGGGGAGACAAAAGATAGTGATGAGAACAGATTATGATAAAAATTATATACCTGGGGCTGGAGAGATAGCTTAGTGGTTAGGCACTTGCCTGTGAAGCCTAAGGACCCCAGTTTGAGGCTTGAATCCCCAGGACCCATGTAAGCCAGATGCACAAGGCAGCGCACAAGTCTGGAGTTTGTTTGCAGTGGCTGAAGGCCCTGCCCTGGTGCACCCATTTTCTATCTATCTCTCTGCCTCTCTCTCTCTTTCTCTCTCTCTCTGTTGCTCTCAAGTAAAGAAATAAATAATAAATAAATTAAAAAAAATTATATACAGGTAGGAAAATTTCAATAAACTTTAAAGATTACTATCTGAAAATATGTGGTTCAGAGTATAAATGTCCCATGGAGTTGTGGGTTATGCGTCATGGGGCAGCAGTCGGTTTTGGGTGGGAGGAAGTGCCTCTGGGTAGGATGTCTCAACCTGTGGCACTTTTGGTCTTTCTGCCCCTTCTTCTGCAAAATTCTGTAAGCTGTAGTGAGTGTGTTTTAAGTCTACTTTGCTGATGAGCTCTTAGGAGCCTCTGGATCTCTGCTTCGGTAAATGATGAGTACCCTTAGGGTCTGTGTTCTTCACCCTGGTGCAGATTATCAGGTTCAGCACCAAAGCAGCGCTTTTGCTCTACTCCCCAATTTCTCTGTGATTTCAGCTATGGCCTGGCTGAAGTGCAAGGGGTAGTTTATCTCCTTATGTCTTGCTACATTCAGAAAAAGAAAGACAGATTCTCCAACAGAAAGTGAAGTTAGCTTAGTTTAAATGGGATAAGCATAATTGGGCTGGAGAGATGGCTTAGTGGTTAAAGCGCTTGCCTGCAAAGCCAAAGGATCTCGGTTTGATTCCCCAGGACCCACATAATCCAGATGCACAAGGTGGTGCATGCATCTGGAGTTCATTTGCAGTGGCTGGAGGCCTTGGAATGCCGATTCTCCCCCCCCCAAAATAAATAAATAAAAATTTAAAATAATAAATGGGATAAGCATTATTAATTGAAGGAGAATTTGATGTATGTAGCCCCTCTTTTAGGAGGGTGCCCATCGGAATGGGGGCAGGGATGAGGAAAAAGAAGGTACCAATACATGATGTAACCATACAGAGTATGTCGTTAATAATAATATTTTTAAGTATAAATGCTGAATTACATGTTTTCTGCTTTGATTTATATTAGTCCATATTGTTTTAATAAGACAAATTCACATCTATAAAATTTTAAGGTTTTATTCTTTGGTATAGTTTAATAATTTAGCCAGTTTTGGCTAGACTGAATAATTTGTGTTACACTTAAGGGTCCCTGGACTAAAAACATTAATACAATTTCATTCTAGTACCATTTCCTATTTTCTATTATGTTGAAATTTGATTACTTTCCAAAGCACAACATTTCTGTAATTATTTTTTATCACTATTGTTTGCTGATTTGTCTTTGATGATAAAAGTATAAGACTTTTGAGAATATGGAATCAGGACTAGAACTATGTGGACTGATACTGAGCTGTTGTAGCCTAATTACTTTATGGAGACTTGAGTACATTATTTAATCTCTCTATAGTTTTCTTTTAACTCTTCTGCTTAGTCTATCTTTAAAACATGAACAGATCTGTGTTTACTGTTTTTTCAGAATACTAATAGAGTGATAATTCACAACATTAGAGGTGGAATGTTCAACACTTTGTACTTTAAATTACAATTATATCAAAATATACAATTCATATTATTTTGTTTCTTTTCTATTCCTCACTCCTTTTTTCAAGAATCATCAACCAACCTTACTGGCCTTGAGAAATGCCAGGCTTTAGCTTACAAGCCCAGTGCTGCGTGCTGTCCTCACAAGCCCAGTGCTGCGTGCTGTCCTCACAAGCCCGTGATACGAGCTGTCCTTTGTGGCCTCATACGCCCGTGCCTGAGGAAACTAGTTCACCTTGGGCCATGACTCACCAGCTAAAATCAAATGAAAGGTCAATAATGTGTGGCCACTTTTTTTTTTTTTTTAGAATTAAATATAAAGTCAAGACCATTTCTTTTCTTTTGATGCCCTATCTACATTTCTTTGCCTCTCTTGCAGGAAGATTTTGGTCATGAGAATATGTGTATAAGCTGAGTGGGAAAAATCATGACCAAGCCACCTATAGGCTTATCTTCCCATAAAATGTGGTGCCATCCTCCTGGGATTCTTTCTTTCCACTTCTTCTTGAGAGTGTGAAAAGGGGGCTGGGGTGAAGCCCTGAGAAGAATTAAGAGCACAAAAGCAAGGGTTTGGAACACTGAATGGTAGTGTGCATGAAATAAAGCACTTATGTAATATGGACTGAATTATTAGGACAGCAAAGGGATTTGGTGACCTAGCAACGAGACTTCTGTTTTTCAGTTATTTTTCAGAAGAATCTTGCCATAGACCTTCAACATATGACCTCAACCCCCAGTGCTCAGAAACTGACATGAGCTTGATGAGTGAGACAAAATTTACCAAATAATTCAAAAACCTTGACTTATTCTCCAACGGAGAGTAAGTTAGCACCAGGACAAATGAGGTAACCCTTACTTTTTTTTTTTTTTATAGAGAATTTAATATGTGTAGGCCCTCTTGTAGCCCACAATTGATAGTAGGTTGATACTGGAGAGTGGGCTTATGTTTGGATATGGTTCTGACTTGTTTCCCAGCTCCAGCTATGGGTCCCATACCAGTGAGGGGATCAGTTAGCCAAATTGAGAGCGGTTGGTTCCCCACCATGGCTGTGTGCCACCACTGCACTTGTGTGGGCATCACAATAAGTTATTTGCTGCTAAGTAGGTTAGACCATGCGTTGCTTCGATAGATATTGGTCAATTTCCCCCAGTCGCCCATGTAGCACCTTCTGGCACTAGATGCGCTGACTGTCTGGGGACTGACTCTCATCCAACTTCCAGCCATGCCATTCTAATTTGCATGTCAATCACATAAGGTATCTTCAGCAGTAGGGTCTTACCACTAACCTTTGGTGGGTCATCAAGTACTCTGACAGAAATCTGTCTGTCTTTTAGGAAACCTTGAATTATTAGGACAGCAAAGGGATTTGGTGACCTAGCAACGAGACTTCTGTTTTTCAGTTATTTTTCAGAAGAATCTTGCCATAGACCTTCAACATATGACCTCAACCCCCAGTGCTCAGAAACTGACATGAGCTTGATGAGTGAGACAAAATTTACCAAATAATTCAAAAACCTCTTGAAAAGCTTAGTATATAAAATGATGAGAAGGAAAAATAATAACTGTGTTACTGAGGAATACATTATTTCCTCATTTAAAGATAACTTTCTTTAATAAACTACATCATAAAAATTAATGAATAGGCATATTTAAAACTTGGGACATATTGTTTATTTAAAAAAAACAAACATACTTCCCAATTTTGAAACATTAGTCCTTAATATGAATTTTAGGACTGAATTTGCCATTTTTGTATTTTTAAATTATTCAATGGGACAAAGGATCTTCATCTCTCTGTATTTTCCTTTAGTGATATTATATTTTTTTCTCACTTCCAATTCCTTAATAAAATCAGTAGATTTCAAAAGTCAAATCCTATTCAAAACTTCAATGTCTATATTTGTTGATCAATTTGTATATTATACGTAGAATAGTTAAATTTTGTGCAAGTGTTTAACAATGACCCAAGTTATATAAACTAAAATGAGAACATGAATTGAGAAAATATAAAAGTGCTGACTAGTTCCTCTCTCACTGAGGGCAGTGGAAGAAAATATGAGGAGGAATTTCAGCATGAAGGATTCGGAATTACTTCCTGTCAACACGGGCACTAAAATATATGTTTTTTTGATTGAACAATAAACTTAGGTAATAAAGCAGTGAAAAATCCAATAGCGCCTGATTACAGAAATATTTTATGTACAATAAGTGAGTCAATACACAATTTAAAGCAAAAACAAAACCACCAAATTTAACTGTACTTTAGGCTAAGTATTTTGACCATTATACTTTTTTCCAAGTATTGCACATTAGCAATTGTTAATCTCTGTATGCTATGGCTTTTGACAAAGTGTTTAATAATTTTATTTCCTTTGGTACACAAAGTGCTTAGAATGAGTTAATTTATGATGTGATTTTTCCACATGCTGTTCACTAATGGTGATATCGAATCTATATGAGAGATAAAGTACTTAACAATATACTTTCATTCGCAACACAATTATTCATTCTTCCAATTAAGGAACTGAAAAATGTTTTCTATAGTTATCTGATTTGTGTAATTTGTATGCTAATATGACTCACATTCTAAACTAAATTGACTTTGGTTTCAGTGGCTTCTGGGTGATGGGGTGGGGGGGGGACTGACCTAATGAAGTTAAAGTTGCTGAGAAAACGAAGTATAATTTTTGTCCTAATATATCTTAGAAGGAAAAGATATGACATGATTAATCTTCTAAGCCATCTTTATGGTATCAACTTATCAAAGGTCTTTAAAGGGTAATTAAAGGGATCAATATTTACTTACAGCAATACCCTAGAAAGAGTCTATTGATTAAATTAATAACTTGGACTTACAAAATATAAAACTACAAATAATGGAGGCAAAATTGCATTGTTAATTAGAGGATATATTTAAGTAACTGGATGCAACATTATGTGATTCTTAAACTAGGGTTTTGTTGCTCAAGAATAAATATTATTACTGAACCTTGTCTTATTGTTTTCCCAAAAAAGACACGCTAAATTCCAGCATTTTCCTGTAACATATTTTCACAAGCTTGGTAGGCATTATCACTTGCATTAAATAGATGTGAAGATTAATATTCTTGTATCAACTGGGAAATTAAGGATGTAGAATGAATTAGCATTTAGTCTCTATGAAATCCAGACAGAAAGTCAAAAGAGTTTCTCAATAGGAGACTATTACCTATCTGTAAAAGTGGCTGTGCCTCAAAATCCTGAGGACCTCCACTATGGTACCTCTGTGACAGTCTGTCACAGACACAAATCCTCTGTCATTGATCCTTCTTGGGATCATGTGCTTCATTTGGGATGAACAGCTTACAAGGTAGTGTGTACCTACGCAGGGTCTTCTCGTGATCAAGGCCCCACTGAAAGCAATTAGCTCTTGGAGCACTCATAATATTTATGCTGCTGTATATCTGAACTTTACTACAGAGGTACAAATGATGATGAAGCATGGTGTCTTTGAAGGGTGCACTGAGAAAAATAAATAATCAGTATTTTGGAGGATTTTCTGGAACACTGAAAAAGTTATAACAATTTCAAGGCATCTGGAAGGTCAATGTGGACTACTCATCAGAGAATGGCATTGTGGAAGCTCAGTGTTTAAAGCAGTTTTTGCTCACATCTGCCTCATATAGATTAAATCCCATTATCCCATGGGTCTCCCCTGTGTCTCCAAGCCTGTTCTTGAGTTATTCCCCAAATTTTGGAACATATAACTGGAAGACATACACAAAGCTCTGGGAAAAATTTCTTATCACCTGACCTGTGAAGGTTCCTTCTACACTAATTCACCAACAATTTGGGTTGTTCCAAGAACCTTGTCCTATGAATCCAAAGAAGGAAATCTATGGACCAGAGGATATGGTTCATAAAGATTTTATTGCAGCTTAAAGCTTTAGGAGGGTGAAGATAAGGAGGCTTAAACCTAGAACATAAGAGAAGGAAGCAAGGTGGAGTCCTTGCCCCAGTAGAAAAGAGTGGTTTTGAGACGCCATATGAGGGAAGAGGACAGAGCTCTTGCCCAGAGAGGCAACAGGGGTGGTCTGAAAATCCCACCACAAGGCTCACACCTGGGTTTTAGATGGGGAGTGGTTACATGACAAAGACCAGGTTTTACAGATTTGTCAGTCATCTTAGGCAAGGATCAGAGCTTCTGTCCTCTAAGAAGAGTGCAAGTTTAACCTAGAAAACCTTCACAGAGGGTATAACATCCAGGTTCCTGCAAGCTTATTGGCATGGCCTTCTTTTAGCCAAGGATTAAAATACCATTAATAATTGGGGTTCTGTTACCCTGAGTACCCAACCAATTTCTGTCTCCTACCAGTAGGACTGTAGAGGACTAAGACAAATAGAAATCCATTTGAGTAGTCTGCCATAAATAACTAAGTAAATAAGTAAATAAATAAAATGAAATAAAAAGGAAACATACAGAACAGAAGCATACTGATTCCTGGAAAGACGGCGGATAGGTGGAATGACACTAAATATGTAAAGATTCTGGGAAAATAAGAGACCATATCTCCATTCCACTCACTCATCTTGTTTGCAGAGAAAATGACCAATCTGTGGCTATAGATTTGTCAGTATGTCTACTTCCTACTCATCCCAATACCCTAGTCATACCCTAGTTGGTCCAGATTTCAGTATTTGGAGTGAATGCTGCTATAACAAATGCTTGAGAATATGGGCATGATCTCAGAATAACATAGAAGCATTTTGATGAACATGATTTTTAAAATCTTGATGTATTTGAGCACAGTGTTAGTAAAAGCATGGGCATGCATTGCACCTCACCAGGGCTGCAGCCAAAACCATAGAGTAATTGGAGAAATGAGCTAGTGTGCTGCTTTCTTGTTGAACGTGGTACCAGCACAAAGGTGAAGGAGATAGACACAGAGAACACTCAACTCCTACCAAACCAGAGATTCAGAGACACAGAGGCTCCCAAGATCTCATCACCGAAGTATACCCAAAACGAACCCAACATGGCTCAGGGAAATTCATGGAAGAGGGGCAGAAAGATTTTTAGAGCCACAAATTGGGACATTATGCACAGAGACATTGCCTCTTCCCCGTATCTGATGGTTAACCCCACAATGCATGACCCACGTTCTCCAAGGAGGAGAGTCCTTGTGGAGGGGGGAGGACAGGGAGGAGGTTAACATGGAAAAGATGGGCATGAAAGGCATTTTATGTAGGTAATGACTCAAAAAGAAGCTGGGAGCATAAGGGGAAAAAATCTATGTGAATATTACCTTTTAAATCAATGTATTTGCTAAAAGAGGGAGTCTCATGTATGCATGCATGGGTATTCTTTCTCTTTAAAATAATCACTGGATGACAACTTGTTTCTATAACTTGGCTAATTTAAATAAATGGGAGATTCAGCAATTTTCCTTCTTTTAGATATATTCCCACACCTGTGATTATCTATTATTGCATGTATATTTTTGAGATAATATAAATCATAAAATCATTACTGAAAAGAAGGTTTACAAAAGGAAATTAGGTTAATTTTATTAGAAACAAAGGAAAGCCAAATCTTGTTAAGTGGTTTGAGTAAACTTCATGGGATCACATTTGCAAGTACATGGCAAGCAAAACTTTTAAGGAATAAAGTAGGGAGTAGGGTAGTTAAATGTGCTTTTCAAGTTAAGTATTTGAAGATATAGTGCTGTTTCTTGTTATTTCTTGTGTAAAATTCAATGGGATAGAGTATGTTGATGGAATAATTATAAACAAAAAATGAATCATTCAATATTGCAAATGTATCTCAGTGTAAAGGGCTGATCTTGTATATACAAGGTTTGATCTTCAGCACTGAAAATAAGACCATGGTTTGATGTTTTGAGAAGAGATATAATTGTATTAGACTTACTATATTTTATCCTGTGTCCTATATAATTATTAGAACACTTAAATAATATACATACAGTGAATCTTTTCTATTAAACTGTATTATTGCAAATTAGGAGAAAAATTTAATTTTTATATATATATATGGATAAACTTATAATTTCACAAAAACTGTACACAAGAAATGAGAATCTAATTACCCATAAAATTCAATCAGTTGCCTATCCTTATAAACCTATGAATTGAAGCATTTGAGGAAACGACTTGGGAATTCATTTAAATCTAATTATATATATCTCAAATTTACTTAAATTCAATGAATATATCACATAATTAACTTTAGTATTATTACAACAGAAAATGAGAAAATAACTGTGGATTATATTTTGGCAAAGTTGCTGTAAATTCAGGTATGAACCTTCCTGGGTGAAGCCTGAGATTCCGTCTTACTTACAGAAGTATGGACAACATTTGAAAAGATGTCCTTCCCCTAGTACACTATTTTATCAATTTGGAATAATCAGATGCTTTATTTATTTATTTATTTGTGGGTTTTTTTTTTTGGAAGGTCATCTTACTGTAGCCCAGGTTGACCTGGAGCTCCCTCTACAGCCCCAGGCTGGCCCCTATGCTTCTGCCTCAGTCTCTCAAGGGTTAGAATTAAAGACAGACATCATGTCATGGGAAACTTTTCCCTCTACAGTGACTCAAACTCACCTCTTCTCCCCATATAGGGCATAGATAAGAAATCAATGGATAATTAAACCAAAACCAGTTTTGGTGAGCCCATGAGTTTGTTGGGGTTCCTTATAGAACAGGGTGACAGGTTGCCTACAGGAGCAATGGATGGCTCAAAGACTGCTGCATCACAGCAAAGCCCACCGCAGCGTACGTGAGGACTCATGGAAACTGTGTCCCTGGAGCACACTGCGCGTTTGCAGGCAGATCAACTGGACTCTCAATTCCAGGCAGTTATGTTCCCTTTATACAGCTTTAGTGAGGGGTCTTGCATCTCTTCCCAAGACTTCCTGACTTGCTGTGTCTCTGGAACTTCTTTCCTCCCTCCCCTTCAGGAATAAATATTTCACTTTCTAATTAACATAACCTCTAAGAAGGCCTGTGGGAACGTTACTTCTCAAAGCTCCCAGACTTGACTTCCTGAATCAGGGCCTTCCTTCTCCCTTGGAGAAGGACTACTTCAATTTGGAGAAACTGCTACAGCAATTGGTATCGGGAGTGGGATCTAGTGCCAAGGTGAATCTGACCATGAGGATTTTGGTCTTTTGGAACTTATGTTTTGTAGCGATGGCCGTGGACTTGGTACTTGCAACTGAAGATACCTTCTGGAATGGTAAGCCAAGTATTATGGACTATTATGATGAGAGTTTGAGAATGCTTAATTCAGAGAGAATTGAACTTGGGGGGCTTGGCTTATGAACTTTCTAAGGGGAAGGAAGGACTGCTGTGGACTTTATTGGAACTGGGCTACTGGCATAAGGGCTAGCATCATTCTGCTGCCCAGGCCCAGAGAGTTTGATAAAGGTTAAATTTGTAATGGACTGATGTGTTTGGCTAAAGACAATTGGCCTGAGAGATTTAAGATTTTTAACTTGAAAAACCACAAGAAAGTTAAAAATTATTGGCACTAACACTGGTTTTAGGTTACTGAAGCTACTATTGTCAACACATTAGCAATGTTAAGGAAGATGGCCCAATTGCTTTACATTCAACAAATGGAGAGAATGCCTGAGGAAAGATTGTGATAGAAATGCTCTTTTGGAAATTAGTTGACTAGAGAAGGAACCTGCTTTTCAAGACATGATTTATTTTGTCCCTGAATTAAGATAATGTCTGTGTCCTGAACACCTAGTATTGGTTTCAGAAGCATGAAAATGCATGCAGTGGTCATGAAACGCACATGGTTCCAAGAGCCACTTCTGAGACACAGCATGAGGCAGAGCATGATGACCCTGATAGGCTGGACAAGCCATTGGAAGATTGACCATGGTTTGCAGGGCGACCCTGTGCAAGGGCTACCATGGGGGCCATTGGCTAAGGATGGGAGTTTTCCCTGGCTACTCAGGCCAGCTGGTGAGGCAGAATTTGAAAACCTGCAGAGTGACAGTCACTGGACTTGAACTGCAGAACTCTGATGTTTGCTTGATGGTGGTTGAGTTTGCAGTGTTCTTTGATATGCTTTATGAAAGTTGAAAATGTTTATTCTGTGCCTTTATATGTTGAATGTATGTAACTTGTTTGATTTTATAGGACTCATAGCTAAGAAATAATCTTAAATTTCAGAGGAGACTTGGAACTTTAGAATTATTTTATGTTGGTAAATACTGTGGGGGCTTTTTAAATTGGACTGAATACAATTTAAAGTGTTTGATGGTTTTGACTCTATTGGAGACCAGCAGTGGAATTTGGTATTTGGATAGGTGGTCCACAATATATTCAGTGGTGTTTTATTAGTTTGTAATTTGGACTTGCAGTCACCTGGGTTGAGGAGGTGTCACTAGGTGGATCTTAAGGTGTGGTTGTGGGTTTGAAATTCCAATCTAAAGATATGCAAAGTGCCTAGTTCCACCTGTAGTTCTTGAAGTGCGCTGTGTGGTTTTGGGCTCTTGGCTTGGGGCTTTTCTCTCTATGTTTGGTCCAGTGAAAGCAGGCCAACTTCCTCTGCTATTATGGAACTTCAATAAATATCCCTTTCTCCATAACTGTACCTGGACTGGAAGTTCATCTCAGTGAAACTGAAGCTGTTTTCTACTTACTTAAAACCTGCAAATATTGATTGATAGGTTAAATCTATTTAATGATATTGTGTGCTTAATACTCCAAGAAAAGTGATGAATAAATTGTAAAATATATGCCTTGTTTCAGAGAAGAAAGCTGATATTTAAATCATGAATCATAAGGCATTGATTCCAACATGTTGTAAAGAAATTTATTCAGGGACTAGAGAGATTGCTTAGCAGTTAAGGCATTTGACTGTGAAGCCTAAGGACCCAGGTTCAACTCCCCATAACCCATGTAAGCCAGATGAACAAAGTGGCACATGCATCTAGAGTTCATTTGCAGAGGCTAGAGGCCCTGGTGTGCCCATTCTCTTTCTCTTTTATCTGTCTCTCCCTCTATCATTCTCTCAAATAAATAAATAAATAAATAGTTTTTTTTTTAAGAAAATAAATTCATTCAAATGATAGGCAGTCTAGGTGGCATGTCACATGCCTGTAATCCTTTTACTGAGTAGTCTGAGATAAAGGGTCATGAGTTCAAGTCCAGCTTGGACCATGGAGTGAGACTCTGCTTGGAAAACAGTCATGTAAGTTAGTTTTAATTAAATAGGAAATTATGAGCACATGTATGCATTTAAATGCATTTAATTATGATATATAATGTACCTATAATGATTAATATTTTTTAAGTGTAGTCATGAACATACATATGAAATATCTTTATGAGAGTTAAGAGCTATAGAAAAAAATGGGTCCAGGTTACTTGTTAAAATTTTTAAATATAGAATAACTGTAAACAGACTAAAATAATCAGATAATTAACCATACCTCTCCTTTTAGAGAATGTTGGATACATAGTGCAAAACTCCACAACCTGTCATATGAAATTTCTCTAATGGTGAATTTTTAAAAAATATATACAGGTAGTTGTGCTAATTTTGGAGGAAATATCACAAGTAGTACATTATACCACAGACTAATATTTCTCCTAACTTTTATTTTTGTTAAAAAAATTGTTTTAACCCACATATCTTGATTGGGATGATGAAAATGACTGACACTATGATGTGCTGCATAGTCTCATGTTTTTTTTTTTCTTTGCATGTGCATGTTTGTGTGTGTGCTCACTGAAGAGTGCTCGAGAACAATGAAAAGATGAAGACAGGGCTGGCGAGGTTTCTCAGAAGTTAAGGCTCTTGTCTGTGAAGCCTAAGGATCCAGGTTTAATTCTCCAGCACCCTGTAAGCCAGGTGCACAAGGCGGCTGATGTGTCTGGAGTTTCCTTGAAATGGCTAGAAACCCTGGCATGCCAATTCCACCCCCCTCTTTATTTCTCTCTGTCTCTTTCTCTAAGAAATAAATAAAATATTTTAAAAGATGAAAATATGGTATAACCTAGAAATATATTTGTTAAGTTAGTTTCAAAGATTACTGTCAGAAAAAAATAAGCAGAAAGAAATAAAGGGATTAAAAATAAGCATACAAAGATCAGATATTTTCTGAAAGGTCACAGGATCTGAAAGTGGCCATCACAGCATTTCCCATTCCCTCCTATGTACTAAGAATGGGACATTGCAGTACTATCAGTCACATCTACAGTCCTGCTGGGAAAAATGGGGTGCAGAGGCAAGCCCTCCTTCTTTAAGATCGTTCAGGGTGAAAATCCTATTAAATCAAAGCCAGTAACTTATACCATGAACTATGTCCAGTCCTTCATTTTTATTAAGAAATACTATGGCATTTCTGTGTTCATAATTTATTGCGAACTTAAATCTAAGAATTCTCCCTTGGCTGTATTTCTGGCTTCCTATAAGAAATTGGAAAAGTCATTTACCCTTCTATGCACTTCAACAACACTATTTTTCAAGAGTAGGATTATATTTATCTGTCTCCCTCTGGTGCTTGGCTTAATTTATATTAGTGTGGAAATTTTCACTTTATATCATATTTCATATAAAATACTAAGCTTTTATTTCATCATTGTGTACTTCCTGCCAATTGCTTCCCTTGTTTTATTTCACAGTAACACTTTTAGGATCAGGGCCATTGTGATTTCTGAAGAAACAACTTTTGAGTCTGTATATCATTGTGTCTTCTTGGTTTTGTTTTTATAGCAGCAAATATGATTGGAATGTACACATTTCAAGAAGAAGCTATATTAAAACTTTCCAGATTATTCTAAACTTTGTGAAAAAGAACAGAAAATTATATGTGGACATAATTTTGTCCAAATAATTGAGACAAATTGCTATTATACGATATTCATGATAACCTTTGAAAAATTCCTGGACAAATTTGAAAACAAATCCTACTAATATTTCATTACAAAGGACAAGTGCAGTTGTTCACAGTCCACATCAATAAGAGTGATTTATATGGCAAGCACACTTTCTATTTGATTTTGAATTTGAAAACACCGTTAACGTTTGTAGCTTGGACAACACCAGTATCCTTTAATTTTTAAAATGATTTGTCAGCAGTATGTTTGTGTGTCAGAGCATTCATACATATCCCCAAACATTTCATCTGAGGCTACAAAATGTATCATTATATATTCACCTACAGACACACACACACACACACACACACACACACGCACATACTATATACAATATTTTATTCAGGGCTACACAATTCTAGCATTTTTTTATTAAACCAAATTAATTAGTTGTTAAATAGTTGAAGAAATATTTTCTGTTTTCAGTTACATTTTTTAATAAAAAGTTCATGTAATCCAGGCTGGACTCAAACTTGCGATGTAATTAAGATTCCTCATGTAATCACGAGCATCCTTTCTCCATTTCCTGAGTGCTGGTGTTGTAGTTATAGGGAGTCACTTCCAGGCTTGATCTCATTAGTTGCATTTTAAAACAGGAAATAGTAACGTGACAACACAATGATCTCAAATGCATTGCTCAGTTATTGTGATAGAACTGCTTTCACATCGCCATGAGCAAGGCAGACTGTGGGTGATAACCCTGGATTTTAACAACTGATGGAAGAAAGGAAACAGAAATAGATCTATTACTTAAAATGTATGAAATTAAGTATTGCATATTGTTGTTTGAGAATGCAGTGGAGAAAACTAAATAACCTTAAAAGGTAGTATTTATGTTAAATTATATATTATAAATTTAAAAAATGGTCTCACAAATTAACAAATTGAACTAGAGAAGTTTTATTAAAATGGTAACAAAAGAAAACACAATACTGGGGCTAGAGTGATGGCTTAGTGGTTAAGGTGCTTGCTAATGAAGTCTAAAGACCCAGCTTTGAATCCCCAGTACCCACATAAGGCAGATTTTCAAGGCGGCCCCATGAGTCTGGAGTTCATTTGCAATGGCTAGAGGTTCCTGGCATGTGAATTCTCTCAATCTGCCTCTTTCTCTCTATCTCTCTCTTTCTTAAATAAATATTAAAAAAAGAATACACAATAGTGAAAATTTTGTCTTAGTTACTATCATGACAAAGGAAAAAGATACAGAAAATAAACCCTTTGGTACATAATTGTTGGTGATTTATTTCTCCTACACTATTACTGTAATGTTTTTCCATGGTTTTTTTTCTCTTTATCATTTAACTCATGCTGATTTTCCTAGTATTTTCTGTTTAAGTGGGAATCCTTGATTCTGTTAATGAAACTAAAAATCTGTTTTATTTATTTTATTAAAATTTTATTTACTTGTTTGGAATAGAGAAAGAGAAGGAAGGGAAGAAAGAAAGAAAGAACAGAGAAGAGAAGAAAAGAAAAGTAAAGGAAAGAAAAGAAAAGAAAAGGAAAGAAAAGAAAAGGAAAGAAGAGAAAAGAAAAGGGAGAAAAGAAAAAGGCACCTGAGGGCAATGTTGCCATGGCTAATGAACTGAAGACTCGTGTGTCACTTTGTGCACCTGGGTTTTCATGAGTACTGAAGAATATTTTTACTTTCTCAAATCCTGTAAAATAGTCCATTTTCTTTGTCATAAAAAATACTTCAGTTTGGAGTATTTTAAATGCTTTAGGTTGGAGTATTTTAAACACTGTAGGTTGGAGTATTTGGTAATGGAATGAGGTTTATTTAACTGAGAATTTTGATTTTCATGAGCATAGGACTGGCATCTGCTCAACTCTGGTGAGTTCCTCATGGAGATGACACCACCATGGGCTTGCAGAAGATATCACATGGTAAGACAGGGTAAGAGGTACCCACTGTTATAATTGCATTTTCATTCTCATGCCAAAATACCTGCCTAGAAGCAATTTAAGAAAAGAAGGGAGTATTTTAGTTTACTTTGTAAGACATAATGGAGAGGAAAACATGAAGATGGGTTCAGGAAGCTTATCTGAAATCAGGAAGAAGAGAATGATGAATTCTCCTGCTCAGCTGTCTTTCTTAAAAAAAAAAAAAAAAAAAAAAAAAGACAAACAAACAAACAACAACAAAAAACCAGTTGCCAGGCGTGGTGGTGCACGCCTTTAATCCCAGCACTCGGGAGGCAGAAGTAGGAAGATCACCATGAGTTCAAGGCCACCCTGATACTACAGAGTGAATACCAGATCCCCCTGAGCTAGAGTGAGACCCTACCTTGAAAAACCAAAAACAAACAAACAACAACAACAACAAAAAGCAATTCTTTTTAAAATTTATTTATTTGCAAGCAGAGAGAGAGAGAGAGAGAGAGAGCTAGTAAGAAGAGAGACAGACAGAGAGGAACACGCCAGGGCCTGTAGCTACTGCAAACAAACTCCATATGCATGTGTCCCTTGTGCATCTGGCTTACATGGGTCTTGTGGAATTGGACCTGGGTCCTTTGGCTTTGCAGGCAAATACCTTAACCACTAAGCCATCTCTCCAGCCCCTTATTTTCTTTTTCTTTATTTTTTCCTTCCTTCCATCCTTTCTTTCTTTCTTTCTTTCTCTGTCTCTCTCTCTGTCTCTCTCTCTTTCTTTCTTTTATTTTGTAGCCAAGAATGCCCATCCCACAGAATGATACTATCTTATTGTGAGGAATGATATTCCTAACAAAACATGCCGAGAAATTTATTTCCAGGGCGACACTAAATTCCATCAAGTTAATGAGAGTAACCACCACAGCAGTAATGCTCTTATAACACCTCACACTCATGGGAACTATTAGATAAGCTGGAATCATTCTTGACAGTGACAGACTAATGACCCAATTACCTCCCAGCAAGATAAGTGTAACAATGATATCCCCAATTGTACTTCAGCTATTGTTATAGCCAGGCAAAAAATGTTCTTTCATGGGTTTACAATACTGGCAGACTATATTTCTTTTGCATATTATAGACACATATATAATCCTATGATAACTTACTGTGTGCTTCATTACCATGAAGAAAGAATATTCCAAATCTTTCTAATAAGAATCACAAGAAAATCATTTCATCACTACTCTTTAATTAATCATATATATTCCTCACCTTTTTCATTTAGATCATTAGGACCAAATTCAGTTTTCTACAAGTAGGTTCTGGGCTACATTATATCCTTGGCATTGCTAATTTCTGGAATTCAAACTGTAAACCACCATCTATAAGGTGGCATTGGCCGCCTTGTGTACCTGTCATACACGGGTAGTGTAGAATCAAACCTGGGTCCTTAGACTTCACAGGCAAGTACTTTAAACCGCATGTCATATCTGTAGCCCAACCACTTTCAATATATATGTGATACTGGTCAAGAATTTTTTTTCCATGCTTTCTGTCCTATTGATGATATTTCTCACACAAATGAATAAGAGCTCCCTTTTCCAAATATATCCTTTAAGTTTTTCACTGCATGTTTTTTATAGTCTCCAGAAATAAATGCCAGGCATTCTAAACATAAGAATTTATTATTATTATTATATATGAACATAATTTGTATGTATACATCACATGTTGGTACTATCCTTTCCCTCCTCCCTGCCCCTTTTCTGAAGAGGCCTGCCTCATTGGAGATGCAGGTCAACCCCATGGGGATTGTGGGTCATGCATACTGGAGTGTGGAGAGGCAATGTCTCTGTGTAAAGTGTCCCAACTTGTGGTTCTAATAATGTTTCCATCCCCTCTTCCACAAAATTCCCTGAGCCATGCTGGGAGCATTTTAAGTGTACTTCATTGATGGGCACTTAGGAGCATTTGGATCTCTTGTTTGGTAGGTGTTGGGTGTCCTCAGAATCTTTCTCCATCACCCTTGTGCTGATATCAGCTTAAATAAGAGACCAGGATTCTTGCTCATTTCCCCAATTCCTCCGTGTGCTGGGTCATTTATCTCCTCAGGTCCAGTTCCCATCTGAAAAAGAGAAGCATACTCTCCAACAGAGAGTGAATTAAACACCAGTTAAATGGGATAGACTTTCTCTTAATTTAGATAGAATTAGAAGGGTTTAGACCCTCTTATAGTCTAAAATTAGTGGGAGCTTGACAATGGAAAGCAGAATCATTATCTGGATATGATTCTGACTTGTTTCCCAGTTCCAGATATGGTTTCTTTTCCATTGAACAGATCTGTTAGTTAATCCCAGAGCAGTTGGTTACCTACCATGGCTGTGTGCCACTATTGCACTTATGTGAACATCACATCAGTTTGTTTGCTTCTAAGTCACTTAGGCTTTGAGTTGCTCAGAGAGATGTTGGCCACTTTCCCCCAGTAACTCATGTAGCACCTTCCAGTACTAAATGGCTAATTGCCTGGAGACTTGCTCTCCTCCATATTCTTACCACATCTCTCCATGGTCTGTGCCAACAGTGTTTGGTGTCCTCAGCAGTAGAGGCTTAACATTAACCTCTGGTAGGTGATCTAGTGCTCTGTCAGAAGTCTGTCTTGTTTGTTTTGGGAGACCTAGTAGGACTTTCTGATCAACAGCTCAGTGGGGGTGTAGACTTCATCTTGGTACAGGAAATTATAGGCCAACAGTAAAGGAAAAAAAAATGAAAAAAGAATAAGCCAGAGAAGAAAGGGAAACAGGAGAAATTTAAGGTTAGGTTTTGTCTCACTCTTTCCAGGACCCTTTGATTCAGGTGCTCCCTCTAAGATCCTCTTCAAGTTTCCACCTTTGAGTATGATTTCCAGGATATAGGATTCTATGGTCCAGTCAATTTGGGTTCAGTTCTATGCCTCTCCATTTCCTTTCCTGCAAGTCCTACCCTCCTTAATGTCCAAGCCTCAAGATGCTATTCAGTTATGTGAGCAACTTGGGCTGATCCAGGTTAGCAACTGCAGATGAGTGAGATCGTGTGACAGTTGTTTTTCTGTGATTGTGTGAGTTCATTTAGAATAATGTGCTCTAAGTTCAACCATTTTTCTACAAATTTCAATGTGTCTTTTTTTCTTACTGCTGAGTAGAATTCCATCGTGTAGATATACCACATCTTGGTTATCCATTCATCCAATGATGGGCACCTGTGTTGATTCTAGTTTTGAGCTATTATGAATTGAGCAGTTATAAACTAGTTTTTGATGTATTGTTGAATTCAGTTTGCAAGGATTTTGACCATGATCTTTGCATCTAATTTCACTAGGAAGATAGGCCTATAATTTTCTTTCCTTGTTGCATCTCTGTCTGGTTTTAGTATCAGAGCTTTGCTCAACTCATAAAAGAAGTCAGGAAAGATTTCCTAGGCTCCAATTATGAGGAATAGTTTGAGAAAAAATGGTTTCAGTTCTTCTATGAAGGTTTGATAGAATTCAGCTGAGAAGCCATCAGGTCCTGGACTTTTCTTTGGGGAGGTTTTTGATCAACTTTTCAATCTTCATGGATTGTTCCAATCTCCATGGTTTGTTTGGGAGATTAATCTGCTATGAGTTTAGATTTAGTAGGTGGTATGTTACTAAGAATTCATCCATTGCTTCCAGATTATTTAATTTTGTGGAGTAGAGGTTTTGGAAGTATGCCCTGATGATTCTCCCAATTTCATTGATGTCTGTTGTGATCTCTCCTTTTTAATTTCTGATTTTGTTAATTTGAGACTTATTTTTTTATTTGCTTGATCAGTTTGGCCAGGGGTTTGTCAATCTTTTTGTTATTTTTTTTTTCAAAGAACCAGTTCTTCTTTTCATTGATTTTTAAAAATTGTTTTCTTAGTTTCAAATACACTGATATCTGTTCTAATCTTGATTATTTCTTTTCATCTGGAGCTCTTTGTGTTGGATTCTTGTTTTTCCAGTGCCTTTATGTGGACAGTCAAGTTATTGTTTTGTGATCACTTTGTGTTTGTAAGGAAGGCATTTATGGCTATGAATTTCCCCTTATGACAGCCTTCATTGTGCCCCATAAAGTTTTGGTAGGCTGTGTTTTCACTATCATTCAATTCTAGGAATTTTTCAATTTATTTTTTGATTTCTTCCATGGCCCATTCATTGTTTAAAAGTATGTTGTTTAGTCTCCAGTAGCTGGTGGAGTTCTTGATATGTCTCTTGTTGTTAATTTCTAGCTTTAAAGCATTGTGATCTGACATGATGTAGGAAATTACTTCAATTTTCCTGGCTTTATGAAGGCATTCTTTATGGACTACTATATGGTCAATTTTGAAGAAGGTTCTGTGGGCTGCTGAGAAGAATGTGTATTCTGTAGAGCTGGGGTGGAAAGTTCTGTAGATATATGTTAGGTCTAGTTGGTCTATGATGTTGTTGAGCTCTGTTATTTCCCTGTTGATTTTCTGCTTGAATGATCTGTCTATTGATGATATTGGAGTATTGAAGTCTCCAATTATGATGCTGTTGGTTTTATTGTCGAGCAGATTTTCTTTTTAAAATGTGGTGCCTCTGTGTTTGACACATATATATTTATGATTGTGATGTGCTCATGTTGGATTATTTCTCTGATGAGTAACAAGTGGCCCTCTTTGTCCTTTTTGAATACTTTTGGTTTGAAGTCTGTTTCATAAGATATTAATATAGCAACACCCACTTGTTTTTTTCATTTTCATTTGCTTGCAATTTCATTTCCCAACCTTTCGTCCAGAGGAGGTGTCTAGTAGTGAGTTGGTTTGCTTGAAGATAGCAGATAGAAGGGTCCATGTTTTGCCCCATCCTGATAACCTGTGCCTTTTGATGGGTGAAGTAAGACCATTAATATTTAAGGTTATTACTGTGAGGATTGAATTAATTCCTACCATGATGAGGTGTTTTATGTGGTTTGGTGCTTTCTTGTGTTATGTACTGTTTGGGGCCTGGTATATTTTCGTTATTGTGATATTCTTCTTGTTGGCTCTTGAGATTGGTTGTTTGTCTCTTCTGTGTAGAGCATTCTGTCAAGTATTCTCTGGAGGTTTGGCTTTGTGTTCATATAATCATAGACTTGACTTTTTTCATGGGAAGTTTTTTCTTTCACCATCTGAGGGATACTTTTACTGGGTAAAGTAGCTTGGGTTGGAAGCCATAGTTTTTCAGACTTTGAAGTGTTCCATTCGAGGCCCTTCTGGCTTTCAGGGTTTACATTGAGGAATCTGATATAATTCTAATGGGATTGCCTTTATATGTTGTGACTTGCTTCTCTCTTGCTGCTTTTAACATTCTCTCTTTGTTTTCGTTGAGTTTTAACTATGATTTGTCTTAGAGAGTTTCTTTTTTGGTCCTTCTTGTTTGATGTTCTGTGGCCTTCTTGTATCTGGGTGTCCCTCTCTTTTGCAAGATTTGGAAAATTCACTTCAATAATTTTGTTGAACATGTTCTCTATGCCTCTGGTCTGGATTTCCTCTCCTTCTGGTATACCCATGATCCAGATGTTTGGTCATTTCAGTGTGCCCCACAGTTTCCTCATATTCTGTTCACTAATATTTGAACTTATCAAAGTTTTTGACCTCCCCATCAATTTCTTCTTTTTTATCTTCCAGGTCAGAGGTTCTATCTTCCACATGAGTAACTCTGTTGGTGAGTGGCTTTAGAGACTTTTTTAATAATTTCCATTTGAATTTGTTTTCTGTTTTGTTATTTTGTATTGTGACCATTTATTTTTTGAGGTAAAATTTCAATTCAAGTTCTGATTTTCTTGATGCTTCCTGTAGTTCATTCTTGCATTTGATCAAGTCTTCATTAAGTTCAATCAACTAGTTGTTGATATCTTCCATTTATTCATATCCCTTTGGTGGGTTCTAACATTTTATTCAATCATGTTAAAGCTACTCTCAAAGGCTGAATGCTCTAGGAGATAACTCTGTTCAATTTCATTGATATGATTCTTCGTTCTTTGATAGATTGCTTCAAGTTCAGTGAATTTTTTTAAATCAGGGTCTCATTGGTTGTTGTGTTTTCATTTTGGGAATGAATTGTCGGTGATTTCTCTATGATTTCACTGGCAGCTTTAGTAGTAGGATTAGGCATCCTTGGTGGAGATCTCTAAGTTTTATGAATTTCATTGGCTTTTTTTGTGTTGCTGTCTACCCATTTTAGGGAGACTCTTTATTTTATTGAGGAGGAAGTGGGTTTTTGTCCTTTGGCCCATTCACCGTCTGATTCAGTTGAACAGGGATGTTGGTACCTAGTGGCCAGTCAGGGTGCCAGAGCAAAAGGCCTGATTCACAGCACACATACGGGCTAGGCCTCCCCAAGCAAGGTATAATGGGACCTACCAGGACCAGAGGACTTGGAAGGGCAAGGGAACAGGGATCTGGCTTACTTTGTGTCATGCCCTCCAGGACACAGACCAGCGCAGGAAACCCAGACTGGTGATGTGGGAGGATCCTAGATATAGGAGTTTGGCCTACTCATTCCAGACTGCCATGCCTGCCCACACACTTACCACACAATGAACTCAGACCCTGGAGGTGGGAGGAGCCCAGAAATGGGTCTGGCCTACTCACTCCAGGCCACTGCGCCCACCCACACACTGACTACACAAGGAAGTCAGTCCCTGGAAGTGGGACTCTAGACATAATTTTATAACACTCAATTCTGGCTTGTGGAGTGAATTTTAGATTTGTACATCTAAAAGTGTGTATTTACATGTTATAACTTTAACTGAGCACTTAATACTTTACTTTTCCATTGATGCTTTCCTTGTAAAGTCCATTTCTATCTTTATCATCACACACACACACACACACACACACACACACACACATTGTGTGTGTGTACTTGTGTATCTATCTATCCCCATCTCGGTCTGTCATATGATGTATGCTTCCTCAGACTTCTACTGATTACTTTTTATAAATATAGTTATAAACATCTGAATGTGCAATGAAAAAATAAATGAGAAAACAGCCTCCCACTCTAGGGTTTAAAAATCTTAATTTAGATCAATGTTAGAGGGAAAATTTAATGATCAATCATATAGAATGTTTTATGATAATGAGCCCTACTCTAAAGAACAGAATGAAGTAAGAGTTGTGCTGATGGAGGGAGTGATTGGGAATTGTGATTCTAATCATAGTCACAAGGCTGTTCTCATTGACTTGGTTTGTGAGCACCAGGGTAGGTATGAGGTCACTGTTGCAGTCAGCTTTTCAATGCTGTCAGACAACACTCAACCAAGAACAGCTTATTGGAGTAAAGGGTTTGTTCTGGCTTACAGACCTGAGGAGAAGCTCCATGATGCCAGGGAAAATGATGGCATGAGCAGAGAGTGGACATCACCCCTGGTGAACATCAGGTAGACTATAGCAACAGGAGAGTGTGCGAAACACTGGCAAGGGGAAACTGGCTATAACACCCATAAGCCCACCTCAAACAATTAATCACCCTCAGAAGGCTCCAATTTCCAAATCTCCACCAGCTGCAAACCTAGCATTCAAAACACATGTTTATGGGGGACACCTGAATCAAACCTCCACATTACACCCCTGGATCCCATAAACTGATAACTATACATGATATTAAAAGCAGTGCATTCAGTCCAACCTTAAAAGTTCCCATAGTTTTTATCATAGATGCAGGAAACACCCCCATAGTCAAAGATCTTTTGATTAAGCCATAACACTCCCTCCAAAAAAAACAAAAAAATAAAACCATAATGGCACAGAATAAACATTTACATGACAAAAGATGGCACTGGACATAGCAAAGAAATATAAGATTTAAAATAAACAGGGAAATAATCAAACTATGTAGCTCCAAGTCTGAAATTTCTAACCAGTGACAAGTCTCCAAGTCCAAAAATTCTAACCAGTGATTGGCCGTCTGGAGTTAAAACACCTCCCCTCCAGATCAGCTGCTCATAGCTCAGGGCATACTCCATCTGGTGCCACTGTCTTTGGCAGCCATCCTATAGTCCTGGCATCACCATTGAGTCTCCACTCCAACTCACTGTTCATCCTCATGGCTCCATCAGGCCTCCATGTAGGTAGTCCAATAAGCCTGCTTCACACTGCCCATAGACATTTCCAATAAACATGCAGATAGTACAGGAAGCCTGCTTCACACTGCACATAGCCACTTCCAATAAACAAAACCATGTTGCTAATTCAATGACCTTCTCTTTCCTGCAATTACAATACTCCATAGTACCAGGTGGGCTACTAAGTTGTTTATCCAGGGGAAATAAAGCCAACTTTGAAGAACAGAGCACTCATTCAGCATTCATGCCCCTTACTTTAAAAATGTCCACATACGTCCTACCACCCCAAAGCAGATTGACTTGCCCAATCTCAGTTGTAATCTCTCAAACAATTGCAACTGAGCAGCAAGTAGTTTTGAAACCAAGATTTTATTTTTTGCTGTGCCATATCCATCTTCTCACACCTGTCCATTTCTATGCAATGAAACCTTGCACAAGCTTTCAGAACACAGCCATAACAGCAAGCCTCTCACACAACTGCTTGTAGACCAATCCTGACTGTTCTCACCCTCCTAAACCAAACCTCACAGTACATAGTTCTTACTGCATTAAAGTCTTTCAACTCTGACCAACATGGTCATCAAGCTGTACTTACAGAACTGCAAGGAGTCTCTTATGCCAAGGTTTCAAATCTGTCCATATTCTTGCCTCAGATCAATTCCAATTGACCAAAGCCACAGTCAGGTTTCTAGCAGCAACAACCCCACTCTTCATACCCATTTTGCTGTTGTAGTCAGCTTCATTATGCTGTTAGAAAACACCCAACCCAGAACAGTGTGTTGGAAGAAAGGGTTTATTTTGGCTTACAGACTCAAGGGAAGCTCCATGATTTTAGGGGACAATGATGGCATGAGCAACGAGTGGACATTGCCTCCTGGCTAATATAAGATGGACAACAGAAACCGAGAGTGTGCCAAACACTGGCAAGGGGAAGCAGTTTCCACCTGCTGTGGACCTAGCACTCAGAACACATAAGTTTATGGGGGACACCTGAATCAAACCACCACAGTCATATGAGTAGAGTGTTCCTAAGACCACAAGATTCTATACAAAAGTCTTAAATGTAGAAAAAGTCTGACATATTGAAAGCCAAGAAGAATAAGTTTAAATGGTCAAAATTAAAGAAGTGGTGAAGAAGGGTTAATAAGTAACAAAACCAAATGATAACATCAGCTTTAATAAGAATAAGTCTTATATGACTTGTTTCTTGCATAAGTATATCAACAAGAGTTCAGCTAACAAAACCTACATCTTTGGTCTAATAAAATTAAAGACAAAGTCACATGCGATTACTTGTCACGGTAATAGTGAGAACTCAGGGATTATTTTCCAAATAGACACAGCATGGCTTGAGATGTAATTCTTCAGTTCTGATTTAGTATTTGTGTCATATAGAGACTGATTCACAAAATAAGCATATATTTTTCTAGGTTCAGTTCCCTAGGTGTGGGTTGAAGGATAGGTGGAGTGAAATGCAAACAAGTGTCATGGGTTTTGAACCACTTGACTGTACAATTTAAATAAGACTTAGAGCCTGGGAAACCCCAATTTCATATACACCATTTCCAGCTGATTGTGGAGTTTTATTGCACAACCCAATTTTATGACTCACTGGGTCAGATAATGCCTAGTTGGCCAAGTACAGTAGAGGTATATTTGTTTACTTGGCTACATATCATCAGTGTTCAGAACCCAGGAGGATCAATGTTTAGTCAATTTTCTTCTAATCCCAAGGCATCACATCATGGTTTTGCTGTTGAGCTTACCAGAGCACCAGTACTATACTTGGGACTACTGAGAAATGTTTTAGCAAAATCATGTCTGTACATTTAAAATGACTGATTGGTGGAGTGACTTGTACTGCAGACTTTATGATATGAAAGTGATTTTGCCCTGATCCCTACTCACAAGAAGTCGACTTAAGAGCATTCTCACTAAATAGTTTAAAGTCATATATAGACATAAAAAGCATTGCCTTGAAGAATCTAAGCTAAGAATCTAAGGGTTAATGTCTACTGAGCTTTCTGGAGTTTCAAGTCCTTAAATGTCCCTGGGAATTTACATACTTTTTATTTGACATGCTTTCTTATAATGTTTTGTAGGCATTTGTTGCTTTTTGGTTATGAGCCCCAATTACCATGGTATCACCACCTCAGTCAAGTTAGAAGATATCATGTTTTCTCTCTCTCTCTCTCTCTCTTTCCCTGCTTGAAAATAAATAAAAACATACAAAAACAGGAGGGGGGGTGGCTGGAGAGATAATCAGTGGTAAGGCACTTGCTTACAAAGCTTAAGGACCCAGGTTCAATTCCCCAGTACCCACGTATAACCAGATGCAAAGAGTGCTACACGCATCTGGAGTTCATTTTCAGTGGCTGGATGCCCTGATATGCCCATTCCCTCTCATACTCTCTCTCTGCCTCTCTCTCTCTCTCTCTCTCTGTGTGTGTGTGTGTGTGTGTGTGTGTGTTTGTATGTGTGTGTGTCTCCCTCTCCTTGAAAATAAAAACATATAAAAGAAAAAGAAGATATAATGCACATCTGAAAATAATCAAGATGATCTCGGTGGACCTAATTATGACAGGGTGATGTTGAACTCTGTCAACACTGAACTAAGGCAGTACAGTGGTACTGAAATTCCCACAACATACTAATATTTCCTATAACCTTAAAATTTGAAAAGGAAACATAAATGACAGTATGTGTATCCAAGGAACAAAAGACTTATTTGATTGCCTCTAGTAAAGATAAAACAACTATCACAGCAGGTAAAATTGTAGTCAACATTTGGGAAGAAACAGTAATGCAGATTCATTTAGATTTTTATACAAAGGTCAAATAGGAAAATTTAAGAAGGACATGATGGGAAGACAGTTGTGTATTTTTTATGTCTTAGAGTGTGTCAACAATTTCTGTACACTATGTGATACATTATATTGCTTCCATTTTATTATTTTGTTACAAAATAAATATCTCGGGGCTTCCATTCTTCCCTTTTTACTGTAATTGACCTTGCTCTGTGATACAGGGAGCTGATGTTAGAATTATGCCAGTTGTTTCCCAAGTGTGAATTCAGAATCAAGGGAAGCAGCATAATATATGGTGGTGGGTGAAGTAAGACAGGTTAATGAAAACTTCTTCATGTATAATATGACAAAATGTACTCTTTATAAATTCATGTTCTCTCAGCTCCAAATCTATCCATCAATGCCTTTTCAACAATGATCAATGCAACTTCAAGTGTGTCTCCTTTACAAAGAAGGCAATGATTTTACATTCAGCAAAGGTACTGTAGGGATGTTGCAGGAGGATGACATTGTTCAGAGTTTTTGAATCATATTTCTAAGCTTTCCACATCATAAACAAATGAATAGGGGCTGGAAGATTGCTCTGCCAGTTGGCGCCTTGCTGCACAAGAAGAAGGACCAAAGTTCAGATCCCTGTCATGAAAAATGACAAATTCAAGAATGCACATTAAAATCCCACTGCTGGGGAGGTAGAGGCAGGAGGATTCGTGGGGCATGCTCACTAGACATTTGTGGTGGTTTGATTCAGGTGTCCTCCATAAACTTAGGTGTCCTGAATGCTAGGTTCCCAGCTGATGGAGATTTGGGTATTAACCTCTCTTGGAGGCAGTTTTTTGTTGGGGGTGGCCTTATGGGTGTTATAGCCAGTCTCCCCTTGCCAGTGTTTGGCACACTCTCCTGTTGCTATGGTCCACTTAACGTGGGCCTCTGGGTGATGCCCACCCTCTGCTTATGCTATCATTTTCCCTGCCATCATGGAGCTCCCCCCTCTTGGTTGGGGGATTTCTACCAGCAATGCCAACCTGACTACAACAACATTGCAGACAAATCAGTGAGATCCAGAGTCAGTGGGAGATTCACCAAAAAACAAAAAGGTGAAACACAGCACCTAATGTTGACCCCTGGCCTCCATGCACATGTGTGAATACATACCCACCCAAGTGAATCTACATTCACATGACATGCATACAACACACATGTACCACAAATATGCTTGCTAAAAAGAAATGGAAAGAAAAGAAAAAGAGCAGATGCTTGTCTGCAAAGCATAATGACCCAGATACAATTCCCCAGTGCCCAGATAAAGCCAGATGCAGAAAGTGGTGCATGCACCTGGAGTTTGTTTGTGGTGGCTGGAGGCCATGGCATGCCAATTCTGTCTGTCTGCTTCTCTTCTATCCATTTCTCTCTGCTTGCAAATAAATTAATAAAAATATTTTTAAGGGTTGGAGGTATGCTTCGTGGTTAATGCACTTGCCTGCGAAGCCAAAAGACTCAGGTTTAATTTCCCAGGATCCACATAAGCCAAATGCACAAAGTGACACATGTGTCTGGAGTTCACTTGCACCACTAGAGACCCTGCTGTGCCCATTGTGTCTATCTGTCTTTCTCTCTCTCAAATAAATAAAAATAAATATTAAATATTTTAATATAATTATTGCAAGATACTACTGAAGCTAGTTTTCTTTCCATTACAAAGGCATACTATTAATTGTATTCTATGACAGAAATTAATTCAATGTATCCAACTATTCTGTTGGATCCATCTTTGAACAACAATTTTTACCTTCAGCATTCCCCTTTACCATTAAACTTTATTTAATTATTATTGTGTGTTCCCACAACCTTTCAGTTCCTTTAACAACTACCCCATCACTTCAAAGAAAGGACTTGACCTCTCCCTGGGTGATTTTGTCATTTAACTCTCATTGTGGATCTGGACACGATGTACAGTGACGAGGCAAACCTTTGAGAAAGTCATATTTCAGGCAAGAATATATCCTGTTTTGTAAACCATACATCCTGTGAAAGGGTAATGGAGCTCTTCATGGTGTTTGGGAGAGGGGTCTGAGTGGGATGATTCAATATAAACTAGTTCATAAAAGTCACCCCAAATGCCTACATCCCTGTGTCAGAAGTGTTGTCAATTAGTTTAATATGAATGATTATTGAAGGTAAATTTTATTTTGTAATTCTTTATACTGTAGCTATAGACATCCATATTAGAAGTTGAATATATTACCTACAGATGTATCAGAATCAAGAGGATGTTTCAAGTTATTCATGGAAGATCTCTTCTAGTCCTATGTGTTCTTGTAATGAAATTTTAAGTAATATTCTGGCCATTTACTTTCTTTAAATTATCCAATATAATGTCACCATAGTATAATTACTTCAATAATTACTTTTAACATTATTTGGACAGCATCATTAGCCAAAACTTTGATTTCACTATGAACTTCATTCCAGCCTATTGTGAATAATAATTCAAGTAAATATTTCTCTATTGCATTTTATTTGCTTATGCCAACAAGTATATTACTGGTGTTAAGACTGTTATCACTTGAGAATGGAATTCAAATTTTCCACCCACAATGCTGTGCTCTATGAAAACACTTGAAATATTGAATAATCATGCAGGATTTAGGTGGAAAGGCACATCGCTCTTGGTGTTTTAAATAAGAACAATGGCTTCTGAGGATTAAAAGCCACTGGGAAGAATGATCAGCAAGGTGATTTCTAGCACGCAGCAGCTACACTAATCATAAGAAAGAAGGAATGGGGTCAGTTGTTTTCTCTACCAAAGAGAGGGGTTAATAGAAATATACCTGGAAGCTAATGGCAAACCTAAGATTCCTCCTTTAGTGTATAGCTAATGTCTACATTATCTGCAAGACAAATATATTTTCACTCTTCCAAGTGCTAGAAATATAGGCAAGAACCACAATGACTGGGTTTTTTTTTTTTTTTTTTCGTTTTTCAAGGTTATGTCTCACTCTAGCCCAGGCTGACCCTTCACTATGTAGTCTCAGGGTGGCCTCGAACTCACAGTGATCCTCCTACTTCTGCCTCCTGAGTGCTGGGATTAAATGCATGTGCCACCATGCCTGATTAGGCATTTTTAAAATATTCTATTTATTTATTTTAGAGGCAGATAGAAAAGAGGCCAATGAAGAGAGTGATATGGGCATACCAGTGGCCTTCTGCCACTGCAAACAGACTCCAGAATCATGAGCCACTTTGTGCCTTTGGCTTTGTGTGTATAATGGGGAATCAGAGTGGACTGTCAGGCTTTGCAGAAAAGTGCCTTTAATGGCTTAGCCATCTCTCAAGCCCTGGACAAAATTTTATATGAAGTCTTTTTTTAAGCAGGGTTGAATTTGAAGCTTTCACCTTAAGAGAATGTAAGAAATGAAGATCTAAGGATTCCAGCTCTGGTGGAACAGGGAAAAGTATACACAGGCCAAAAGGAAACATTTGGTCAAAGGCACATTTATTGTTTTGAACAAAAATGGTCAGGTTCAGTTTTCTAAATAATGCAATTTCTGGAATAGCCAGGCTAATTAGTGTGCTCTAAAACAGAGTGAGGGCATAAGTACAGGTGCAGATATGACACTTGGTTATTTATTTCTGTAATAACAAAAATAATAATAAAAAAGATAATGCTTGTTAGTTTCAAGATTTGAGTAGTCTACTTGGTTAGTGCTAGAGAACATCAGAAAGAAATGTGAGAGAAGACGTAGCTCAACAGCAGAGACCAGCTTTATTTACAGAAAGCCCGAGAAGGCTTCTGACCAGGCAGGCCAAAAGCCACTGGTCTTACAGACTAGGGGATACTTATGGGGCTGTGGGGTCATTGAAATTCTTTGGTTGCAGGGCAGTCCACCTTGCCTCAGGTCTTGGACCACTACAAAAGAGTGATAATTGGGATGGGTATTCTGGGTCATTCCAAGAAGGTGGTCATTGCAAACACTGGTTTGGGGTACTCTTAGGAAACAAAGAGTCACAAAGAATGACAATCGGATTAAAAAAAATGGAGGCATTTTGGTTCTAACAGTGAGCGATCAGATTTCAAAATAGTTTTCCATAGACAATAATACTTTAAAAATTTTTTTTGTTCATTTTTGTTTATTTGAGAGTGACATAGAGAGAGAGAGAGGGAGAGAGAGAGAGAGAGAGAGAGGGAGGGCGAGAATGGGTATGCCAGGGCTTCCAGCCACTGCAAAATAACTCCAGATGCATGCACCACTATGTGCATCTGGCTAATGTGGGACCTGGGGAATCAAGCCTCGAATCTGGGCCCTTAGGCTTCACAGGCAAACACTTAACTGCTAAGCCATGTCTCCAGCCCTACAGTAACATTTTTGGCAGTGGATTTAAAATGTGGGACAACTGACAGGTTGAGGACAAACAATCTTATCTTAGCTCAATGCCAAATGATCAACATATCATTAATTTACTTCAATACCAAATGGTTGACTTGTCATTTACATACATAGAGCAGATTAGGAAGACAAAAGTAAACTCAGTTTGTATATAATAATTTTGAGAAGTTTGTTGAAAATACAGGCAAGCATGTTTAATAACTAACTGAATATTTCAGTCTGCATAATTTGAGCGTCATTAAAATATAATTACATACTCAATTGTGAGACAAATGGTATTACAAAAATAGTAGGTGTGTTTAAGGAATATAACAAAGTAACCCACGATATTCCAAAATGTAAAGGTCACAGAAGAAAATTATGGGGTTTAAAATAAAATGAATTAGTCTTATATCCAGTGGGGGAAAATATACAACTGAGCACAGAAACATTAATTATGCCAACTATTTATAATACATCTTTTAACTAAGCAATTATACCTTTCTTTCTTTCTTTCTTTCTTTCTTTCTTTCTTTCTTTCTTTCTTTCTTTCTTTCTTTCTCTCTCTCTCTCTCTCTCTCTCTCTCTCTCTTTCTTTCTTTCCCTCTTTTTTTGGTTTTGTTCCTCAAGGTAGAATTTCACTCTAGCCCAGAGTGACCTGCAGTTCACTACCTAGTCTCAGGGTGGCCTCAAACTTACAGTGATCTTCCTACCTCTGCATCCCTAGTGCTGGCATTAAAGGTGTGCATCACCACACCTGTCTAGGAATGATAAATTTTCATTAGACTTGAACTTGATAGTGAAATCATGAAACAAAATGTTATGAAATTAAGTTAGGTGAGATTGGAGACCTAAGAAGTAAAAGAAATTTTCAATTGTTTCCTCATATAACACACATACACAAGCTATAAAATAGAATGAACACAATGGGAAGGCGTCCTATGTTTCACATATAATTTGTAAGATCAAAACACTGATATCACTAGGATCAATGCATATGATAAATGTGTTTAGGAAAGCAAAGCAAATAATATTGTGATATTTTATAATCTAAACTCCTTGAGACTGAGAAAGTACCTTCAGTAGTTCCTTTCCCTGAAAGGATGCCTTCCTAAGAAGCATGCCGTTTAATAGGACTATTATCAAAGAAAACCAGGAGCCATCTCCTTAAAATTCCTTTTGTGGATGGAATGTTAGAAGGTCATAGATATGTTACTTAGAACTACTCAAAGAAAGATATGTGTAAGAAATATGCAAAGTAAGCTCTAAGTAACACAGAATTAAAGAAACTACACTGAGATAAACTTGACGATAAAGGCCACTGAGGTATGAACATTAGCTTAAGAAGGGAGTAGGGAAAGAAGTTCTAATGGCTGGGGAAGCAGAAGGGTACTGCCTGCCTGCAATACAGGCATTCAGAAGGCTGGGGGAATGACGTTAAGTCGGAGTACAATTAGCATATACACTAAGACTCTGTCTCAAGAGAGAAGATGAGTTGTTGGAGCTGGGGAAGCTTCGTGTAGCTTTATAATGGGAGCATATAAATAAAGATGCCATGTACTAAAGGCAGTGCCCTGTTAATATGTGACACCATCTGCAATTCCTTCTCGACTGGCCATTTCCTCATATATCCAATCATAAGGACAGACAGTGAATGGCCTTTCATGTCATCTGAGGATAACAGGTAGTCTCTAACAGAAATTTACAGTTTTCAGCACTTTACTGAATTCTTTTGTGATAAAGATACATTTTTCATTCACCACAGAAAGTTTAGATGGGAGTGCTACTATTTCTAGCTCCATAATGTATAAACTTGCAAATAAATGAGAAAATTTAAGCAGCGATTCTGCCATTGATTACTATCAAGAGAGCATTTTGCAAAACATAAATTCTGGCAAAACCTATTTTGCAACTTGTCATCTTTTGTAAATCACCATTTCTCTGTAAAAAAATAGAATTGCATTGGAAATACAAAACAGCAAAACATATTTTAACCTATCTAAATGTAGAAATAAATTGTGTTTTTCTATTTGAAGTAGATAAAATGATCATTTATCAATAACATAAGTTGTTTTGAGCTGAAGGACATTTAGACAAACTTTCTAAATAAGATTCTAAATAAGACCGCCATTGATCTGGACAGATCAAATGAATATGAATCATGCCTAAATATAGTCATTTATGCTTGGGAATGATTAAGTACTTTTGGGTTGTGATTTATTTAGCTTACATACTTAGACATTTTACTTTGTAAACAGATGTGACTTCAATCTTAGTAGAATAATTTACCATCTCCTTCCCCTTGCAAAGGGAAAGCGAGGAACACTGATTTGGTTCCACCCTACAGGGGAGCCCTCCTATGAAAAAAAATAGCCATAAAAACAAATGTATACTACTTATTAATATAGTATGTGTGAACTTGCAATAAGAAAGATACCAACCCCTACCTTATATGATAATGTAATTCCAGTTTTTAAACAAAATTATAGACATCTAGCTTATTTCTTCAAATTGGACTGATTTTCAAAACAAATGATTGTGTGAAATTTTAAAAGTGTGTTTTTTCTAAAGTTTAATATTAAAGAAATCATTTTTTGTTTAATAGAGACACACAGAAGAGAGAGAGAGAGAGAGAGAATGGGTGCACCAGGACCTCTAGCAACTGCAAGCTAGTTCCAGTTGCATGTGCCACTTTGTGCATCTGGCTTTACATGGATACTGGGGAGTCAAACCTGAGTCATGAGGCTTTGCATGCAAGTGCCTTAACTGCTGAGCCCTCTCTCCAGCCCCAAGAAATCAAGTTTAATCGGAACACTTTGTTATCTATATATATATATAAAAAAAAAACCCTTACTATAGTCTGGCTCAAGCATGATTTCTAGGATATCAGACTTTGGCAAGCAACATCTATCCTGGGACTAAATGTGGTGTCCATCCTAAAGAGGAGAATAGTTCACAAGGGAGAGAAGGAAGAAAAATAAATTAAAAAACAGGGGCTGGAGCGATGCTGTAGCAGTTAATTTGCTTGTCTGCAAAGACAAAAGACTCAGGTTCCATTCCGCAGCTCCCACCTGAAGCCAGGTGAGCATCTAAGTTTATGGGGGGCAAATGAATCAAACCACTACATTCTGTCCCTGGCCCCTATAAACTGATATCCATACATGATGTAAAATGCAGTGCATTCATCCAACTTTAAAAGTCCCCATAGTTCTTATCAATTCAGTCATGTTCATACATCCCCATAGTCCACGGTCTTTTAACTGAGCCATAATACAAAAATCCCCCCCCCCAAAAAAAAAATCCATAATGGCAACTGCAAAAGATGTCACTAGGCATAACAAAGAAATACTCAAGCAATACATGATTTAAAACAACCAGGGCAAACATCAAACTTGGTAGCTCCAAGTCCAACAACTCTAGTCAGTGACAAATCTCCAAGTCTGATAATTTTAACCAGCAACAACTCTCTGGTATTCCAATTTCACCCCTCCAGCTAGGCTACTCACAATCCAGGAAAACTTCATCTTTCCTTAGCAGCCATCTCATGGTCCTGGCATCTCCACTGGGTCTCCACTGCAACCCGTGGTTCATCCATGGCTCCATGGGGTCTCCATGCAGGCATCCAGCAATCCTACTTCACACTGCCCATGGCCATTTCCAAAACCCAAGACTGTGTTGCAAACTCAATGACCCTCTCTTTCCTGCATTTCTTATACTCCACAATACCAATCAGGGTGCCAATTTGTTAATCCAGGGGGGAATAAAGCAGACTTTGAAGAACAGGGCACTCCTTAAGCACTCAGGCCCTTCAAAAGAGTCTACATTCTTCCTGTTGCCCCAGTGCAGGTCAGCTGTCCCAATCTCAAAGGGGCTAGTCTCCCAATTGCAGCTGAACAGGCAACAGGTCACTCAAAGATTTTTCTTTCTGTGCCATATCCCTCCGCTCACACCAGTTCAATTCTACACACAGCAGCCCTGCACAAGTTCTCAGGGCATGGGCATAACAGCAAGCTTTTCACACAAACTTCTAGTCCAGTCTAAGCAAAGCTCTTTCTCACCTTCATAAGTCAAATCTCATAGCCCATAATTCTTACTGCATTCAGGTCTTTCAACTCTGACCAGAATAGTCCATCAAGCTGTACTTACAACACTGCAAGGCATCTCTTAGGCCAAGGTTTCAAATTGTTCCACATTCTTCTTGAAAATCAGCTCCAAAAAGGTCAAAGCCACAGTCAGGTGTCTAGCAGCAATCCCACTCCTTGGTACCACTTTACTTTTTGAATCTATGTTCATGGGGGAGATTGGTCTATAATCTTATTTTTTGTTGTTGTTGTTTTATCTTTGCCTGGTTTTGGTATCAGGGGAATGCTGGCTACTTAGAAGGAATTTGACAAGATTTCTTCTTTTTCTATTTTATGGAAAAGTTTAAGAAGCATTGGTGTTAGCTCTTCCATGAAGGTCTGGTAAAATTCACCAGAGAATCCATCTGGGCCTGGACTTTTTTAGTTGGGAGACTTTTTATAACTGCTTGGATTTCCATACTTGTTATATATGTCTGTTTAAGTGGTTAATCTCATCTTGATTTAATTTAGGCAGGTCATATGAATCAAGGAAATCATCCATTTCTTTCAGATTTTCAAAGTTAGTGGAGTATAAGTTCTTATAGAATGTCCCTATGATTTTTTAAATTTTTTCTGGTATCTGTTGTGATGGTGCCTTTTTATCTCTAATTTTACTGATTTGTGTCTCTTATCTCTTTTTAAAAAATATTTTATTATTTATTTATTTTACAGAAGAAAAGAAGAGACAGAGAAAGAGAGAGAATGGGCATGCCAAGGCCTCCAGCTACTGCAAACTCCAGATGTGTGTGCCCCCTTGTGCATCTGGCTAATGTGGGTCTTGGGGAATCAAACCTGAGTCCTTTGGCTTTGCAAGCAAGTGTCTTAACTGTTAAGCCATCCCTCCATCCCTCCTCTCTTTCATTTGGTCAGATATGCTAAAGGTTTATCAATCTGTTTATCCTTTCAAACAACCAACTCTTTGTTTCATTGATTCTTCTGATATTTTTGTTTCTGGCTTCTATTTCATTAATTTCTGCCCTAATCTTTATTATTTCTTCCTGTCTACTGTTTTTTTTGGTTTGCCTTGTTCTCCTTTGTCCAAGGCTTTAAGGTGGAGCATTAAGTTGTTTACTTGCAACCTTTCTAATTTCTTAATATAGGCACTTAAAGCTATAAATTTCCTTCTTAGAACTGCCTTCATTGTGTTCTAAAGGTATTGGTATGTTGTGTTCTCATTAGCATTTGACTCAATGAATTTTTAAATTTCCTTCTTGATTTCTTCATTGATCCATTCATCATTTAGTAGTGTACTGTTTAGTTTACATGATTTTGTGTATGCTCTTTAGCTTTTCTTGCTATTGATTTGTAGTTTGATCGCAATGTTATCAGACAGACTGCAAGGAATTATTTCAGTTTTCCTCTATTTGTTAGGAGTTGTTTTGTGTCCTAATATATGGTTTATTTTAGAAAATGTTCCACATGCTGCTCAAAAGTGTGTATTCTGAAGCATATGGATGAAATGTCCTGTATATATCTGTTAGGTCCACTTGTTCTATGACCTCATTTAACCCAGATGCATCTCCATTTATTTTTTGCTGGGATGACCTGTCATTTGATGAGAGTGGGGTGTTGAAATCACGCACTACAACTGTGATTGGTGTTGTCTATGACCTTAGTTGTAATAGAGTTGGTTTGATGAAGTTGGGAGCCTCATGTTAGGTGCATATATGTTTATTATTGTAATGTCCTCCTGTTGGAGTGTGCCTTTAATCATTATAAAATGACCTTCCTTATCTTTCCTAACAATGTTGGTCTGAAGTCTACCCTGTCAGAATTAGGATAGCAAACCCTGCTAGTTTTCTAGGCTTGCTTGAAACACCATTTTCCAACCTTTCACCCTAAGATAGTGTCCATCCTTTGTAGAACGGTTTCTTGGAGGCAACAAATTGAAAGATCCTGCCTTTTAACCCAGTCTGCAAACCTATGTCTTTTGGTAGCAGCATTGAGGCCATTGATATTAAGAGTTATTATTGAAAGGTGTGTATTTATTTTTGCCATTTTCTTGTTTTGTAATTCTTCCTGTTTTACTTTTGCTCTTGTGTATTAACTAATGTATGAGTATGCTTTTTTTCCAGGTTCCTTATGTGTGTGCTTTTCTTTCTCTTCAGCATGGAGGATCCTTTCAAGTATTTTATTTATTTATTTATTTATTTATTTATTTTGAGGTAGGGTCTCACTCTAGCTCAGGTTGACCTGCAATTCACTCTGTAGTCTCAGGGTGGTCGCGAACTCTCGGTGATCCTCCTACCTCTGCCTCCCAAGTGCTGGGATTAAAGGCGTGCACCACCATGCCTGGCCCTTTCAAGTATTTTATGTAGAGCTGGTTTTGTTTTCAAATATTCCTTTAGCCTCATTGTTATGGAATGCCCTTATTTCTTCATCTATTTGGATGGATAGTTTTTCAGGATAAAGTAACCTTGGTTGACAGTTGTTATCTTTCAGAACTTGAAATACATCATTCCAAGCCCTACTGGCCTTAACAGTTTGTGTTGAGTAGTCTGCTGTGACCCTGATGGGCTTGCCTTTATATGTGACTTTATTTTTGTCTATAACTGCTTTAAATATATTTTGTTTGTTTTTTATGTTTGGTAGTTTAATTATAATGTGGCGAGGAGAGGTTCTTTCCAGGTTTTGTTTGTTTAGTGTTCTAAAGGATTCCTGTATCTGCATTGGCACCTCTTTCCCAATTTGGGGGAAGTTTTCTTCTATGATTTTGCTGAAAACACCTACTGTGCCTTTGGAGTAAAATACTTCTCCTTCTACTATACCCTGAATTCTTATGTTAGATCTTTTCATAGTGTCCCAAATATCTTTAAATTCCCTTTCATACTCTTCTATTAGTTTGTCTTTCTCTCTGTTGGACTGTATTAGATCTGCCACCTGGTCTTCTAGTTTAGATAGTCTGTCCTCTCCCTCACCCATTCTACTGGTGAGATTTTCTATAGAGTTTTTTTTTTTTTTTTTTCATTGACTGTGCTCTTCATTGCTAGTAATTCTGACTGGTCTTTCTTTATTATTTCTATTTCCTTATTTAGGTCTTGTATTGTCCTCCTTATTTCATTAAATTGGTCATTTGATTTTTTTAATGATTGCCATCCTTACCGAAGTAAGGTGGAATCTCATAGTTCTTTAAATTTGCATTTCCCTGATTGTTAGGATGTTAAACATTTTCTTAAGTGTGTGTGTTAGCCATTTGTATTTCTTCCTCTGAGAACCTCATGTTCAATTCTCTGCTCCATTTTTTTTTTTTGAGTGGGTTGTTTTACTTTTTATTCTTCAGTGTTATGAGTTCTTTGTAGATTCTAGATATCAGACCTCTTTTGGTGGTATAGCTAGAGAAAATTTTCTCCTATTATGTGCGTAACATATTGGCTCTGCTTATGATATGTTTGTCTGTGCAAAAGTTTTTAGCTTCATGAGATCCCACTGATTGAGAGATTGTTTAATTTCATGAGCTACTGAGGTACTAAGTCATTCCCTATTCCTATATTGTGGAGAATTCCTTCTGCTTTTACTTCCAGTAAAAAAGGAATTTCAGGTCTTATAGTGGGGTCATGAGTAGGAGACCCAAGGTGGAGCTACCTGCAAATTGGCCAGGGCATTCCAGGGATAGTTTTTGTGAGTTATCACCTCTGGTGGGATGGGGTTTTTTGGTGGTACAACTTCTTTAGGTCACTTGTGGTCTCAAGAGCAACCCCAATAAACTCATTGGTTTTCCAACCTAAATTTGGATGCATTGATTTCTATGACATTGTCATCTATTCCTTACCTGGGGTGAATAGATATCTGGTCACATATTTGCAGGAAAAGTAAATATATATATAACCAAACAAATAGGATGTTTACCCTCTTTCCCTACATAATAACAAATATTTTAAAATTTAATCACAAATGGAATTTAAAAAAACAATCTACTTTCATTCCTAAAACAGAGTAAAGGGAGGTATTGAACTAGTGGATACAGTCTATGATAATATGATGTATTTGAGTTTAAATTTTCTTGGTCCTTTAGAATGTATATGCATAAGGACTTGTTTGACTCTTGTCAGAATGTCTATTTCCTTCTACATATTAGATGTTTCTCACTGCGTATTATTATTTGTAAACTAAAAAGAACACAAATGTTTCTACATTACCAAAAATCCACACACATTATTTTGGCATTTACAACAATCTTGAAAGTTATTGTATGTTTAATTTTACCAAAATTTCAAAACCAGACAGTCAAGTTCAGGTTTTAAAATTATTTTTAAATCCCTTTAGCGGTTTATTTCTCTAGCATCTATTTGTGATGTGACTATAGAGATGAGGACACATTCCATAGATTTTTATTGTGCCTCCATGTTAACTTATTTTCCCACTCTCTAGACACACTGTCAGTTGCTTTCTATCAAATGGCACCTGAACTCAGAGGTTGAGAAGAGCAATTGTTTATTTTCACTCCCCAAATACACAGATCAGCACAAATGAACGTTAGGAAACAGGTCTCTGAACAGCTCCAAAGGCACAGGTGGGCTCATTTATATGCTTATTAATCAGCTCTTAGAATTACATTAGATGGATGTTTAGTTTGAATGGAAAATATTGTGAAAGAAGAAACAAACATTACAATCATAATATTCAAAGAATATACATACAATCTTTCATTGTGACAATTAAGACAGCTTAATTAAATGACTCATATTAATGAACCAATATTTCTGTTATCTAGGTAAATTTAGCTGAATTATATCTTAAAATTCATGTTTTGTATAAACATTCAAATAAAAACTGCTGTAGCGATGAGATCCAGCTTGGCAACTGAAGGTGCTTGCTTGCAAACTACTCCCATAAAGCCAGATCCACAAAGTGGCACAGGCATCCGGAGTTCTTTTTCAGTGGCAAGAGGTCCTGGTGTATACATTCTCATTCCTCTTCTCTAACTTTCTCTTTGTCCCTCTGTCTCTCTCTCTTTCTCTCAAGTAAACAAAATAATTAAAAAGAAAATAAGCTCAAGTTCTTTCTCTTTAAAAAAGAACTGTAAATGTATTATAAAAAATTAAGACTAGTTATTACATATATGATTTTAATATAAAATAATAATAATATTTTTAAAATTGACAAAGGCTGAAGCATCTGAACTTTTATAAATTTCACTACCACGTGTAATAAAGTTTATATGACTTTGAAACTTCACCTCTGAAGTGCTTTACATGATGAGGAAGAAAATATTCCTAAAACCTATTACACAACTCATTGCCTTACATCTAACATGACATTTATAAACCAATTCAAATGAAGTGTTACTATTATAAAAAATTCATTTTGATATCTAACCAGGTAAAAAGTCATTTTAATCATAGAGTCTGCTTCCCATTTCTAAAAATCCTATAATATTAATCTATTAACAATTTAAGTGTCTAATATTTGATTTACATACTAAAGTTTACACACAGTTGTTAGTAATTATATTCTAAATGATTAAAAGTATAGAGTAGAGACAAGAAGTCCAAAGCCATATATAAACATGAGTGTGTTTCAGCAAACACTAATAAATGCATATCACTGTTCAACACAGAAGTGTTAGTCATTTGTCTAAAGAGCAGCCACGCTCTTCCTTTATATGGATGCTATTAAATGTGATGTTTTTTTCAGTTGAAGAGATTTGCTTCTTTTATTACCAAGCTCATATTATGTGTCATTATTTTATATTCTGATACATGATTCTCTCAGATTAAGTTTCAGTAGCAATTTAAAATAACTAATAAACTCTAGAGCAAATTACTATTAAAGAAAAAAAGGGGAAGATGTTGCCATTTGATGCTGAATTTAATTTAAAGAATCCATTTATTCAGCAAAAATTATTTACAGAGTAGTGCTTTTCTTTATGTCAAAAGTAATTTTTATCATGTTGGCTCAGTAGCCATTCAGCTTTTCTTAAGACATTCATTTTCCTAACATAGTTTTTAATGCAGATTATATTACAAATCATATTAAATTTCTTGGTTAAAAATAATTTTGCATTCTATGTCCAATCAACTCTAACTCTGTCATGACTCAATCAATCATAAATATTTTTAAATTGATGTTGCATATGAAATTAAACATTTCAATGAAATTTATGCATTAGAAATGGCTTCTCCTATCACAATTTTGCTTATAAATTAATACACATGAGCCTGATTCAATTAGATGCCACAGGAAAGTTATAAACTGTATACTATTAAATAATAGCATGGATTTTTTTCCCATAATCTATCAGAAATCTTTCTTTAATAAGGATAGACTAATTGTAGACAAGAAAATCTCATATAAAGCAATTATTTTTATTAAAATATTGAACTATCAGTCGACATGTTGCAAAAAGATTATATTTAATAGTGGAAAGATTATACTGGTCAGAAAATACTTCTCAATGAGAACAAAGCGGATATATTAACATAGCTGCCTAAGTGAAAAGGCAAAGTATTAGGACAATTAAGCATCAGTAATACATTGTAGCCAAGAAATGCCATAATTTTTTTTTCATTTTTATTTTTTATTTTATTTTATTTTTTACAGTCAGTTTGGTACCATTATTAGGCTCATCCATGACCTACCCCCACCCCTTGGCCCCTCCTTGTTAAGGTATACGGGTCATGCATTGTGGAGTTAGCCCACAGTTATGGGTAAGCTAAATGTCTCTGCATATCATGACCCAACATGTGGCTCTGACATTCTTTCCGCCCCCTCTTCTGCAAAATTTCCCTGAGCCATGTTGGGTCTGCTTCAGTGATGAGGTGTTGGGGGGCTCTGAGGCTCTGGCTCTCTGATTTGGTAGGAGTTGATTTTTCTCTGTGCTGATCTCCTTGCCCCTTGTGCTGGTATCCGGTTCATCAGGAAAACAGTGCCCTTGCTTGTTTCTCCAATTTTTCTTAGTTTCAGCCGGGGCCCTTTTGAGGTAGGATGGGGTGGCTCTCTCCTTAGGATCTACATCTATCTGAAAAACAGAAGCAGATTCTCCAACGGAGAGTAAGTTAGCATCAGGACAAATGAGATAACCCCTTTTTTATATAGAGAATTTAATAGGTGTAGGCCCTCTTGTACCCCACAATTGACGGTAGCTTGATATTGGAGAGTGGGTTTATGTTTGCATATGGTTCTGACTTGTTTCCCAGCTCCAGCTATGGGTCTCATACCAGTGAGGGGATCAGTCAGCCGAATTGAGAGCAGTTGGTTCCCCACCATGGCTGTGTGCCACCACTGCACTTGTGTGGGCATCATAACAAGTTATTTGCCATAATTTATATGAAGGTATGTGGCATACAAGCTCTAGAGTGGTTTCCCTGAAACCCAACCTGGAATGTTGATGCCTTTCTGTGGTCTTCCTGTGAGTGAGGTGGGACCTCAGATGCTTCTAACCCATATAACATATGAGAGAGGATGCAGGTGAATATAGACTAGATCCTTTGATTGACGATACATAAATGTATGTCACTGTAGATGACTAGAAGATTCTTTATTTTACCTGTTGGCTTTAAAGAATCACACTGCTATGCTATGGAATGCCTGATCAAAAGAACCAATCACACGGAGCTGAAAGATGTTTCCTGAAACTACTCAGTCGATAACCCAAGGTCCTCAGTTAAGCACTGTGCAAGGAACTGCATGCTGCCAATGACCCTGTGAGTCTGGAGGCCGATCAATCCCCCACTAACTCCAGGTGCAACTCTGGTTAATATTTACAGTCAGGCTGTGAGGCATTGAAGCAGAGGCCCGGGCTAAGCTGAATTCTAACCTCTGAATCATATGAAAGTGTATTGTATAAGACCAGTAGCAATGTGGTATATTATATGAGACAACTAATATAGTCAGTATATATTTGGTTAATATATATTGGTGCCAAAATTATGATAGACAGATCAGAAAAAGGAAGCATTGATTGTTTTCTTAAACTCCAGAAGAGAGTGAAAGGCTATATTATTTGAACCTTTTGCTAACAGCAGTAATTGTGCAGAGAATGTGCTTTTTATTTTCTACAGAAGATACAGGATAAAATAATAGAAGCTTTCACATGAAGTCACTAAAGGAGGTCAGAATTTAGGAAGGTATTTCGGGGGCTTGTAAAGGAAGTGAAGGATAAGGGACACTACACTTTGAGCAACAAGGACAGTAAGTCAGATGAAATCAGTTGTCACTGAACAATATAGAACTTGTTGTGTAATTGGAAAAATGAATAAAAATGAAATCATAAAACTTACCCTAAATATTTTCCTTTATGTTTTGATTCATATATAAAAGAGACACAGATAAAATAGAAGAAAAAGTCATTGATCTGTCAGGAGGAACTTTTGGAAGTAGAAATTGCAGTGTTATTTTTAAAATGTTAAATTTGAAAAACAAAGACAGCATATTGAATCTTACTACATGAAAGAGTACTTAAAATATATATGACTTAAAGTGACAGACACATAATTAGACATGAAGGTAATTATGACACTGATATACTAAGATACAATGTTCAAAAATATGTCACAAGAGAGTCAGAAATGACTGGGTTCAGTATATGAAAATATGGAAAATAATAAAACGTTCACTTGCTAAATAAAAATGTATTTCCCTTATTCTCAAAATAAGTGTATATTTACTGAAAATGCACAACCTACATTTATATTGAATGTTTAATTAAAATTTGAATTATAATATTATTTTATAAACCACATTTTTGCATTATACTTAAAATAAGCACCTTGATATATTTTTTATAATTATTTTATTGACAACCTCCATAAATGTGAACAATATCCCATGGCAATTCCCTCCCTCCCTCCCTCCCTCCACTCCCCTTTGAAACTCTACTTTATCTTTAAACAGCATTTATAGGGTGAATTATATCACACCCCATAAATAATTTATTTATCAAATTCCTAACTTCTAGTACCCGAGGATGACTATATTTGGAGACACTATTTATGAAGAGGAAGTTCAGGTGAAATGAAGAAAAAATGATGGCCCTCGTAGGTGCAAAGAAGGAGACCATGTGCACACACTGGAGCAGCACAAGCATCTCTAAGGATGAAATCAACCCTGCGGACAACATGAACCTCGATGTCTAGCTTTCAGAACCACCCCCAAAAATTGTGTTATTGAACCAGTCTGTGATCCTTGGTTGTGGACAACCACAAAAACCAATACAACCATGAAATGTTAAAATATTAAAATACATTCAACATTTAATGGTTGTACTAAGCCATGTGCAATACTATTGTCCTGATGAACACATGTGCATGTACAATAACCCTGTGCAATATCATTGTCTTGAACACACCCAACTACACAGGAACCTAGTGTAGCTGTGATTGGTTTCTAGAGAATCACTCTCATTATAGCAATCTTGCTTAGCCTGTGTGCAAGGCACCGAGCTCAGTACCTAGCAACAGCAAAAGTAACATCATGTATCATCATGTGGTAAATGAGAAATCAGGGAAAATGGTTCCAAAATACTGCATAGAAAGCATTAACACAGTGCTGAAGAGATCGTTCAGCAGTTCAGAGCACTTCCTGTTTAAGCATGACGGCCCAAGGCAGCTCAAGTGACTGCTCAAGTTTGATCCACAAGACCTACATAATAAGCTGGGCAAGTCTGTAGTTGTAATCTCAATTACACAGAGGAACAGACGCCCAAGAATTATCAGAGCTCACAGGATCATTAAGAGATGAAGTGGACACGAGACGTTCTGCTCCAGCTTCTGCAGACCAGCACCTGCACAGCAGGTGAATCAAGATACCACGTGGCCAAATACATATGCATATACTATGCACACACCACGTTAAACACATGCACACGCACATACGCACATACAAACTTAAGTTGTAGATCTTTTACATAAGATCAGTTGTCAATGATGAAGTCATTATGAAGAGTATCTGGGGGATCATTTCAATGCGGACTATAAAAGTGCCAAACTCAAGAACATGAAGCAGTACGCTTGTCACTAGAGATGGGAGTAGAAAGGGAAGATGGAGAGTTGTTGCTCAGAGGGTGTAATATAACTGTGATGAAGGATGAGCGAGTTCTGAAGATTTTGTGGTACAGGGTTCTGTTTATAATTAACATGCATCACATGCTTAGAATGTGTACAAGGAGTAGATCCCATGCTAATTTTCATTCCATTAAGAACTTAGCATCAAGGACCAATGAGTATGCAGGAATACACACATCAGAAACATAGTGTTCTGGTTATTCCCATGCTGCATTTTCTAGATTCCTCCTTCCTCTGCCTCACAACCTGCAAGGATGGTAAGAATTTAAATGTGAAAGAATCAATTCAGAGTATTACCAAATTATTGTAGCTTCTGAACTGTAAATGCTCTGTGGACTACCCAATAGAGAAGTGAGAAACTGTTATAGATGAGATCATGTTCCAGGAGTGTCAACAAATATATGCTAGATAAGATAAATTATAGATTTTTTGAAATTTTTACAATAGACTATTATAAAGTTATCATATGGTTGAATATGTTTACCTTTTAAAAAATACTTATGTATGCCTTGTGCATGTGTGTATGAGAGTGTGTGAGGCAGTCAGGGGACAACTCCCAAGCATCTATGTTCTACTTTCTTTGAGAATGAGTGTCTTGTTGCTTCAAACAAGCTGCCACATGGCAAACTATCAGATTTGCTAATTTCAAATTGTCCTGGCTGTACCTCCTATTGTTGTAGACACCTTTGGAGATCACAGATGCTTGAACAGCTTTGCATCTGACCTAGAAAGGGTGGTGGGGAATTGAACACAGAATGGGAGGCTTTGCAAACAAGTTCCCTTTATCACTGACCCATCTCTACAGCCCCAAATGTGTTTTTCTAAGAGTAACTTAAACATTATCTCATTCTAACTTAAAGGGGTCTAGGGCACTATGTTCTCCTTCCCATCAAAAATAATCAAGTTCATCTTTTATGCAACTTATCAAACTTTGAATCATATGGCGTATTTTGACACAGAAGATTCTGATTTTGATTCCATATATAACAGTCTTGCTGTTAAGTTTCTTAAGGAGAACCATTACTTTAAAAAATCAGTTTCAACACACGTGATGAAATTTACCTTTCTAAAGATAATCTTAAGAACATATTTCCCAACTGATGTATTTGTCTGTTAATCACTGTGGATGGCAGATAGGAATTCACAACACGGGTACTTGAAAGAATCTGATGAGATGAATGATAGAAATGTCTTCAAAAATAACTCCTGTGGATTCTGATTAGAACAAATTATCTATTACCTATATTTAAATCTGTGAATGTAAAAATCCATCAGTCTAGTATCTTATCTTTATGAGCAACAACACATCTTTCTAAATTAAGTGCATAAATGCCTTCAAAGCTCTTTAGAAAAAAAAAAGTTTTCTGGCACTCAATGCATGTATATTTTAATCCTACTTTTAAGTGGTAATCTAAATCTTAAATGTATATGAACTTTCAGCAGCTATTTAAAATATTAAAACGCTAGTTCTTAGTTTTAGAAGTAGGTGGGCGCTTTAATTTCTTATGGTTAGTTTCAGTGGCAACAGCATTATATTGTGGCTCTTATACACTAGAAATGAAATGCTCAATGTATTAATTTATGACTAATGAATAATGTTAAGAAAAATTTAGTTACCTTGGGCTTTGTATCTTTAAATAGAGAAAACAAAATAATACCTTCATAAGAATTGTGGGAGACACATAATAGCTGGCAAGTCAGGCATAGAAGGAAGACTGACACAATGTTAACTACTCATTAACGTTATGACAGGTAATACATACTTGATCAGTACATGGCTTTATGTCAGATGCTTATAATCCTCCTTCAGATCTGTTAAGTTTGCCTTATCGTAAAGTAAGTCTCTCTAATCATAATGCTGTCCTTCTCATATTAACTGGTAAGAAATAATAACCCGGCAGTGACAGCAAGTTGAGTGTATCAGTTCACAAACCTGCTCCCTACTGAAAAGCTATGTGTGTGGGCAGCTGTGCTTCTTCTGTGACTGCCAGACACTTGGGTGTTCTTTCCACTAACATCACGTTGTCCACCATCACGCTCTGCAGTGCAACTCTTCCATACTTTGGAATAAAGTGGAAAAACATGTGTACCCTGCACAAATCTACCCTGTGGATTGCTGATCCATCCATGTGCTTGTCTTTGACCAACAGAATGAGATGATTTTGTACTGAGTCTCAATGAAGCTGTAAGAGGAGCCATGGGATGTCTTTCCTTCTGAATGTTGCCCTCAGCTCCACGGTGCTGGGACAAGTATCCAACCAGACACAGATGTTAGGAGAGAGGGGCTTATTTCAGGCTTACAGATCCATGGGAAGTTCCATCCGTGGCAGAAGGACCTGGCTCCCTCGCATAGATCCAGGCAGAGGGAAACCAGCAAACAGCCATCACCGCAAGCAAGCACTAACTTCCAGAGCTCAAACTGCTCTTGCCACACTCTTTTGCAACGAGATGCACCCACAAACATACCTTAGAGCTGAACTCCAGGATCTGCCCCCAGTGACATCTCCTCCTGCCCAACTGCCTAGGGCAAGATATTTATACTATCACATTCAAACTACCACAATAAGCTTCCTCTGGCAAGGAGAGTACTCTCAGATAGCAGCAGTTCTTCAGGCCACAGTTCTAGAATGAAAACAAAATAATAGAAGTCCGAAACAACACGAACACATGGAGTTCATCTGAGACCCTAAAATCACTGCCCCTATTAGGAAATGTTATCTTTCTTTCTTTCTTTTTTCTTTTCTTTCTTTTTTTTTCTTTTTCTTTTTTTTTTAATTTGAGGCAAGCCCAAAAGGCTTTTTCTTTTATTGAGAGAGAGAAAGAGAATTGGTGTGCCAGGACCTCCAGCCACTGCAATCGAACTCCAGACATGTGTGCCCCATTGTGTGCATGTGTGACCTTGAATGCTTGGCTCGCTGTGTGTCTTGCTTATGTGGCACCTGGAAAGTAGAACATGAGTCTTTAGGCTTCTCAGGCATGTGCCTTAACAGCTAAGCTGTCTCTCCAGCCCTATTTTCTTTAATTAATAAATATTTTATTTATTTATTTGCATGAGGAGACACACACACAGAGAGAGAGAGAGAGAGAGAGAGAGAGAGAGAGACAGAACGAAAAGAAGATTGAATGGCAGGCCAGAGCCTCTACTGACTGCAGATGAACTCCAGATGCATGTGCCACTTTGTGTACTTGGCTTTATGTGGGATTGGGGAAACTGAACCCAGGTTGTTAGGCTTTTCAGGCAGGAGCTGAGCCATCTCTCAAGCCCAGGAAATGTTATTTTTATAAGCAGCCATACTAGGCATTATTTGTTGCCATAGAAAAATCTGACTCATTTATAAGAAGTACTGTTTTTTTCCACTACCTTCTGGAGACAAAAAAAAAATGTAAATAATTTAATAATCACTAATGTTAATTTTGATAGTCAGAATGCCAAATATAGTAAAATTTATTGAAGTAAAATATATTTGTCATATAATGAGCACTGTAATGTCTTTTATTGACTTTCTACGTAAGGCATACCAAATATTTTTATGTATATTTTTATCAGGGCCACAGTGCCCAGTGATTTGATTAAACATTTTTTTTTCTGCAAGCATTTGAAAGGCTACGTGGGGATGAGATTAAATCTTAAATCTGTGGATTTTGTGCAGTGATGGATTTTCTGCTTAGAGCTGCTGGTGGAGGGGGATTTATCCCATCAGTTGTAAGTGTGAGTGGAATCAAACACTGTCTTTTGTTAGGTTAGAATTAATTGTAACAGCCACTGGCTTTCCCAGATCCTCCCTGTATGTCTAATATACCAACCTACCCTCTAGGTGTGATAGTCGCCTGACTTGCTGTCATGTGAACCAAATTCTTAGAATGAATGGCTGAGCAAGTGCATCTTCTGAGTTGTGCATCCATGAGCAAACTGGGTAATTCTGGTGGAGAAATGGCTCTGAGACAGTCATAAGGTGAGTTTCCCACATTGCTTTTGGAGAATCTGGAATGAGATTTCTAATGGAATTAAGTTTAAAGTTGCTAATGTACCTATTTGAGTCATAAGGACTGCATTGATCATCCAAATTGTGTTGTGACAATAGGTATGCAAATTATCATTATTGCTTATTACTAACCAAACCCTTATAAGGACCTGAGTTTTATATCTGTTACTTTTGAACACTGATGTCCAACAGACAAGCCTAATGAACATTTCCCATTGCTCCTAATGTTACTGTCAAGGTAAGGTAAAATAATAATAATAATAATAATAATAATAATAATAAGCTCAGGGATATGAATTCCTAATGCAGCACTAAGTCAATGTCCTCAATGCACCAACTTCTGCCAAACTTTCTCTGGCACATTGAATTACCGGACTCATGGAATATCAATGTTAGGGTCTAGCATGGACTGGGAAGAAGTGGGATCCTGAAAGCTGGAACAGGGACATGTGGAGGAACACAACTGAAACAGGGGAAACAGAACAAGAGTGGTGAGAACTGCTTGGCCTGCACACAATCCTCTCCATGTCTCGGTGAGATCATCCCTCCTGAGGAAATTTCCGGTGACCTCTTCAGGGGAGGTTACGGTCGCTCCTGGAAGCATTACCTTCTCAATACTGGGGGAAAAAACCCTCCTAACCAGCCAGAGTTTGTGGAAGGAAAACATTTATTTTGGCCTATAGTTTCAAGGGAAAGTATCATCAATATAGAGAAAGCACGGCAAGCACAGACCAAGCAGATATCACATCTCCACAGCAGTAGGATGAAAGTAATCTCACTACTGGGCTTGGAGATGGGCTTTACTACCTGATATCACACCCACCAGTGATGGACCTCTTCTAGTAAGGCTCCACCTCCCAAAGGCCCTACAACCTCTCCAAATTGCCATCACCTGGAGAGTCCTTATGAGGATTAATTGCAATCACTTCAGGCTGTCGGGGATATTTTGCGTTCAAGCCACCACCTTCTGCCCCTAACCCCCATAGATTTCTGACCATCTCATGATGCAAAATGTATACAGTCTAATTTTCAAAATTTTTTGTTGTTCTTTTTCAAGGTAGGGTCGCACTCTAGCTTACGCTGACCTGGAACTCACTATGTAGTCTTAGAGTGGCCTTGAACTCACAGCAATCCTCCCGCCTCTACCTCCCAATTTCTGGAATAAAGGAGTGAGCCACCATGCCTGGCATAACTTTAAAACTTCTTAAAGTCCACCTGAGACTCAACAGAGTCTCCTAAGTGTGAGCCTATAAAAAAAAAAACAACAACAATAAGAAATTCATACTCTAACACATAATGATAGAGGACAAACATTTTCATTGCAAAAAGGAGGAATAAGAGCACAGCAAGGAATGATTGAATGTAAGATCAAAATCAAGCAGGGAAAAATATCCTGTGGCACCATGACTGGCACCTAAGACTTATGATAAAATCCTCTGGAAGGATTGGGCAGTTCTGTCCCTCCCGCTGTGCTGACTGCATAACGGGGCAGAACACATCCCCAGCCAGCAGCTGTCCTTGGCAGTCCCATAATCCTGGCATCAACAACATCTTGGTGTCTCCACTACAACCTAAGTTTTTTCTTTACAGTTTTACACAATGTCTTCAAAGGGACTCCCTGTAGGCACATCAACAGTGCCTGATACTGTCCAGCCTAAAAGGCCATTTCCAGAAGCATGATGCAATTCAATGACCCACTAGTTCCTGCATTTGTCATATTTCAAAAACCAGTACCAGTTGGGGCCACTGCCAAACTTGTCTTCAAGGAGAAAGTAACTCATTCACTATTATTCCCCTGTGTTCCCTCTTTTCAAAAGAATCACATTCCTCCTATTGTGCCGGCGCAGAGCAGCTGCCCATCTCCAGTAATGGTGATCTCTCAACAGACTGTAGCTGAAACAGCTGATGCAGTCTCTGGCCCTGGACTAAAAGTTGTCCACACCTCCTTCTGTTCCAGACTTTACCTCTTTCATATCATGTGTCCTATATTTTTGTCCACTCAACACACCAGTCCATTACTTTTAAAGTCACCTTTGCACAAGTTCTCAGGACGTGGAAAGAACATAGCCAGCCTCTCTGGCCAGAGGCCAGTTCCTTACAAGGTCCTTTGCACTCTGCTTTGAAGGCACAAAAACTGAACCTCCACAGTTCACACGTCTCTCTGCATTTCCATAAGGGTCCGTCCATCTGTGCTTAAAGTCATACACAAATTCTGTAGTCCAAAGCTCCAAATCCTTCCATATTCCTTCAGCAAACCAGTTCCAAAAGATTGAAACCCACAAAGTCAGGTTTATCACAACAGCCTTACTTCTCAGTATGAGTTTTTGTTGTAGCAGTTACACTCTCACTGCTGATACAAAACACCAGGCTAGAAGCAGCTTATGGAAGAAAGGGCCTGTTTTGGTTTACAGTTTAAAAGGAGAGTTTTATAATGGTAAAGAAAGCATTGCAAGAGCAAGCATCCAACCAGACATACATCTCTACAAAAGTCGAAAAGAAATAATTTGATTACTGGGCTTGGAGCTGAGCTATATTGCCCCAAAGGCCACATTCAGTGAAATACCTCCTACAATAAGGCATCATCTTTGGCCCACAAATTTGCCAAATTTTCACCACCTGGGGACCAAGTATACAATAAATATGAACGTGGGAGGGGACATTTTATTCAAACCACCATACCTCATTTTATCTTCTTTGTTTTTAACCTTACCAATAGATTAAAGTCCCAACAAGCTAACAAAAGTGAGGCACATTATAGGGTTCAACTCACCAACAGAGCTATTTGTGTACATTAAAAAAAAACTCATCAAAACTGTTTGTGAGAGTGGATGTTTAAGATGTGAGGTAATTAACTGTGGAAAGGACTTAAACATGGATCAAGCCAAAAATTTTTATGTGGTTGCACTTAGCAGAGACTATCCACTTGACGCTAAGTTCTAACAGATTTTGCTTGGTAGTCTGAAACCTAGATAGGAAGGTGACTCTTAGTAAATGAACTGAATATGTGGGCCTTCATGGGCTCACTGAGCTCTCCCTGGGGAGATCAGTGAGGTGCATGGAGACAAGGCTCACTCCACTGGACGACTAGTACAATGGAAATGGTAGGATTTTGTTATTTCCTGTTGGAACACTTGCTCCAAACACACATATGTCTGGCTTCATCTAATGCTTCTACCAAAGCTATCTTCCAGGTACTTCACAATGTCTTATTCACTGTCCTGCTGTTTCACACAACATTGATTCTGATCAAGGAATTCACGTCATCACAAATGTATGCTGATGAGAAAATGCTCATAGATGTCACTGACCTTAAGATGTTGCCTATCTTGATATGCATAATCAATGTTATGCATTGATTTCTGTGGACCTCTCAAATTCCTATGTTGAATGGATAGCCTTCTGTTTTTGTGTCTAGGCTGTTGGATAACTAAGGAAGTTAAATGAGGTTATAACCCAGGACTTTAATCCAATGAGGTTAGTGTCATATAAGACACTTTCAGTGTGCTTAATCTTTCTCTCCCTCCAGCCATGTACAACAGTGAAGGTTCACATAAGGGCCTAGAGAGATTGCTCAGTGGTTAAGGCACTTGTCTGCAGAGCCTGATGACTCAGGTTCAGTTACCCAGTACCCACATAAAGCCAGATACACAAAGTAGCACATGCATGTGGAATTTGTTTGCAGCATCTAAAGGACCTGGTGTGCCCATTGTCATTTGTCCAATTGAAATTTCTTGCATTCATTGATTATTGATTTTTAAAGGCTATTCTGTATTATGATTTTTTCTCTTTTGTATATTAAGTATCAGTACCTTTTATCTGTGTCAGACTGCAAATTGTTTCTCTTAATAAGACTTCTTTGACTGCAAATTAATTGATTAATTAATTAATTAAAAAATAAAGTCCATATGACACAGATCACACTATCTCAAATCCAAGAGAAAGTCGTCATTAGAAACTGAGTTTTCTGTCACCTTAGTCATGGCTTTCAATTTTCAAAACTAGTAAGTTTCACATTGTTTGAGGAACCTACTCTGGCATTTTGTTATAGTAGCTCAAGGTGAATAATATACACACAAATCTCAAATTCCTGCCTGTGAGAACTTAAGAATTGTCATTGGAAGACTTAGTTGTCTTAAATACTGATGCTTTACATGGCCAGGAAAATAAAAGTTCTGTAGGATTTGATAGAAGCTTTAAATATGTGTCTAATGCAAGATGCTGTTTAGCTCAGTAATTACAGATGAAGCAACAGAAATGGGATTCCCACCAATTATTTTTCTCTCTATTGATCCACTAGCAAAATTTTGGTTTCCTGTCCCTGTGGTGCTAAACTCTTTGGACTTAGAAGTTTAGTTTTATAGGATAAAATGCTTCCAATAAAAGGCACAACAATTGCAGTGAGGAAGACTGAAGCCAATGGCTCTTGGCTCCACATTACTCTGAATCAACAGGCAAAACAGTGGTTTATTTGCTTGGCTGGTGTCATTGATCTTGACCTCCTGTAATAAGCAGGACAAGCTGGTTTAGAAGCTGCAGACAATGCCAAGCAGAACTAGAAGTCATCTCTGTTATAAAGAGAATATATTTACATCTTATGTATATAATTGTCGTATAACTATATTTTTATTCATTTCAGTATATACTGCACACAAGTGGTGAAAATAGGTAAATGATATTTTTCAAAAGAGTGAACAGTGTGGAGTAATTCATATTTTTCCCTCCTTTCCAGAGTGTTCTGGCATCTTTCCTAAGACAATGTTGTTATTGTCATTTGTCCAACCTTTACTTCTTACATCCATCCCTTACTTACTTATTTTTCAGAGAGAATGCGAGAGTGAGAGAAAGAGAGAGAGAGAAAGAGACAGAGAGAAAGAGAGAGAAAATTTGACATACCAAGGCCTCAGCCACTGAAATCCAACTCCAGACACTTGTGCCACCTAGTGGGCATGTGAGACCTTGCACTTACCTCACTTTTGTGCATTTGGCTTAGGTGAGATCTGGAGAAAGATGAAACATGGGTCCTTAGCCTTCACAGGCAAGGACCACAACCACAAAGTCATCTCTCCAGCCCTCCTTACTTACTTTAAAACACTATGATAGATATGTGATTAAAATAAAGTTATTTCCCTTCTTTAATTGTTTTTTCATGTGAATTGAGAATTAATTACAATAACTACTACATTTGGTTGGCACAATGATAAAGCATTTAATAAATGTATAATAATTATAATAGTGCTTACAATTAGCAATCCATGAAAGTTTGACTGCATATATAATACAGCACTCGTATTTAGCTTCCATTTACCAATAAATCATTTCACTGGAGGACTAAGTGCCAGATGAACAGAAACACAAACAAAATGTAATCAATTAATAAAAATTGCTTTGCAATTAAGGCACTTGCTCGCAAAGCCAAAGGACCCAGGTTCAATTCCACAAGACCCACGTTAGCCAGATACACAAAGTCGGACATGTGTCTGGAGCTTGTTTGCAACGGCTACACTGCCCATTCTCTCCCTGCCTGCCCCACTGCCTCTCTCTCTCTCTCTCTCAAATAAATAAAATATTTTTAAAAACACAGGGAAATATGTGCTACTTTAAAACAAATATTTAAATTTAAATTTAAAGAGTGATGGCATTTATATGTTCCATTTTAAAGAAACAAATACTGGAGAAAGATTGTCACATTCTTAGATATAAAATAGAAAATGAATTATAGCAATCTTGGTTAAAAAAATAAATAAACTGAATTTAGTACTGGGTTTTTACATATGTACATAGTTTCAATTAAATTCTATAGAATCTTCTTATAATCATGTTATTTAGAGTACTTGGAATCATCTATATTTCTAAATTATCTTGCTTATTGAAGCAACTAACTGCACTTATAATATACTAAGAATATATGAGTACCACCTAGTGGTAAAACAGAAGGTACGCAACAACGCAAGACAGAAAGCAAATTCAAGCAAGCTGGGGAAATATGAGACCAGAGAACCTTAGAAAGGGACAGAAAGTTATGTCTAGTGTAAGCAAATATCAAAATTTGCTCATGATTTGTGACAATGAGGAAAGCCAGTTAAATAACAAAGTACTTGAGCTAAAGCTTCTACCATGCCCCGACCACATGTCTATGTAACAGAGATACACTAATGAAACCACAATTGAATTCTATCAGCTTAATGATTACAGGTTTTAGAATTTAACCCATCATATCGACACAGCACAATAGCAATGCTATATAAGCTTAACAGAATTGGAGAGAAGAGCTGCAGTTTCTGTCAAATAAAACTCCATTTAAACAGATTTTCAAGGAAATAATAAATTATTATAGAACTAGTCATTTATCTTGGGAAATGTTTCTTCAATTGTTTGTATAGCTCATGTGAGAAAGACTAAATATTTGTCACCAGTATCAGATTTATAATAAATTGAAGGAATAATTCACAATTAGAACTCCTTGGGTACATAATTAAAACAACCAATAAAAGATGACATCCAGAAATTTATAGTAATAATATAACTTCACTTTGAATGTTATACCCACGTTTGGGAACATAACAAGGGTTAATGTACCAATAATGTTTACAAACTCCCAAGCTGTTTTAGAAAAGAATCAAAATCAGCAGACCCCAAAACTTCATTCCCCAGTTAATTATTATGAGAAAATAACAGTTTCATCATATAAAGGTGACCAATAGGCAGAGACATAATTCTTTTCTAGATTAAGAACTAGAGACTTTCCAAAGATGTATAAATAAAAATTAATTATCGTTTATATCCAAATTAATTGACCAAGTTTACTATGTTTATATTTCTGTGAATGCATTTGCATGAGGACATCTTTTCATGGTATAGAAAATATGATTCAAAGGAAATTTTGAATTCCAGTGTTGTTTCTTGGTGGCATTCACAGATTTTTGCCATAGGTTCCATTCCACACAGAGCTCTTATACAGCAAACTCACAATCTTGAATAGGCTCAGACAAACTTAAGATTGCTACATAGCCTGCCAATCATATCTGTGCCCGGTACTAATTAAAGAAAACATCCCCTAGTCAGACACAATCACCATCCCCCAAAGATATTTACATAAATGAGACAGCACTTCTGCTTCAAAAGTCTATTTAAATGGACTAAGTAATCTCTGAAGGGATGCGTTCGGGTTTGATCAAGTATCACTGTCCACCCACAAAGATGCAGAGTTCTCCAGAGAGACAACCAAATGAATATAGGAAAACATAGACAGATGATAGATAGATAGATAGATAGATAGATAGATAGATAGATAGATAGATAATAGTGAGAGAGAGAGAGGAAGAGAGTAAAAGAGAGATATGCATGATGGCAGACTTAGGGGAAATGGCTTATGCTTTTATGGAGTATAAGAAGTATAAGAGGGTGAGACCAAGGGTTAAGGTATTGGGACTCCATCCAAATGTAGGAGCTTTAGCACAAGAGAAGATCATGGTGTAATTTTCATGTTGAGGTTAAAAGCCTAAGAAACATTAGGGACATTGAAGTAAGACCAAAAGATTTGGGGAATCTGAAGTACTGGTGTTGAAGTGCAGGAGAGAATTTTTTAAAATTGGCGATCTAGATTCAAAAGATATAGTAAAAGGTGACTATTCCTCTACATTTTGTTCCATCTAGGTCCACTGATGAGAGAATTTCTGACCACATTGGGTGTGAATATATATTCCTAACACTAAGTCAGATGCCTTTTTTTTTTTCTCCAGAGACATCATCTGTAGGATTCCTTAATTCAGTTGAGGTGACACTTGAAATTAACTACTACATGATTTTACTTTCTTTTTCATTAGTGCAGGTTAAAATAAAACAGTGATTCATAGTTTCATCTTTCTTATTTGCATTTCCTTACATAACTAGTGAACAGCTCCTTAGAACTTAAATCTATATATAGTTTATAAGTCTACCTCCATTAACTGATGTCTCATGAAACTTGGAGGTCAGCCATCCCCCAACTTCTCATCATTCCAAAAATACATATTTTAGGACTGTGGAAAAATTCTATCAAACATATTTTTCATGACAAATTTCAAGAATTAACCAATCTATAAAGTTTGTTAAGCACAGAGACTTACATATTTATGTTGGTATTTGTGTATGTATGTGTGAATGAGTGGATGCACTTTTCCCTCAAATATCTGTACCTGAATCGTAGAAAATAAGAGTGGAAATTGGTTTGAAACATAGAAATCCATTGCATAAATCCAAGTGAAAAAGAAATTCAATGCAGAAGTACAAGTGAAACGAAAGGAAAGTGAGCACATATGAGAACTGTCTGACAGGTGATGTTGATTGCAAACTTTATTAAGCAATCTGATAAATAGAATATGATATTACTTTGAGCACATAGTCCAATGATTATTGACTGAAATGATGTCAAGCTGTTTAAGTTTCTAGTAATGAACTTAGACTTGTAGATGAGATTATTAAGGCAAGGTTATTTTTCTCTATAAAACACAGCCTGAAAAATATGCCTACAACTTGCGTAAGGAGAGGTCAGGTTAACTTACATAACTTGAAGTAAGGAGGTCACTCTGCAGTGTTCTGGTGGGTCATGAAAATATTGGCAACTACCTAAGCTTTCTTCCAAGTAATCAGTGAAAGCTCCATTGGGCGGGGCGGGGGTGACGTCATACACTGTCTTACTGCAAAGAATCACCTACAGCAAGCGGCCATGATGATGACATGCAAGCGGTCTTTAGAATCTGTCAAAGGCAAGGAAACAGATTTTCTCTTGAACTCTCGGAAGGAAGCGGACCAGCTGTCACTTTTCCTGTAGCTTAGTGAGACCCACTTTTGGATTTTAACTCACACACTAAAAATGGAGCATGGTTATAATTATCATGTAAATTTTGTCATGTCACTTCTTAATTCCCCGATGTGGGAAATGACTATTTTTGCACAGATTATTTTCAAAAGAACATGTGTGGGCCTATTATTCTCTTGTAGTCTTGTGATGGAGCCATGAGTCTACAATGTTAAGTCAACCAGGCAATCATGTAAATTTGCACTTAGCCATTATGAATCATGCATTTTTATTTATTCTTATTTATTTACTTGACAGAGAAAGAGGGAGGGAGAGAGAGAGAGAGAGAGAGAGAGAGAGAATGGGCTTGCCAGGGCCTCCAGCCACCAGAAATGAACTCCAGAAATGTGTGCCCCCTTGTACATCTGGCTAACATGGGTCCTGGGCTATTGAACCTCGGTCCTTTGACTTTGTAGGCAAATGCCTTAACCACTAAGCCATCCCTCCAGCCTCTGAATTGTGTATTTTAAACAGGAAGATATTTTAGTCTAAGTAGGTCGTTGATATACATAAGATAGGAACAATGAGGACATTTCATATTTTGGGTGTAGTTACCTTGTGATTATGTAATGACCCACAGTCACAAATGGCAGGATACAAATAGAATATTCTGAAGATTCTGCAGCAAAAACCAATTACCTAGTCCATGCACACCTGTTTAAGCAGGCTAAGTGCTGGCAGTGAAGCAGGTGGATGAAAGGAAGAAACGGGAATGTTAGCCACTGTGACTTGTAGAAAAGCCATTTCCATTCTTCTCAGGGTCAGAACCAGGCTGCCCACCTGTCTGTCACGGAAATGTTAGATGCCAAGAATGTCAGCCCCAGAATGGAGCTCACATCCTTAAAGAGACAAAGTGATTCTAGAAACATGTCAAGTGAATGCAGAGCTTCAGCAATGTGACCTTGTCTCAAAAGTGTCACCTTTTGTGTCAACTTCTGATAAAGCGGTAATAATTACCATAAATTATCATTGAATCTCCAAAAAAAGTAAGAGGCATTTAGCGATATTTTTAGGCTTCCCATGAGTCTAAGGAACTTCTAAAATTATGTATTATTACAAGTAAAATTCCTCCTTGAATTATAATAATGTCCAAATTATATACCTGTATCTGTATGTATGCATTATAAAGAACTGCTTGATGTTTATGAGAGTGTAAGGTTATATTTGTCAACTCAGGCTATCACAACAAAATACCAGAGTCTGGGTTGGTTAGACAACAGAAATGCATTTTCTAGCATGGGTAGTTTGGAGGTATGAGGTTTTTACTTACTTGAAGACTTCTCACTGTTTCTGCTCAGAGCTGACAGGAAGCATCCTTGGAATTGTTTCTCTCTTATTAAAAGGTACTGATTAGATGGAAACAGGTCTTCACATTTGTGGTGGTTTGAATAGAATAGATGGCCCCCAATATATTCAGTTGTTTGTTTGTAGTTTGCATCTGCAGCCACCTGGCTGGAGTCAGTGCCATTGTATGGATCTTAAGGTGTGGTGGTGGGTTTCAAATTTCAATCTAAAGATATGTAAAGTGTGCCTAGCAGGAGTTCCTGAAATGTGCTGTGCTGTGTGGCTTTTAGGCTTATACTTCTCTCTCTCTGCTTGGTCCTGTGAAGGCAGGCCAGCTTCTTCTGCCATTATGGAACTTCCCCTGGATCTGTAAGCTTCAATAAATATCCCTTCCTCCATAACTGTGCCTGGTTTGGAAGTTCATCTCAGCGAACCTGAAGCTGTCTGCTACAACAATTGAAGCTAAATTTAAATTAATCACTTCCTCAAAGGCCTCATATTCAACATAGTTTGATAAGAATTTTGTAGTTCAGGCTATGAATTTGATGGCAACATAAGTCAGTCCATTTCAAACATGAATATGTTATAAATTTAAGTTAGGCTTTCAAAGTTAATGAGTTCAACTGGTTTATTTTGAAAGGGCAAGTAATAAAATAAGTAATGAAGTCAAAATTACCTAAGTCTTAGTTACTGGGAACACAGACTACATGGAATATGTGTTTTTGTAGTTACATTTCTTTCATTGTTGATTTCATAGAACAAAGAAACTTTTAATATTATATTGCAACATAAATTGGACAATGATAGTCTGTTTAAACGGTACTCTAAAAGTTCTGCACAGTGTCCTGCATAATCAGCACCTAGAGGAGGGTGCGCACGCAGCTGGCGGGACTTCTGCAGTATCTGAGCCGTGTTTCTTCCGAGAGATAGGAGCATTAACGTAATCTGTCTTGTTCATCCCACAATTTGAGTACTCTGTATCAACTTCTAGTCAAGGAGAAAACCTGTGAAAATCATTGGTTCTTAGCCTTAAAAAAATATGGTAAATTTATTTTTAAGCAACGTCTTTGCAGTGTTCCATACTGTTGGTTAAACATTGTTCAGTTAAAAAGATAACAGGACAGGGACAAAGGGTTTCATCACATGATGTGCATTACAAGTCTGTTTAATACTGGTAGCTTTGTGTCACACATCCACTGTAATGAATTGATTTGTTTCACTCAAAATTCATACGTTGAAGCTCTGTCTCCCTAATATGGCCACATAATGAATATGGTTATAAAACGATGTCTTGTTAAAAAAAAAAGAATATCACCTTCTAAGTACAGAAGTGACAGTGGACATTTTTCCTCTCATCTTTCATACCTGGAGGAAAGGCCATGCAAAAATTGGTAAGAAAACTACCAACAACAACCCAGGAAGTCAGCTTTCAACAGGAATGACCCAGATACAGAGAACATTGTTAGGCCTCCAGGCTCCAAAACTGTGAGAAAACAAATGCACTTCGATTAATCTTCTTAGACTGTGTTACTTTGTTATGGCAGGCTAACCCTGTTGCTAAAAAATGTGTTTCTTTGCATTTAACATATTTCGTTAAAATAAATATTGGGAGAATTAAAGTTAGATAAATTTAAATACATTGTTTGATAATATGCATTTTCTCAATTTGATTCATCTTAACTGCCAATTGGCATTAATTGACTGTCATGATTTTTATATTTTTTATTTACTTACTTAAGACAGAAAGAGAGACTGAGAGAGAGAGAGAGAGAATGGGTGCACCAGGTGCTCTACCCACTGCAAACAAACTCCAGATGCATGTACCACCTTATACATCTGGCCTACCTGGGCTCTGGGGAACCCGGGTCCCTAGGCTTCACAGGCAAGCGCTTTAACCACCGGGCCATCTCTCCAGCCCTAACCTTGGAGATTGAAACTTGGTTATATTTCCAATGTCTATTGTAATTGCTGAAAGAAATATTAATAGATGGACAAGGGCATAGTGGGATCTTTTCTAGAGTTAATGATTAATTGGGTAAGAGAAAAATCTGAAAAAAAAAAAAAAAGATTAGTTAACATACTTTGGAAAAGTAAATTGATTCAAGGGGAGATCGCGAGCATTCTCAAAAGCCACCAGAAGATGGCAGAAGAGGAGTAACCAAAATGGAGAAAACAGTCACAGGGATTTTGTATTCCTAAATTTTGTATTCCTAATAAGTACTATTTCCTGCTTTTCTTTAAATAAAAGTACTTTAACATGAGTAGAAGAAGTATACTGTACATTTCAATGTTTTATTTTTTAATTAAAAATTTGAATAATTCAATTATGCACAGTAAAAAACACAATGTTATTGCATAGTTTTCTTTTGTAATTCAAGTCTAGACCCACTTTCATAAGGTGTCTTGCTTGCCAGCACATACATACTACTTCATATGAGCTTTCTTTTCTATAGAAACTATAATTATCTGTGTGTCTGTTGTAAAAATACTATTAAAAATGACTCAAAAACAATGACTAAATTGTAATTGAACTTTATGGTTCAAAGTGAAAATATTATCTTCACTATGTCAATGTTGACTATCATCCCATGATTGAATTTATTAGTACTTTCTTTCCTGATGATAAGAATAATATAACTGACCAATGAAGTTAATTAAGTCTTGAAAAATTTACAACAGTTACATATGCGTAATCACTCAGAGGACTAAAATATGTAAAGAAAAATAATAAATATAATGAAAACAACATCCTCCTGTACACAGTACTGTTTCCATGGCCACAAAAGATTCCTGTGCACTGTGTAGTTTGGATTTTTGTTTAATGTGAGTGAAGGACTCAGGAACCAGATGGACGCCATGACAGGCTTCAGAGTCCTCAGTAGGCCTAAGTTTCTGTTTCCCGGCAAGATCTAAGTTTTTTTTTTTAATTTTCTGGTAAGGGTGGGTTTGACACTGGAAACTGATTACGCCATACATTCCTGTGGTCATAGATAAGTTCAATTCCCCTAGCCCTAGCCCGCTGAGTACACTGTTTAAATCAACCAATCATGTACCCATTCCCTTCCTATATGTTCAAATCCCTATAAAAACCCTACCCTCCCACTACTCGGGGCCCTTGTAGGGATCCACTGCATTAGTGAAGTCAAGAGACCGAGCTTAAGCCCGAAATAAAGCTCCTTGCCCTTGCATACGTGTTTGGTTCTCCTTGGTGGTCACTGGGGGTGCCGGGACCTGGGCCTAACAGTGAGAAGCAGTGCAATTGTCAGTGTATTAACAAGAGAACTTTAATTTATTAAATGCCTTCATATTATCACTTAGTAATTTACCTGTTTTCACTTCCCCATGAGGACATTTTATCACTCATCTACAATTGATACTGAAGATACACACTATGAAAACCGTTGTTTTACAGGAGGTAAAAAGATGGTCTGCTTAATAATTATCTCATCAAGTTCACCCACCATACCTTAAGTACTTCCCTGTTTTCTGAGGTAAATTTTGGTGTTAAGCCTTTGCTTTAATCCAATACTGAGTGGAGAAGTTGTATAGACCAGTGTGAGATTGAAGGAGGGCAGACAAAAGCTGGCTTTTTAGGGGAGCCTCCCTTAGGGACAGGCTCAAGGGGAACCAATAGGTGGCAGCTCGCTCGTCTGGTTGCGTTCCAACACTGCTCTAAAGACCTCAGTTTCTCTTAACCTTATAAACTGTGCAGTTTCCACATGGCAGTGTGTCTCCTAAATCTCACAATTTGAGATTTCCCCATAAATAAACTTAATAATTCATAATTTATCCTACCTCAGTGCATCTTTATTAAATCTTTGTTAAACATAGGACAGAACCCAAAATTTGGGATCATAAATTCTGAGGTACCCCTCCTGAACTTCCAAATTCTGCATCATATTTGGCGACCAGGAAAGGAATATATAAGAAGGAAAAGTTATTAATTTTTGCTCTTTTTATTCAAACTTCAGTTAAAGAGCAAAAAGGGTGGAGTTTTCCTATCTTTCAAAGGCTAATTGATAGGGACTGTGCCCCAGGCTAAAATGCAGCTGCTGCAGAGACTCCAATTCACATGCTAAGTTGATAAACTGACCTGCTCCATCCTCTGTCCTTATAGAAAAAAGAAAAGAAAAGAAAAGAAAAAGCGGCCACTTTACACTTTCACTAAACCCGAACTTTGTTTCTAGATTTAAAACTGCAGTCTCCCCTCTATAAAAATAAATCTAGGTTCCTATCTTCTCTTTCTCTAGATATCTGAGGTTTAAATGCTCATTTATATACCGTTGATTTTCACCTGTATTTGTGCATTTGCGCTGGTTTATGTGAAATGTTTCATGTTAGTTTGCCATCCTTAAATGCAAGCCTTAGATCAAGCCCTAGTATTTAAAAATAAAAATGCTTTAATCCTTTTGGATGTTTTTTAAAATACATGATTTGAGCTAGGCATAGTGGCGTGCAGGCCTTTAATCCCAGCATTCAGGAGGCAGAGGTAGGAGGATCTAGTAAAGTTCAAGGCCACCCTGAGACTAGAGTGAATTCCAGGTCAGCCTGAGTGAGAGTGAGACCAGATTTGAACTGGGTATGGAGAGGCTTACATTTAATCCCCAAAAGATTTCTTTTTGTTTTCAAACTAACAGGTAATAAATACAACCTTCATGTATAAGCTGACAAATTATAAATCAAGTCTGGGTCCCATTTTTCTCAGATTTTACTCAAAATATAAATTTTTTGGTGACAAAAATAATAAGGAAATTCTAAACTTTTCTGCTAACAATGTCTCTCTACAGATTTCCAATAATAGGATGGTTAAAATTCTTTAATGTTAGATTATACCAATGAGCTTGCTTCTAGTCAATTGGTAAAGTCAAGTAAGGTGTAATTTCTCTTAATAATTCTCTAAGAAAGATGGTTAATGAAAGGTTTGGAAGTGACTAAAACCATGCAAATCACTCTGAGGCAAAAATGAAAGCTTTTATTTGGGAAAAGCAGGAGATGCCAGGGTTGACTCACAAGAGAGGAGCACAACCAACCTGAATTTCCAGGTAGTGGCTGTATAGGGCTTGTTCAGTTGGGGGAAGGTGGGGAAGAAAAAAAAAATCTCGTTTGTTAAGTTGAATAGAGAAGTTGCTTTAGGGGAGATCATTATATTACCCATTTAAAATAGCTAGTGTGTACACAGAATAGGGACCATGTGACTTTGAAGGCAAGGTGGCAGCAGTTAGGGTGTGACACCAGAACAGTGACCCAGTGACTCAGGAATAAGGGGTCAGGAAACCACAGCCTTTCCCAGGATCCACAAATGTTTCCAGCTATCCCTGCGTAACTCAAAACAAGACCGACTGATCACTAATATCATTTCTCATGACCTTTTTCTTTGCAGTGTGGGTAACAAACCATCAGCCACAGACACACCATTAAAAAGTGGGATTCCTTTGACCCATGGAGCCTAAAGAAAAACTGACTGCAACTCCTGGGCTGGACTGTCTGGCCCACATAAAATCTGTCAGAGATTTCTTATGCAAGAATTTTCTTTATAGTAAGGGAAAACTCAAAACTCTGTCAAACTTGCATAGCAGACCCTGCCCTGTTTACAGCTATGAGAGGAGACAAGCTGCACAAACCCTACTCTGAGTCCTTTGAATATTCCAAACTGGCATTAATCATACAAGAGCAAATGAATCTCCCACTAAATTGGTTAAATCGCTACAAAATGCTCTAGCAGAATATACCAGCCTTTCTCCTGATTCTCCAACTGGAGAAATAGTAATTAAACACCGATTTTTAACTCAGTCAGTCCCAGATGTTAGGGAAACAACTACAGTCAATGACAGTAAAGCCTAACAGCACTCTAGGCAGTCTACTTGCGACAGCCACCACAGTCTGTTATAAGAGGGATCTAGAGGCCGATCAGATAAGAAGGAGTCTGGCTCTAATAACTGCTTTACAAGAAAGCCATTCTGAAAGGAGGGCTCCTGGAAGCTGCTTTCACTGTGGGCAGCTGGGAAATTTTCACAGTAACTGTTCCCAGGGGAGACCTCTGCCTGGGCCCTGTCCTTTATGCCAAAGAGAATGCTGGACGATCAACTGCCCCTGAAGGCAGAGAACTCCAAGGTCAGAGGCCACCCCACATATTGTCTAAATGGACTGAAAGGGCCCAAGGCTTCCCCTCTGGCTTCCACAACTTAACCCTCCATCACCTTCCAGGAGTCCAAGGAAATTCCAACAATGGAGTGAGATCCTGATTATCTCCTCCCAGCCTCTAGAGCCCCAATATCAATCTTAATCCCTAACCCTGGCCGGCTCTCTTCTCCAACAGTGGCTGTGACAGACATTTCTGACAAACCTGTGACCAGACACTTCATGCTTCTTAGTTGCAACTAGGGAGAATTACTTCTCTCCCATACCTTTATAATCATGCCAAAATCTCCCCAGCTATTAACGTGAGACCTCATAGCTAAATTAGGGACTTCCATTCTCCTGACACATTAGGCCAATTGTATGCTCATCTCTAATGGAAGTAAATGTTAATTCTAAAGTCCGGGCTACTGAGGGAAAAATCAATCCAGCTAAGACAGACGAACCTACACAGGTTTGTCATAAGACCTAGGCTACTATTAAAAAATAAAAAGAAAAAGGAAAAAAAAAAAGACTTCTTATATAACAAAACTTACAATTTCTTTCAAACAAACAGATAAGTCTCCCAATAGATATTGATTCTGATTTCCTTTGCCAAGTTTCCACTTAAATTTCTGCCTTGTTCCAGTGACACAAAACCACTTCCAATTGTCTCAAACTGTTATAAAGTTTTTGTTGTTCCTACATGCTTTTATTCAGGAAAAAAAGTAAAGTAAAGTAAAGTAAAACCTACATGTCCATTGCAATAAAACATTCAACTGACTCTCAGTTTCTCTCTTGGGCTTCTAGATTAGCTCCTCCCTCTGAGTGTGACTCTCGCTGCTCCTGCTCACCATTCAGCCATGTGATGGAATTACAGGTGTGCAGGAAAACACCCAGTCACTCTGATGTTTGAGCTGAGACACACACGCTGGTGTCCCAGAAAATATGGTATTCCAAGGAGTAGCCACCCAAGAAACCCTAAGCCAGAATGTTAGCTGTGCCTTCGAGTAGAAGTTGTTCTCAGTGATGTGATTGAGTGAGTTTGTCAGTTTGGCTGTTCCCAAAAAGTTTAGAATGGAGTTCTTGCAAGAGATAGAGGCAAAAAACCAGTGGTGGCAATTTTTATTTTCCTGTGTATTATGTATGTGCGTGTGCAAGTGTGTGTGTGCTGTGAGTATGTATGAATGTCTGCATATGTGTGTGCACTTGTGTGTGAATGTGGCTGTTGAAACCAGGAATCAACATCAGGTATCTTCCTTGTACTTTCCGTCTTATTTTCTGAGACAAGCTCTCACTGAACCCAGAGCGCACCAATTTGGTTAGACTTGCTAATTAACGATCTCCAGGGATGCTCCTGGCTCTGCCTTCTGAGTGCTGGGATTACGGATACACACCTGCACACCTAATGTTTTACATGGGTGCCGGGGATCTGAAGTCAGGTCCCCATGTCATCTCAGCCCCCCGATTTTATGTTATGTGATATTTGATTCAATTTAAAGTCTCATTGTACTACCCAATCCCTCAAAAAGCCTAAACCAGGGGGCTGGAGAGATGGCTGAGTAATTAGAGGTGCATGATTGCAAAGCCTGATGTCAGTTTCAATTCCCCAGTCACCACATCAAGCCAGAAGCATAAGGTGGAACATGTACATGGAGTTCCTTTGCAGCGGCAGAAGGCTCTGGGCACACTTATCCCCCCCCCCTCCTCCCTCTCTCTCCTTTCAAATAAATAGATGTCTTAAAGCTTCAACCAAAGAAGTCAATCTACCTGTGTTTATGATACTTACCAAGCACAGACTCCTCCTCCCAGAGAACATCCTGGAATGTGCCCAGATGAATGGAAACCTGGCTATGTACTGGGGCTTCCCTTGAACTTAAGATCCACCTTTCTCAACCTCTCTACACTTGAGTTTCAGTTGTATGCCACCACATCCAGCTTTCAAGATGTGTGGGGAAGGTCTTTGTCCTCCTCCTCCAAAGTCCAACCCTGCCAACCTCTCGTTACCATAGAGTGCATCTTCCTCACCTGCATCCATTTGGCCAGGTTGTTCTAATGTGACTTGGCTTCATTCAATGTTGAAGTAATTTGGGATCTGCTCTATTTTTTTTCTTTAGAAAAGTAGTAAAAATTAATTAATCTACAACTGCTCTGATAGCAAAAGTTAACAAAAATTTTAATAAAAATGCAACCTCAATAAAAAAAATAAAGAATACAAGCAACAAAAAGTAGTTACAGGTGAAGAAGGGGCAGTAGCTGGCACAAAAAAATAATTTGATGAAGAAATGGAAAGGAAAATATAAATATAAAATATAAAGTGAAGAACAGTTGGGAAATGAGAAGCTCCAATGTCCCCCTGGGAACTTAAGAAACCATATGCATACTGTCTGTGGTTCCTCTGAATTAGTTAACAAATCATCACCGCCTTGATAAAAATCATACATCTGACCTTCAAAGAACAGACAATTTCTGCTTGCCTTTCATAAAATCAGATGTTTGAAATCCATTTCCCTAGGCACATATCAAGGTGGTAGTAGAGCCATGCTTACTGCAGGGACTCCAGTAGATAGTTCCTTTCTTTCCTCATATGGATGTTGGTGGCTTCCAGAAGTCCCAGGCTATTGTCCCACTACTTCAACACCTACCTTTATCTATCCATCTGTCTGTCTATCTATCTATCTATCATCTATCTATCTATCTATCTATCTGTCTGTCTGTCTGTCTGTCTATCTATCTACCGATAGATAGATAGATATAGATATCTATATAGCTGTCCTTTGTTAATGTGTATGGATAATATTCGTCTTCCTGCTCCTGAAAGACCAACTATGATCCTATCTAGTTAATTTCTAATCCAATAGCAGTTTACTTAATCTCATTGGAAATTATACATCTGTCTTTAAGTTGAACTTATGGGTTCTTTAATCAGAATCGGTTATCTTTGGATGTGTGCATGTACATAGGCATGTGTATAGATTTGCTATTTATCTTTAAACAGAGTTTTGTTACATAGACTAAGATGACCTCGATTTCATTATGTATCTCAGGCTCGCATCAGACTTGTAATGCTGCTGCTGCGTTATTCTACTGAGCACTATGATTACAAGTATGTGTCATCACACCCATCTCCCACTGTTCATCTTATAAATGTGCAGGTTGTGGACATGCATAGAACTATGTGTTCACTAAAAATGATTGGCAATGGCCTAAGCTTTTATATCTGGGTGACCATGAGGCTCTGTGTAGGCAGGTAGTAAGAAAAGGGAGACAAGGAGATCTTTTCTCCAATGTATGTTTTAGTTATCTTTGTCAGAACCAAGAGCAAAACAAAACATGAGTCCGTAGCTGTTTGGGTTGAATTCCAAGTCCTCTGTTCCAGTCCACTGATTTTGATGTCTTTATAATGCCAGTACTTTAATGTCAGTGCTATACCATTTTTTGTTATTATGAATCTTCAGTTTTACTTCAAATTGGGTATTATGGTATCTCCAGCATTACTTTTTTTTTGCTCAGAATTGCTTTTTTCTATCCATGGCCATTTGTGCTTCCATATGAATTATAAGGTTGTTTTCTCTATTTCTAGAAAGAATGCTCTTGGATCCTTAATGGGAATTGCTTTGAATCTGTACATCACTTTTGGTAATATGGTCATTCTCAGTATGTTAATTCTGCCAATTTATGAGCATAGAGGGATCTTTCTATCTTCTTGTGTCTTTTTTCAATTTCTTTTTACAGTATTTTGAAATTTTTATTATAGAAGTCTTTCACTCTCTTTGGTTCGATTGGACTTATTCTATTTTTGAAGCTATTTTGAAGGGAATTGAGTTCCTGATTTCTTTCCTTGCATGTTCTTATTTATGTATATATATAATAGCCAAATGCATAAAATGAATGAATCCCTGTTACTAGCCAATATAATACTCAAATCAAAATGTATCAAGCACTTAAATGTAATATGCAAAACTCTGAAACTATTAGAGGATAACATATGGTAAACACTCCAAGATATAGGTATATATATATATGAATTTTCTGAAAATAATATCAATAGTTAGAATATAATAACAAGAATAGACCAAAAGGTCTTCATGAAATTAAAATGCAGGAATTAACTGAGTGAAAGAAAACAACCTACAGAATAGGAAAATAAAGCTTTGCTAGCTATAGTTCTAATAAAATATTAATATTAGAATATACAAGAACACCAAAGCAACAAACAAGACTTTTAATAAATAGACAAATGAAATGGACAGTCCTCCAAAGATAAAGTACAGATGCTTAATAAACATCTTATTTAAATATCATTAGTAATTAGGGAAGTACAAACTTCGCCTAAATATTCCCTCTTACCTCAATCAGAATTGCTATCATTATGAAAATAAGTAGCAAATTCCTGTGAAGACATGGGAGAAACTGAAGCTATGTACACTGGTGAGGGGAAAATAACTGGTCCAGCCACAGTGGACATTGGCATGAAGGCTCTTCTCTGAAGTTAAAGAACTACCACGTGAGCCTGACACAACTTCAGGACACGTCCAAAGGACGCCAAGAGGATGTGCCACAGATGCGTCTCTGTTTATCACATACTGTTCACCATAGCCAAGTTATGGGTTAAACCAAGGTGTTCAACAGAAAATGTGGAATACTTGCATCAGTGGAGTTTTTTCAGCTATTCGCACTATGAAAATAGTCAGAGGAACAGAAGGAAAGAAACTTTCGAAAAGGGAAATAAAGTAAGGAAAGGGAGGAAGTAAGAGTCAGAGTTCGTGACATGCTTGAAAGTTGTCTCTCTGAACCCAATAATAAAAGAAAATTATTTAAATACCAACAAATAAACAAGGCAAGGTGATCAATTGCGTGTCTGATTTTTGCAGATACATTGAACACAGTATGTTCAGGAATTTTAGAAATAAGAGGAGAAAGATCTCTCTCATTCTACAGCACAGTAAGTTGACCATAGTTTGCATCTACTTGTTATAACAAATGAGAAGAGAGGGATTTAAAATATTCCCCATACAAAGAAAAATGATGTAAAAGAATACAGAAATTGGACTGAAGAGATGGCTTAGTGGTTAAAGCATTTGCGTGCAAAGCCAAAGAACCCACGTTCAATTTCCCAGGACCCACGTAAGCCAGATAAACAAGATGGCACATGCATCTGTAATTCATTTGCAGTGGCTGAAAGCTGTGGCATGCCCATTCCTTTGCTTTCTACTTGTGTCTCGCTGTTGTCTGATAAAATAATATAAAATATTAAGTATATGCAGATATTAAAAAGAATCCAGAAGAAAATATTTTTATTACTACAAATGATCTTTCAAAGTTAAAAATAAATCGATCATTCATTTATTGAACTCAAGTAAATGAGCAGAGATGTTAAAGAATGCAGACTTTGTATGATTAGTTAAATATAGTAAATAAACAACTTCAGAGAGAGAGAGGGGGGTGGGAATAGAGAGACAGAAAGACACAATAACAGCAAATTCTTGTAATGGAGAAGAATCTGCTATTGAAGCCTGAGTTGCCCCATAGTGCTACTAAAATGTTGTGTTTGGAACAAAAGTAAACATGGCACATAGACAAATAAATACAAAGTATAGATTAAAAAGTCAGTTAGTGAAAGTAATTTCTGACAAACTGTGAAATAGTATAACATACCTGCTTCATTCATTAGGTTCCATAATCAAAAGAAAATCATATTTCAAGAACTAAATGGAAATTCGGAAACAATGTCTAATTCTCAAGGTCTGCTATAACATAATATCAATAATGTAGGTAGGCAGACACTGGCAGGCTTAAATATCACCAAAAGAAGCATGGACCCATCTTTTTTTCCCCCCTTGGGACAATGAAAAGAGAAATATCAGATTTGTTCATCCATCATATTTAAATACATATTGAAGAAATGAGGGTAGAGGTATCAGAGCAATGACAACTGTTGCAGACAGCTTCAGGTTCGCTGAGATGAACTTCCAGAACAGGCACAGTTATGGAGGAAGGGCTTTATTGAAGCTTACAGATCCAGGGGAAGTTCCATAGTGGCAGAAGAAGCTGGCCCGCCCTCATAGGACCAAGCAGAGAGAGAAGTACAGCCTAAAGCCAAAAGCCACAGCATACTTCAGGAACTCCTGCTAGGCACACTTTGCATATCTTTAGATTGAAATCTGAAACCCATCACCACACCTTAAGATCCACACAATGGCACTGACTCCAGCCAGGTGGCCGCAGAATGCAAACAACAAACAATAAAGAACTGAATATATTGGGGGCCATCTATTCTATTCAAACCACCACATTCCACCCCTGGCCCCCAATAGATTTCTTTCTTTTTTTTTTTGGTTTTTCGAGGTAGGGTCTCACTCTAGCCCAGGCTGACCTGGAATTCACTATGTAGTCTCAGGGTGGCCTCAAACTCACGGTGATCCTCCTACCTCTGCCTCCCGAGTGCTGGGATTAAAGGTGTGTGCCACCACACCCTGCTTCCCCAATAGATTTATAGCCATCACACATTGTAAATCGTACTCAGTTCAATTTCAAAGGTCCCCAGTCTTGACCAATTTAAGATATTAAGACCTGTAAAATCAAACAAGTTAAATATTTCTAACATATGAAGGCACAGAGTAAACATTTTCAACAGGTATAAGGCATAGCAAGAAGAGACTGAAACAATGCAAACTCAACCACCATCAAACAATATGCCCCAGACGCATTTGGAGATTCTCAGGCATACGGAGAAAGAGAAGCAGAGTGTGCTTTGAGGTTGCAGGGCAAGAAAGGTCAATATTTACACAGGACAAATTCTTCTTGAAAAGACTCAAACACTTTAAGGTTTCTTAATAATCTGATTGAAGTCACTTTTCATGAGACACAAAGCATGCAAAGGAGTAGACCATTGATTCCAGGGGAGAACCTAAGAGCTGCAGTTAAGCCTGTTCAGTCCCACACTATGCTTAGAGAAGCTGTCTCATTTTGCACTTGTTTAGCAACATTAAGTGTATGGTCAGTGGAGAAGAGGATGGAGGCTGCTAGTAGTGACTTATACAGATGTATTTATCAGAGATAAACCCTTAGGTAGTCAATAGCATCCCAGGTAGTCTCAGGGCCAGCGAATGAAGGAAACTTCCTTCCATGTTCTGGCAAGAGACCTGACAAATAACCACCACAGCCTACACAGAAAAACACAGCACCATTCTCTTTACCTAAAGGAATAATTACTAATCAGGTTTTTAAAGAAAGACAAGTCACTCATAGACAGAAATATCAAGAGTACATAGACGAGGCCCAATCATGATCCTGCATGAAGCATTAAGTTGTCATATCAATACTAGTTTGGAATTAAGGAGAGATTTTACGTGAAAAAAGTGTATTGAAATAAGAATTCTTGACAGCATTTATTTGTAAGTATCTACAAAATGAGGCCAAAAATGACTTATAAAGGGGATAAAACAAGGTCAGGAGAAACTAAAATCAGGTTTTGAGGCACATTGTTTCTTGGGTCCTCTGATTCCTGGCAGGGGCATTTCCATTCTTTCTGGGGCTGAGGATGGTTATGCTCAGGGTTCTGTGGGCTGCTATGTTCAGAATGTAAAGAAGGGTGGAGCAAATATGAAAGCTGAAGGCTAATCTGGTTGTCCCGAGTAGATTTCTTTGTCTCCTTCAGGAAAACATAACCAATGTGGTTATTGCATACACTAACTCCTCTGATTACAGTAGCTGCAAAGCCCCGAGTCTCCCAGAGGGGCGGACAGGCTGAGGAGCAAGGTGATTCAGCGCTGGGGTTCACGTCTCAAGAGCAGGCTTTGGCAGATTCAGTTCTTAATCAGGGAGCTCACTCACTTCTTTATAGTAATCCATTTTAGTGAAATAGATTGAAATGTCATTTCCCCCCTCAAAAAAAAAAAAAAAAACTTCAAAGAAACATCTAGAAAAGTGTTTGATCATGTATTTGGCCATCATCATAGCCTAGTAAAGGTGATGGACATAGAATTGCCCATTGTAAGGAATACAGCTACTGTTCTTCACAAATTCTCTGCTATAAGGCAGTGTACTGAGGTAGTAATGAGGTTAAAATCTTGTGGGTATTACTGACATACTTAGGATTCTAGACATCTGTATTTATTATTCCAACTAAGGAGCCGGTAATGGATATAAACTTACAGTTTGGCTGTCTCAAGGGGAGAGAGGTTCAGATACATTTGGTCATGCACCTTTTTTTGAGAAACTGTAAGGAATTTTATTCTGACACTCATTGTTTAATTAATGGTTTATGAAGTCATGGAGACTTTAAGCACCTGCAATTGTTCATAACCGTCATGTTTAACAGTCTGGAAATAACATGTCATGATCTATGATATTCTCTAGATTCATTAGTCTCTGTTATATTTTTTTCATCACCAATTTACTAGGCTCATTAGGTTTGCATTTTTTACTGCTCGGAGTAATAAGACTTGTTAAATATAAATTCTAAATATTGTTTTTTGTAGATAGTCTTTAGTTGCATTATTTACTCAGTGCTCACTTTTAATTGTGTTTGAAGTAATTGAATAATGATGCCAAAAATTTTAGCAATTTGCTAACACTAGAATATGTATGACTGCTTTATAAGACATATGCATACAATTTCCTATTCAATTAAAATAGAAACAAAAGCATAATATCTGCATAAGAAACAAATATGAATATTAAAACAATTAAATAGGCAGTAATATTATGTTAAGTAGAAACGCATTAATTTATGATAATTCTAGAAAAATAAAGCTTAATAATTATAAAAGCATAATAAATATAACAAAATTTCTAAACGTTAACTTATCTGTGATATTTGAAAAAAAGATTGCGTTCAAACTAATGATGATCACATTCTCAATATCACTAGTTTTTGGTGTGTTGGATACTACTGAAAAAATAACTTTAAAGTCTTAACAAAAATAATTATTTTAATTATAATTTATTTTATATCAATGTGTACACACTTATAGGTAATACACAGGAATAATAAGAAATATTTTAAAATATGGATAAAAGGGATAATAGAATATATTAATGATGAAATATAAAAGAAAGGCAAATTAATAATTATTATGGAAGTAAATTTACTACCACTGAATTTTTGAACATGTTCTTTTATGGTAGTATGCAGCAAACTGCTGTAAAATTTTATGTATGAAATAACAGGGTATCTGTGAAGGTCAGTCATGATAATCAACTTCATTAGACTGAGAAGTGCCTGAGAGATTATTGAAGCCTGCATGTGGTTGTGAGGCAATTCCAGAAAGCACAAGCTAAGGCATGATATTGTGCTCTGAATTTGTGCAGCAGGTCCCAAGGCTTGCGCCCCACAGGAGAGAAAACAGTGAACAACCGACATGGAGGCTTGGTCTCTCTTTCTCTCTCTCTCTCTCTCTCTGTCCTCTCTCCCCCTGCTGGATGCCATGATACAGTTGCTCCACTGCCCATGCCATCTCAATTTTGATGAAATGAGATCTCTTTAACCACGACTGGAAAGAACTTATTTCCACCTTGAGTTGTTTATTTCAGATATCTTTTCAGCAATGAAAAGTCAAACCAATACTGTATCAACATCTTTTAGTTGATACAGTCCATTTTTCAAGTTAATTTCCTCAACTTTTCATATCCCCAATTAAAAAAATCTTTTATTTATTCTTTATGTTTTCTGTACCTACTGTGTCTGAACAATGTTTGCTAGAGTCAGGAGCCCTAAAAGGTGGCCCTAAGAAGCTACTGCATGAAGGTGTGATGAACCAGATTTGGAATGGAGACCTTAGCATCTTAGATATAACAGAACTGTTGTGTATTTGCCAAGGGTAGCTTCAGGCATGGAGTGGAACTGGCCCCAAGAGAGGGGGAACAAAATTCTTTGGAGGCCAGTTGTTTCTATCATAAGAGTTCAAGATACAGGTCATAGATCTGCAGGAGATTCAGGGTGTTGCGTTTGCCCTGCTGGGTTTTTTTTTGTTGTTGTTGTTTATTTATTTATTTGAGAGCGACAGAGAGAAGGAGGCAGAGAGAGAGACAGAGAGAGAGAGAGAAAGAGAGAATGGGCATGCCAGAGCTTCCAGCCTCTGTAAATGAACTCCAGATGTGTGCGCCCCCTTGTGCTTCTGGCTAACGTGGGTCCTGGGGAATTGAGCCTCGAACCGGGGTCCTTAGGCTTCACAGGCAAGCGCTTAACCGCTAAGCCATCTCTCCAGCCCGCCCTGCTGGGTTTTGATCTTGCTTTGTTCCTTTCTTGCAATGCCTCATTTTCCCAGTTGGAATGAGACGGTTTACTTTGTGCTACTGTATATTGGAAGCACGTAACTTTCTATGTGCTTGGAACTTATAGTTAGGAGTTTGCCTGAGTCTCAGAAGAGATACTTCACATCTACTTTTGACCAAATTTGGAACTTTTAAAGACTACGGGGAATTTTTAAAACAGCAGAATGCAGTTCAATGACCACTGGTTATAACCCTGTGGGGAGAAGGGTGGAAACACATGGCTTGAAAATCATGTTTAGGCATTGAATTGAGAAGGGGTAAACTTGAGATGGTTCATTTCAGTTGTTTCCTTGACAAGATTTAGTATCGTCATGGAAGTAAAGCTGTGGGCAGGTCTACCAGGGTTGTCTCTATTTGGTTAAAAGTAAGTAGCACTGTCCAATGAGATAGAATCGTACACTGCATAAAAAGCAGAAAACTAGGGCTGTAGAAATTTCTTAGTGGTCAAGGCACTTGCCTGCAAAGCCAAAGGACCCAGATTCAATTCCCCTGGACCCACTTAAGACAAATGCACAAGGTGGCTCATGCTTTTGGAGTTTGTTTGCAGTGGCTGGAGGCGCTGGCTTGACCATTCTCTCTCTATCTGCCTCTTTCTCTTTTCCTATCTCTTTCAAATAAATAAATAAAAATAAATAAATAAAAACTTTACAAAAAGTAGAAAAGAAGCTGAGTACCAGCATTCATCTCTCTCTGCTTTCTGACCTTATATTGAATGCAACTATCTCCTACCACCATGATGGATGACAGATTATCAAGATGTAAGTGAAAATAATCCTCCTCTCTACCATAAATTGTTTTTGTCTAGCAATTTTTAAGTTATAAAAAACTAACACTTCTTCATTTCATTCATTCATTTCTTTTTTCTATTTCCATTTTTCTTTTGTTCTCTTTCATTTTTCCTTCTTATTTTCTTCCTTCTTTTTCTTTCTTTCTTCCCTCCCTTTTCTCTCTTTCCTTTCTCTTCCTTTCTTTCATTTTTCCTTACTTCCCTCCATCCTTCCTCCCCATACTTTTTTGCTTTCTTTCCTTTTTTCTTTTCTTATCCATCTGTCATCTTTATCTTTCATTTTGTATTCCTAGTATGAATTATCTCTATTTCTTTCACTGTTGTCACATTTCTTCAGTTAGCTTCTGGGAACTTACTAAAAGAGATCTTCACAGATGCTGCTCACTCCTATAAAAAGGTTTCCCTATATAAGGGTAGCCCTTGAATGGCTTACAAATTTGGAGAAGCCTTAGAACAAGTACTAACAAGGCAGTCAAAGAGTTTGAATCAAGGCACCTTGTCTGAAGAAAAGATACACTCCCCAAAGCTGTAAGGTTGTAGGTAAAAATCTGAGTTGTAAGGATGTGCAATCTGCTTAGAGAATGTTGGCCAGGCAGACCCCTGAGTATAGGATATTGCTATTTCACTAGTACACTAAAACTAGATGGTAAGACCCCTATTGTTGAAGTTGTTGAACATGCTGTGGTTGTAGGAATCAGAGAAATCAAAATGGAACTGAGCTGGAAACTTTCTCCTGGTAAACATTCATATTGCCAGAAAGCACTATTCTAGTTACTGTTGGAGAATTGTCACTAATGGTCATGCTTAGCTCTGCACCCTGTATATTACACGGTCAGCATGTCAGGAAAGATGTGCAGACTGGTGTAACAGTGATCAGCAAGACTGTTATGGATGCAACTGTTTTCTGAGTGGACTTAGAGCCTTCCCTTTTGTGGGTAGCCCATGTTAGAAACATACACAGCAGGGGAGTTCCAAAACTGATGAGACTCCTGAGTATTCATGAGACGCACCACAAGGCTCCTGCACCCTTGAGGTTACATAGGAGGTACATTTTTTACTGTTTGGGGACTCAGGCAATACATCTCCTTCTCAGTTGCCCACAGGCCTGTTTGGTCTTACATATTTTCATGAGTTGCCCATGCTCCTGAGAAACTGAAGTGATGCAGCTTTTCTTAAGGGTCTGGGAAGCAAGTAGAAGTCTTTAGCCATGTAACTACCTGTAACCCAAGTGACAGGGAACTTGCTAGTGGAATAGCTACCTTTCAGTCACTCAGACTCCTAAAAGCATCCCTCATGATGTCACTGGTTAATTAGGATGGACTTGGATTAAATATCTTCTTTAGTCTGATCATGCTTTCTCTACCTAAGGGGAAAAGGCATTCCCTTCTGTCTTTCCAGTGGCTTTGCGGATTGAACACTTGACCTGGTCATGATATGCTCCAGGTATTCTGTCCCAGAAGTAAGAAGGTAGTGAAATTAACTATCATTCTAAGGAAAACATGATAAAAAGAGATAATAGAATTATAAAAATATACCTAAATAATATTTATTATTTCTTTTTCAGGTAGGGCCTCACTCTAGACCAGACTGATCTGGAATTCACTACGTAGTCTCAGGGTGGCCTCAAACTCATAGTGATGCTCCTACCTCTGCTTTCTGAGTGCTGGGATTAAAGGCATATGATACTACACTTTGCTCTAAATGTTCCTTAAAAACCGATTAAATGTAAATCCTCATAACTTATATATATATATATATATATATATATATATATATATATACATATACATATATAAAACAATTTTCAACTTTCTAAATTAAAAAGGTGGTCAAAATTAACTTGTATAAATGAAATATGCCATTCAATAAAATCATAGACTTTACCAAAACTTTTCCCAAAGAACAGAAATAAAATGAGATTAGACAGATTTCCTGTAAAATAAATAGATGATGTAAACAACCCCATAAGCAAGCATGCATGTACACACACACACACACACACACCTCCTTTCAAGACACCAAACAGCACCAAACTCAAATATTTTTGTACATAATTATTTAGTAGATTGAAATAACTCCTGTATTTGCCAGTCACAATGAGATTGCTATTAAAAATGATTATTCTAGTCCTGTGTGTTAATAACCACAGTCCTCCAATGTCACTGGGTCTGTAAACCTGTATTACCTGTAAGGAGGAGGTTTGATAATATCTACTCAATTTCAGCATGTCCATAACTCTTATGCTGGAGGTGACTATATTTACATCACTGATAAACTGTCACCTTTCAGCCATGTATAATGCATGAAATATTGTTTTCAAATACCAAAACACAGAAAATAACCTAAATGTCCTTTTAGTATCTCTATGTATTATAGTCAGTTCACATATTGTTTTAGAATCATGCAAGAAATAAGTCATTATTGTAAACGTTGACACAAGAAATGCTGAGCATCAGATCCTAAACAGGTCAAGCCTATAACTACAGTATGAAACACTTTATATTTAAAGACAAATTTTCTATATATTTAGGACATGTGAAATCTCTAGGAAATAATGAAGACAAAGGTGAAAGTAAGTGTCAGTGAGTAGGATATTTTAAACTCATGACAAATGGTATATGCGTGTGTGTGTGTGTGTGTGTGTATGGTTATATTGTTTCAAATATTTCCAATTTTTTCTTAGTAGCCTTTGTGACTAAAATTTATATTACTTAACAATTAATACACTGTTAATAATTGATATACTATTTAAGCACATCTCAAAACATTATATAAAACATTCTTTCATTCTTAAAATTTCTTCCAAATTGTATACAAATTTGATTAGTTTTATCCTCTTTATTAAGAATGGAAGTTGATTTGTATTGTAAGTTAATATTTACAGAAAAGTCTTCACCTCTGTTAAATGTGCTGCAAGCCTGGCTGATTAAGCCTTCCAAATTTCTGTAACTGTAGAAAGATGTAGTGTTATAGCTTGGGAGTCAAATGGTCTTGGGTTTCCAGAGCCCCCTAAGTAGCCACTATTGACTATATCTCTGTGTTATATCACTGCAACTATTAAATAAATCATTTTGAATGTAGAAACATATAGCTAGTTAACACTAGCCCCAAGACCAAGAATGCACTTATGTTTTGAGGCCAAAACAGATTTTCCACCTTTTCAGTAATTATTTTTTCATAAATGTTCCTCCATGTATTTGTATAATCAATACTTTATTTTAAAAATATAGTCAATAAATATGATCAATATTGGTCCACCAAAGGTTAGCGGTAAGACCCTACTGCTGAAGACACCATATGTGGTTGACACGTAACATGGAGTGAGATGGCTGGAAGCTGGAAGAGAGTCAGTCCCCAGATAGTCAGTGTGTCTAGTGCCAGAAGGTGCTACATGGGCGACTGGGGGAAAATGACCAATATCTGTCCAAGCAACTCATAGTCTAACCTACTTAACAGCAAATAACCTGTTATGATGCTCACACAAGTGCACTAGTGGCACACAGCGATGGTGGGAAACCAACTACTCTTGATTTGGCTAACTGATCTGCTCAGTGGAACGGAACCCATAGCTGGAGCTGGGAAACAAGTCAAAACCATATCCAAACATGAGCCTGTTCTCCATTATCAAGCTACCACCAGTTGTGGGCTACAAGAGGTCCTACACCTATTAAATTCTCTATGAAAAAATAAGGGTTATCCCATTTATCTGGTGCTAATTTTACTCTCCATTGGAGAATATGCTTCTCTTTTTTAGATAGATGCAGATCCTAAGGAGAGAACCACCCCATCATACCTCAAAAGGGCCCTGGCTGAAACTAAGAAAAATTGGAGAAACAAGCAAGGGGGCTGTTTTCCTGATGAACCGGATACCAGCACAAGGGAGAAGGAGATCAGCACAGAGAAAAATCAACTCCTACCAAATCAGAGAACCACCCCATCATACCTCAGAACAGCCCCAGCTGAAACTAAGTATAATTGGTGAAACAAGCAAGGGTGCTGTTTTCTTGGTGAACCAGGTACCAACACAAGGGTGAAGAACATGGAGGAGGCTAACAATGGTACCAACTTGACTGTATTCACTGAGTACAAAACTAATTAATAAAAAAATATTTTAAAATATGACCAATATTATAATTTACCTTCATACTTCATGCATGTGAGAAATAAAAAGTATATTATTTTAAATATAGCAAAGTAAGGTAATTGAGATAAACAAAGTGATAGATTTCTGTGAACACATTGAAAAATGATTCCCTAAAAGAAGTGTGTGGATGATGAGCCTCAAAGTAACTTCACTGTATGCACGGTGTGGTGGTGCACGCCTTTAATCCCAGCACTCTGAAGGCAGAGGTAGGAGGATAGCCATGAGTTCGAGGCTACCCTGAGACTCCACAGTGAATCCCAGGTCAGCCTGGGCTAGAGTGAGACTCTAACTCAAAAAACAAAACAAACAAAAAAATAGCTTCACTGTGCAAGCTTCATTGGATGAATACTTCACACCCAATAGCGTAGGGTGCCGTTCAAGTTCTAAACCTTCAAGAGTATTCCCAGCAGTGCTTAAGATCATGCTGAAACACTTGAAGGAAAGAAAGAAAAATGGTTGAACTTGGAACAGATCATTCTCAGTGAAGTTACCCAATCACAGAAAAAAAATCGCCACATAGTCTCACTCATCTACAGCACCTAACCTGAATCTACCGAAGATACCTTACATACCCAGCAAGCATCTCCTAGACTAGACACTAGGATGGAAGGGGAGGGAGGGGAGGGCATCAAAGGGGTGGGAAACACAAATCTAGACCCAAACGGCAATGGTAGCATAATTTTCTACTTACTAAAAGACAGACCAAATGGCTGATCCTTCACCAGGCCCTTACAGGGAACACCTGAACCACAAGACACTGGAGAGGGTAAGATCAAGACTAACCTTAATCTTCTACATCTTCCCTCCCTCACTTCCCCTCTCCCTCTCTCTCTCTCTTTCTCTTATCTCTAACTCTTGTATATTAGTTATCTTTTTCCTCATTTTCTTAGTGGGCACTGACATGTAACTCCCAGAACCAGCATGGGGCTATCATCCACAATGAGCTTTTGATCAGAGAGACCTACAAGGTTTCCTAAAAGACAGACAGATTTCTGTCAGAGTACTTGATGACCCACCAAAGGCTAGTGGTAAGACCCTACTGCTGAAGACACCTTATGTGATTGACATGCAAATTAGAATGGCATGTCTGGAAGTTGGAAGAGAGTCAGTCTCCAGACAGTCAGCGCGTCTAGTGCCAGAAGGTGCTACATGGGCGACTGGGGGAAAATGACCAATATCTGTTGAAGCAACACATGGTCTAACCTACTTAGCAGCAAATAACTTGTTGTGATGCCCACAGAAGTGCAGTGGTGGCACACAGCGATGGTGGGGAACCAACTGCTCTCAATTCGGCTAACTGATCCCCTCACTGGTATGAGACCCATAGCTGGAGCTGGGAAACAAGTCAGAACCATATCCCACAACATAAGCCCACTCTCCAATATCAAGCTACCATCAATTGTGGGCTACAAGAAGGCCTACACCTATTAAATTCTGTATATAAAAAAAAAAAAGTTTATTTCATTTGTCCTGATGCTAACTTACTCTCCGTTGGAGAATCTGCTTCTCTTTTTCAGACAGATGTAGATCTAAGGAGAGAGCCACCCCAGCATACCTCAAAAGGGCCCCGGCTGAAACTAAGAAAAATTGGAGAAACAAGCAAGGGGGCTGTTTTCCTGATGAACTGGATACCAGCACAAGGGGGAAGGAGATCAGCACAGAGAAAAATCAACTCCTACCAAATCAGAGATCCAGAGCCTCAGAGGCCCCCAAACACCTCATCACTGAAGCAGACCAAAAATGAACCCAACATGGCTCAGGGAAATTTTGCGCAAGAGGGGGTGGAAAGAATGTCAGAGCCACATGTTGGGTCATGACATGCAGAGACGTTTAGCTTACCCATAACTGTGGGCTAACTCCACAATGCATGACCCATATACCTCAACAAGGAGGGGCCAAGGGGAGGGGGTAGGTCACGGATGAGCCTAATAATGGTTCCAAACTGACTCTATTTGCTGAATACAAAACTAACTAATAAAGAAAAAAAAAAAAGAAATGAAAGGATGAAAGAGGAAAGGGGGAAGGAAGGAAAGGAGGTAAGAAATGTAACAGGGAATGAGGAAAGGAATAAGAAGGATTGCAAGGCTGCTCATTCACCTTTCCAGCTTACTCTGTGTGTGTATGTGTGTGGGTGTCTGTGTGTAATAACACATGCACATGCGTGTTAATTTCATGGACAGATGACAACAACAAAGAGTGTCATTCCTGATGAGTTGCCCACCTTTTTATTTATTTATTTGAGACAAGGTGTCTTATTGGCCTGGAGAGCACCTAATTGGGCAGGACTGGCTGGCCCTTAAGTCCAAAATATCCAGCTATATCTGCCTACCCAGGATATGCTACTAAATCCTGATTTTTTTACATGACTTTTAGGATATGAACTTAGGTCCTCTTGCTTGCAAGATAAGCACTTTGCAAATTCTTTTCTCAGCTTTTTATTTTTGCTGAAGATTATCTACATGGGTACCTGCAATAATTAGTCTTGGAATTCTTAGTAACTTTTTATCCCTATTTTTAATAAGAACTATAAGATATAAATTACTACTTCCTGTGAAGGAAATTTGGACTCTCTAATTTTAGAAGCAATATGTCCCCTTAGTATAGCACGTTCAGCTTACAGGATTAGGAATTTGCTTCTGATGCTCAGCTGTGTTTGGGGTACTAGAAATCATTGCTCCTCTGTTTCTGCCCTTGTATTAAGGGTAAGGGTATACATAATCTAAAAATCATAAATTGAATGAAAGGACAAGGTATAGACTAAAATGGACTGCTTGCTAGAAGTCATAATTTTTAGGGGCTGAAGTGATAGCTAAGTTATAAAATGTCTTGGAAGCATAAAGACTTGGGTTTGACACTCAGTACCCATGTGTGGTAGTTTCAATGTAAATTATCCTCCGGGACTTAAGTGTTTATGATTAAGCTTCCTACTTTGTTCCCAGATGGTAGATCCTTGTTCGAGGTGATGTGTCACTGGAGGTGGCCATTGAGATTTTCCAGGCTACTTCACTCAGACTAATTTTTCCTTCTGCTGTGACATGATGCAATTACCCAGTTGCCTGCTTTGCCATGATTTCTTTGCCAAGGTGAAACTTCCCTTCACAACTGAAAGCCAAAATAATCTCTTTTCTCTCATAACCCACTTCTGCCTGGTTGTTTTTCCTAGTAATGCAAAAGTAACTGATACACCATGTAAAGTGTTGAGTGTGGAGTGTGGTAATCGCCTGCAGTCCCTGCACTGAAGCCATGGAGACAAAGTGTCCTGGGACTTCCTGACCAGCCCAGCAAATGTCGCCTAACTGAAACTTCCTGGTAAAGAGGAGAATGAAAGGAGTTGTATTGCATTCCTGAAGACAATGCCTGAAGCCCGAAGCTGTTTGCTGGCTTCTCCATGCATGCATACTCAGATGTACATGTTCTCACATACAGGTACTCTCATGTCCATGAATATATGCATACATATACATCATATATATACATATGTATATATATATATATACATATGTATATATATATATATATATATACACACACACACATATATGTATATATATATATTCATTTGCATGCAAAAAACCATAAGGTTAGTGCTCCTTTACTATGAATAACTCATGTTTCGGCGAATATTCCCCCAAATCTCTTTGATTTCTCAAGCAGGACATAGTCCTTTCATTGGATTGTTGGCCCCTTATCAACTCGGGTGCACAGATGCTTCTTTAGATCTCCCAGGACAATAAACACTGCTATTGGAAATGACACAACTGACTTATTGAAGTTTTCTACTGATTAAAAAAAAATAACAAAGATAGTCTTATATATCCCTTCTCCTTTTTCCTAGATTTTCTTTTTTCTTTCTTTCTTTCTTTCTTTTTTTTTTTTTTTTTTGATGTGTGGAAAGAGCTGTTGATTCTCAAAGAAAATTGTGTTCCCCATTCCCCAAACCCATAACACCACCCCATGCAAGAACAACAAACACATTGAAAACACAAATCTGCCAGTGGGATGCAGGAGTATGTTTCTCAGTTGATATAAAGAAAATAAATCACTGTTGTCTCCAGTTACCGAAATCATAATGGGTTGTACAAACTTGGCTCAAAAAAACCAAAAATCCTGTACTAGGTTTGAGGTCAAGAGAGGACAGATTTCCAAACCCTGATCCAGAGATAAACTTAACATGACAGTTGAAAGTCTTTGCAGAGCAGGCAGGTCTCGCTCTGATTTTGTAATGAACACAGAATGACTCAGAACACTGATTTACATGCCTATATGTTGTGCATAACAATAGTGCTACAGAAGTGTTAGGCATATTCTAAGAGACCTTCCTTGCGTGCACTTTAGGGAAGCAATTACTCTAGGTTAACACCCTCAAAAACTCTACCTAGCATTATAACGCTCTACTTTGCCTGTTTTTTTTTCCCCCTATGCATTGGAAGCACAAAGTAGATCAGTGTCAGGCTAGAATTTCAGTTCAATAGAATCAATGCTCTATTTCTGATGGAAACAGTGTCTCTGCGATGGCTTGAATGTTAAATGTCTTCCATAACATTGTTTGTCTGTAAGACTTATGCGTAATCCCCCGGTGGTTGGACTTTCTTGGTAAGTGGAGTGCTATTGGAGAAGAGAAAATGTGTCCCTGAGGGAAGGCCTTGAGGTTTATTATTACAGCCCATCACGTGTTCAGATTCGCTCACATTGGCAGCTTCATCCCGGGTGATGTGATAAGATGTGATACCCTAGATTTCTGCTCTGCCATGCTTTCTCCCCTATGATGAAACTTCCCCTAGAAGCTGTAAACCAAAATAATCCTGGTTTGTGTTTTGTCCAAGAAATAGCCTCCTTTGGAACAAATTACTCTATACAAGAAATGAAATGTGACAGAAGTCAATCTTGTTTCGTATTGTAGGAGAAACAAAGACAATTTCTAAACTTCACATGGATCTGAGCCAAAATATTTGCTAGTGTAATACTTGGGTAAGAGTTAATGATACCATTTCCATTTCCACTTTGAATTTTCTGGTCCTATGTGTCATGGCAAGACAAATAGTAAATTAGACTATAAATTCTATAGAGCCCACACAGCCTAATACAAGTCTAGCATATTTTTAAAGTCTTATGTCCTAGTAATAACAGTGTCTCATGTTAATTTGTTTTAACATGATATAGTAACTATGCAAATTTTGTTAACATGGAATATGATTCTTTTTCAAAAAAATAAAACCCTATCCTTTTGATTTTTCTATATGCTTTCTCTCATCTTATTCCTCCAACCTCTTTGCACTGTGAATGTACAAGTGAAATAGAAAATGTCATCCTCGCAAGAGGCACCCAGCAATTTCTTTCTTAAATGCTTTTATGCCTCTAGCATTCAACTACACACCACTAACCACTTGATGTCAGTAACTTTATGTATGTATCACAATATGTAAGAGCTAAGTACTCCATAATGTCAAAGATTTATGGAAGTAATATAGATGTAAAGTTTGAAATAATGGATCAAGTGTTTTTGCAGCATTTAGTTATGGACAAAAATCCAATGGACATTTATAAATATAGCTAAATTGTAAAGTTAAAATGCTTTTACTGTATTTTTTATAGTTCAACAGACACATTTTGTTATAAGTAGATATTATATCCTTTACAGGAGGACTATTACACATTGTTATTTATGATAATGAGTGCATATTCTGAATTATGAAACAGTTTTTATTATATAAAGTATATATTAAAATATGGTGAAAATAAAATTTTAAATATATAATACATTAAGACATTATACAGCTGGTGTTGAAATTACACATGGATACAAATGAAAACAGAAAATGGCATATAACATATAAACAAAGATTTCAGAAAATATTTTTCAAAAAGGTTTGACTTTTATGTGATTTTAGAACTTATATTGGCTCAGTCGGGAAAGATTGTGTTTTAGAAACAGCATAAAATATGATTGGGGACTGAATGCAGTCAGACTCAATTCATATGCAGACAGAAAAACTCAGCTTCAAGGTTAAGGATTTATTGTGAATAATCAAGACATTGAATTTCAGGTTTGCTCTAATATTGACAGTTATGAGTAAGGCATTACCTTTTGTGTTTTAATATCAATTGATTGTACTTATGATACAAATATGATTGTAAGTAAAAAACAATGAGAGTAATGATATTGACAAAGGTTTAAAGGTATATTGTATATTTTCATATATTATGACAGGTATATACTACTGTGCCCTCCTCCCAACTCCCATAACTCCAAGGGCCCTCCTCAGTGGAGGTATTGCCTCAGTCAGTTCCTGGGGGAATGGGGAATTGTGCCTCAGCAGGCTGTTACAATCTTTCTTTTAAGCAATAAGTAATTAATTAGCATGAAAGGCAATTTTATATTTTACCTAATAATTTAAGATGTCCAGCATATATTCAGATACAAGTGCTAATTTAACACTACTATCAAGGGATGGAGAGATGGCTCTCGGATTGGCCATGAGATCCACTCAGAGAAGGGAAGGAGAGAGAGAGAGAGAGAGAGAGAGAGAGAATGGGTGTATCTGGGCCTCTAATCAATGCAAATGAACTGCATCTAGCTTTAAATTGGTACTTGGGAATTGAACCCAAGTCATCAGGCTTTGCAAGCAAGCACTTTAACTGTTGATTCATGTCTCTATAGCCACTGGTTTTCTGTTTTTAGAGAGAGCAAGAGAAACAGACAGAGAGAGAGAGAGAGAATTGGCACACCAGAACCTTAGTGATTACAGACACTTTTGCCACCTAGCGGGTATGTGCGACTTTGTGCTTGCCTCACCTTTGCGTGTCTGGATTAAGTGAGATCTGGAGAGCCAAATAAGGGTCCTCAGGCTTCGCAGGGAAGTGTCTTAACCACTTTCTCCCCAGCCCTATCCATTGCTTTTATCTGAGACAATGTCTGACTCTGTGTCCTAGCCTGTTCTTGTTCTCACTACACAGTCTAGGTGGTCTCAGACATGCTGCCAAAGTCTCCAGAGTGTTAGGACAGTACTCATGTGTTACCTTGCCCAGCTCTCATGTCACTACATATAAATGTAAGGGGAGAGAAAGAATATCCAGACAGAAGAAAAAGGCACTAGGTTGTTTAGTTACATACAGTGAAACAAGCATGGATATTCCATAGCATATCTAATTAGAAATAAGAAAAAAATGAAAGGAGGTTTGAAGTATGTAAAATTTTGGAACATGACACACACATCAATGCATAAGTCAAACTTGAGGAAAAATAAATCACATAAAGGTGAAAAGAAATAAAAAAAAATGCAGCAAAATTAAAATTAAGGTATTTCACTGAAATAAAATCTAACATGTACAAAATTTTAGAAATTCTTCTGAGAAAAAGAAAGTCACACAAATCAGTGACTGCTAAGGCCTACTCACAGTTGAGCCCCACAGATCTTGCCTGATATTACCCCGGGAACTGAAGCATGGTTACGAGGACTCCATGTTGACCGGAAGCCCTCTTGTGATTCTTTTTATTCAGGTACTTTTTAGTTACTTTTTTCTTGAAGAAAATTATGAAATATTGGGCTGGAGGGATGGCTTAGCGGTTAAGGCGTTTGCCTGCAAAGCCAAAGGACCCATGTTCAATTCCCCAGGACCCATATAAGGTAGATGCACAAGTGGGCGCACGCATCTGGAGTTGGTTTGCAGTGGCTGGAGACCCTGGCGCACCCATTCTCTCCTCCCTCTCATTCTGTCAAATAAATAAAAAAAAATTAAAAAAAAAAAAAAAAAAGAAAATTATGAAATATTGACAGTGCATGCATGGCTACCTAAATGTTAAATCAATAGTCACTTGGGAATGATGAATAAAAATCATGAAGATTATAAAATAAAAATAATACTAATATGTTAACGAATTTTTGTAACTAAGTCTACTTAAACTTCCTATGACACTAGTTCAACCAAAAAAGGTGTTTCTCAACTCATATAGTTTTATCAGTACAAAAATATATTGATCCTTATACCTCAATGTACTTATTACAGAATGTCAAATACATTTTTCATCAGTTTTTGCATGTGTTTACCAAATGTTTCCTTTAGTTTTGAGTTATGTTTTATCACATTAGAAAAATGATAAAAGAGCCGGGCGTGGTGGCGCACGCCTTTAATCCCAGCACTCGGGAGGCAGAGGTAGGAGGATCGCCGTGAGTTCAAGGCCACCCTGAGACGACAGAGTGAATTCCAGGCCAGCCTGGACTAGTGTGAGACCCTACCTCAAAAAAAAAAAAAACCAAAAAATAAAAAATAAAATAAAATAAAATAAAATAAAATAGAAAAATGATAAAAGAAACCATTAGAAGAGGCCCACATGTTGATTACATTTGTGCACAACAGAGAAAAGGAGGAAGGAGGGAAAGGATAGAGGGAGGAAGGGAGGGGAAGTCAATGCAGAGATGGAGGAATGTCGCGGCAGAGACAGTTGGACATTATGAAATAGCCTTAGTGACTATGTTCAGGACTACGAAATTCTTTGCCTTGAGACACTTTAATTCATCAGTTGAGAATATAGAGCCGGGCGTGGTGGCGCACGCCTTTAATCCCAGCACTCGGGAGGCAGAGGTAGGAGGATCGCCGTGAGTTCGAGGCCACCCTGAGACTCCATAGTGAATTCCAGGTCAGCCTGGGCTAGAGTGAGACCCTACCTCGAAAAACCAAAAAAAAAAAAGAGAGAGAATATAGTGAATCATATTCAAAAAAAAAATACCTTACTCATTCTTCAACTAAAATACAAGATTTACACAGACAATTGCAAGGATCTTACCTGGGTGTCAAAGCCACTGGTAATTTTCATGATTAGAAAATAGAGTCAAGTTTGGAAACTGTGTATACAAAAATAGTGCTATGCAACATACATACTTTTATCTTCTTAATAGTTGACTACCATATGTCAACCACATGTATGAATGATAAATGCAAATGTTTATGGTTACACTTTTTCAGCTACAAACTTCCTATGCCTTCTCATTTTGGAAAGAATTACCAAGCAGGATGTGGTGGCGGACGCCTTTAATCCCAGCACTCGGGAGGCAGAGGTAGGAGGATCGCCATGAGTTCGAGGCCACCTTGAGACTACATAGTGAATAGTGAATTCTAGGTCAGCCTGGGCTAGAGTAAGACCCTACCTTGAAAAACCAAAAAAAAAAAAAAAAAAATTTCTGTTCATCAAAAGAAAAATTGGACTATGTGAATGTCTTTAGAGACAAGATGACCAGATTAACAGTATTCAGTTACAGTATGATAATGGACAAAATTCAAACTAGATGCACAAGACATATATATGTATATATTATTAATAAATGAAGATAGTAATATATATGTAGTTGCTTAAATTTAAATTATGCAGAATTTTTTTTCTTTTTTATTAAAAATTATTTTATTTTTATTTATTTATTAGAGAGAGAATGTGAGTGGATATACCAGGGCCTCTAGCCATTGCAAAGGAACTCCTTGTGTATCTGGCTGACATGGGTACTGGTGACTTGTACCTGAGTCCTTTGGTTTTGCAGGCAATGCCTTAACTGCTAAGCCATCTCTCCAGCCCATGCAGAATATTTTTAAGAAATGATGGAGTGTCAGATATTGCACAATTTAGTATGTAACTTTTCAAACAAATATATGCTAACCTTATTTATAATCAATAAACTAATACAAAATATAGAAAAATCTCCATGTACATATAATGAATTGAAATTTTATGGTGGGATTGTATCAACTATTTTTTTTAAATTTGTTTATTTTTATTTACTTATTTTGACAGTGACAGAGAGAGAAAGAGGCAGAGAGAGAGAAAGAATGGGCCAGCCAGGGCCTCCAGCCACTGCAAACAAACTCCAGACACGTGCGCCCCCTTGTGCATCTGACTAACATGGGTCCTGAGGAATTGAGCATCAAACCGGGGTCCTTAGGCTTCACAGGCAAGTGCTTAACCAGTAAGCCATCTCTCCAGCCCTGTAGCAACTAATTTTATTGAAAAAATTATTATAACTAATGATGCTCAAACAATATATTTAGAAGAAATTCCTTAATCTTTATTCTTACTTTACTTTAAGTCAATACTGAATATTTATTTTAATTAAAATTTTTATGCATAAAGTGCAATTTAATAAAATCTCTAGAGAAAAATAATTTTAATAAAAATAGATGTGTAAATAATTCTCATAAGGCACACATACACTAGGAGTTAGGAAGATTGGTTAGTGGATAAAACTTCTTGCAACACAAATCCTGAGTGTCTAACTTCTGACCCTGACCCCATATAAGTCAAAAGCCCTGCAAGGCTTCTTTAACCCCAGAACAGCAGTGGTGAGATGAGAAGAGGAGTCACAGAGACAGGAGACTTTCTCTGAAGCTCATGGACCACCTACCTTAAGAACATAGCGCTGAGCATTGAACAAGAGAGATCTTGCCTCGACCAAGGTGGAGGGAAGGATGGTCACCAGAAACTTGTTCTTCGAGCTCTACAGGTGTTCTGTACCATGTGCATTCGCACACACACGTACGTACACACACATACACACACCAATCATTTTTTAAATTATACAAAATTTATTTTGGTTTGACCAAAAAAACAATCTTTTAGTCTTTAAATTACATTGTAAAACCAGGAGTGATGGTGCAGTCTGTAATCATGGCACTCAGGGGGTTTAGAAAGACAGAAAATATATATTTTCATCTTTTCTGGGCTCAACTCTAACTCAGTGGAGGGGTGTGTGATGAAGTAGGTTAGTGTTAGGCTCCTTACATTGTGTGAACCATGCAAAGCAGTCCTATTCTGCCCATCACATAGATGGATAGATGATAGAAGATGATACATAGATGGTAGATAGATAGATAGATAGATAGATAGATAGATAGATAGATAGATAGATGATAGATAATAGATGATAGATAGATAGATGATAGATAGATAGATTGATAGATAGATAGATAAATAGATAGATGATAGATAGATAGATAGATAGATCGATGTATGATAGATGATAGATAGATAGATAGGTAGATAGATAGATAGATAGATAGATAGATAGATAGATAGATAGATAGATAGATAGATAGACTGACCAACAAATAGATAGATAGATGTATCTGTTTTGAGGGAATAAAAAAAGTACATATATGAGTATCTCAGATTGGTTTGTGTTGAATGCTATTTGTGAACACCCTGTAGATTAGGTGTAGCATCATTGATTTTTATCCAATTTGAATAATTTTGAAAATTCGTCTCATAGCATTCAAACCTAACTCAATACAACCTCTCTTTTGATGATTTCATATTGGAAATTGAAGTTTTATATCTCTCCCTCCAGAACGCAGTCTTAACTCATTTTCTTAAGAGTGACAGAACTAACACATGTGGAGATATCGCCTCACACCTGTTAGAATAGCAATTATAAAAAGCAAACACATAACAAGTGTTGACAAAAAATGCCTGAACATTAATGGAATATTAATTAGTATAACTATTATCAAAAGAAACATGGAGCAGGAAAAATAGTAGGATTATTGCATGATTATTATTATGTATTCCCGATGTATTATGTATTATCTTGATTCTGGCTATATTACCCAAAATAACTGAAATTTGAATCTCACATACACCTACAATTTTTTTTCAGCACAATTCGGACATCAAGATATGGGAAGAAAATTCAATGACCAATTTCTATATGAGTGTGTATGCTATATCATATATACCCACATAAAATTTTGTATCTTTGCACATACTTGTATAGACAACAATATATTTTTAATTTTTTCATTTATAGAAAGATAAATGAGGGACAGAGGGAATGGGCAAGGCAGGGCCTTCAGACACATGTGCCACTTTGTGCACCTGGCTTTATGTGGATATTAGAGAATTGAATCTGGGTCCTTTGGCTTCACGGGCAAGTGCCTTAACCACTGAGCCATCTCTTCCAGCCCTGACAACAATCTATTACTCATGAAGTAAAATAAAGTGTGGTATACAATGGACTATTAATCAGAAATAAAAATAGATATTTTGCTATTTGTGACATGACAAAACCTTGAATATTTTAGGCTAAGTGAAACGAACCAGGCAAGGAAAGTAATATGTAATCTTACTGAAGTGTCCATTCAGAAACAGAAAGATGTCAAATTCATAGTACAGTATAGAATAGCAGTTACCATGTGCTAATGTATTCAAAGAAAGGGAAGATATTTATTAAATTAAATAATCTTTCATTTCAGGTGAGTAACTACTGGAGATAAAATTAAACACATGAAAATTGTTAAATTATTTATTTATTTATTTGAAAATAGAAAGAGAAGAGATATGAGGCAGAGAGAGAGAAAGAAAGAGAGAATGGGTATGTGAGGGCCTCCAGCCACTACAAATGAACTCTAGATGCATGGACCACCTTGAGCATCTGTCTTTATGTGTGTAATGAGGAATTGAAACCAGGTTTGTAGGCTTTGCAGGCACGCACTTTAACTGCTGAGCCATTTATCCAGCACCACATGGCAATTTTGGCTGAGTATAATATCATGTACATTTGAAATGGCAGTAACTATTAACTGCTCTGACTGCACAAGTAGTACTTACATGAGGAGATGGATATGTTAAGCACATCTCACCTGACAGATGATATAGAAATGTACTTAGAAAACTTAACATGAGTAGCTAAAAGCTCTAATAATATAGCCAATAAAATATCATTCAATATTTATTCACATGCATGCACATGTTATATTCATCATGCAAGCATGAACACAATCTTTAACACTTAGAACCTCTTTTGTTGAATACAGTATTTACCAAATGCTTATATTAGAAAACCTATTTCAGTTTTCCTATATTTTTATGCACAATGTATCGTATACAATTTATAAAAAACCATTTCTCCACCAAGTTCGAGCAATCACATATAACTATAGTGTGAATGATTGCTGATAAATGGATTTATTTCTTTTGGTGAGGGGGGGATTCAGATGAATGGGTTTATTTTGCTTTTCTGGGAGGGGTATTATTGACAGGACATCTTCCCCTGTAGCTCAGGATGGCTTTCAAATGACCATGCTGTACCATGGCAATCCTCCTATATCAGCCTTCTAAGTGCTAGTATTGAAGGTACAGGCTACCATTTTGGGCTCTTAAATAGTGACATTGGGCTGTGTACTTAATGTACGCTAAGGGATATAGTATTTATTTCATTCCATATGTAGAGGGTGCAAGGGAAGCCTTGTATTCTGTGAATACACACAACTCACAAATCATATGGATGATACAGGATGGGATTTACAAGGTACATTGTTTTCATGTTTATTCATTTGTGTGTGAGAGAGAGACAGAGAGAGAGAATGAGCAGCACAGAGCTTCTTGCTGTTGCAAACAGATTTCACACACATGTGCCATGTGGTAGTTTGCATAGATGACCCCCAATATATTTAGTGTTTTATTACAGTTTGTAAGTTAGACCTGCAGCCACCTGGCTGGAGGAGGTGTCACTGGGTGGATCTTAGGGTCCAGCCCTAAGGTGTGGGAGTGAACTTGAAATTCAAATATAAAGAAATGCAAAGTGATTAGTTGGGGTTCCTGAAGTGTGCTGTGTGGTGTGGCTTGTGGCCTTTTCTTTCTCTTTGCCAGATCTTTTCAGGAGTGGGTCAACTTCTGCCATTATGGGACTCCCTCCTCATCTGTAAACTTCAATAAATCCCTTCCTCCATAACTGGGCCTGGTTTGGAAGTTCATCCCAGCGAACCTGACGCTGTCTGCTACATGCTATTTTGTGCTGCTGGTTTTACATGGGTACTGGGAAATCAAACTGGGCAGTCAGGTTTTGCAAGCAATCACCTCTAACAGCTAAACCTCCTGTCCATCCCCTAATAAATTACATTCTTATTTTGATGTCACTGAAGTTCAATTTTTGCTTTGTAAACTTTGAGTTGCTCTTGTAAAGAGAGCAAAATGTTATATTTCTCTACATTTCTAGCCTAGAGAAATACAGAAGTCAGGAGGCTCTGTTTTTGGCAGACAAACAGGAGGCTCTGGTAAAAGCTGGTAAACAAGAGGCTCTGATGGGATGAATAGCATTTCCTAGGGCCTGCATTGTTGAGAAAATTTCTTAAGATAAGCCGGGCTCCTGGTCACAGGCCTACCCAGCACTGTAATTGACCAATAGACCTTTAAAAAAAAAACATTTATGACTGTAACTATCACATGTAAATTGTGATTTATGGCTTAATTCCCATCCTGTTTCTTTTTAATAAAAACTGACACTCTGAACAGTGCAGGGTTTCACTCAAAATCTGAAATGGAGTCCTGGTATACCAGACCATCTTTTCTTCCTTTTCTATCTTTTTTTTTTTTTAACCCAATAAAACTTTGCCTCACATTCCATGAGTCTACGGTCTTCCTTATGCAACACCAGACCCCATAACACTCTGATATTCTGTCCATATTTTCAGGCACCCAATTGGGAAATAAAAGACTCCCTTGGGAAAGGAGAGCTCCAAATACAGCTTGGTGGTGTAGTGCACGCCAGCACTTGGGAGGCTGAGATTGAAGGATTAGTGTGAGTTCAAAGCCAACCTAGGCTACAGAGTGAGTTCAGGTCAGCCTGGGCTACAATGAGATGTTACTGCAAATGAATAAATAGAAATAAAGAAAGAGATAAACAGGGAGAAAGAAAGAAAGAAAGGAAGGAAGAAAGAAAGAGAGAGAGAGAGAAAGAAAGAAAGAAAGAAAGAAAGAAAGAAAGAAAGAAAGAAGGAAGAAGAGAGAGAGAGAAAGAAAAGAAGAGCTCCAATTCAATTACAGCTTCATATTTCTGGATTCCCCTCTTGTATCAGACCTTAGGTACTACCATGCAGTCCTTTAAAAATTCATGCCCCGAGAACAACAAACTACTTTATATTCTGATTCTAGTTGTGAGTTGAGGAGGGATCATGTTTCCATAACCTTTCAAATGGCACTCAGATAATCTGCTTCTGTTCTGCTTCTGTGATTGTTAAACACCTATGTTTGGGAGAGTACTCTCAGGCAGTGCATTATATCAGTTTGTTTACATGAAATCTTTTACCAGATGTTTCCTCAATAATAAATAGCATTTCTGATAAGTTAAGCGGACACTTGATTCAGACAAAACTGCTTAGGTTTTGCATCATATTTTAAACTAAGAAAAGAGTAAGTCCCACATATATTGGGAGTTAAACTTTAGGTTGCTATAGATTTAGGACGAAGTGTTCCCTGGTAAATAATGAACAACTTTGTATGGATACCTAAGAGAGACTGATAAGCAGCAAAATGCAATCACAAAGTCAATACTACAATGAGCACAGTTAATTTACCATCCCCTCATTTTTGTGAGAACTTCTTGCAGTTAGGTATCATGCAATTATTACCTTGCAGAATTAATGTAAATTTACTTTTAGTTACCTGTACTAGCATATATTTTTAAAAAATCATACAAATCTATAAAACATTGCCTATCCTCTTATAAACAAAACTTTTGCTTCACTTGCATTTAAAAGTAACCTATTTTTTTGCTGGAGATATGGCTTAGTGGTTAAGGTACTTGACGGCAAGGCCAAAAAACTGTTTGGTTCAATTCCCCAGTACCAACATTAAGCCAGATACACAAAGTGGTGCATGTGTCTGGAGTTCATTTGCAGTGTCTAGAGGCCCTGGTGCACCCATTCACTCTCTATCTACTTCTTTTCTCTTTCAAATAAATGAGTAAATAAATAAAATAAGCATTTCAAAAAATGTGCTCTGTTCTATGGGCTGGAGAGATGGCTCAGTGGTAAAGGATGATGACCTGGGTTCAATTCCCCAACACCCCTATAAAACCAGATGTACTAAGTGGCACGTGTGTCTGTGGTTTGTTTTCAGTAACAGGAAGTCCTGGTGCACCCATACTCGCTCTCTTTGTCTGCCTCTTTATCTCTCTTATACAAATTCATAAATAATAAAAATGAATGATGAAAAGCCAGGCATGGTGGTGCATACCTTTAATCCCAGCACTTGGGAGACAGAGGTAGGATTGCCATGAGTTTGAGGCTACCTTGAGACGACATAGTGAATTCCTGGTCAGCCTGAGTTAGAAAGAAATCCTGCTTCAAAAAACCAAAATCAAAAAATAAGTACCTAAATTAAGTTAAATATTAAAAAAATAAAGATAAAAGTGATCTATTGTAGAAAAAAGATATAGTCATATTCATTTCAATGTTTTCTACTGATGTGTATACATTGATGTTAACAGAAACTATGATATATTACTGAAGAATTAATCTCTTAATAACTAAAATAAAGCTAAGAAATTAAAGATACAAGTTCATATAAGAGATAAAACACATGAATTATTCTAAACTTATAAGTCCAGTTATGTTTTCTTGAATAGGTTGTAAAGTATGTCCACAGTACCTTTTTGTTTCAATGGCGACAGGCTGCACTAGCTCTGTGGTTATGTCACAGGGAGTCTTTAGATCCAAAATCTTAGATTTAATTATCCTCACAGAATCAGACTTCAAGAACTGATTTCAAGTTACATTTTTACAAATGTATCCATCTACTGTATCATATTCTATGGTATGATTTTGGATTTGTAAAAGGGTTTGAAAACATGTAAAACAGAGAATCCAAGAATAAGAAGGATGCAAGGTGTTTTCAGATTTTAGTATCATGAAGCCCATTTTCTATTAAATATGTCTGTACTTTTGTTTTTTGTTTTGGCTTAGTCTTTCATGCCATGATAATCTAAAATAGTAAAACATGGTAATGTAATCAATGTAATAAATAATTTCAAATACTTACTGTAATAAGATTTTATTAATCCTTCAATGTCTAAGCCTCTTGGTTATCTCTCTAGACTGGAGGTGTATAGAACCACTGCTGGATTTAGTAGCAAATGGTAACTATTTTTCTGGAGCTTTTTTTTTTCTTTTCTTTCTTTCTTTCTTCTTCTTTTTTTCTTTTTTCTGTTTTTCCAACTTGAGGTAGAGTCTAGCTCTAGCCCAGGTTGACCTGGAATTCACTGTGTAGTCTCAGGGCCTCGACTTGTAGCGATCCTCCTACCTCTTTTTCTTCTGGAAAGACACGTAACATTGCTGGGCTTGGTGGCGCACACCTTTAATCCCAGCACTTGGGAGGCAGAGGTAGGAGGATCGCCGTAGTTCGAGGCCACCCTGAGACTCCATAGTGAATTCCAGGTCAGCCTGGGATAGCGTGAGACCCTACCTCGGAAAAAAAAAAGAAGACATATACAATGAGATGCACTTTTTTCGTTCTTTTATCCTTCCAAGTTGTGAGGATGTGTTCTGTGCATAAGTCACAGGCGCTCACTCTTGAGAGTAAGGGTTCACAGTTTTTACCCAGAGATACGGAGCTGGTGCGCTATAATTTCCCGAAGTGAGGCCAGGCGCTTCCACATAGAGTTGAGTAGAGATGTCACCTATTTTTTTGTAGTCATATTTTCTGGAGACACAGGAAGTTTTGTGGAAATGATGCCAGCAACCACGCCCTGTCAGACACTGCAATGCGTTTTTCCCAACTATACTGTTACATTCTTTTTCTTAATTCTTTTGTTATTTCTGTGTTTCAGTGTTAACTTTCTTGGGGAAGACATGAACAAATGTTTATACACCATAGCTGGGCCACTAACAATAGACAAAAATATTAGTTCAACTCTACTCCACCTTAGTGAACCTTTAAGTTTTTGTGGTTACTTGAAATAGACAAAAGAAATAATTTCACCTTAATCTAGTTTAATGAACGATTGAGTTCATTGGTGTTACTTACAGTAGACGGAGGATGTAATTCCACTCAAGTCTAGCTTCATGAACCCCTGAGTTTATTGGGGTTACTTACAAAACGCAGGATGACTCAAATGCTACTGCCTCACTAGGAAGCACATCCCAGAATAGGCTTTAATGCACAGAAGGTGCATTTCAGAGTTTCACTTCCCCAGCATGTAGCGAGTTTGCCTGTTGGGGGCATCTTTTTTCCCTCCAATTGTTACTCCTTATATCAATCGCCTTGAGGAGGGCCCTTGTGAGTCCCGTACGCTTCGGGTGCCCCCTGAGACTGGGGAGGTGTTCCCAAGCTGAGCCTGTTTTAAGTCCTCACCTCAACCGCGCACTTCACATTCTCTCAGAACGTCCTGCGTCTCAATGAGCATCTGTTTTCATTTGGAACTTCCTTAGTAGCTTTCCTACACGGTGGAATGTTTCAATTTGGATGAGATGGCTTTAGAACACATGGCATGGATTCTAGAATCAACCGATTTACCTATGCCTAATTTATTTTTCCTCTAAAAATTTGCATTTGACTACGAATGTTTGGCAATAAAAATCATGATTCAGTACTTTCTCCATATGTCTTCAAAAAAAAACCTACGATATCCTGAAAATATTGTACAAAAGAAGCTAAAGGAAGCATCGTTTGTTATTGCTCCCTTCTATAATTATAGATATAAAATTTTAAAAATCTCAAGGCTGTCATTTCACTCCTTGAAGACATTAAAACAGTGATGAAATACTTTCCTAATATGAATAAACCATCATTAGTGGGTCCTATGTAATGAGTGACACCAGCTGATCAAATGAGACGTTTCATTATTAAAATTGCAAACTCATAATTTCAGTTTTTAAGAAGCCCTTCACTACTGTCAACATGGTCTCCAAGGATATTCTTCTAAACATGATATGTTTGCATGTTTGAGAACAGGACTAGTCAGTCTGATCATATGCTCTGTGGTTAGACTCCCCTGCTGCTGATCTACTCCTATGACAATGTCAACAGACCACTAATGGTCTACTTTGATGAATTCACTAACTTTTGTTAAATAAATTTAATTAATGTACGAAGGGTATATGTCCTAGATATTGGAAACAACACACTAGATGAACTGACAGAATATTATGAAATATTTAAATAGAATATAATATTAAAAACACTTTGTTATCATCTGTTATTCAGGACCTACTATGAAGCCATCAATTATGCATACTCTCTTCAATACATAATTTTGACTTTTGTATAAAAATAATACTTTAATGTTAACATATACAAAATAATAAACTACTTTAGGAAATTTTGTCAGCACAAACATGCCAGGACTATAATTGAGTTTCTACTAAAATGCTGTTTTAGCAATACATACCTGCATAGTTTTTCAGAAGAATTTGTTCACTTTCGTTGCAGCCTTGAAAAGTAGTTAAGAAGATCAGTAATGCAATTTAACTAATGACAAATTTCAGATTGAGAGTGAAACAACTAAGTTTCTGAAAATACTATTTTTAACTTTTCATTATTTTTAAATTACAAATATTAATACACTTTGGATATCAAAGTTGCTGCATTTAGCTTCCTTAAGAAATATTTCCTAGACACAAAGGCGACATACCACTGATGACCTTACAGCAGCTGATGCTACTACCTACACAAGACCTGCATAATGACAAAAGATAAAGGATGACATTGAAATAAAAGAGAGATAGTTGGAAAGAAGAAGGAATTCAGTGGAAGAGATAGAGGAGGGCTAAAAGGGAGGAAAATGTGAGGGGATTATGATCATTGAATTATCATATTTCTATTTATTTATTTATAATTATTTAGATCTATGGAATTTATAAACAAAACTTTAAAAAAGAGTGTGCAAATGAAGTATTATGTTATAGATCATGTACATTTTAACTAATGTGTCAGTAAAATGAACAGGCACAAATAAGTTTTCTAATATTTCTATCTTGAATTACTTGAAAAACAATGATACCTAATAATTCTCTATGCTTACAAAAAAATAAATAAATAAATGATTTACTGTGACTCCTGAGTACATGCACACAACATCATGTGTTTTGCTATTTTTATTTATCCTTTTATTCTTCCCGACATTTTTATATCTTTCAAGACACAAGTATTGTCATATAACATGAATGTTTGCTTGTCTCCAATGTTGTGTTGTTTTTCTATAAATGTAGCATATACATATTTTAAAACATAAGGAAAAATATTCATTTATGAACTGAGATTAAATATAGGATACAAATGAAATTGTTTGTTCCTAAACATTTTTAATTCTTTTTTTTTTTTGTTTTTTTGGTTTTTTTTTTTTTTGAGGTAAGGTCTCACTCTAGCGCAGGCTGACCTGGAATTCTCAGGGTAGCCTGGAATTTACAGAAATCCTTCTTCCTGTGACTCCCAAGTGCTGGGATTAAAAGTGTGAGCCACTACACCTGGCTAAAATTTTTAACTTTTTATAATTTCTTATAGTTAAATAAGAGTTTGCACCCAATTCCTTGAGCCTGCAAGATAATGTTTTGATGTTCTGATAGCTTCTTTTAATACCCTAAATGAAGACGTTAATTTGCAAGTAGCTACAAATGAGTCATATCCATGGGTCATAGACAACTGATTTTGAGACAAACATCAGTTGAAGCACATTAATAAATATTCCTAGACTTACATGACAGACCATTATGTTCATACATAACTGACTCTGAAGCATGTGTGTGAAGAGCTGGGAGATGACTGTGGGAAAAATTTCATTATTCCAGCCATAATGAAATATCTTTATGGCAAAATATTATTATTGGTGACATGTAACAACTTATTTCTTTACCTGTGTCTGTTATTTTGAAGTTATTGGATTTGTTGAATATTATTTCAGCACATATATCATGTAAATAGTATATTATTTTAGAATAGTTTGTTGAGTGGGATGCTTCTTATCTGTGATGATAAGTAGTGAGAACTATTCTGTAATAACGAGCCCTTATTTAAAAGCCATATTAAATTCTGAGCGGACTACTGTATGGGTAGGATGTTAGACTGGAGACATATTTACTATCTAATAATAAAATTTGCTTTAGAATGACTGTCTTCTATAGACATGACCTTATTTTACCTGACATTTTATTAGAATCAAATTAACATCCATCACTTAAATGTTTGTAATTATCTATTATCTGTCTCTGAAATTTAACATTTGTTAAACAGCATCTAAGAAATGACACTCTGAAAAAAGGCAAGCAATAAATGCAACCCTGAAAATAGCAGGTTTATAAATGTATGGTGACAAGGTTTATTAATCACTGCAATGAAATTAACAGTGCATAGTTAAGATGAAACCATTCAGTTGATGGGCTAGAAGAATATCACAGGGACCTTTAAATCTATTAATGTGATCCAATATAAATCCAGTTTTAAACTTTTAAATAATTATGAGGCATAGTAAATTTCACCCTATGCGAAAAAAGTCTTTTGAATATGGATTTATTGCTTTTTCTAATAAATCCAAATAATGGCTTTGAAGAACTACACAATGACTATCTAAAATAGTCATGAATATCATAATTAAACAAATAAACCAAGATAGTGCAACATTCATGAGATTATGAAATTATAATTCAGATGGCCTGAGAGAGTGCTTGGTTATTCTTGAAATGTAATATACAAATTATCTAAAAAGACTAAAGAGATCACTATTTATAGAAAGCATCACAGGAATAAGTTATATTTAAACAGATTATATCAGTAAGTTTATCTTATTAACCTTAGTAATTTTCAGGGACCTAATTGCAATGATTTTATGGTTTCTCTTTCTCATGCCGTTACTCCATAGTTACTAATTGATAAAGCAGTATTTAAAGCAATATTTTTCTTTCTGCCATATAAGCAGTGTATTCCAAGTTTTAAAATTTATATTGTTGACATTAAGAAGTTAACATTATAATGTTTATGAAATCAAACAATATCATAAATATACCAATAATATTTATGTTAATAACTTAATTTTAAATAATTTTGATTTAAATAAGCTCTTTACTTAATAAGTTTTATTCATTTTCAAATAGCTGAAGTGAAATCATCCTAACAGAACATTTACTCCTTAAGGAAAAGTTTGAAGGGATACAAGCATAGGGAAATAGTTTAGTCCCCAGGGAGGCTGCTTGGCTGGGGCCGTAAACGTGTTCCTTTCCTCACAGTGCTTTGGAGCAACTTGTTAGCCTGGGCCGCCCACTGTCACCAATCTTCTCATATACTCCACTCCCAGCAACGAACTGTGATTCTTCTCCCATAGCATCAATGTGAAGTTAAGGCAAACAGTGCCCTTAAGTGAACTTTTAGGGATAAACCCCTTTACCATGTTATGCTTATGTATAACTGGGTGTACATAGATTAAAATCCCATTATCAAGGGAAGAAACATGCAGTGTAGAGAGAAAGTTATATAACCAAAAACTGTCAATCAGGTGAGAGGACCAACCATAGCACACCACTGGCCCATCTTCCCCCAAAATTCCCATAGACAGGCGCTCCACACCATTTCCTGGTGCCTCTGAGTGCTTTAAACTGAGGTGGTCAACTACTCCCGTTGTCAGGGCATCTATACTTGTACTAATGTTGGACTTTTTTTTTTTTTTTTCTTTTTTGATTTTTCGCAGTAGGGTCTTGCTCTAGCCCAGGCTGACCTGAAATTCACTATGTAGTCTCAGGCTGGCCTACAACTCACAGCAATCCTCCTACTTCTTCCTCCAGGGTGCTGGGATTAAGGGTATTTGCCACCAAGCCTTGCCGGAATCTTAACCAAGTCTCTTGCTGCTTCTCTATTTTTGGGCTCCTTTCTTCATTTCCTTCACTAAGTTGCCACAAGCTGAGAAATACCCAAAGATCACTAATAAAAAAGAAATTCTACTTGTTTTTACAAGCTACTCTCTTTAAATATTTCCTTAAATTTTCCAAGTTCCTGAAAAACAAAATTTTCTTAAAAATTTAAAATAAATTAAAATTATCTGAGAAGCTTTCAATTCACTTGATAATTTGAATTTAGTTAGCATCATTTACTCATATCTATGATAAATTTGACAGAATCCTATCTTCTTAGATTCTATAAGAATGTATTTAAATTAACTTAGATTTGAGAATAATTTAAGTTTAATATAAAAATTTCAAAGAGAATAGACTATCTATATGTGTGTGTGTGTGTGTGTGTGTGTGTGTGTGTGTATCCTCAAAATAAAATAATCATTTTTTTCTTTCTATATTATATTCACTGGAAATGAATCATTAAGCCAAGCCACCATCTAGGAGAGAAACTAGATACAGTCTTCAAAAGGGGTAATGGAATTTTAATAGAAACTATTAAAATCAGCAGAGTGGGGACAAGGGATATTGCTGAGATGGTAGAATACTTGCTTAGCATGCAGAAAGCCTCAGATCGAAAGTCCAGGGCATGCCTGTGATTCCAGATCTCTGGAGATGGAGGCTAGAGGATTAGAAGTTCAAGCCATCTTCGCCAACATAGTGAGGTCAAGGCAAACCTATGTGAGACGCTGTCATAAACAAAAACAAACGAACAGGCAGGCAGACAAAATGGAGTAGTTAGGTCATGTCCTATGGGTTATCATTTTTTAAATTGTATTCACTTATTAATTTTGAACTTTAATATATGAACATATTGTAATTTGATTGTGTTTATATCCCATTATCCTCCTCCCCAGTCTCCAGCATTTGTCTCCCCCTCTATTTTAATAATTCTACTGATTTGTAAGGGAGAGAGACTATGAATGTGCCGGGCCTCATGCAACTGCAAATGAACTCCCGACACATGCACCATTTTGTGCATCTGCCTTTAGTGGGTACTAGGGAATCAAACCCAGGACATCGGGCTTTTCAAGCAAGGACTTTAACTGCTGTTCCAACTCTCCAACCCAAGAGATCTTCGTCTTTTAAGGAAGCCCTTCATGGGTTTTGTTTGCTCATTTGTTTTGTCCTCCTCCACCTTTCTTGGCAAAACATTGACAGGTTCAGAACTTTGCTGATCCCGAGTGCACATTGGTATCCCCTGAGAGGTTGTAAAAGCTCCACTCAGTTCCTATCAGAAGGACATTTGAAGCGAAGAACACCTATGCACACATCGTGACTTTCACATTCTTTCAGCCTCTTCTTCTGCAATGCTTCCTGGCTCCGTGGGGTGTATTATAAATCTCCTCCAGCGTTGTTAGTAGCCTCTAATTTGAAGCTTTGATGGCCTTTAAATCTTCTCAGTGTCTGCCATCATCTCCATAGAGAATGCCCTTTTATTCATTCTGCCATTTTCTCTGCAATGTTCCTTGAGCGCTGATAGATGGGACAGAATTTATTCCTTGAGTGCTAAGCACTGGGCTTTCTCTTGTCACTTGAAGTTATTTATCTTTTTCCTTTAATGCTAACATTATAGTATTGAAGTTCTTTTTAAAAAACGTATTTTATTTTTATATATTTATGTACGAGAGAGAGAGAGAGAGAATGGACACACTAGGGCCTCCAGCAAGTGCAAATGAACTCTAGATGCATGTACCACCTTGTGCATTTGGCTTACCTGGGTTCTGAGGAATTGAACCTGGGTCCTTTGGCTTTGCAGGCAAGCGCCTTAACCAATAAGCCATCTTTCCAGCCCTGAAGTTCTTCTTTAGAAAGGTTTGTATCATCTTAGTATTCACAAAGACATTCAATTATTTTATAATGTTCAACTATCAATATTTTATATTGATATGGATTTGTGAATATTTATATTTGTTATTATCTCATGAATTATTCTGCTGAGCATTATCCAGCCTTTGCTCTTTTAGAGGACTGATCACCCCTGACATACCTTCACCACCTCCTTTCACTAACAGATGCTCCAAGTCCACTTTTAGGTTTCCAGATCCACATTATATTTAACTATTTACACAAGAGTTCTGACTCTTTAAAAATATTTTTATTTGAGACAGAGAGTGAATATGTACATGCCAGGGCCACTTACCACTGCAAACAAACTCCAGACATATGTACCACTTTGTGCATCTGGCCCTACATGGGTACTAGTGAATTGAACTTGAGCCATCAGGCTTTATAAGAAAGTACCTTTAACCTCTGAGCAATCTGCCCAGCCCAAGTAGTTCTGACTCTTTTGTTAGAGAGTATTTTTTAGGAAAAAGATTTTGATACTGTGAATGCACATTGCATCTTGTGGGTTAGTGTTTCTAGGGCTTCTCAGGAAATAAGTAATGAACCCATTTCTTGTCTCTACAAACACAATACATATTTTTGTGACACACACACATGTATATAATGTTAATTTTCTCAAAACATAGTCATGTGATCTTCAATTCATTTACATTCCAATTCCTATGTAAGGAGACTTAATGTGGTAATACCAACTTGGGAATTAGTGATTTGTCAGTCAGTATTTGTGTTAAAATAAATATTAATATCTCACACTTAAATCTGAAAAATTCATCATAGCCTTTCCTATTGTTTATTTGTAGCTTCCTTGGTTTTTAGAAACATGAATGTCATCATCTATAATTCATTCATGGATTAAGTACAAAGTGGTTTATGAAGTTAATTACATATTCAACATCGATATACATGTAAAATGCAAACCATATGAGAAATGAAAATTGACAGCTAAGCAGAAGCATTCTCTTATATGTGCCGGCCTGCGGCACAAAAGATCGAAACGGGCCTCGAAGGAGGGAGTGGGAATGAACCTGAGACAAGAACACAAGAATGGAGCCAAGACAAGTTCTGATCAAGGCTCAGCTTTATTCAGGCGGATACAAGCTTATATACAGAAGACAAAACTTTCTGGATAATGCCTACGTGCTTAAGGTCAGCTTCACCATGGCCATACGGTAATGCCTCTTCCTGTTGCTCACCCCACCTAGGCGGTATGTTAAATAACGCCATTGTAACTGGCGCCATCTCACCTGGGCTGTAGGATAAGGCCTTTGTGTTAAGGGATTAGAGACCACCTGCAGCTCCCAAAGTCAAAGAGCAGCTGCAGCTCCCAACACTTATATAGTTTCTACTTCCCTCCCTCTCTGTTTTTCTACCCCTCCTCCCTTCTTTCCTTCCTTTTCAGCATCACAGGTGTAAGGCAAAGGAGTGTTCTCTCACTTCTATAATCTTTCTAGGGTGTAGGTTAGGGGATTTAAAATCACTGAGATGAACTATTGGAAAAGTAGAAGAATTGAACAAGAAGATGGGTTATTTTGATTAGGTCATTTGTTTTTGGCAATCCAAGTTAGGTCCTTCTTGGAGTCTTGCAGACTTTGGGAAACAAGAGACGCATTACCTTGATAACTGTGTTTCAAACAAAGAGCTCCCAGATATTTGAAACCAACATCTCTGGATTTAAGAAGATTCTCATCAGGAAGAGCAAGGAAGTAATCCATAATATTCAGATTATAGAAAGTAAATGTTATCACAAAAAAAAAAAATGGAGAAGGGTTGGTGACATGTAGTCTGAAAATAGACTTCCTAAAATTTAATCTAGCTTGGGGAAAGGCCTGAGTCTTTTAGAGTGCTGGCATTCCTGAACTCTGAGCCAAGCAGAGGTAACTCCCATATGTCTGCAATTTCTCCCAAAGGTTACACTCCCCCTCCAGCTCGCCACTGCTCTTCAGCAATCTCTGACATCCCCGCTGAACCTTGCATGATCACATGGTAGTCTATATGATTTCACTTCCGGTCCTGTTTGCTTTGCAAGCGCATTTGTTTCCTGTATAACGTGAGTGATCACAGGGCTTCATGGAAAGACTTAAATCAATTGTTTCCCTATTTGCTGGGGAAGGAGATATGTTCTTTATAGGCATCTATGTTAGTGAGCTGAAAGCAGAAATAACAACAGCTTATGACTCTAATTACATTGAAATGCACTTCTCTGAAATTATTGTCTCCTTATCATATAAGGTGACTAGCACCAGTGCTTAGATGTATTTATTAAGCTGATTTATTTATACACTGGAAAGTTTGTTGTAACAGACTTTGTAAACAGACTAAAAGTAGGCACTTTTCATCATATAAATGTGTGTACTGAGGCAAAGATGGCGTAAGTGCTTTCTTTAACAGCATACGTCTAATTTATGGCTATAGCCTTTTACTTCACAATGTAGGTCTCACTCCTCTCCATCATATAGTCACTAATATTGGTAATTCATTTTTTTCAAAATGTTTATACATTCCACTTACCACTCTTAAGTTTTGAATGCATTCAGCAAAGAGAGCAAGCATAATACTGCTTTACCAGGAAGCAGACAACTAACTATATAGGCACAGAAAGATGTCCTTCAGTAGGAATATAATTTTTCATTCTTATATAAGTAAGTGAATAACATTTTTCTGTTTTGTATCTGCCAAAAATCTTAATTGTTTCTGATTTCCATAAGCATTTATTGATCCAGTTACGGATTAAAATTATTTCACATGGTAAACAACTTAATTATACAAAATTTGAATTATGTCCTACCAAATGCCTTCACTATTTTCCTCCACTATACATACATTCACATACTTATTCACCAATTCATGGTAAAAAGATAGAATATTATATGTTCTTTTATTAGAACATAAATAAATGAAGGGCTGACAAGATAGTTTAGTGGTTAAAAGTACTTGCTTATAAAGCCTGCCTCCCTGGGTGCAGTTCTCCAGTGCCCATGAACTGTAGCCAGCTACAGCATCTGGAGTTCATTACCAGTAGCAAGAGGCCCTGGTATACCCATTCTCTCTTTCTCTCGTTATCTCTCTCTCTCTCCCTCACAAATAAATAAAGCAAATACTTTAAAATGCAAATCAAAATCCATGATATGTAGAAAGTCAATGTACATTTTGTGATTAAATAAAACACTATTTGAAAAATGTGAATGTGCCTAATTCATGACTTCATATTTATAACCCCACCTATTTCACTTATTAAATCCACCAATGATTAACATTTTGTTATATGTTATTATGTAAAAAAATATTCACACAGTCATTATGAAATTTCTAGTGAAATATGTATAAATATAAATATTTATTGTTTTGTTTAATTTCCATAGTAAGTTACAAAAGTCCATGCAAATATTCAAATTTATTTTTGCACAATTGATGACATTTGACTATTAAGAAACTGTGTTAGTCCACACAAAAGATTCTTGTGTTTAAGATGCTGATAAGATAAAACAAAAATAGAAAACTACAACTAGTATATAAATTTTAAAAAATGGACTAAATACTGTCAATTATGACAGAAATGGCATATGCCATTGGACATATAGTCTCGTGCTTGTTGTATGAATTTAAGATAATTCTGAAAATGTAAAATAATTGTTTTTAATCTGTATAGTTAAGTTGTTAGCAGACTGGATTATTGTCAAAATTATACTACAGGATTTTATGGTCATTTATGAAGTTTTGGTAAAATTATCATGTCATTCTATTTATTTAACCTTATAAATCCATACAAGGTATTATCATCATCCTCAATTTAATAAAATAATTTAATAAAAGTGCAATACATACTTTCTTTTCTTTTGATTACATTTTTGTTTTTTTGAAACAAGATCTAATGTTTCTTAAACTGGCCTGGAACTCCCTATGCAGTCAGTGATGACCTTGAATTCCTGACTTTATTTCTTCCATCTTGCAAGTGCTGGGGTTGAAAACATAATTTCCCATCCTTAAACTGCATGTGCTTTTGTATGACTTCACATCCTAATGTACTGTACATGACTAAAAGTATGGTAGGTAGTGAAAAGATGAAATTAATACTATCATATTCGTCATGGCTCATAGCCCATTACAAAATGAAAGGCATTTAAAATTTATAATGTTAACTATTTTATTATGAAGCATCAGTTATCTGAAGGACATGCTAACTATATGAAAGCATCCAAAAGAAGACCTTATCTAGTCTAAGGTACCCAGAGGAACTTTCTTATTTCTAACTTGAAATGTCAACAATAAATTGTAGAATTTATAGACATAGGCTGCGAATATGCTTGATTTTATCTGCTACATTGTAGTGAGAAAATTAGTAGTAATGAGTGTTCATGGATACTGTGAGACATACACAAATTGAGCTTTATGATGTTAAATTTCATCTGTCTGCTTGGAATTTGGGAATTAATTGGGACAAGTTTTCCTGATGAGCCTAGAGAGCTGGATGCATTTCATAGTAAGTTGCTAAAGGGAGATAGCCCTCTGACAGAGGAGGTCGCTAATTCTGTTAAGTACTCAGCTTGCAAGCCCAAAGACATATATTGGATTCTCAGAACCCATGAAAAACAGCCCGACTTCTTGGCACACATTTTTTAATCCAAGCTTTGGGGAGGTGGAGACAGTAGGATTACTGGTCAGAGAATCTGAGTTAGAGACCAATCAGAAATCTGCTTAAAAAATGTTTTTATAGTAGATATAATATCCAAAAAATAATTTTGAAGGATTGTTGACAGTAGGGACAGATTTATAGAGTTGGTATTCCATTATGATATAATAAACTTTTACTATTTTAGCATAATACATTTCCAATATAGAGAAGAATCTATGTGACTTAGAAAACAAGGTGTAAATAACTGTTACAATAGTCAAGCAATGATGTATCTCTTCTTTTGAAAGGTTTGTCATTTTCTGAAAAGTGCATCAATTCTTTTTGAGAAGTTTGAAAGGTTTATCATTACCATTCTCTAATGCTATTAACATATATTAAATGCAATAAGATATAATACTTGACTTGGCACCCAATGATCATTTTCATTGTGAGTTCAAGAACCTTTTTGTCAGACAGGAAAAAAAAAAGTATAACAAAGCCAGTAACATAAAAATATTGACTTAGTCAATGATAATTATCCAAGTATATAAAGAAACAATACTTTCATGACTTAACTGTAAATATTAGAGATTTGACTAATATGAAAGAATTGTAATCCATTATATTGAATTATAGAAAAGTCTGAGTCCTTTTTTTTCTTTTCTTTTCTAATCAATCAACCCCAAATAAGTATCAGCTAACAGATTCTCCTTGAGCATTCTGGACTTCTTCCATCCTAGACATTGATCACACTGGGAAAACGAAAGTACCAGAAGTACTGAACAAGTCATACAGGATGCAAAGCCAGTGGGAGAATGTAGGCCGACAACCAAGGTAGGTTGGTATGAACTGAAGATTGCTTGAGAGAAGGCTGATCTATAACACTGAACTTTGGCTGGAGAGATTATTCAGTGGTCAAAGGCACTTGTTTGCAAAGCCTGATGGCCCCGGTTCAGTTCCCCTTGTTCTCATAAAACCTGATGCACACAGTAGCATATGTGTCTGGAGCTTATTTACAATATCAAGAGTCCTAATATGCCAGTTCTCTCTCTCTCTCTCTCTCCACAAAATAAATAAATAAATAAACAAAAACAGAGCCTCACTGTGGGATAGAAGCTAACATTTTTGTTTGAAAAGCATGATTAGATTGTACACGGAATTTTTAGTGAGTTTCACTCATCATCACAGAATTTCAAAAGAATCATACTTAAATTAAAAAGCATGAAAACACAGAACTATATAACACCCCCTGTATTTATAAGCATTGTTTTAAACTGTATATATAACTGATATAATAATGGGATATCATGGTTTATTCCTATTAAATTTTACATTATTATATCAAGCATCATTATTTAGACATATCTTCAATATCCTACCATCATAATTTTATTTAATTTTGTATTTTTAATGGCTTTTTAAGTAGAGAACATTTTAAACTATCTGCTCTTCAAACAATATTAAGAGAACACTTACCTAAATTTAATTCATTATAATTATCCATGGTATTCATGATAAATATTCTTTCATTTTCTAAAATTTTTCAATTTGTTTACTTATTCATTTATTTTCATGGTTATCATTGTTTTTCCTGTCTATTACCACTGCTTTTTCTAATTTATCTCTTTATATTTTCTTATATACTTTTTCCTCACTAATTCAACAAGGAACTCTTAGTAGCAATGATTCCCAATATGTGTTATTGTTTTTCACAATTGGAGATGGCTAAGCTAGAAATAAAGCTGACACCCTCATTGTAAGTTATAATTTTAAGATACAACTTTATTGTTTATTTCCTTCTGTTATTAGTGAAGTCATTCCGTTTTAGAGTTTCATCCTGTGTAGGTAGTATATATTGTTTATCTAGCTAACTAAACATATTCTCTCTGTAGTGATTTCTAATTTCGTCATATAGTTCTGCATATAATTCCGTGTCCTAACGTTCCATTTTAACTGGACCATTTGTCAATTCTGGAAAATTTCAGTTATGTCTCTTTAAGAATTTCCTTGTCTCATTCTTTTGTTCTTTCTCATCCTGAATATCCTAATATGGACATAACATAGGCATAGACAGGTAGATTTATGTTTCCTTAATAATGCATCCATTTCTTTTAATTATTTTATGTTTTTATCTCTGTTGTATTGAGTTATTACTTTTTTTTTTGTTTGTTTGTTTTTGGTTTTTTGAGGTGGGATCTCACTCTAGCCCAAGCTGACCTGGAATTCACTATGGAGTCTCAGGGTGGCCTCGAACTCAAGGCAATCCTCCTACCTCTGCCTCCCGAGTGCTGGGATTAAAGGCATGCGCCACCATGCCCGGAGTATTGAGTTATTTTTAAAATATATTTTCTATCACCTTGTGAGTAACATCAAATTGAGTATCCACTAAACTTTAATTTTAAGTTATCTACATGGTTATGTTTACCACTGTATGCTATTCCATATTAAAGTGGAATTTATTTACCCATTTTAAATTGCTACATAGGTTGACTAAGAATTTTAAATCTTTAAATCTTATGTTTCATTGAGTCCGCTCTCCAATATCAAACTCCCACTGATCTTGGACTACAAGAGGGCCTACACCTATTAAATACTCTCTAAAATAATAATAGTTATCCCATTTATCTGGTGCTGACTTTACTCTCCATTGGAGAATCTGCTTCTCTTTTTCAGATTGACACAGATCCTGAAGAGAGAATCAGCCCATCGCACCTCACCAGGCCCCAGCTGAAATCATAGAGTAAATGAGGAAATTAGCAAGAGTGCTACTTTCTTGGCGAACCTGGTACCAGCACAAGGGTGAAGGAGAGAGACACAGAGAACACTCAACTCCCATCAAACCAGAGATCCAGAGACACAGAGGCTCCCAAGACCTCATCACTGAAGTAGACTCAAAACAAACCCAACATGGACCAGGGAAATTCTAGGAAGAGGGAGTGGAAAGATTGTTAGAGCTACAAGTTGGGACATTATTCACAGAGACATTGCCTCTTCCCCATAATTGATGGCTACCCCCACAATGCACTACCTACATTACCCAATGAGGAGGGTCCCTTTGGAGGGGGGAGGACAGGGAGGAGGCTAGTGATGGTACCAACATGGCTGTTTACACACTGAGTATATACACAACTAATAAAGAAAAAAAAATCTTATGTTTTATATCACTGTGTCATGTGAGGTTTAAAATTTCTTGTTTTTAAAATATTTATTTATTTGAAAACAGGGAAAAATAGAAGTGAGACAGATAGAGAGAGTGGGTGCACCAGGGCCGCCAACCTGTAACTGAACTCCAGATGCACGTGCCAATTTGTGCATTTGGCTTTATGTGGGTACTGGGGAATCGAACCTGGATCATTAGGCTTTGCAGGCAAGCAAATTAAACACTGAGCCATCTCTCTATCCAAAGTATTTCCTTTGGATATATTTTATGTATGTAAAATTAATTTCATAATAAATTAATGTTTTACTTAATGCTTATGATACTTTTTAGATTCAGAAGAACCTAGATTGAAACAAATTTAAAGTAAATTTTAGAAATATCTCTTATTGGTCTCACTTTAATTTATGTTTTTCCCACTGTATGCCAGTCTAAAATTAGATTGCAGAGTGAGTATTCAGATGAGGGATTCACCACATGTAGAATTTCTCTAAGTGGTACATGTTTTCCCTGTCATTTCTCAGTGAAATAAAAAAAAAATCCATGTGTATTATAAGTGCTGTTGAGTGTAATTGCAAGCTTATTTTAGATTTTAAGGACTTTCTTCCATTATTGATCTGTATTATATCTACTGCAATTAGAATCATTCCAGATCCTGGACAATATGATGTGATCACCATTCCAAGCACTGAGTATGTTGTGTCTGAATATGACATTTCTGAATTTTTTATTTACTTTAAATTCTACCCTTTGGTCAGAAATATGGAATCTAAACCTGCTACTTTCATAGTTCAGTGTTTATAGTTTACAGCATATTGGATTTAAGTGCCTTTTTCAATTAAGAGGTTTGAAAGTGCATTTGAGGGCTGGAGAGATGGCTTAGTGTTTCAGTCACTTGCCTCTGAAACCTAAGAACGCGAGTTTGAATCTCCAGATCCCACATAGCCAGATGCACAGTGATGCAAGCATGCAATGATGAACATGGGCCACAAGAGGGTGAATGCATCTGCAGTTTGTTCACAGCAGGTGAAAGGCCCTGGGGCACCCACTTTCTCTCTCTCTCTGTGTTTCTGCTTCTCTTTCTCTCTGTCTGTTTCTCTCTCTCTCTCTCTGACTCTTTGGCTGTTTCTCTCTCAAAAATAAAATAATAAACAAAAATTAAAATGTAAAGTACATTTGATAGTTTGATAGTTTTGTAGATAAATTTTTTAGCCCTATCATTTTTATGTTACCATGAGGATGAAATTTTGCTCAGTCTCTGTATTTCCTTAATTTGAAGGTACTGTTAAAATCATTATTCTAGTTGTTTAGTGTTTTGAAAGTCTACACTTGCTAACATAAGTAGCTATATCACCTTCCAAACATGTCATTCCATCTAACTTTCAGTTCCCCAGACCATTGTCATGACTTAGATTGAAAGTGATTTGTGTCTTTCTAAGCTGTGTCTAATATCCTCTACAAAAGGTGATTAATGGGTTTATCAGTCTTTTCCTTGAGTTTATGTACTAAGAATTTAAATGTTTAAATAGCATCTGCTTATCAGGATTATGAGAGCATAATCACATCTTCAGTTGATTTATCCTATGTAAATACTGCAATTCAGTCCACATACGCACCTTCACTAAAAGCAAAATATGAGGAAATAGATGGCATTTTCAGGTAAGTGTGATGGAAAATTAGCGTGTGTGTCAAATTGTCAGCTATGTAAAACTATTGTTCACATTAAAACTTGAGTGTGCAGTGTACATTTCGGAACACTGAGTATTTCACCAGTAGTCATATTACTAGAACGTAAGTTTAGAAAAATTCTATATCTGTCAATATACTTTCTATAAATACAAAAATAATATATAGAACAAGACCTGTGAATGATGAAAGACTCAGAGGGTGACCATATGAGCTGCATTTTCAGTTTGCTGTATTTCTTGAGAGGGTCTCAGCAAAGAGGCACCGGAATAATTTGGTTCTTTTCAACAGAACTGCTCCATTTCCTCGTGCAGCACAGCACATTAGCTTGTCAGGAGAAATCATCACCTCACAGATTCAAGTATGCTTATAACATTTTATGGGCGTCTTCTAATGGATGCCTGCCATCAAGTAAAACCATTTTGATATAATTTTTATGCTATACAATGATGTTGCATAGTCTAGATGAGATTTTCCATTTACTAGGGTTACAGAAATTTACATATAAAGTGAGATAGCCCCAAAAGTGCCACCTCATTAAGTTAAAGCATAGCACACCACACCCATTAGTTTAAGATGCTGTTGCATTCCTTTACTTAAGCAATTTCTGTGTGCTACTGTATTTGAGCAGATAAGCACAGAAAATAGGGAGGCCGTAAAGCCTATGGTTATGAGACACAGTGGCTTGTTTTCTAAGGTACTTGCTTTATTTTCACTAATGGTCACAGAGCTTTTCTTTGGTAGCCTAAAAATGACTGTTTCAAATAGTTTAACAACATGCTAGCAATGCTAAAAAAAGATAATATCCTCTTCAAAAAAGTACTATCTTAACATCTCACTTGTGTTTTATACGATCTTTGGCATGATCAGGGGACATACATGATCTTCATATGAGCATGGATATGGAGATGCTATTGACTTAGACTTTGGCGTCACAGTAAGACTGGTTAACAGGTAGACCCACTTTTCGCCTCTGATGACTCCCCAGGAATTCTATTGTTATTTCTATGCTCTGTTAAATAGATGTATACAAATATGATACTGTGCATATTTACAGGGCATTATGCAATACTCTTTATTTTGCATGCATGTGTGGTATGTACATATATGTATGTTTGTTCACATTTGTGTGGGCATATGTGTGTACATGTGTATGTATGTGTGCACATGTGTATGTGCTCATGTGAAGGCCAGAGGTTGATATCAGGTATTATGTCTCCCAGTCTCTCTCCATCTTATTCCTTGAGACCAGCATTCTGACTGAATTTAGAGCTCACTGATTACACTTGACTGCTTGTCAGTGAGACTCAGAGATTCCCTGTTTCCACCTTTCCACCCCTGAGGTTACAGGTGAACACCACCAATGTCCAGCATTTGATGTGGATACTGGGTACCCCCTCTCAGGCTCTCATGCCTATGGGGCAAGAACATTGACTCTGAGCCATCTCTTGGCCCCCATGGGATATTTAGAATCATGTGTGTACTCAGGAAAATTATCTATCTCATCAAACATTTATCATATTTTTGAACTGCAGAAGATATTAATTACTGTTTTCCAAAGATACCATACAGTGCCACAGCACCGTAGTCACCTTATTGGTGCTAATTCTTGTGTTGACCTTCCTATTACTGATAACTTCTCACACATGCTTCCCTGCCCCCTCAGTCTCTAATAAGCACCATTAGTCAACAATTTCAATGGGACTCACATTTTATCTTTCACATATGAGTGAAATTACTTCGTGTATATGATTCTGTGCCTAGATTATTTCACTTGATATAATTACCTGCCATCTGAAAAAAAAAACCTTGTTATTGAAAACTTTATTTATGAACATATTCCACACTGGTCATATTCCTGTCAGATGACACTCCTGAGTTCCCTCTCCTCTGCCTCCATCAGGGTGAGGGCCCTCTTTAGAGGGGTTATTGATTTTCCTTGTGTTATTGTGAATCCAATCTGTGTCTGTTAGTGGGGAAAATGAGGCAGGATACACCTTTCTACCCCACGACTCTTACATTCTTTCAGACTCCCCTCCTTCTACAATGTTCCTGATCCTTGGAGGACACGTTATGTTTCCTTTAGTTTTGAGCTCTCAGTATTCTCATATTTCAGGCTTTTTATAAGTTTTGAGTCTGCTTAGTATCTATTACCATGTTCCTGGAGAAGCTTTTCAGGCTATAAGTGAGAACAGCACTCATATTTAATCATGACTTCCTCTGAAATGTTTCCATGTCCTAGGATTTTGAAGAAGATACAGTTTAAGTGGAATAAAGTAAAATATTCCACAGTATACACCAAAAAGAAATGCATTCAGGATGCTACGAGCTTTGCTTGCCTACTGCTTGTAAACTGTGACAGAAGAAAACCTGATTTCAGTCGATAATGATCATGAAGGAATGAGGATGCGCAGATTTGAGAAATTATTGCCATTTCCATATAATTAAAAAAAAAAACGTTTTTAATAAAGTACCAACAGTGTTGCCAAGTAACCATTTTATAAAGAGATTGGTGTATACAGAAGCAAACCAGAGCTACTAATCATGATAATTGTGAGCTGGGGGCATTTTGTAGATCTTTGAGTCCATCTTTTCTCCTGAGCTTAATGAAATTTATTGACGGCAAGGAGCCAGGGCAGTTGTAGGATTTTAGGATCAATTGCTCAAGAGCATCTTGGATTTTGACTCTACATCCCTGTGTGTCACATCTCAGTCACAGCAACTGTTGCCAATCAATTCCTGTGGTGTACCACATTAATCAGGAGGGGGTAAGCGATAGGTCGTAACAGTTTTTTTTTTTTTTTTTTTTTCCTGTAAATGTGCAGGTTTGTTTGCCTTAACATAGACTTCAAAGGGTGCTTCAGAGATACTTGGAATTTAGACAGACAGCTCTTGCAGGTGAAAACCTGCCAAAAGCGCTTTGGGGTAAGACTGCCTGGCAGACAGCAAGCGTCACCGTGGCCGACGGGGCAGAGCCGCAGGGACCACACTGAACCACCAGGGCCGTGATGGGGAAGCCTCCGCTAACTGCGGGGCGCCGACTCTGACATTACTTGTCCCCAAAGTCAGAAAATGGACTGAAAGATGATACTCAGATCTTAATATTTAATTCTATTTACCTTTCTAGAATTTGAGTTACTTGATTTGTTTTTAATTTTTATTTTTTTGCTTTTCTATTCCTCCATTTTGAAATGAAAATGTTTATCCTATGCCAGTGACAACGTTGCATTTTGGACGCATGTAATCTTATTGGAGTCGCGGACTCGCACCTGCAAGGAAATCAACCTCACTACAAATTAGTTTGGGGACTTCCGGTAACACAGTGGATCACTGAGGTGATGATGGAACAAGTTAAGGATGTTGGGTCTATTCAATGAAATAAATGTCTCTGCATTTGAGAACATGAACTTTGGGGGTATTGGAGGAATAACATAAACTATGTACTTTGCAGCTCATGCGCCTCACATACCCATTCCTTTACACCTTTCCTAACCCCACTCATCCCCGACCTCACCCCAATTATTTTCTTTTCTATTTTCGAATAATATATACAAGATATTCTTTCTGAGAAAAAGAATCCACCTGAATAAATAGTAGTAAATGAGATAAATTAATACTATATTAATATGATTTTACATTAGAGTCAGTCATAGTAATTCTAGGGGAATTACAAGAAATGTTGGGGTTTTTTTTGTATTTCATGTAAACATTTTCTATAGGTCCCCAAGTCCAGTACTCCATATTAAATATTTGATGATGGGAAGTTAAGAGCAATGCAGCAGTGAGTATAGAACCATTGCATTCCAATGTTACTAAAACCAAATTAAGTATAAATTTCAGTGTTGGCCAACACTGAAATAAGGCATTAAGACTTGAAATTTTCGTTAAAAGATAATTTATTGACACCATGTTATGGATATAACCAGAAGTTTTCAAATTTCTGTTATATTTCAAAAGAATATTAAAAGTTAGTTTTTTTTTTGTTTTTGTTTTTTTTTTTTAGGCAGGGGCACATGTAATTGTGCCTGCCCTTAAATTTTTATGATGATAACCTGGAATTCTTGATCCTCCTGCCTGTATCTTCCAGGTGTTGGTAGTATAGGTGTGCACCACCAGAGCCAGCAGAAAGCTAGCTTGTGTAAGAAAACAGATTGTAAACAAAACAAAACACAACAAAAACCATTTAACATTTTGACATGGATTCTATATAAAGTAAATCAGTTCTTAAGAACATAAGACATTCTATGAATTAAGTACAAAATACTTGTCTAAAGTTTCTAAGAAGTATTTTGTGATGAACAGTTCATGCATCAAACAATAGGGTAAAATCTATGTGAAATGGTACACATAACAATCCTGTTGCTAATAATATTTCAAGTTAATATAATGGGCATCAGTTTTGTTGACCTAAAATGTCTCTATTGAGAAACAAAGAAAAGAAAGTCTATTAATATCTAGAACATTCTAATTAATCATCTTCTTGAAATTACAGGGGAGAATGCAGTTAGATTGTAAATCATATGATCACTCAACAATAGTTTGAGGAAAATTCTTAAAGAACCACCAAAATTTATCTAACATGAATTCACACACACACACACACACACATATGTATCTATATAGTGTATATTTGTAGATAAATGTATCTATATAATTTATCTATAATTGTATTGAAGCAAAAAAATAAAGGCCATTTAGTTGCTTGCATTGAATTTTCTTCAACAATGGAATTTATGTGAAATCCAAAATCAAGGAAATGCAAAACTAGCATAATTATACTCTTGTTTTATAACAATAAGAGAAGGAAAAATATTTTGATTTGTTTTCCTAGTTGGCCCTTGGAAATATCTTTATTGCATTACTTATTTATGAAATAGTTTGTTCATTTTAGATAAATCTTAGTTTTCACACTGAGAAGCTTGAATAAATTATGAGTTCATATCTTTCTTTAATTTTAGGATATATTAAAATTTTTCACAGGTGCTAGAATTCTACTCATGAAGTTATCTTTAAGTGTACATTTTCATATACATAGATCAATTTAACAATTCCAAATGTATATCCTAGATTTAAAGTGAAACCACTACACTAAACAGGACATTTGTGAATGTCAAATTTAACAAACATGTTACCTAACATATTTTTGTATTAATTATAATACATACTTTGTTTTATTAATTATAATTGAAAGAAAATTCTAGGTGTTGTAGCACACTTTTCTAATCTCAGCCTTCAGAAGGTGTACTACAATTCCTTGATCATAAGTTTGAGGCAGGATTGACCAAATTTAAAAAATAAAAGAGGACAAAACAATGCTTACATTGAGAACCATATGATCTCAGAGTAATTGCGATCTCATTGCATGTCTTAAAGTAAGGTTAAAAAAATATTAATGAATAAGAATTCCATTATGTAAAGAGTTTGATATCTGCTAGGACATTTATCTATAGCCATAAAGTATACATGGCAATATATATATATATATATATATATATATATATATATACATATATATGTATATATAAATATACGGTTTGCCTAGAAAAAAAATTCATTCTCCTCAGCACAGATTATATGCTGTGAGTGCTATATAATTATTCTTTATATAAATTCTTATGAATAAAACATAAAGAGTGAATATTATGTTCTTTTAATGGTTGCCCTCTTTCCAGTGTAATGTTTTTAAGATTCATATCTGTTATTATGAACATCAGCAGTCTAGTCTATTTTTACTCTGTATATTATTAAATTATATGAATTAAATTATGGTGATCCTATTTGGTTAATTATTATGAGCATTTGGATTGCTTCCAGTGTGGGGCTATTCTACACAAATCTGTTATAAGCAGAAATTTGCTAGAATTTCTATAGAACTGTTATTATTTATCTTGAGTAAGAAGATAGACATGAAATTACAAGGATTTACTGTGACTATATTTTGAAATTAGAAATAGTTGAAATTTGTAGAAAGTATCTAATGTCAGTAATATTTTATATCATTGGTATTTTCAGTGTTATTATTTCTGATGGGTACATTTGTATTGAACTAGGTTTAAAAGTACATATATTTACTAACTAATATTTTTAAATATAATCTCATGTTTATTTCTCATTTTCATGTGCATATTCACACATATCTACATACACATGTGAACATATGCATATTAGCTATGCAATATTCAGGTACTTTGTCCATTTTTTCCTTCTGTGTTCAATACGTTGTGTGAATTTTTGGTGTGCATTGTGTATGTGTGTGTATGTGTGTCTGCATGTCCTCTTGTGGTGTCCCTTGTCTCTCCTTAAGCAGGGTGTGCTCACCTGAGGTCATCAGTGTGGACCTCTGGGTTTTCTATTATGTAGTGGTTTAAGTGCATCATCTTATGAACTGAGGCTTGAATATTAAGCCTCCAATGTGCAGATCTTTAGTGGAGAAGAGATATGTGACTAGGAATGGATCTTGAAATTTAGCCCTAATTTGTGTTGGAGGCCAGATTTTGAATCTAGTTCTAAGGTATGTGGAGAGCAGTTTGAGCTCTGGCTGTTCATGTTTGCTGGCCATTGATGCTTGATGGCAGTTTGGTGATGTCTCTCTGCTTGGATCTATGAAAGTGAGACAACTTCTTCCATCATTGATGGTGTTCTCCTGAAGTTTGTAAGCCTGCAATGAAACTTCTCCTAGAAGCTGACGTTGGTCAGATGTTTGTTCCAGCAGGATCATTTCCTAGCAACACACTCCATCTTTCTTCTGCCCATTCTCAGTTGAGCCAGAGTCTCACTGATCACAGGAGTTACCATAAACTCCAGTTTCTTAGGTCCTTGTTATCCATAGACCAATGTTATGAATGCAGTGACCAGGCTCATGTGTATTTACTGGCGTGGAACCACAGGGGCCTCTCAGGGCTTCTTAGACCCTGATTCTTACACAGGAAGTGCACTTTACCACTAGGCAATGTCTCCAGCCCTAGTTTCTCTGTTTCTGTTTGCTTGTTTATTGCTAATATATTGCAATTTTGCATATTTTACATGCAAGTTTTTTCTGGTGTACATAAATCAATAAACAAAAGTTTCAGTAGCCATCATTTCATCTAAGTCATAAAATTGCTTTATTCTAATTAAATTGGCATCCAATTTGCAACTAATTTTATATGGAAAGTTCTGCTTTTGTCTTCTAAAAATGGACAATATTTGTTTTGAGTCCTCAATGATAGCCTTTTATTCTATCTAAGAGATTTTGAGTAGCATTTTGTGTTTGGATTTTGGGAGAATTATTATTTTTTTCATATTAAAGTAGGCTGCATTGGATAGACAATATTTTTCTTCACAATAACAATGTATTATAATGTTTTTAATGATAATTTGATGGCTTAGCAGCTAAGGTATTTCCTGCAAAGTCCGATGGTCCAGGTTTGATTCCTCAGACTCACATAAGCCAGATGCACCAGGTGACATATGCATCTGGAGTTCATTTGTAGTGGCTAGAGGCCCTAGTGTGCCCATTTTCTGTCTCCCTCTCTCTGTATCTATCTTCTTCTTCATCTCTCTCTCTCTCAAATCAATAAATATATAAATAAATAATATATTTAAAAAAAAACATTTGCTAAAAATTCTTTCCTTTGAGGTATTTCTTGAATATCTATTGACTATAGGTCTGTTTATATTTTCACTTTTCTAATTCATTAAGATGTCTCTTCATAGACAAATAACAAATATTTATAAAACTATACTATTGATTTCCAAGTCCTTAAAAATTCTAAATTGTTTTATATTGTTACTAAAATAATTCATGTCTGAAATAATTTGTTTTCATGAGTTTTATTACTTATTTACATTTAATTACTTTAAAGTTTTAACTTTACATGTGGATTTGAATACATTTGTCAGTGAAATTTTAATATCCAAAAATTTTATTATCAAATAAAAACTAGATCTATTTTGTATACATTAAAAACTATCCTATTTTGAATCCTTCAAGAATAATGGATTAGAGTAGGCAAGATTCCGGTAGGAGTGCTGCGGGTTTGCAATCATTTCTCTGGAAAAACATGGCTAAAAGCTTGTGGAGTAAATGGAAAATGAAGATACATGCTGAAAACAGAAAAGGAAAAAGAAAAAGCAATCTTCCAAAGGAGCTCAGCAGATTTCAAAGTATTCTCAAAGTTGACAGTGCTGTTTTAATGAAAGATTTTTAAGAGATAGCCACTGTGGTAGTACCGAAACTGTTCCCAGAGATAGTGCAGTGTGTAGTGGAAGAGGGAAAAGATGACATGAAAGTGGAGTCTAAGATTAAGAGAAACAAAAAGTCTCTTCTAGACCACAGTGGACAGTACCCAGAGTGGGTGAACCAGGGGCACAGGTAGAAGCGGAAGGTCAATAGAGCAAAAGGAAGGGCGAAAAGCAAAGGAAGGAAGCCACGGGTCAGGCCTGGAAGACGTGAGAGTGCCAAACCAGACTGGGTAGTGTTTGATTGCAATGTGTATGCCAACTTCACCTCTCAGAAAGTGGAGGCTCTTTGTTTCCATATTTTAATCGGAACTTTTGTTCTGTTATGCAAAACCTCCAACTTGCTTTGGAAACTTGTTATACTGGTATTTTATTTATTTATTTTAATATTTTTATTAATTTGGTTTTTACTCAGTTAATACAGTCAAGTTGGTACCATTTTTAGCCTCCTCCATGTCCTACCACCTCCCCCTGGCCACCTCCTTGTTGAGATATATGGGTCATGCATTGTGGAGTTAGCCCTCAGATATGGGTAGGAGGAAATGTCTCTGCATATCATGACCCAACGTGTGGCTCTGACATTCTTTCTGCCATGTTGGGTTCATTTTAGGCCTGCTTCAGTGATGAAGTGTTGGGAGCCTCTGTGTCTCTGGATATCTGATTTGGAAGGAGTTGATTGTTCTCTGTGTCAATCTCCTTCACGCTTGTGCTGGTACCAAGTTCACCAAGAAAACAGCACCCTTGCTTGTTTTGACAATTATTCTTAGTTTCAGCTGGGGCCCTTTTGAGGTAAGATGGGGTGCTTCTCTCCTTACAGTCTGCGGCTATCTGAAAAAGAGAAGCAGATTCCAGTGGACAGTAAAGTTAGCACCAGACAAATGGCATAACCCTTATTTATTTTTTTTTAGAGAGAATTTAATAGGTGTAGGCCGTCTTGTAGCTCACAATTGGTGGTAGCTTGATAATGGAGAGCGGGCTCATTTTTGGATATGGTTCTGACTTGTTTCCCAACTCCAGCTATGGGTCCCATTCCACTGAGGGGATCAGTTAGCTGAATCAAGAGCAGCTGGTTTCCCACCATGGCTGTGTGCCACTATTACACTTGTGTGAGCATCATGACAGGTTATTTGCTGCTAAGTAGGTTAGACCATGAGTTGCTTGGACAGATATTGGTCATTTTTCCCAAGTAGCCCATGTAGCATCTTCCGGCACTGGACACACTGACTGTCTGGGGACTGACTCTCTTCCACTTCCAGCTGATATTTTAATTGGATCCTCCCAAATATCCAAGGATTATCAGATACCACGTATTTGTCAAGTACTATGTGTTGTAATTTTTTCTTCTTACAATTTGGCAGCAGTAATAAAGATAAGTGATATGCTAATAATATTTAGGTATGAAGCTATTAGACAGTCATTTAACAATAAAACATCATTGGATCTTACAAACTTTCTTTGGAGCTTCTATTCTGTATAATTCTTAATAAAAATTATTTTGTGTGTAAAAAAAAGAATAATGGATTTGGGAGGGAATTTTGTTTTCATATATAGTTTTTATGAATAGGGTCTTTAGAACTAAATGGATATGTATTGTTTTAATTTAATTAAATTTTCTCTCAACATAAGTGCCTTATTTAAATGGATGATTAACACAAACTTTATAAAATTATGTGTGATTATTTTTCTCCACTAGAGAAGTTTTAATGCTATTGTTTATAAGTGTTCACTCCATATTAAAATCAATAGAATAATAAAAATCACTCTGGGTTAGAGGGACTACATTGTACAGATGGTGGTGAATACCAGGGAGACCCAAATCCATCAGAACGACAAGCAGGGAAAGCTGTTTCTAGCGTGTCAGGAGTCATCCCTGTCACAGCTGCCCAAGCCCAGGAAGCGTTGCAGAGTACACGGTGGATTAAATGTGAGTATTGCTCTCACGGCTGGCCTGGGAATTCCCTCCAGGGACATGGCAGTCCCTGACGAAGTGACTGACGAGATTCAAAGTTCGTAACAGCAGAAAATCAAAGGCTGCTGAGAACTCAACACCACTGGAGATTTATAGCATGAACTCCATGACTCAGAACACTTTGAAGACAAACGGTTCACACACCCACCACATCAGGGAATTCTGCAGAAGAGGGAGTGGAAAGATTGTGAGAGCCACAAAGTGGAAGTGAGTATACAGAGGCATTGCCCCCCCCTCCCCCAACACACACACAATGAATGACTGCTGGTGTCTCAGCTCATAACGCACAACCCAAACCAATAGTGTGAATACCAGCAATCGCATGATGGCACCAACACATGATGTGCCCATGCAAAGTTTTTACTTAATAAAAATGATGAATGAATTAAAATAGAAAAGAAGAAAGGAAGTACGGCATGGAACGTGCATTATGCCACACCGTCCTCCCTACAGGGTTACATGACGCAGCCATGACCCCACAATGACTGAGGGGGCCCCTCAAAGGGATGTGGTAGCCAAAAGGAGAAAGAAGAGGATAGCCTGAAGGGAATACGAACAACATCTGTGTGTAGATGTTCTCAAAAAAAGTTAAAAATAAGATAATCGCAATGTTCTGAGAAGATAATAAAACAGGACAATGTAAGCCAATCTCATGGGCGCATTGTGTCAGTTGTTATTCTCATTGTTTTGACAGAATACCTGACAAAAGTGAAATAAAGAAGGAAAGATTTTTATTGTGCTCACAGGTTGTGGCCATATTCCATCCTGGCAGGAAGTCATGGTAACAGCAACACGAGGTAGCTGATCACATTGTCCCCGGAGCAGTGAGAAATAAAAGGCTGTCTGAATGAAAATAATAATTAAACTTGTACACACTACTTTGTGATATTTATTTTACTTAAAATATGATCTCGAATAAACTAGTATTATATTTAAAATCCACAGTGTCATGTGTTACATTTATATATCAAGTAAAATGTTTACATTTAGAAGATTTATTACATGTGTAGAAGCATTCCAGATTTTTGAGACTTCATGTCAAAAGATTTCATTTCCAGCACCTGATCTCAGGCTTGTGATGACCCACAAAGTGTCTCTAAGAACAGTCCAGCGTTTATGTTGCTCACGTGGGCAGTTAAGAGGCTAGAAGCACAATGCAAGAGGAATGAGCACAAGAACTGCTTATGTTGAAAGGGGAGAGTCGCCCGAGCCTCACATTACAGGAATCCCACCACCACGCACAAGCGCACCCCTGGACCCGTGTCCACTCATTTGCTCTAGTAAAGGCCAGTGACTTGAGGATGTCTGTGGGACAAGGACATTGGCATACTTCGAAAGCTGGTGAATTAAAAAGATGGAGGCTGTCCCCAGCAAAGAACATCTTTCTTAAACGTTGATGTCACAGAGACTACATGGAGCACTGGGGGAATATTCGGACCCCAGGAGAGTTACAAAGTGTGGGTGTTTTCTTGCTGATGCGTGGGGCCTGGGTTTCAAAAATAGGCCACTGCGTGTTCAGGGTTCTGTAAATGTAAAGAAAAGTTGATAATAAAGAGTCTACGGCAAGTGTCTTTTACTTCCTTTCCTCAGGAAGATTTAATTCCGCAGCTCAGCTCATCCTTAGGAAGCAAAAGGCACTTTCCCCCAGAGAACAAGGAAAGGTATCTGGGAGCTACTTGTGCATGGAGAAGGGGGATGACATCCGCTAACGCCCAGTTTGTAGCCCGTTTGATGGGAGCCGTCCACGACATCGTAGACAGTAAAACTCACGGGAGACCAAAATACGCATCACTCAGCTGTGTCGCCTCCACAGCTGACGGATTTAAAATCAACCAAAAGCAAATGGACCTGTGGGTTTGCCAAGGGGTTCTCTAAGCAACACAAGGAGCCGGGCATGGTGGCGCATTTCTTTAAACCCAGCACTTGGGAGGCAGAGGTTGGAGGATCGCTGTGAGTTCAAGGCCACCCTGAGACTCCATAGTGAATCCCAGGACAGACTGAGCCGGAGTAAGACCCTACCTCGAAAAAACAAAAACAAAAACAAAACCCCAAACAACAACAACAGCAACAGCAACAACAAGGCCTCAGCCACTGCTTCTTGATTCAGGTACCATTTAAAATAAAACCTGCATGATGGATTACTTTTTGGCATGTGCATAGAATGTGTTGTGGTATGATGTGTGTGTGCGTGTGGTGCATGTCTATGCATATGCAGATGCAGCGCCTGGTAGGCTTGTCTGCAGCCCTTGGAGGAGAACAGAGGGTATCTCCCTCCATCACTCACCTGCCGGCTTGTGTCCTTGTGACGGAGTATCCTACTGATTCTGGAGCTTGCATGCTCAGGGGCCAAGATCCTGGGATTCTGAAGCTCCGCTCTCCGCAGGTCTCCAGTTACAGACTACAGATGGGATGAGCTACACCGATGTGTTTAAGTGGAATATGGAGATTTGAACTCAGGCTCTCTGAGGTCCCCTCAGGCCCCCTTGCACAGGGAGAACAGTGAGCCACTGGTCCATCTCTCCACCCTACCATGATGAGATTTTTAAAGCAAGCTTGAAAGGAAGTAACCCGTCAATATTCAGCTCACTTTATTGTTCAGTCAGCAATGGAATCTACACTTTCCTTGCTGTTGAGGTTCCTCTTGACAAAACCTGCCTTGTTCAGTAGATGTGATTTGTGTTATTAATCTGTGCAAACCTCAAGTACCTGAAAATAGCACCCTGTTTTTGGTTCCTGGTAACCCCTGCCATCCTTAGCAGACGGGGTGAGCTGAGCTCTTGAACTTGATAGCTCCTCTCTTTGTGTGCTTCAATGCTTGCCTTTGTGATGGACAATACTCAGTTTAACGCTGTAGTAGAAGCAGCATTGCCTTGTTGAGTTCCATTTCTGTGATGGTCTTCCTTCTCGGTTCTTGTCTGTCGTAGAGTAGCTTCCTTGCATTCCCCCTATGCCCAGCCTTGTTTCAAACCAGTAGCCCAGTGTATTCTATCTGAGTTCATCTGACCTCAGTTATGAACTTACAAAGTTATAAAAAAAAAAAGTCTGCAGAGTAGGCTGGAGCAGTGGCAGGGCCACTTGATTTGTTCCCAGGCTATACAGCTGTCCACTTCGAAGTTCCCTGTCGTGATAACTGCTCTATTAATGTATTATTGCTTCCTTTAGAGGGATAATTCAGCTGACAGTAAACTTAGTGACAGTTACATCATGGGCCAGGAGGTGTTTGGATTCTGAATGTCAGATTATAAACCATTATTTATGTTCTCCCATACACAGAAGACCAATTTTAAAATCAATGGAAGCAAAGAAGAAAGTAACTCCTGAAATGATAGAGCTGGCCAGAAATTCATGCACAATATACATGCCAAATGTAGATCCAACTGTACCTCTTAAGAGACATTAATATACCTATTTAAATGTGGAAAAAAATATATATATGTATACAGTAGACACTGGCATATTAAAAAATATAAGTAAACCCCAAAATATGCCTTAGCACTTGAATAAAATAAATATAGAAGCATTAGTCCCTTAACTTGGAATCTGCACATCAATTTCGTATTATCTTTCCAATAGTTCACAAAGAGCTTAATTGTGGAAACTCTTGGTAAGTGCATCTAATGATTGCATCCCCACACAAATGAATAATGAACATTTGTAAAGCTTAATTATGACACATTTGTTATTCAAAGTCTGAAATAATGCATAGTATACTGTTAAGTTATAATATAAAAACTGCCTTGCTTTTAATGAAAATATGCAAAAAGGCATATTGCTAACATGTCATAAATCATATAATTTACTCTCCTGCTTCCATAATTGGTTTCCAATGGCATTATTTTTTCAGGGAGGACTGGAAATCACATGAATATTTCAGGGCTAACTGAAATTTTATGCACAGTTTTATGCAGGAGACATAGTATCTAATTTTTCTTTAAATAATTTTAACCTATTTAACCTCATTTCTTTATGATATATAGCCACAGTTGGCTTATTTGTTTAATTTTTCATATTTATTTAGCAGTGTATAATATTTTTGTCCTCTTGATTTACATAACATGGGTTCACATATCACCTTTTGGGAAATTAATTTAAACTACATTTATTAATATGGTAAGTGATTAGCCTCAGGGTTGATTAACAATGAATGGATTTTATCTACCTGTATATTTAATGAAACATAATGAAATTGCTATATTTAACTACTGAAAAAACAAAACACTGTGCTAGTAGAAACTCATTTATTATTGCTAAGGGGTATGCTTAATCACACACAACTCAATCACGTTTCTAGCAAGGTTGGCTTGGGAAGGTCAATGTAGTGTCTCTGTGGTTCAGGACTCCTGGATGGATGACTATTTTATGGTGATACAAAGAACACTGAAAACAAATGGGACATGTTCAAACTTGGTGGAGGAATTGGCACACTTTAAATACATGTGCTTCCACATGCCATTTCTTTTACAAACTTCAAAGCCAAGTTTAAAGTCAAGGTGCTGTTCTCACATTGAGACCATGGAAGAATATAGATGCAAGAAGAGACGAAGAATAAATCAAGATTCCACCTCACCATCTGCACGCACACAGACACACACACACACACACACACTCACAGCAAAACCCCTCACCTTGCTCAGTTTTTATGCTCTCCTCCTCATTCTTTGATGCAGTAGGACATAGGTTTTTTTATTCTGCTGGTATTGGATGTACAAACAACATTAATTGTCCCCTGGTAGTCAAGGGATAATAATACTGTGTCGCAATATGTGTAGCTCTACTGGAGATAGCCGAGTCTGTCTAATATCCTGACATATGGGTCAGAAAGATACTGCCTCAGTCTGATATGTTTCCATACTACTACAACATCTAGATATTACTTCAAATATCATGTCATTCCTAAAGTGCAAAAATGATGGAATTTTACAAGTGTGGCTTTTTTTTTTACCCTCATGTAAATACTGCGGCAAGAAGAAAGTAAAGGAAGAGGAGGAAATGGCCCCATCATTTAATGTTCTGAGCATTATATTTATAATTGAAAAAATGCAACCAGTTAAAGAAACACAGCTAGTGAATGAGGTTCTCAGTCTAGGAATAAGCGAGAAAGGGATTTGGGAAGAGATGGATGACTCATGATATCAGTCTTCTTCTGAGAGAAAAGTCTAGTCAGTGTGGCAAAATAATTTTCATAACTAGCATCCATGTTATAATGCTACAGTACACATAGGCTAGTGTTATAAAGTATGAAAAATGTATCGATTGGTGCATTGCTCACCACCCTGTTTCAGTGCATTAGTAAAAATCATTTCTGAACCTCTTTTCTTTGATACTCACAACCACAGATTTAAGTAATGTATTAACACTCTGAGTGGGAATTTAGAAGCAGATATTTATTATTCTAAGTACCAAAAGTAATTAAAAGAAGAGAGGACAGGAATTGTGGTTGCCACTGAAATCTTTGAGTTCATTCAGATGCTCTTCTCTGTTTGCTTGTTTCCTTGCTAAGAATTTTTATTATGCTTCCTCAGGTTTGATTCTTTGCCAGCTATTAAATGAATATTACACAGATCAGAAAGTAATGAGGAGAGAGACTGTTGATGCTTTCTTAAATCATTTTAGCAACAAGCCCATTAAACATGTCATATCTATAGTAAAAATAACAAATAATCTGCTCTTAAAGCACTTGAGGTTATAATTCATAAATAAACTTAAAATACTGAAAAATTGATATATGTAAGACCCAAAGATAACCACTGAACTGTGACCATTGTGAATAAAGCAGTGCATTTTCTCTGAGTATAAATAACACAATGTGAATAATAACTATGTGAGACAGAACAAGTGTCATAACTGAGATACAATTGCAGCAGCACTCTGGAAAGGCTCAGGTGAGAAGAGTTACATGAATCTTGGTCACTTAGGTGGGTGAAGACGGGAGTGACTGAGCCGCTCTGTAAACAGAACGCAGAACGCGGCACAGCTGCAGAAGATGTCTGGTGGTGGTGGCTGTGGGGAGCCCCCGGAGGGTCCCCAAGCGGGATTGTCTACCAGACCCAAAGACACTCACACGGAGAGCTCTCAATGCAAGCCGCAAGAGGTTTATTGTGAAGCCGGTGCACCGGGGCTCGACACGAAGTCCTCACGCAGGAGGGGTGAAGAGCCTCGAGCAGCCGGGAGGTAGGGGTTTTAAAGGAAAAGATCGTAAAACATGCGGAAATATCTCAAACACGTTTCAGCTCAGGGATTCTTCAGATGTCGTCAGGGTGTCGCCTCGGCTCAGGGATCGTGACCTCAGGCAGGGAGCTAGGGCCCCTGCGGTTAGGCATTGTTCAATTGTCTCTGAGCGGAGGTTTTCCAGAAATTGGGTAAGGGGGTTACGGTTGAACAAACAGGGGTTGGGCAAACAAGCACAGGTGGGCAAACGAGCACAGATCTCTAGGGCAAAGGTCAGCATTTTAGTTAACTAGTTCCTTATCTGGGCCCAGGCGGCTAGTTGCAGAAAGTCACGTACTGCAGAAAGTCACGTATAACATGTTTTTCCTTCATAAAATGGTTGTCCTTATGTCTAGGTAAAGCAAGCAATTGTACAGAAGCCAAAGAAGCAGGTTAGTTGTATTTATTGGTAATCTTTCATTTCCCCCTTTTCTTTGTCATAATTCCAATCATGGAATTGTGGATTCATTATCTGCCTGGGCCAACTGCTGGTATTGTTGTCTAAGCACCATTATCTGCACAGCACTAATTCTTTCTCTAATAAAAGTGAGTAGTCTGTTTAAAATACAAGGGCCGAAAGTGAGAAGCAAAAGTAATATTAAGAGAGGTCCGAGTAGGGTAGAGATCAGGGTGGTCACCCAAGGAGAACTGGAAAACCAAGACTTATACCATGACTGTTGTTGCTGTCTCTCTCTCTTACGTTGTTCTAAGCTTTCTCGCACCCGCTTCAGGCTATCCTCAACTAAGCCCGTCTTATCTGCATAAAAGCAGCATTTTTTCTTTAAGGCTGCACATAATTTCCCTTGCTGTAGAAACAGTAAATCTAGTCCCCTTCTATTTTGTAAAACAACCTCTGATAAAGAGGAGACTGAGTCTTTTAAATTCTGCATGCCTGATTGTAATTTTTGTAAATCTTTGTCTATTGCTGCACTGAGGGTAGCATAATGCTGGTTAGAGGTGACTAAGGAAGCTATTCCTGTTCCTGCCCCCGCTGTCCCTAATGCCAAAGTTAAAGTAGTGATGGGCTCTCTCTTAAATTGGGGGGAGGTTGAATCAGTATTTCATATCTTCTGGAAATCATCTGAGTCTCTAACAGTAAGTCTGGGCAGCAAGCTTATTAGTATACAATAGTCTTTTTTGCTAGGAAAGTCTCTTTTTTACATAAGTAGTGAGTCCTATAGAGCAAGCAAGATAGGTATCTAGTGGTGCAGAGATATATTTGAATGAGAGACTGGAGTTAACAGTGACAGTTTGGTTACAGATTTTAGAGAGGGAGCGGCTGCTAGTGGGAAAGGTAGCAATAAGAACATTAGTAGTAACTGTAACCAAACCTTAAGATGAGCCATTATGATTCAAGACAGTAACAGGAATACGGCAGAGACGCAACTTGAGGGGGTTGTCAGTCTTTGTCAGCTGCCAGTGAGAGTCAGGTGAGGGAGCCGGTTTAACGTGAGAGGCGTGGATCCAGGCGGCGATTCCGTCCACCTTCACGGCCGTTGGTGTTGTCAGGAGTACAGTGAAGGGTCCCTTCCAGCGAGGTTCGAGGTTTGTGGGTCGATGCCGTCTCACGTAGACCGAGTCTCCAGGCTGATACGGGTGTGGAACTGGGTCCTTAGCAGGCAAATAGGCTTCCTTCAATTTAGGCCACAAGTCACTCTGAAGGAGGTGTAGCGCTTGCAGCCTGCAGTTCAAATCAGAGTTAGAGATTGTATCTGGCCCTCTCTGGGTCAGCAATGTGCTGAGTGGAGTTGGGACTCCGAAAAGTATCTCAAAGGGGGTGAGGTTAAATCTATAGGGGGTATTGCGGACCCTGAAAAGGGCCCAGGGAAGGAGCATCGTCCAGTCTGTACAGCCAGTCTCCATGGACAATTTAGTAATGGTCTCTTTTAATGTTCTATTTATTCTTTCTACCTGTCCTGAGCTTTGGGGTCTGTATGCACAATGTAATTTCCAATTAATCCCCAGTATTCTGGCCACCTCCTGACTTACCTGGGCAACAAAGGCTGGACCGTTGTCAGAGCCTATTACCTGTGGCATTCCATACCTGGGAACAATTTCTTCTAGGAGTTTCTTGGTCACCATAGCCGCAGTCTCTCTCTTAGTGGGATAGGCCTCTACCCATCCTTTAAGGAGGTAGCTGCTGCCGTCCGTAAACCAGGTCACCTGAGCATCTGGTAGGGGCTGGTCCATGAGGTCGGGTCTGACTCCGGTGGCCTCGGCCAGGACTTCCCCACAGTTATGTAGTACGGTGGGATCCGTGTCCGGCCAGAGGGTAGCGGGGTTCAACTGGGTGGGGGGAGCAAATCTGACCCGGTCTGAATTAAGGAGGAGACTCTGGTAGTGAGTGACCCTGGCATTGGAGAGCCAGCGGTCTGGAGGTTGGCGGATAACGCTCTCCAGAGCATGTGAAGCAATGATAGTAACAGTCTGTCCCAAAGTCAATTTGTCTGCATCCTTTAGAAGTAGCGCTACAGCTGCAATGATCTTTAGGCAAGGGGGCCATCCCGCGGCTACAGGGTCTAATTTCTTAGACAAGTAGGCTACTGGTTTCCTCTAAGGTCCCGTTCTTTGGGTAAGCACTCCCTTAGCAATGCCCTTCTGTTCATGCACGTACAGGTAAAAGGGCTTGGTGATATCCGGGAGTGAGAGCGCAGGTGCTGTTAGCAGGGCAAGCTTAATGCTGTCAAAAGCCTGCTGGTGTTCTTTTTCCCATTTAAAAGCTGTATTTGTCTTAGTCAGAGGATAAAGCGGAGCAGCCAGGGAGGCAAATCCGGGTATCCAAAGTCTGCAAAACCCAGCGGACCCTAGAAATTCCCGTACTTGTCTGGCATTTGTTGGGACTGGAATCTGCTCCACGGCCTGTTTACGGGCCTCCGTCAGCCACCTCCGTCCTCCTTTAATTATGGGTGGTTGGTGGGAGGCCAGCCCCATGCCAGCCGTTTCAGCCCAGGCTCCAGGGATCTCAGTGAGCCATTTATCAACTTCTAAGTTAGTCTGAGGTGCCTCAAATAGCCTGTGTTCATCCTCCAACTTCATAGTTAAGACTCGAATAAGTTTTCCTGTCTTATCAGTTACATGGGGGCCTTCTTTAGTAAAAGTGATTTGGGCCCCTATTTTTGTCAATAAGTCCCGTCCTAGTAAGGGGGCTGGGCAACCAGGAATCACAAGGAACGAGTGGGATACCCGGCCCACGCCTAGGTCCACCGTTCTTCGGGTAGTCCATGAAAATTGTTGGTTCCCGGTGGCTCCGAGAACCCACGATTTTTTGCCTGATAATGGTCCTCCTGGTTTTAACAGAACAGAATGTTGAGCGCCCGTATCCACGAGGAATCTAATGGGTTCCCCCTCCACTTTAAGGGTTACCCTGGGCTCGGGGAGGGGTTCCGAGCCCCGTCCCCCCTATTCATCGTCTTCCTCCAATGTCAAGATTTCTCTTGGTTTCTTTTTGGGGCAGTCTTTTATCCAATGTCCTTTTTCTTTGCAATAGGCACATTGGTCCTTTTCCAACTGCCGTCTGTTGCCCTGGTTTTGTCTCTGTCTAGGATTTCTATGCTTTTCTCTGTCTAGGTTCTTTCTATCCTGAATTACGGCGGCCAGAATTTTAGTCATATTTCTTTCATGTCTCTTATCTCGTCTATTGTCCCTTTCCTCCTGCTCTTTTACTCTTCTCTGTTCCCTTTCTTCCTCAGTTTCTCTCTTATTGTAAACTTTCTCAGCTTCCTTAACTAAGTCCGACAGCGTATACCTACTTAAGCCATCTAATCTCTGTAACTTCTTCCTGATATCTGGTGCTGACTGGTCGACAAAACTCATCAGAACTGATACCCTTTGTTCCTCTGCAGTTGGATCAAATGGTGTATATCTACGGTAGGCCTCCATGAGGCGCTCCAGGAAAACAGAGGGTAGTTCATCAGGTCCCTGAATAATCTCTCTTACCTTGGCCAAATTCGTGGGACGCCTCGCGGCTCCCCGGAGACCAGCCACTAGAGCCTGGCGGTAGACGCGGAGATGTTCCCTACCTTCAGGGTTGTTGAAGTCCCAGTTGGGGCGGGTTAAGGGAAAACCGTCGTCTATCACGTTCTGGAGCTGTGTGGGACGTCTATCATCCCCAGGAACGTTTTTCCTGGCTTCCAACAGGATGTGTTCCCTCTCCTCTGTTGTGAAGAGGGTTTGGAGTAACTGCTGACAATCATCCCAAGTGGGCTGGTGAGAGAAAACTAGAGATTCCATGAGAGCAGTTAGTTTAGAGGGATCCTCTGAGAAAGGGGGGTGATTAGCCTTTCAATTATATAAGTCCGCAGAAGAGAAAGGCCAGTATTGAAGTGGTGGCAGGGGTCTTTGATCTGGGTCATCTCCTGGTCCTAGGGGAGGAGGAGGACCTATAGCCCTAAGGGGCAGGGTGATAGCGGCATCTGGAGTCCGGGCCCGTCTGCTTCTGGTCCCCGCTGCCGGCCCCCCACGTGCTCCTTTGGCTGAGGGGTTAGGCGGAGCAGTGGGAGCATGAGATGGCGGGTATGGCGGTGGGGTGTCTAACAGGAGTAAGTCTGTCTGTGTATCCGGATAGATCTTCTTCCTTTGTCCTGAACCTGCAACAAGAACTGTGGCGGACTGCAAGGAGTCCTTGTTAACGGTGGCTGTGGGAGCCCCCGGAGGGTCCCAAGCGGGATTGTCTACCCAGACCCAAAGACACTCACACGGAGAGCTCTCAATGCAAGCCCGCAAGGGTTTATGTGAAGCCGGAGCACCGGGGCTCGACACGAAAGTCCTCACGCAGGAGGGGTGAAGAGCCTCGAGCAGCCGGGAGGTAGGGGTTTTAAAGGAAAAGATCGTAAAAACATGCGGAAATATCTCAAACACGTTTCAGCTCAGGATTCTTCAGATGTCGTCAGGGTGTCGCCTCGGCTCAAGGGATCGTGACCTCAGGCAGGGAGCTAGGGCCCTGCGGTTAGGCATTGTTCAATTGTCTCTGAGCGGAGGTTTTCCAGAAATTGGGTAAGGGGGTTACGGTTTGAACAAAACAGGGGTTGGGCAAACAAGCACAGGTGGGCAAACGAGCACAGATCTCTAGGGCAAAGGTCAGCATTTTAGTTAACTAGTTCCTTATCTGGGCCCAGGCGGCTAGTTGCAGAAAGTCACGTACTGCAGAAAGTCACGTATAACATGTTTTTCCTTCATAAAATGGTTGTCCTTATGTCTAGGTAAAGCAAGCAATTGTACAGAAGCCAAAGAAGCAGGTTAGTTGTATTTATTGGTAATCTTTCATTTCCCCCTTTTCTTTGTCATAATTCCAATCATGGAATTGTGGATTCATTATCTGCCTGGGCCAACTGCTGGTATTGTTGTCTAAGCACCATTATCTGCACAGCACTAATTCTTTCTCTAATAAAAGTGAGTAGTCTGTTTAAAATACAAGGGCCGAAAGTGAGAAGCAAAAGTAATATTAAGAGAGGTCCGAGTAGGGTAGAGATCAGGGTGGTCACCCAAGGAGAACTGGAAAACCAAGACTTATACCATGACTGTTGTTGCTGTCTCTCTCTCTTACGTTGTTCTAAGCTTTCTCGCACCCGCTTCAGGCTATCCTCAACTAAGCCCGTCTTATCTGCATAAAAGCAGCATTTTTTCTTTAAGGCTGCACATAATTTCCCTTGCTGTAGAAACAGTAAATCTAGTCCCCTTCTATTTTGTAAAACAACCTCTGATAAAGAGGAGACTGAGTCTTTTAAATTCTGCATGCCTGATTGTAATTTTTGTAAATCTTTGTCTATTGCTGCACTGAGGGTAGCATAATGCTGGTTAGAGGTGACTAAGGAAGCTATTCCTGTTCCTGCCCCCGCTGTCCCTAATGCCAAAGTTAAAGTAGTGATGGGCTCTCTCTTAAATTGGGGGGAGGTTGAATCAGTATTTCATATCTTCTGGAAATCATCTGAGTCTCTAACAGTAAGTCTGGGCAGCAAGCTTATTAGTATACAATAGTCTTTTTTGCTAGGAAAGTCTCTTTTTTACATAAGTAGTGAGTCCTATAGAGCAAGCAAGATAGGTATCTAGTGGTGCAGAGATATATTTGAATGAGAGACTGGAGTTAACAGTGACAGTTTGGTTACAGATTTTAGAGAGGGAGCGGCTGCTAGTGGGAAAGGTAGCAATAAGAACATTAGTAGTAACTGTAACCAAACCTTAAGATGAGCCATTATGATTCAAGACAGTAACAGGAATACGGCAGAGACGCAACTTGAGGGGGTTGTCAGTCTTTGTCAGCTGCCAGTGAGAGTCAGGTGAGGGAGCCGGTTTAACGTGAGAGGCGTGGATCCAGGCGGCGATTCCGTCCACCTTCACGGCCGTTGGTGTTGTCAGGAGTACAGTGAAGGGTCCCTTCCAGCGAGGTTCGAGGTTTGTGGGTCGATGCCGTCTCACGTAGACCGAGTCTCCAGGCTGATACGGGTGTGGAACTGGGTCCTTAGCAGGCAAATAGGCTTCCTTCAATTTAGGCCACAAGTCACTCTGAAGGAGGTGTAGCGCTTGCAGCCTGCAGTTCAAATCAGAGTTAGAGATTGTATCTGGCCCTCTCTGGGTCAGCAATGTGCTGAGTGGAGTTGGGACTCCGAAAAGTATCTCAAAGGGGGTGAGGTTAAATCTATAGGGGGTATTGCGGACCCTGAAAAGGGCCCAGGGAAGGAGCATCGTCCAGTCTGTACAGCCAGTCTCCATGGACAATTTAGTAATGGTCTCTTTTAATGTTCTATTTATTCTTTCTACCTGTCCTGAGCTTTGGGGTCTGTATGCACAATGTAATTTCCAATTAATCCCCAGTATTCTGGCCACCTCCTGACTTACCTGGGCAACAAAGGCTGGACCGTTGTCAGAGCCTATTACCTGTGGCATTCCATACCTGGGAACAATTTCTTCTAGGAGTTTCTTGGTCACCATAGCCGCAGTCTCTCTCTTAGTGGGATAGGCCTCTACCCATCCTTTAAGGAGGTAGCTGCTGCCGTCCGTAAACCAGGTCACCTGAGCATCTGGTAGGGGCTGGTCCATGAGGTCGGGTCTGACTCCGGTGGCCTCGGCCAGGACTTCCCCACAGTTATGTAGTACGGTGGGATCCGTGTCCGGCCAGAGGGTAGCGGGGTTCAACTGGGTGGGGGGAGCAAATCTGACCCGGTCTGAATTAAGGAGGAGACTCTGGTAGTGAGTGACCCTGGCATTGGAGAGCCAGCGGTCTGGAGGTTGGCGGATAACGCTCTCCAGAGCATGTGAAGCAATGATAGTAACAGTCTGTCCCAAAGTCAATTTGTCTGCATCCTTTAGAAGTAGCGCTACAGCTGCAATGATCTTTAGGCAAGGGGGCCATCCCGCGGCTACAGGGTCTAATTTCTTAGACAAGTAGGCTACTGGTTTCCTCTAAGGTCCCGTTCTTTGGGTAAGCACTCCCTTAGCAATGCCCTTCTGTTCATGCACGTACAGGTAAAAGGGCTTGGTGATATCCGGGAGTGAGAGCGCAGGTGCTGTTAGCAGGGCAAGCTTAATGCTGTCAAAAGCCTGCTGGTGTTCTTTTTCCCATTTAAAAGCTGTATTTGTCTTAGTCAGAGGATAAAGCGGAGCAGCCAGGGAGGCAAATCCGGGTATCCAAAGTCTGCAAAACCCAGCGGACCCTAGAAATTCCCGTACTTGTCTGGCATTTGTTGGGACTGGAATCTGCTCCACGGCCTGTTTACGGGCCTCCGTCAGCCACCTCCGTCCTCCTTTAATTATGGGTGGTTGGTGGGAGGCCAGCCCCATGCCAGCCGTTTCAGCCCAGGCTCCAGGGATCTCAGTGAGCCATTTATCAACTTCTAAGTTAGTCTGAGGTGCCTCAAATAGCCTGTGTTCATCCTCCAACTTCATAGTTAAGACTCGAATAAGTTTTCCTGTCTTATCAGTTACATGGGGGCCTTCTTTAGTAAAAGTGATTTGGGCCCCTATTTTTGTCAATAAGTCCCGTCCTAGTAAGGGGGCTGGGCAACCAGGAATCACAAGGAACGAGTGGGATACCCGGCCCACGCCTAGGTCCACCGTTCTTCGGGTAGTCCATGAAAATTGTTGGTTCCCGGTGGCTCCGAGAACCCACGATTTTTTGCCTGATAATGGTCCTCCTGGTTTTAACAGAACAGAATGTTGAGCGCCCGTATCCACGAGGAATCTAATGGGTTCCCCCTCCACTTTAAGGGTTACCCTGGGCTCGGGGAGGGGTTCCGAGCCCCGTCCCCCCTATTCATCGTCTTCCTCCAATGTCAAGATTTCTCTTGGTTTCTTTTTGGGGCAGTCTTTTATCCAATGTCCTTTTTCTTTGCAATAGGCACATTGGTCCTTTTCCAACTGCCGTCTGTTGCCCTGGTTTTGTCTCTGTCTAGGATTTCTATGCTTTTCTCTGTCTAGGTTCTTTCTATCCTGAATTACGGCGGCCAGAATTTTAGTCATATTTCTTTCATGTCTCTTATCTCGTCTATTGTCCCTTTCCTCCTGCTCTTTTACTCTTCTCTGTTCCCTTTCTTCCTCAGTTTCTCTCTTATTGTAAACTTTCTCAGCTTCCTTAACTAAGTCCGACAGCGTATACCTACTTAAGCCATCTAATCTCTGTAACTTCTTCCTGATATCTGGTGCTGACTGGTCGACAAAACTCATCAGAACTGATACCCTTTGTTCCTCTGCAGTTGGATCAAATGGTGTATATCTACGGTAGGCCTCCATGAGGCGCTCCAGGAAAACAGAGGGTAGTTCATCAGGTCCCTGAATAATCTCTCTTACCTTGGCCAAATTCGTGGGACGCCTCGCGGCTCCCCGGAGACCAGCCACTAGAGCCTGGCGGTAGACGCGGAGATGTTCCCTACCTTCAGGGTTGTTGAAGTCCCAGTTGGGGCGGGTTAAGGGAAAACCGTCGTCTATCACGTTCTGGAGCTGTGTGGGACGTCTATCATCCCCAGGAACGTTTTTCCTGGCTTCCAACAGGATGTGTTCCCTCTCCTCTGTTGTGAAGAGGGTTTGGAGTAACTGCTGACAATCATCCCAAGTGGGCTGGTGAGAGAAAACTAGAGATTCCATGAGAGCAGTTAGTTTAGAGGGATCCTCTGAGAAAGGGGGGTGATTAGCCTTTCAATTATATAAGTCCGCAGAAGAGAAAGGCCAGTATTGAAGTGGTGGCAGGGGTCTTTGATCTGGGTCATCTCCTGGTCCTAGGGGAGGAGGAGGACCTATAGCCCTAAGGGGCAGGGTGATAGCGGCATCTGGAGTCCGGGCCCGTCTGCTTCTGGTCCCCGCTGCCGGCCCCCCACGTGCTCCTTTGGCTGAGGGGTTAGGCGGAGCAGTGGGAGCATGAGATGGCGGGTATGGCGGTGGGGTGTCTAACAGGAGTAAGTCTGTCTGTGTATCCGGATAGATCTTCTTCCTTTGTCCTGAACCTGCAACAAGAACTGTGGCGGACTGCAAGGAGTCCTTGTTAACAGATTTGGGGGAAATCCAGGGTTTTAGCCAAGAGGGAGGGTCCTGCACTAAATCCTGCCAGGTAAAAATGTAGGGTAGCTGGTCAGGGTGGCCTCCGGGCTCCTGTAAAATAACTTTCTTGACAGCTTGGATAACCTCTAGGTCAAAAGTTCCCTCTTGAGGCCATCCCACATTCAGCAAATTTCATTCTCCTTGGCATAAAGTTTGCCATTTTCCCTTCTTAACTTTTACTGATAAGTTATGAGCTCTCGTCTTAACGTCAGTCTAATGTGTTAGAGTCAAGTCCAGAGGGGTAGAAACAGTCTGTCCCATTTTGGGAGGAGGATAGAGAAAGTAGAACAAAATGAACAGAAAAACACAGAAAACAAAGAAAAAACTGAGTTGGCCTGCCCGCCGCTTAAACAAAAACAAAAGCGATTCAGAGGGCGGGGGGCTAGGCCCGGATGGTGCCTTGCGACAGATAAGAACTCGGTCAGAGTTCTTCAGATAGGAGACAGAAAACAGGTCTGTCTCCTCCGGGCAATCAAGAGCGTCCTCCAGATTGCTTGGGTGGTGGTCCTCAGGCCCGTCAGCCCCGACCTGCCACACCCCAGAGCAAGACACCCAGAATTGAGAATTCTCAAAACTGGACCAGGTTAGACAAACACAATGAACATACAGACAGACAGACGTAACAGGAGGCGCCTCTTACCTCTGAGGGATCCGGAATGAGGTCTGGGGTCTTGTAGAGATCCCGGAAAATCTCGGTGGGACCTCCAAATGTGGGGAGCCCCCGGAGGGTCCCCAAGCGGGATTGTCTACCAGACCCAAAGACACTCACACGGAGAGCTCTCAATGCAAGCCGCAAGAGGTTTATTGTGAAGCCGGTGCGGTTAGGCATTGTTCAATTGTCTCTGAGCGGAGGTTTTCCAGAAATTGGGTAAGGGGGTTACGGTTGAACAAACAGGGGTTGGGCAAACAAGCACAGGTGGGCAAACGAGCACAGATCTCTAGGGCAAAGGTCAGCATTTTAGTTAACTAGTTCCTTATCTGGGCCCAGGCGGCTAGTTGCAGAAAGTCACGTACTGCAGAAAGTCACGTACTGCAGAAAGTCACGTATAACATGTTTTTCCTTCATAAAATGGTTGTCCTTATGTCTAGGTAAAGCAAGCAATTGTACAGAAGCCAAAGAAGCAGGTTAGTTGTATTTATTGGTAATCTTTCAGTGGCGTGTTCCTGCAATTTCAGTTCAGTTTGAGTGAAGAACATGGGTAAACAGTAGAAGGGTATTTACAGTGGATCCACTGAGTGGAGGTTAATGCAGGGAGTCATAACTGATCCAGTTGCTGAGAGTAAGTGACTGCTGAATGTTCATGCCTGAAGAGGTCATCTGTGTTGCATCTCCAAGGCTGAGAACATAGTATAAAAGAGCCTGAAAGAATGTAAGAGATGGGGGGGTGGGGAGCAATGTTGAGAAATCCTGTCCTTATGGCAGGTAGTGGATATTGCAATGATGGGCTCTGCGCAACAGTGATTATCTGCACACCATCTGTATAACACAGGGCAGGTCAGTATTTTCTCTAGGATGGGAGAGAGGTTCATGAGGCCCCAACCCTCCTTAAAGAGCTTCTGAAAGAGGGGAGTCACTGTCTTCAGTTTTGTAGCCACTGATATGTTTCCCATGTTCCAGTAAGTAAACCTCCACAAATGCTTCTAAAGGAAACCCTAACCAAATCAGTGGATCACAGAAAGAATTATTGAACAAGGAGGAGTTTAGTTTGAGGGAGGAGATTTGGTAAGGGAAGCAAAAACTGAGGTAAATATAATTAAATCATTAGATACATGAATGAATTTGACAACAAAATTTTAAAATAGTTTTAGAAGCATAGTTTAAAATTTGAAATATTTTTAATGGGCTGGAGAGATGGCTTAGCAGTTATGGTGCTTGCCTAAAAATCCAAAGGACTCAGGTTCAATTCTCTAGGACCCACTTAACCCAAATTCACAAGGTGTAGTATGCATATGGAGTTCGTTTGCATTGCCTGATGGCCCTGGTGTACTCATTCTCATTCTCTCTCTCTCTGTCTTTCTCTCTGTCTGTCTCCTTGTCTCTCAAAGAAAGAAAATGTTTTAAAATAATAGAACACTATAAAATGGCAAGAGAAATAAGGCTACAGCGTGAGGGAGGACGTAGAGGAGGAGAGGGGATGAGGAACAAAAAGAAAACAACAAAGCAAATTTTATTTGAAAAATGTCATAATAAAGCCTAATCCTTTTTTGCTTATTATTATTTCGAAAATGTAAAAAAAATAAGCTAATTAATGGCTTGGAAATTACCTCAGCTATAGAATGCTAGCTTAGCATTTACAATGCTCTAGGTTCAATCCTCAGTATTGAAAAGAAATACACCTAATCAATCAACTGTTCATATTTAGAGCAAACGCACATGTAGCATAGGTGTTTGAACATTTGCAGATGTAAAATGTATGGTGAAAGATGCGCAAATGATGGGAGATACAAATGGAAGTACACTGTTGTGTGATTCTCATTCCACCCATGAAGCATATGATTCATTTAAAAGCAAACTAAGGGAACAATGAATATAAATGAATATAAAAACCTAAGGCTATATAATTTAAAATATTATAGAGTCAACATGGTGGATATCTTTTCACTGCCTTTTTCACATCCATGTGTTAATAAAGAACTATATCCAAGTGTCCTGTGACTCCACACTCATACTTGGAGATTGTAAACATAATTACTTGAGAAATTTGGATTCCTTAATCTGACAATAAATATGTTTTGAATGTGTTTCTTATTTTTCTCCATATGAGTTTGACAGGGCTGCCATAAGAAACCAGCAGAGAGGAGGTGTTTAAGCAATAGAAATCTAAGCCCTAATTGTTTTAGAAGCTGTAAATCTAAAGTTGACAAAGGTAGATTTAATTTAATTCAGAGAGAGGCCCCTGCCTTGGCTTCAGAATTCCTACCTTTCTCTCTTATTTTCCCATTATCCTTCTCTGTGTGCATTGCTATGTTCTGATCTTTCCTGTTGTGGAGATACTGGAATAGGGCTCAGCACAATGACCTCATATCATTTTAATTGCCTCTGTAATAAACTTCCCAATCTCAACTTCAGTCACTTTTTTGGAGGTTAGGACTTCCTCTTGTGAATTTTTTTTCCATGTCATTTCCCCCAGGAACTGATACAGTTCCCACATATGGATTCTGGCACATGCATGCATGCCACTTAGGACAGTGATATGTTAGTAAATGATGTGTGTGTGTGTGTGTGTGTGTGTGTTTGTATTTATTTTTTATGAGACAGAAAGAGAGAGAGAGAGAGAGAAAATCAGTGTGCCAGGGCCTCCAGCCACTGAAATTGAACTCCAGATGTGTGCGCCCCCTTGTGTGCAGGTGTGACTTTGGACACTTGCTTCACCTTGTGCGATTGGCATACGTGGGACTTGGAGAGTTAAATATAGGTCCTTAGGCTTCCCAGGCAAGCACCTTAACCATTAAGCCATATCTCCAGCCCTTAATAAATATATTTAAGGAAGAGGCTTGAGTATTTTTTTTATAATTGGAATTTTTCTGGCCATGCAATTCCACCATTTTTGAGTATAGGGCCAAGCTAATCTATTAGAAAAGTGGTCAGGATCATTCATCCATGATCATTGTGAACAACTTGATAATTTTCAGAGACCACTAAATTTGGACCGAGTCTAAATCCATGAATAGAAAACTCAGGGGTTAAACAAATATTTCTTTCAATGTGTATTTGTGTGTGTGTGTGTGTGTGTGTGCACGTGTGTATAGTTTAGAGTTAATATACCATAGAAGGGGTTGAAGAAATGGCTCAGCAATTAAAGGTGCTTGCAGGCAAAGTGTGAAGGCCTGGATTTGATTCTCTAGTATACATATAAAGCTAGATACACAAAGCAATGCTTGTTTATGGAGTTAATTTGCAATGGCACTAGGCCCTGGTGTGCCCACTCTCTCCTCTTTTGGTCTCTGCCTCTTGTCTCTGAGTCTATATGTCTACTTTCAATTAAATAAATAATTTAAAAGTAAGCTACCATGGAGCAAAGGCCATGCCATGAAAACAAATGCTACTGGGCATACCAGGTGTTGGATTGAGAGTTAGGCAGGTTATGAGCTATATGCAAATGAGATCCAAATAAGACCAGCACCATTGGCTATAATATTTCCTCCATCATCAACAGTAATTTGGATTTTTTTTACATGCAAATGAAAGCACTGGATTTTTATGAGGCAAACTGCACTACTCTGCCAGTCAATTAATTTTGCTAGTTATCACTTGAGTTGAGTGCTTCAAAATAGTCTTTCAAAACAATTTCTCATCCTGGTGATCATCATGTGAAGATGTTTGATTTCCATTTACTTTTATCAATGGACCTGAAAATGTATTTTCACTCTAGCATAATGATTAAAATAATTTTCCCACATTACGCATATTTTAAAATTTTGGTATCATTTTTATATTCACCTCCATAAAAGTTAACATTTCTGAGAGCTGGGCATACAGCACCAAAGGGAGAGTACTTGTCTAGCATCCTTAAGTTGGTTCATTAACACAGACAGAAAAATCTCACGAATTTTAGTGTCTGATACTGGCTACTAGAAGCTATTGTTCAAAAAGTACCTGGCTTCACTTCATTTGAGGAGATAACAATGAAATCTCCAACAAATTTTACTTATACTTTAGGGATGTTAATGAGTATACAAAATGAACACTCTTTTATCTCAAACTAAGTCTCTCATACTCCCAACAAAGTTTTCAGATCCTACAATAATGTAACCCCTTAATATCCTTCCAGTGAGAGGGTGCAGGCATTTTTCTAAGCAAGGTAAAGTCCTTCGGAGCTTGTGACTAAGTACTGTCCACTCACGTAGCATTCTATTACCATCACCTGCCATGACATGGAATCTCTTAAAGTATGACTCCTCCCAATGTTTCCTTGGTTTAGCAAGTATTTTTCATGTGTGAGCATTTTGGGATAACTCAGTCATCTAAAAATATTTATAGCTATTGAAATTTTGGTAATTATCTTTTAAAAAATGGTTTTTAGATTTTATTTATTTATTTGAGAGAAAAAGGCAGATAGAGAATGGGCATGCCAGGGCCTCTAACCACTGCAAATGAACTGTGGAAGCATGAGCCATCTTGTGTATCTGGCTTGTGTGAGTAGTGGGAATTGAACTTGGGTCCTTAGGCTTCACTAGCGCCTTAACTGCTAAGCCCTCCCTCCAGCCTTGCTTCTTTCTTTCTTCCTTTCTTTCTGTCTTTCTTTCTTTCTTTCTTTCTTTCTTTCTTTTTCTTTTTTTCTTTCTTTTTTAACATGGAAATTCCTGCAATTGTCATAATGTACAGGTTTGTGCATAGTAAGAACACAAAAATATTGATTGATCCATGAAACTTTATTTATTTAATATTTTTGCTTTCTGAGACTGAGGCAACCGGAGACAGAGGAGAAAGTGGGTATCGCAGGACCTCTTGCCTCACCAAAAGAACTCCGGACACCTTAGAAACTTTGCATGTCTGGATATAATGTGGGTACTGGGAATTTGAATCCAGTCTTGCAGGCTTTGCAAGCAAGTTCTTTTAACCAAAAAGCCATATCCCCAACCCTCCCCCCCCCCCGCCCATGGAAGTATGGGTAGCGTAATGGAAGTAGCATAGTCTTTTATGTCTTTTATAAACACCACTCAGTGTGTTTGATGGTTAGACTCCCCGCACTACAATTTCAATCTTTTTTCTTTGTCCCCTGGAAGAAGGTGTTGGGTCTCTTGGTGGTGAAACGGTGGAGTGGTGGGACTTGCTGGCTGCGCTCTCCTCCGCCTTTCCCATGTGCGTGGAGCGCGCGCGGGCGGGCGCCGGGCAGCGCGGGGTGACGGGTACCTGCTGTGCGTGCCGCTGCGGGGACTTCTCACACACCTGCCCGCGGTACTCGATCGCCCCCGACGGCGTTTTCATCTTCTTCAGCTGCGAGGCGCAGTACCGGAAATCGGACTTGGCCACGACACGGTGGGCGCAAAGATGCGCCTTGGGTAGAGGGGCGGAGGGCCGAACCCCGGGCGGGCGTGCCTGAAGCCTTCATGGCGCTGCCTCCGTTTGCAGCCACCCTCAAAAGGACTACAATTTCAATCTTAAATGGCCCCCAAAAGGTCCATCTGTCAGAGGCTTCGTCCCCATCCAAAGGGACTACTGCAACTGTTAAGATGAGGGGTCTGCTGCGAGGTTAGGCCATTGGCACTATGCCTTGGAAGGGGTCTGGACTCCAACCCCTCCTCTTTCACGCTCAGCCATGACTCACAGCACACATGTAGCACACTCTGCTCCCAAAGCTCAAACCCAATACACCCAGTGGTCACTGAACAAAACCTGAAAACCGTGAGCCAAGATTTACCATTACTCTTCATATTTATATATTTGTTTTGAGAGGAAGAGAAAAACAGTGTGCCAAGGTCTCCAGCCACTGCAGCTGAACTCCAGATTGGCCACCTAATGTATGTGATTTACATGGGTACTGGGGAATGGAGCCTGGCTCCTTAGTTTTGCAGGCAAGTGCCTTAACCGCTAAGCCATCTGTCTAGCCCATTTTTACTCCTTATGGGAGGATTCTCTCAGGTATTTGTTGCAGAAAGTGAGAACTACCTAACCTTTCACTCCTTGCTGGTAAGATGCAACATAAGATAATATGTAAAAACCAGCGTTTTTGGCCACTGAGCCACACCTACGTCCATTCTCTACAAGGGCGAGTCCTGTTTTCTCTTTTGCAGACATTTCATTCACATTCAAATTTCGCAAAGTTGGTGAGCTAGGTGACAAAAATCTCCTCACAACCAGACTCCAGTCTAGCAGTGTCTCCTTGTCCAGTGACATGGGACTCACAGGAAAACTAGTTTTCTGCCTTTACCCTGTGTGACAATTCTCACAAAGTTCCTGAAAAAAATTACATATATGCAGCATCATTGTTGGCCTCTGAAAGGCCCAGGTGTGAGGCCTAGTGGAACTTCCTGAGCCTAGCTAAAGTTTGGTGACCTGCCTCTGGCCAGACGTGACTCAGCAAGATGCCTAATGGCTTCTTGCCTGCTACTTCCGCATGGGATTTAGGATTATCATCTCAATAGTCACATTTTACTATTGGCCCTTACCTTTCCCCACCATCCTAAAATCCCCGCCTTCTTCCCAACATTATATAGGCAACTGTTCATAGCAATAAATCGAGTTCCTGCTTCGACAAGACTCCCGACTCAGTGTGGTTTTTCTCCGGTGGCCAGGAGAGGTCTGAGTTGTTGGACGCTCATCTCCTCCTCAGCCCCTCGGGAGGAACCAGCGGGCCTGGTCCTTCCCTCGGCACTACCTGCCCCGCCGGCGGAGCGCGGCATCTGGCTCCCAACGTGGGGCTCTCGAAGCCCGGCATCTGGCGCCTAATGTGCGGCCCTCGGAGTCCGGCAGACTAGTGCCCCCTGAGAGACATTCGTTGAGGAGGTCAATTGGTGTACATATGCGGGTGAGCGTACCCCCATAAGTTATGAGGTAGTCTTTATATTTAATGCGCTAAACTTTGCTTCTATAACCTGTACTTGTTGATCAACATCTCTTTGTTCCTTTTCTCTTTCCTTTCACTCTCGATTTGCAGGCAAGCTGCATCTGCGACTTTTTATTTCTGAAGGCTTATGCTTCTCTCTCTCTCTGCTTGGTCCTGTGAAAGCAGGCCAACTTTTTCTGCCATTATGGAACTTCCCCTGGATCTGTAAGATTCAATAAATATCCCTTCCTTCATAACTGTACCTGGTCTGGAAGTTTATCTCAGCGAACCTAAAGCTGTCTGATACAGACCGAGGAGGGGACTGAGATGAACCTGACCATGTGGATGTTAATCTTTTGGAACCTTTGTTTTGGAGGAATAGGCATGGACTTGGTGCTTACAACTGAAGGTGTCTTCTGGAGTGGTAAGCCAAATTTGATGGACTATTCTAATAAGAGTCTTAAAATGCTAAGTGCAGATAAGATTAAACTTCGAGGCTTGGCTTATGAGCTTTCTAAGAGGAAAAAAAGACTACAGGGGACTTTGTTGGAACTGGGCTACTGGCATAAGGGCTGGCTGCGTCCTGCTGCCCAGGCCCAGAGAGTTTAGTCAAGGTTAAATTTGTAATGGACTGATGTACTTGGCTAGAGATATTGGACTGAGAGATTTAAGATTTTTTGTTTTTTTGTTTTGGTTTCTCGAGGTAGGGTTTCATTCTAGCCCAGGCTGACCTGGAATTCCCTATGGAGTCTCAGGGTGGCCTAAAACTCATGGTAATCCTCCTACCTCTGCCTCCCGTGTGCTGGGATTAAAGGCGTGCACCACCACGCCCGGCTGAGATTTAAGATTTTAAGCTGGAAAACCTCAAACAAGTTAAAATTACAGGCACAAAGACTGGCTTTAGATTAGAAATGTTTAACATGTTTGATTTTACAGGTCTCAATACCTTAAATTGGTCAAGACTGTGGGGACCTTTAAAATTGAATTTAGTATAATATGTGATGGTTATAAATCTATTGGGAGCCAGGGGTGAAATGTGGTAATTAAAAAAAAAAATAGATGGCCCTCCTCCTGGCAGCTTGTGCCTGGCCCTCCCCTACTGGGAGTTGGTGGGCAATCCACCTCCTGGGAGACTGCCTCGTGGCTCCCTTGGACTGATCCAGGTGGGGGCAGGGGAAAAATCCGCCCTCTCGTGGTGACTGGGCTCACTGGTATTTTTCTTTCAGCCGATACCTTTTCACGTGCCTGCTGGGCGTCGGCACATGCCGGGAAAAATCTAAACATGCCATTAATCATATGCTTCAATGTTTTGCCACTCTCGGGCTACCTGATCAAATTAAAACAGATAATGGCCCCTGCTTCATAAGCAAGGCTTTTGTAGATTTTCTCCAGACCTGGAAAATCTCACATTCCACAGGCATCCCATACAACCCTCGAGGGCAAGCTATTGTTGACCAAACACTTAAATCACAATTACAAAAACAAAAGGGGGAATCACTACCCCCACCCCATGATCAGCTAAAGAAAGCATTATTCACCTTAAATATTTTAAATTTTTTCTAGAAATGGCCCATTGACTGGGGCCTGGAGAGGACCAGACCCACTCCTCACAGCAGGGAAAGGGTTTAAATGTGTCTTCCCTCAAGATAAAAAAAGAACCATTTGGCTTTAGGCTTGTACTTTTAATGTCTAACTATCCTTCACACTCACAGCTATAAAGTAGCTCCTGAGAAAGTTCAAACTGTGCCTTCCTTTAAGATCTTGGGCTCGATCCTTACTCTAGATACAGTTTCACCTGTTAGACACTCTATATGATGTGGTTACATATTTGGGAGACTAGGGTTGAAAGTTAAAACTTGTTTGGAGTGTCATGTAGATTTTCAATAGATTTGTGTTCTAAAAAATATAATGACAGTCAACAATGTTGGGAAAATACATTCAAGAGGTATTTGGCATAGTGATAATATTTCCTTGGATCTGATTCAGTTACATTCAGAGATTTTGTCTTTGCAAAATAATCATCTTACTTTTGAAAACTACTGATGACTTAATATCTGCTTTTAAGTCTGCCTTGCCTGGATGGAATTCTCTCACTTCTGGGATAGGAAGCTTTGCTGCTACAGGTGTTTGTCTTTTGTTCATTCTGTGTCTGCTGCCCATACTCGTTAAATGCCTTTTGAGATCCTTTATGGATATCTGTACAGAAGTACATGGGATACAGCTACAGACCCAACCCCGGTTTCCTGAGACATTATCTTAAAGCCCCTGCAGAGGCTGGTAGTCAAAGACGGGTAAGAGTCTCTCGAGTTAGATCAACCTAAGACAGGGCATGGATGATGGAATTCATGTACCGATGACGGGTAAGGCCTAAATATCGTAGAGGACAACCTAAGACAGACACAGTCTTTCTGCACTGAGGCCCAGAAGGGCACAGCTCATAAAAATTAAAAAAGGGGGAATTGTCAGATGCCATTTGGCTGGCCTTGTATCCATAGCTCTGGCCCTTTGGGAGCAAGACTTTAGCACCTACATGTAAGCAAGATTATGTATATTCAGTGTCGGAAGCCATTTGGCTGGCCTTGATAGTCTTTTGTACTGAGAAATGATTAAAGTACAAAAACTCTTGTAACAAAAAGGAGTTTTTTGATAGAAACTTACATCTAGGGAGTGTCCCACCCCTGAGGACTATTCCTAAAATGGTCCTTCACCCTACTAAACTAAACAATTCCCTCCCTTGTGGAGGATTGCTGGCTTTGCCTCCAATCTGGGCCTCTCTGGCTGCTTGCAGTACAGTTGCCTGTACGACCTTAAAACATTACTCAGCCACCTTCCCCATCCCCGTCCAGCTTTTCCCAATGTTTCCTCTGGAACTTGCATTTGGGCCCCGCCTTCCCCTAATAATTCCAGTATAGATGTGGGATACATTCATCCTTCCTTCTGTACTTTTAACACAACTAAGCCCAGTGCTCAATGCTGCCCGCCTTCTGGAATGGTTTGTGTTTGTGGAGGCGGGATGGCCTATGACTTTCTGCCCACCAATTGGACGGGCCTTTGTGCCCCAGCCACCTTAATCCCAGATGTAGATATCATCCCTGGAAATGAGGCCCTCCCTGTATCAGAGGGAGACCTATCTTCAACAACAGCTAGATTCCCTGGCTGAGGTAGTCCCACAAAACAGGAGAGGACTAAACCTACTAACGGCCGAAAAAGGAGGCGTATGTTTGTTTTTACAGGAAAAATGCTGCTTTTACGCCAATAAATCAGGAATCATCCAGGACAAGATTAAGAGGCTCCAGGAAGACTTGGAGAGGAGGCAGCGGGATCTCCAGGACAACCTGCTGTGGACGGGCTTACATGACTTCTTACCCTACCTTCTGCCTCTACTTGGGCCCCTCCCCCTCCTTCTCCTTCTCCTCACTGTCGGGCCTTGTGCAATTAATAAGATTACACAATTTATTCACCAACGGCTAGAGGCAATAAAACCTCATCAGGTCAAAATACAGGCTGGAAACTCAGGAATTAAGTTCCTCAGGTGACCCACTGCCACCTCCTCTGCCCTCCATGTGACCAATGACGGGTAAGATCCCCATAGGGGGACAACCTAAGACAGGCCATGGGGTGGGTTCTCAGTGAGCTAAACACATGGTACCCAGTGACGGGTAAGATCCCCAGAGGGGGACAACCTAAGACAGGCCATGGGGTGGGTTCTCACCGAGCTAAACACATGGTACCCAGTGACGGGTAAGATCCCCAGAGGGGGACAACCTAAGACAGGGGCCATGATGAATGCTCTGAGCTAAACACCTGGTACCCAATGACGGTTAAGACCCCCAGAGGGGGACAACCTAAGACAGGGGCCATGGTGACTAATGCTCTTACAAAAACAAAAGGGGGAGATGTTGGCCTCTGAAAGGCCCAGGTGTGAGGCCTAGTGGAACTTCCTGAGCCTAGCTAAAGTTTGGTGACCTGCCTCTGGCCAGACGTGACTCAGCAAGATGCCTAATGGCTTCTTGCCTGCTACTTCCGCATGGGATTTAGGATTATCATCTCAATAGTCACATTTTACTATTGGCCCTTACCTTTCCCCACCGTCCTAAAATCCTCGCCTTCTTCCCAACATTATATAGGCAACTGTTCATAGCAATAAATCGAGTTCCTGCTTCGACAAGACTCCCGACTCAGTGTGGTTTTTCTCCGGTGGCCAGGAGAGGTCTGAGTTGTTGGACGCTCATCTCCTCCTCAGCCCCTCGGGAGGAACCAGCGGGCCTGGTCCTTCCCTCGGCACTACCTGCCCCACCGGCGGAGCCCGGCATCTGGCTCCCAACGTGGGGCTCTCGAAGCCCGGCACATCATGAGACATTTGGCAGATGTTCCTTCACAATTTTAAATATGTTTATTTATTTATTTGCAAGCAGAGAAGGATAGTGAGAAAAGAGACAGATAATGAGAATGGGCATGTCAGGCCTCCAGCCACTACAAACAAACTCCAGATTCATGCACCACTTTTTGCATCTGGCTTACATGGGCTCTGGGGCTTCGAACCCTGGTCATTATGCTATGCAGACAAGCACTTTATCTGGTGAGTCTTCTCTCCAGCCCCTCTTTCACAATTTTTTAAAAATATAGTATTTATTTATTTATTTATTTATTTATTTATTTACTTGGAAAGACTATGGGCACATTCGGGCCTCTTCCACTGTACACAAACTCCAGCTACATGTGCTTCTTTGTGCATCTGGCTTTATGTGGGTGCTGGGGACCAAACCAGGACCAGGCCAACAGGCTTTGTAAGACAGCACCTTTAACCATGGGCCATCCCCCCATCTCCCCAGTCCACATGGTCCTTCACATTTGAAGTCCAGTCTGTCTAAGTGCACTCTTAGACACTGTCAATGTGGGTAAACATGACAATGCGACAATGCATCCTCACGTCCCCTTAAGGTGGCACATGTCATACTCAGTGCTATACATTGTGAAATTTCAGAGAGACAGATTCCTACTGACCTAGTGCCAGCTATTGGGTAGATCAGAAATCAGCATTTCTGGTGAGGATGAGTGTTTACCTTGTTGTTTTATAATTCAGTGTGGTTGCATTCTCTTATGGAACCCAATCTTTGAATGATCCCCTCCTTTTCCTCTCGTATTCAGCTGGTGAGCACATTTACATAATTGACTTCAGAGATCCTCATCTCCTGGAAGAAACACACTATTTTGATAGATTTTTCAGTTTCCATCATCAGATTATTTCAGTCATTGTGATAGGAATGTAGTGTGTCTACATAATGGTGTGCCTCTGCTCATTTCTGCATGCTGGTAAAAACAATGCTTGTGGCTTCACCAGGACTAAATACATATACGGCCAGGTGGGCCATTAAGTATTGGCTATTTTTTTTCCTTATAGGATAAAAGAAGCAAGGAAGACTTTTTAAAAAATTCAATCATAATCCTGGATAAAGGCCCTTAGATACCAATATAGCCATGAGTAGTCTATTTTCCAGCTGTCTCAGATTGTTGGTAATATTAAAATCTTGCAAGTTTAATAATAACATTAGATATTGATTTTTTTCTCTACTTGTTTTTGAACATATTTCTCTACAATAAGTTGTACTGGGACTTACATAGGCTATCTTTCTAATTACAATTGGAAAAATGACAAAGTGTTGGATGGTTCTACAATGAAGTTAAACACCCACATATCATGTGTGGTCATAAGTTTTATTTTAAATCAATTTTTAAAACAATAATACTATTTTTATTAAAATTACTCAGTAGCAGGACACTTCAGAGAATGTTATACATTGTAATTGGTTTTCTCAACTGTGTTGTGAGGTAATTCATATTATAGTTCCCATTTTATGAAAGAGAACCAAAGGTACAACAGACTGTCTTAGTCATTAATACTAAAATAGGAATTCGTGGAGTCCACCTCTAAATCAAAGCCCCATGGCTGAGTTTCCTTCTAGAATTGCACAATATGTCTATGCAGCTTTAATTATGGAGGAAAAAAATAAGCAGTCATGTTCAGGCATATGTAGGATAATTTTTTTCTGTAACTTTGCCTTCAACCTTGTCATATTTTCCCCAACGTCTTATATTCACAAACAATTTTCTCAGATATCTTACATGCATATATTGTGGTTAACATTCTTCCAGTAATTTATTTAGAACACTTAGTGCTATAGACAAAATCATTACTTAAGTGACACCTATATTACTAAACTTTTAAAATTTTATGAATTTATTGTGAATATACGTGTGGATGTATGGGTGCCTGTGCTCCCCCTGATTTGAGTCCGGGGGCCTCTGTTCTCTGCAAATGAGCCATGAGATTATGAATGAGTGTCAGACTAGCTGCCCACATTCTTCAGTTCTCCTGGCTCTTTCTCCCATTGGGGTAGGTTCTATGGGATCACAGATCATTGTGGCCCTTTGTGTCTGTCTGAGCTGAACTTTAAAATAAAGGATCTTTGAAGTGCCATCATGGTGGTACATGTTTGTAATTGACCAGAAGTCCATGGTCAATCTCAGATACCTGGACACTTTGAAGCCATCCTGGACTATGTCAGACTATACATCAAAAACTAACAGGATCTTTCAAACTACTCTTGTAAGAAAAATAGTAAGATAAGAATAGCCCAAGACCCATCAAACATGGAGCTTGACATATGAAATGTTGCATTATCTGATGAGTACTTAAGATTTATGATTAGAATCACCTGTAAGAGTAGCTAGCGTCTTGGTGGAGCAGTCATCCTGGAAGTTATTGTGGGTGATATTAAAAGTAATTTGATGTGTCCTTAGTTTAAGTCATTGTGTAGGAAAAAATTATAGGGATATATATTCGCATGGTTTAACTTGGGTAGTCATTGGGGTATAAGTCATTTTGTGAGGGAGTCTTAGATTATTAACCCCTAAAAATTGTGCTAGAAAATCATATACCTCATGGGGATTTTTTTAGTTCAAAATATGCCTATCTTTCCTGAACTTGGCTGTACAATTTCTGTAACAGGCAATCATATCAAGACCAATGAAAGATACTTGTATATTGAAGACTTTTTAAATTTGCTTTACTGAGACAAGGTCTTATATATCCCTGACTGATTTCAAACTCCCTCTATTGTTCAGCATGACCTTGCTCTCCTGTCTGCACATCCAGAGTGCCTGTGCGACCACACCTCATTTAGATAGTGGCAAAGCACCAATCCAGGGCTTTGGGCATGATAGGCAAGCACTCATACTTTCCTAGACAATTTTGACAGGAAAAATAGCATTTTAAAAGTAGTTTACCTCTTGAACAATTATGTTTTGTTGAAGTGGAAATGTATTATCCTTCCATAAAATCTATTAATTAAAGGTTATTATTAACCAGATTTTGAAAAGGGGAAACTGCATCATAGAGCAGTTAAGGAGCTTACAAAGGACAAGAGAATTGGGTAATTACCTCAGGTAAACTGATGCCCAAGTCTGTGCTCTTTGAATCTAGACCCTACTGCCTTTATTTTCAACCAAAACTGTATTGAGGAGAAATGTGTTTAAAGAGAGCTGAAAGGATTGTGGCTTGCTATGAAGACAGATACAGGAACAGATATACTTACTCATGTGTGGTTGATATCATCTACCATCCTCACCAATGTTTATCAGGAGAGTGCATGCAGGAAGTGTACACTTTCCTGGATTTCCTTGTAAATTTTAACAGTTAAGACAGATTTTCTTCCTTTTGTGTAAGATCTTCAGCCAGTGGTTTAGATAATCCAAAAAGGGCTGTCCTGAACAGTGAAGGAATGAGGGGGTTCTCATGGAGTTCAGCCTTTACTGACTAACAAAGACAAGTAGCCAGATTGCTGAGTGTATATAGTTATATGTGATAATTTACTGTATTCATTCATTTCAGCTTATTCTATATTCTTTTCTACCACTGAGAGTCTATTGATTTACCTAAAACAATAGAATGGACAAATTAAAATACATGATAAATTAAGTGAAACCCGAATACAGCTTAAGTGATCTGCTCAGTTTACAGGCACAGTGTTTTCTAGATTATGTATTAACCCTGCTTAATCTATCAAAATTGCCCACTTAGCATTCTGTCTTGAATTTTTGTGTTTTGTCTAAAATGAAAATTAGAGATTATTTTTTGCTTTCATTTGAGCATAGTTTGTTTTCATTTGTCATAGCTATAAATGAGAATAACTTTCTGCATTCTGAGTTATTTATTTATTTATTTAAGAGTGTGTGTGGGAGAGAGACAGAGAGGGAAAGAGAGGAAGAGAGAGAGAGAGAATGGGTGCACCATGGCATCCAGCCACTGCAAATGAACTCCAGATGCATGCTCCACCTTGTGCATCTGGCTAAGTAGATCCTGGAGAAATGAACTTGGATCCTTTGGCTTTGTAGGTAAGTGCCTTAACCACTAAGCCATCTCTCCATCCATGCATTCTGAATTTGTATTCAATATCATGATAATTAATTAAAGATAATAATACATTAAGTAGAAAACTTCATTCAAGAGAACAAAATTGCTTCTATTCAGTGAATTCCATTATTGTTTATTTTAAGACTTAAATTAAAAATTATCTCTTTATTTCAAAATGCTTCAAAAACAGTATCAATAATAAAATGAAACTTTGAAGTTATTTTATACCATCATTGTACAATAATTTTGATGAATCAATAAATACTGTAGTCTGTCATTTAATAAATACATAAAATTTTGGCATCACTTTTCCAGTATACAATGGAAATGAAGGCATTTTAATTATCATAATAATACTGAAAGTATTCTGGGAAGTTTCTGAAGTGTTAGCATTATTCTACTGCCATGAAGGGTCATTAAGTACTACCTCAGAGAAATCTGGTTACGTTGTTCTGTAAAGCTAAATAAAGAGCCAAAACAGAGACACTGATGTGAATTGCTCTGTTTATTAAGTGGAAGAGGATTTAAATTGCTGCTTATCTCTAGTACCTGTGAGGAATGGGCTACCTCATTGGAGTGATGTCAGGGGATGAGACTAAGAGAACTAAAAGGGCTTCAGGGGCTATTTATAAAGACCTTAAAGACAGTGAAAGTCTGTGGAAGACTTTGAATGGCCATTTTTTGTCACTGAATATGTTTCCTAATTATAATTACAAATCATACATGTGCCCTCTCTGTTCTTATGAGATTTTGGTTTTTAAGAAGCTCCTTTAACAAGAGAAACTCACCAAGTAAAGACAGAGAGATAATGGATATAATTATTTTGCGGGGAGTATTTCCTCTCAGTTTTATTGTCTTGCTTCTATTTTCCTTTAGTAGGAATCAAATTATTACCACATAAAGCAGGACAATAATATTATTACTATTCTAATTTTATAGTGTTTACAAAATCATATTCTGTGCTTCTAGATCCTGAATTTAGAAGTCAATAGTAAGCATTTTATAAGTTAAAGTGGAGAAGGCAGAAAGTAGAATTGACCATCACTGTATCTATAGCTTGCCACCATATAATTGAACTGGTACCATAGAAATCTATATCCTAGAAGACAAACTAAATAATTGAACCCTCAACAGGACCTTAGGGAGAAGCACCTGAATTAAAGGGCCTTAGAGAGGGTGAGATGAAGCCTAACCTTAAATTTCTCCTAATTCTCTCTCTCTCTCTCCCTCTCTCTCTCCCTCTCTCTCTCTCTCTTTTTCTGTCTTTTTCTCTTTTCTTTTCCCTTGGCACTGGCCTATAATTCCCTATATCAGGACATGGTAAACATTCACAATGAGCTGTTGATCGGAGAGACCTATGTGGTCTCCCAAAGCAAGACTTCTGTCAGAGCACTTGAATACCCACCAGTGGTTAATGATTAGATCCTACTGCTGAAGACACAACATGCTATCAGCATGGACCATGGAGAGAATTGGTTGGAATTTGGAAGAGTGCCAGTCCCCAGAGAGTTAACCCATCTGGTGCTGGAAGGTGCTACATGAGCTACCAGGAGAAAGTGGCCAACATCTGTCCAAGCAATTCAAAGCCAAAGCTACTCAGAAGCAAACAACCTGGTGTGATGCTCACACAAGTACAATAGTGGCACACAGACATGATGGGTAACCAGCCGTTCTTGGATTGGCTAACAGATCTGCTCAGTGGAAAGGAAACCATACCTGGAACTGATAAACAATTCAGAATCATATCTAGATAACGATTTTGCTTTCCAGTGTCAAGCTGCCACTAATAGTGGGCTATAAGAGGGTCTATACCCTTTATATTCTCTTTAAATTAATAATGGTTATCTCATTTAACTGTTCCTGACTTCACTCTCAGTTGGAGATTCTGCTTCTATTTTTCACATGGAAGTGGGTCCTGAAGAGATAAATGACCCAGTACATTTCTCCCCAGCCCCAGCTGAAACCACAGAGGAATTGGGAAAATCAGCAAGAGTGTTGCTTTCTTGGTGAACTTGATATCAAAACAAGGGTTCAGGTAATAGACACTGAGTACACTCAACTCTTAGAGATCCAGTGGCTCTTAAAAGCCCATTACTGAAGTAGACTTAAAATGCACCCATCATGGCACAGGGAATTTTGTGGAAGAGTAGACAGAAAAAATGGCAGAGCCACGAGTTGGGACATTAATTCACAGCAACATTGCCTCCCCTCCATAACTGACTGCTGTCCCCAAGTGCATGACTCACAATCCCCATGGGGTTGATCTGCACCCCAATGAGGAGGGACTCTTTAGAAGAGGGACAGGGAGGAGGGAAAGAATGGTATCAGCATGTATTGTTTACATACTATGTATGTCCATATCTAATAAGAATAAATTTTAAAAATCCAATTATATTTCTACTTTTATAATTAAAATTATATGTAAAAGTCAATACCCCTAAAGTATTTTTGATTAAACTTACAATTTAAGCTTTCATCAGCCTGCTGTAGGGTGCACAACTGGGGGTGGGATCTTAAGTCCAGCTGTAAGGTGTGATCAGAGCTAATTGGTGCTGACTTTTTCTCTCTCTCTTCCTCTGCCCCTCTCCTTATCTCTCTCTCTTTCTCTCTCTCTGCTGTGGATCTATTGATGAGAGCCAGCTTCCCCCACTGCGGTGATGTTTTCCATGGACTCTGTAATTCTGAAATAAACCCTTTTCTTTCATAAGCTACTTCTGGACTGGTGTTTGTCACAGTGTTGTGAAGGCAACTGCAAAAAAAAATTAGTACTAGGAGTGGGGTTGTTGCTGTGATGAATCAGACCATGTGTCTTTTGGTCTTTAGAAATCTGTGGTTAGAAGGAACATGGACTGATTTGGTACATTGAACTGTTTATGTATGTTTATGGGGAAAGAGAGAACTTTGTTGGAATGAGACTACTGGCAGAAGGATTGATAGTATTCTTTCTCACATGGCTATATTCTTCTGCCCATTCCCAGAGAGTTTGATCCAGGTTTACTTTAAAGGTTGTGAATGGGTATGCTTGGTGGAAGGTATAGAAAAAAAGGTATGGAAAATATACATTTATCATGTAAACATTTAAGCCAATTTGAAGGTATTGGCACAGAGATTGTCTTAATTTGGTAAGCAGAGAACTACCGCCAAGGATGGGCCAACTGTTTGGAACTGAAACAATAGAAATGAAGCCCTGAAGATGAGCCATTGAAGGGAGGTGGCTCTAAGGAAGACTTGTAAAGATGTATGTTGCTCCTAAGTTTAAGATTTATTTACCCCTGGATTAACAAATTTGGTCATCCACATTGTATTATGGAATATGACAAGTGCTAGAAAAACAGGGTCATTGGTTCTGGAGAGATAGCTTAGCAGTTAAGGTGCTTGACTATAAAACGTTAGGACCGAGGCTTGATTTCCCAGTACCCATGTAAAGCAAATATGCAAAGTGGCACATGCATCTGGAGTTCATTTGCAGAAGCTAGCAGCTCTGGTGTGCCCATTCTCTCTATCTCCATAAAAATAAGCATCTTTTAAAAGAAAGGGTTATTGGATGTATAACACAGTTATTTTGTTTGTTTGCTTGTTTGTTTTTAAAATTGGCTCCTGGGCAAAGTAAAGCAGGTTTGAAATCCTTGGGTGGAGTAAGGACATTATAAGATACTATGATGATGAACTATGATTTGCAGTACAGACTTTAAGATGTTTTGGATGTGTTAGGACTGTGGAATGGTTGCCATCAGGCCAGCTGGAGAGGCAGAATTAGAATCCAGAGACTTTTCTCACTGGTTATCAATATTGGTGTTGGTACTATAGATGTTTGCCTACTGGTTATGATTTGTATTGGTCCAGTCTCTCTTTGATATGCTTATTTAAAATGGGAAGGTTGACTCTATGCCATTATGTGTTGGAAGTATGTAACTTCTGTTTGTTTTACACTGGGCTCACCATTAAGAGATAGTCTTAATCTCAGGTAAGATTTTAGACTTTTGTACTGTGTAAATACTAATAAAGTTTATGGAAAGAGAGGAGGGAGGTCAAGGGTAAATGTGTTAATTGAATATGAATGTATATTCCATATAACCTGAGGTAAATTTTAAGAATATTATTTATTTATTTATTTGCAAGCAGAAAGAGATAGAATAGAAATAGAGATAAGGGCATGCTGCAAATGAATTACAGATGCATGCAGTACTTTGTGTACCTGCCTTTGTGAGGGTACTGGGGAATCAAACCTGGGCCATTAATCTTTTTAGGAAATTGAGTTAACCACTGAGTAATATCTCCAGCACCCAGCACCCACTCCCTACTGACCCCTCCGCCTGAGTTATTTTGGATTAAGCACCTGTGGTGGTTTCATTTACATGCTTCCCATAAGCTTATGTGTTCTGAATACTTGATCTCAAATTGATGACAGTTAAGTCTTTGGAACATTATTGGAAATGTGCTAATAAGGAGGGCTTATGAGTGTTGTAGCTAGACTCCTCTTGCCAGTGGTTGGCACATTCTCCTGCTGCATTTGTCCACATACTTTTGGCCTGGGTTATGCCAAGCCTCTGTTCATGCCACATTTTCCTCTTCCATTTTGGAGCTTCCTTCAGTGTGTGTAAGTCAAAATAAACCCTTTCTTCTCACCAGCTTCTTGGGTCAGATGTTGTCTGCCACCAAGGAGGAGGTGATTGCAACAGCTTGCAATTTATGTCTCCAGCCTGGGTTCTGACTGAAAGTCCCGCCCTAAGCTGTGTTGGAGATCTGGCTGTCCACGTTTGCTAGCTGTTTGGTGGTCCGTCTCTCGGCTGTGAACCTGTGGAAGTGAGCAGGCATCTTCCCCCATGATGAAGCTTCTGATGGATTTGTAAGCTTGAAAAAAAAACCCTTTCTTGTCATTGCCTGTTTCTTGTAGGGTGCTGCCAGCAACAGTACAAAGGTATCTGCAACACTAGGTATGTTTGTGTAATTATCCGGATTAGCTGATTTATTTTATAAATGGAGAAAATACTGAGTCACCAATATTAGATATGTAGTTGCTGAGCCCAAGTAAAAATCAGGAATCCCATTTTTTCTGGGTAAATGGTACATATTGACATTTCTTTTCAGAAAATTCTCTTCTCTGTGGTAATAGTGCCACAAAGTCTCTGCATGCACATTGTCTGCTTGGTGAGGAAAACTAAACATCCTTATAACTAATTATGGACAATGGGCCATGTGTAGAAATTACATGCATTGATCATAGCACTCTGATTGATACAGAATACTGTCCTTCACATCTTTATCCTATAGGCTTCATGGTAGAGACAGTGAGCCAGCTGGCAATGCACACCAGGATAATACCCTGTGGAGTGGTTTATGCACCAGCAACGTCCCATGAATTTAGGCATTCTTGTATAGCAGCCCTTATCACACACTTTGGAAAATCACATTTCCACTGTAGTATGATATGGAAGAAATAAATGCCCCCTCATTGTGTGAATTCCTTGTTGTTGACGCATAGTCTCCATTATGTCTCTTTTCTCATTTTCTTAAATTTAATTTTGTATTTGTTTTCTTTTTGACCAATTTCATACATGTGTATAATGGACTTTGACATTTTTACTCTCCTTATATCCCTCTCCTATTGCTCCCCCCGCAAGTCAATCCACCTAAGGACGTTCTTCCTCCAAACTACTTCCATCCTCATAGTTTAAATGGGTGCATTTTGTTGTTTGTTTGTGTGACCCACAGAGTTTAATTAGTGTTGCTTTCATGGTCAGGTATGTGAGACTAACTGGATCACAGACAACTAACCAGTGGCTAAACTACTGAAGAATTTTCCCCACACTCGGAAATTAATTACCAATAGCTACAGGGAGGAATGGTAACCTCATGTGTCCCTAATCCAGCCATATTGTAATGCTGAGAGGCTCAGTCTTGTGTTGGAAACCAAAACTGCTGTGAGTTCATGAGTGTAATTGTGAGGTCATGTCTAAGGTATGGCATTCTAAAGTATTTCCCTCCATTCCACTCCCTTGCCCTTACATTCTTAGAATGCAGGATAAAAAGTTTATAATCTTCTTCTTCTTTAGTATATTTTATTTATTTGGGAAATAGTAGGAGGCAGAGACAGTGACAGAGAAGAGAGAATGGGCACGCCAAGGCCTCCAGACACCACAAACGAACTCCAGATGCAGGTATCACCCAGCTTGTGCATCTGACTTACGTGGGAACTGGAGAATTGAACTGGGATCCTTTGGCTTTGCAGGCAAATGCCTTAACTGCTAAGCCATATCTCCAGCCCAAAAGTTTATAATGTTTATGTTAGTGTTACAGGGAGTCAATCTGTTACCATGATGACTCAGAGGAAAGAATATGTATTCATTGAGCTTCTTGTTCTATAAAAGAAAATGGAAGAAGCAAAATTACTGGCATTCCTTGAGGGTTAGTAAGTATAGCAGAAAGCATATTTGATTCACGCATAAAACAAAACAAAAAACAAACAAATAAAAAAAAAACAGTTTCCAAGTAGAGAAAGTCAAGAATGCATGTCTTCTCCAGGTATATCTATACATATTGCCTAAAAATTATCTTCTTTTACAATGCTAAGGATCAAACTTGGCCTGGTGCATGCTAGGCAGTAGTTCTACCAGTGATTATGTCACCCCTGGGCTTGTGCTCAGCTGCAGAGGACTAGACTGTGCTAATTTTTACCACTCACTACAAACTTGGCTTCAGTCTTCCTTTTTTTAAAGAATGGTGACCAGATGTGATCTGCTGTGGCTGAAATCACGAATAGCTGATAATGCAAACAAAATCCAAATAGGGGAACTGCAGGCCCTCAAATACATAAACTTCTCAGTCTATATGGTATTTCATATGGCTAATATACTAAAAAAAGATACTTTTATAAGGAAAAATTAAGGAGACAAATCAATGGAATTCCAGAAGAGGAGAATGTGGTGTGTGTGGGAAGTGTCTTGACTGAATAATAGCGGACACTGCTCCACTCAGGGCAGGTTTTATAGATTCATAACCTCTGCCAGCAGAAGCTGGTGAGTGCTGTGAAATACTGACTATAATGTCCCTTATATTTCTTCTCACTCCGTTTCTCTCCCCCTCCCTTTTGCCTTCTTTCCCCCATTAGTTATCATGTTCCAACTTCACCAATTTAGATTAAGTATAGCAGGGAATTCGTCTTTCAGTATGGCAATTATCATCAAATAAAAGACACATTTTGACCAGCTGCAAATTACAGGGCCGCTTCCAAGGACACAGATCATGAGATGGACTCAGTAAGTAGTGTGCTATTTTAAACGTAGTTGATAATGATGTACAAGAGACTTGAGGATACAGAAATAGATATTTTTAATTGATTTATAATTTCTTGCCTGTTCGATAGTTTTGTAAATAGGTTCCACTGTTTTCTAATAATTACACAACCTGGGAAAATTCTATGTCAAAGCAAGTGTCTAAACTTCACTGTGATTTATGAGTTATCTACATACTTGATGATTGTCTCATTTTCTCTAAAACACCACACACTTACAAATATATAATAAGGAATAAGTATTCTAGATCATTACTTTCTGGGGTGGGAGTGACATTTCAATCTATAGATCCAAACTTTCCTTCCTTTAATTTCTAAATCTATTATTGTTCAAGTAAATATTAGTTCACCAGTCAGTACTTTATTATCTTTAGATATTTGCTTTATTCTTTGTAGACTAGATTTCTGAAAGTGCTGTACTAATTCTCATGGATTTAATACTTTAAAACAACACACACTTTTATCTGACAATAGATTTGGTTAGAAGTCTGACCCAGGTCATCCATGCCTTTCTAAATTCAAGGCATGTGGAAGATAGTGTTGTTTCCTGCAGAGAGAATGAGTGTTTGTACTTGCACATTTGTGTGTGTTTTCAGAAACACACAAACATATAATCAAATGTGTACAATGAAGCTCAATCAGTAATTAGAAGATGTGTTACTCAATAAATGATTTTTATAGTAGAAAGCAAGAAAGAAAATGTTTTCATGAATATAAATAAAATTTATAAACCCTAACAAGTTATCAAAGTAAGGAAAAGAGATAGGGAGAGAAAAACAGAATTAAAAAAAAAAGAAAAGAAAGTATATTTTTTAAGATATGACTACAATGGTAGTTTAAATAGATTCCCCACAATATATTCAGAATTTTATTAAAGTTTATAAATTAGGTCTGCAACCATCTCTGGTCTTTGGCTCCAGCCCTAAGGTGTGGTGGTGAATTTCAATTCCAGTCTAAAGAAATGCAAATTGCCTGAGTTCTGCCTAGGGTTTTTTTTTTTTTTTAGTGTACTTGCTTCCTTTTTGGTTGTGGCTTGTGGCTTTTCTCTCTCTGCTTGGACCTGTGAAAACAGGCCACCTTCTTCTGCCATCATGGAACCGCCCCTGGATCTGTAAGCTTCAATAAGTATCCCTTCCTCCATAACTGTGCCTGGTCTGGAAGTTCATCTCAGCCACCAGAAGCTGTCTGCTACTACTACAACTCTATTTCATTTTATTAAATTTTCTATTGAGATTTTTAATACAAAAGAAAACTATAATTTGATCATAACTTTCCCGCTACTCTCTTTTTTCCACCCTTTCTAATAAACCTTGTCATTTTCCCAAGTAGCCCCTCTGCTGTTTTGATGCCTTATTTTTTTAAATTCTTTTTAGTATTCTTACATGATCTAAGTATTTATGTCAGAATGTTTACTAGCTTGACAGTATGCGCATTTTATGTTGAAAGCAGCATTCACTGTGGGTTATGGATGCATCAGTTGTTTCATATCCTGAGGACTGTGCCCTCCAAACACTCATCCCCAAACAATGGCTCTTGCATTCTTGCTACTGCTCATCTTTCTCTATGTTCCATGAGCCTTGGACGGTATGAAACAGGTGTCTCTTGGACTGCTGAGCTATAAGGAAATTCTTGTGTTCAGTACTTTTATGGGTTTTAAGCCTTGACAATATCCAGAATCATCCAAAAAAATGAGTTTCTCTGGCAAGAGGGAGAATAACATTATTTTTTTTTCTATCACCCCCTATGCAATGTTTTCTGAGCCCTTTGGTGTGTGACCGAAATGTCTCATCCAGTGATTAACACTCAAATGTCACTCATGGACAAGTTTTGGGTATCCCCACTTTCATCACCATTTGCAAAATGAAACTTCTTTAGCCAACAGTGAGAACAGCATTAACCTGTTTGTAGGCATAAATATTTGAAGATCAATTTGATGGGTACAACATGTCCATTTAGCCCCATTAGAGCCTATTTCCTTCCAAGCATCTGGCTTTTACCTCATTTTTCAGTACCTGACATAGATACTTTAATATGGACCAGACTATAAATCCAACCTCAGACAACCCAAAATGTCCTTGAAGAGTTATCTTCTAGTTGATCCTGGACTAGTCAAGTGGACAGTACTAACCACGACAACTTGTTGCATTTACTTTTCTGGAGAGGACAAGAGCAAATTTCTACTGACCCCAGCATAGAGCAGACATGACAGACTAATATAATGACTCCAACAAAGTCCTACCAGCTATATCAAAGAGATTTTAGGATAACTTATGAAGTACAGGTGAGGAGATACTTATAGCAAGCGTGTGTCCCTCTAAACAGCTACATCACTACAGAGTCCCACCCCATTGTGGACGCATTATTATGAAGTCTCCCTTTCATTTAAAGCTCACTTACTATATAAAATATCATCTTCCAAGATCACTTGCATTTGGTGGTAGGGTAGGTAGGAATAAGGATAAATCATCACATGATCCTAGGATCCTCCCATCTTCCTTCTAACAGAAGGAAAATAGTTCCATTATAATTGCCATAAATATGGCTATAACTATATCATTTTTTATAAGAGAGAGAGAGAGAGACAGAGAGAGAGAGTTGGCATGCTAAGGCGTCCAGCCACTATAATTGAACTGTAGATGTTTGTGTCTCCTTGTGTGCACACTTGACCTTATGTGTATGCATCACAATGTGTGTATGCATCACAATGCGTATCAGGCTTACATGAGTGGTGAGGAGTCAAACCCTGGCCCTTAGGCTTTGCAGGCAAGTGCCTTAACCAATAAACCATCTCTCCAACCCCCAATATATCATTTTGATCCCCTAGTTTTTAAAAAATATTTTTATTTGTTTATTTGAAAGAATGACAGAGGAAGACAGAAAGAGAGAATGGGTGTGCCAGGGCCTCCAGCCACTGCACACAAACTCCAGACACATACGAACCCCTGTGCTTCTGGCTAACGTGGGTCCTGGGGAATCAAACTGCGGTCCTTAGGCTTTGCAGGAAAATGCCTTAACCTCTAAGCCATCTCACCAGCCTGCTCCCCTAGTTTACAAAGGCATTCTCTACTTCAAAATGGTGATTAATTTATGCCCCGAGGAGCAAAATTGCCATACTGCACCAGGATTCCACACCTTGTCAAGTTAACATCCAAACATGTCAATTTTAAACCATAGCTTTTTTTCATCATATTTTATTATTTCTTATTGACAAGTTCCATAATTATAGACAATATCCCATGGTAATTCCCTCCCTCCCCACACTTTCCCCTTGAATCTCTACTCTCCATCATATCTCCTCCCCCTTTGTTGCAGTCAGGTTCACATTACCAGTAGAATTCAATGGACCAAGAGAAGCTTGTTGGAAAAAAAAAAAAGATGTGTTTTGGCTTATAGGCTTGACAGGGAAGCTCTATGATGGCAGGGAAAATGATGACATGAGCAGGGGTGGACATCGCCCCCTGGCCAACATCAAGTGGACAATAGCCACAGGAGTGTGCCAAACGCTGACAAGGTGAAACTGGCTATAACACCCATAAGCCCGTGCCCAACAATACACCCCCTCCAGGAGGTGTCAATTCCTAAATCTCCATCAGCTGGTAACCTAGCCTTCAGAACACCTAGGTTTACGGGGACACATGAATCAAACCACCACATTCTGCCCCTGGCCCACATAAACTGATAACCATATGTGATGTAAAATATAATACATTCATACAACTTTAAAAGTCCCCATAGTTTTTATCAATTCCAATAATGTTCATAATTCCCCATAATCCAAGGTCTTTTAACTGAGCCATAATACCAAAAAATAACCTCAAAAAATCCATAATGGCACAGAATAAATATTCACACCACAAAAGATGGCATTGGGGATAGCAAAGAAATATTCAACCAAGATTTAAACAAGGCAAATATCAAATCTGTATCTCCGAGTCCAACAACTCTAGTCAATGACAAATTTCCAAGTCTGATCATTCTAACCAGTAGTAAGTCTCTGGAGTTGCAATTCTACCCCTCCAGCTAAGCTCCTCAGAGTCCTGGAAAACAACATCCAGGCCTGGTAGCTTTACTTAGGAGCTGTTTCACGGTGCCAGCATCTCTGCTGAGTCTCCATTGCAATCCACAGTTCATCCTCATGGCCCCATGGGGTCTCCGTACAGTTATCCTGCAAACCTGCTTCACACTGCCCATGGCCATTTCCAAAACACAAGACCACATTGCAAACTCAATGACCCTCTCTGTCCTCCATTTCTTATACTCGACAATACCAGGTAGGGTGCCAATTTGTTAACCTGGTGGGGGAGGGGGGGTTAAACAGACTTTGAAGAACAGGACACTCCTTGAGCACTCAGGTCCCTTCAAAAGAGTCTATATTCTTCCTGTTGCGCCAATGCAGGTCAGCTGGACCAATCTCAAAGGTTTTAATCTCTCAATTGCAGCTCAATGGGCAGTAGTTCACCCAAAGATTTTTTTTTTCTTTTTGTGCCATATCCCTCTGCTCACACCAGTTCATTTCTATGCAAAGCAACCCTGCACAACTTCTCAGAACATGGCCTTTCTGTTCAGCCACATCCACTCTGGGAATGCAGTTTTCCTGACTGGAAATTCCAAGGAGCTGACTTTTCCAACATCCTGGCGCCTCCCGTGGCAACTTACACTTAATTTCTCATAGCATTGTAGGATGTCCTCTCAGGGATTCCAACCCTGCAAAACATTTCCTGACATCAGGAGCTCTTTGGAACCTTGGAACAAGACTCCACAATTCCCTCAGTCTTTTTCCTTCAGAGCCTACAGCAGCATTCAGATTCAGGTTCGCTGAGATAAACTTCCAGACCAGGCACAGTTATGGAGGAAGGGATATTTATTGAAGCTTACAGATCCAGGGGAAGTTCTATAATGGCAGAAGAAGCTGGCCTGCCTTCACAGGACCAAGCAGAGAGAGAAAGAAGCACAAGCCTAAAGGTCAAAAGCCACAGCACACTTCAGGAACTCTTGTTAGGCACACTTTGCATATCTTTAGATTGAAATCTGAAACCCGCCATCACACCTTAAGATCCACCCAGTGACACTGCATGCAGCCAGGTGGCAGCAGATGCAAACTACAAACAATAAAGAACTGAATATATTGGGGCCATCTATTCTATTCAAACCACCACACCTACAAAGCCTAGTTCTCTTGCCAGGTTGAGATGGAACCCAGTCCCCTTTAATCACAGTGGTATAAGCCTCCGTTTACCTTGCAGGTTCACCATGGAGAAATACGTCCCTAGGATGCTTGTGGTCTTTCACTCAGGGTCTCTTTTTATCTCATCCTAAAGCATCTGGTTTCTCTTCAATGTTGCTAATGTTTTTAGCAAGTGTCCCTGATTTGGGACTTCGCTTCTACCTTGAACACATACATTTTTCCTCACCAAACTTCCTGTGTTTCTGCTCCATCTTCCATTGTTTTCCCACTGTAGAGCTCGATAATAGCATTGAGCAAGAAACTGTGACTCAACTTGAGATTTCCTCTGCCAAGCAGAAGAGATTTACTTTGAATTTCAGCCTCATTCAAGATCCCAGGGCACTGGTATAATTCAGGCAGAATCTTTGTCAGCATGCAGTACGTACAGACTACAACAGACTTCCCAATAGAGAATTTGTACCCTTCAGAAATCTCATGAGTCTGGCCTCTTCTATCTGTGTTTCTTTTAGAACCTTATTATTCCAAACTTCAATCAGTATATTTCATTAATCTCTGCTTATAGAATTCAAGTGTTTTCTAGACCTAAGTCCCAAACATCTCCTTATATTCCAACAAGCTTGTTCTAAAGGCTGATGAAATACCTGGTTAGGATTATCATAGCAATAGCCCCACATTACTTTCTTCATTACTGCAGACGAAGGCAACAACAACTGTACCAAAAGCTGAAGAAATGAAATGCATATTGTGGCTTACAATTTTAAGTAATCTGTCTTGGTCAGGAGGCATGGAGGCAAAGCAAGAGTAGATTTCTCATTGATTCACAGTGTCATGAATACTGCTTAGCTAACTCTTATTTTTATTTAGTCTTGGACCCAGATCATGGAGTGGTTCTACCCATATTTAGTGTGGGACTTTTCATCTCAATTAACCCAACCTAGAAACTCCCTCACATGTTCATCCAGATTTTTGTTCTCTTTGATTCTAGATTCAGTCATGATGACAATATTAATCATCAGAACTTCTATATACTAAACATACTTTAAAATGAGTAATCTCAGATAATTTCCTTAACAATTATAGTGAACATTTTAAGAAGGAATAGGAAATAATTCAAATCAAATTATTTGGAAATAGAAAATTAAATAATTTTAGGCTTATTTTATTGAGTCACTCTTCCAGAAATGCCTTTATTCCAAAGCCCAGAACACTTTTACAGATTATCCCTCACTAATACAGATGTCAAAATCCATAGGGTGGTTCACTAGACTATCCACTTATATCTGCTAAATGAAGGCTTGAACCATGCTTGGATACCTGTCTTGGGAGTAGTTTGTATAAACATTATAGATAACATTTCTCAGATAGTGTGTACAATTTAATTTTGATATGCTTAGTCTTTGTGTTCACAACCATGTGTTCCTTGAATATGTATCATATAAAACTAGTCTTTTTTGGATTGTATCAACATCCATGAGAAGTTATAATTATCTTTTGGAGTTTCATGGGCACATTTTCATAATTAGGGTTCCATTTTTTCCTACTACACAAGTTTACATTTCAGTATCTATAGACCTACTGTGCTAATGTAGTTTTTGTCACCTAGCCCAAAAGTGACCTGAATATTCACCAAAATGAATCATATAATAATTTAATCCATATCCAAAAGGAAATGTCATTTTTTTACACCTTTCTAGCCACTGGCCCTTTTGGCTGAGTTGCCAATTCTTACCCTATATTTAGACATTCAATATAGTAGTCTGAAGCAAAGGCAAATTATTTATGGAGAGTGGGATAAAATAAGAATAAAACACAGCCATTCAATTGATTTAATAAATTCCATCCAAGGTTTTCAGCCTATAACATATGCTCAAATAATTTTCACTTTGCATACAGTCATGATTTTTCTATTCGCCTACTTGCTAGCTAGATAAATAAACATTTAAACTTTCATAATAGGTCTTAAAAGGACTGTATGCCCATAGCTTTGACAGAAACAAACATTAAGCAAACAGGGGAGGGAGTGTGGCTATGCAGTAATGCTGCTAGTGGCATTGACAACTGATTGGTAAACCCTATAGGCATACTGATAGTGATTTTAATAACTCTTAGAGGATACTTTTATTTTTCCAACATATATTCTTTTCTTTAGTGGAAATTGTGCACTTCCTTAAGAAGAAGACATTAGACAAAACTTCAAACTAAATTGAAAATTAAAAAGGAGAATAATGAGTTATTGAACATCTGGATGATAATCAATTGCTGTGCAATAAACAGCAAGAGTAAAGCATCACTCATCATGAGCTAGCATAAATGTCTCCTTTATAAGAGCTAAACATAGATGCTAGCTTTATGGTGTATATTAATTTCACTATCATAGATTTCATTTTATTCTTTACTTAATTTGGTGTGAATATGCATGATTGTTTTCATAGTGAATAGCTAAATACTTTAGGGCATCTCTAAATTGGTTACCAATAGACAATATTAAGTAAAGTTATATAAAGGGTGAAGACTTTTCCAAGGCTATTTACATCAGAGTTTAATAGTCATTAGGGAGAAATTTTCATTTTTTGTTATATACCTATGTTTAAGTTTAAAAGTCTAAGGAAAATAACACAATATATATATAAAGGAGCTGAAGACCAGCCTGGGCTACATTATAATTTGTGATTCTAACATTTTCCTAGACATGGAATTAACATAGAATAGCAAACTTTTCTTTTTTCTATGGTGAATCACAAGCATTTTTTTTAACACACACACACACACACATATACATAGACAAGCTCTTTACTTATAGACAACAAACCAAGGTATTTCCCTCCTCTCCCCTTCCCCACTTTCCCCTTCATAACTCTGCTTACCATCATATCCCCTCCTCTCTCCATTAGTCTGTCTTTTAATTTGATGTCATCATCTTTTTCTCCTATTATCTATTATGAGGGTCTTGTGTGGGTATTGCTAGGCACTGTGAGGTCTTGGATATCAAGGCCAAATTCTGTCTGGATAGTTGCATGTAAGGAGTGGTATACTTCCTTTGGCTCTTACATTCTTTCCACCACCTCTTTCACAATGGATCCTGATCCTTGGAGGGTGTGAGATGTGTCTGTGCTGGACACTCCTCCATCCCTTCTTCTCAGCACTATGTTGCCTTTTGGGTTATCCCGTGGTCATCACCATCTGAAAAGAGAAACTTCTCTAACCAGAAGTGAGAGTATCATTAATATGTGAGCATGAACATTAAGTGTAGTGCTTTCAGGGCAATTTGGTGAGAGTAATATATGCATTTATCCAGACAAGAGCAGGCTTTATACCTCTAAGGCTCATGACCTCCCCTGCCATAGACTTTTGATTAGGTTTTTAGCACAACAAATTCCTTTGTTTCCTTCTTTGATTCCTTTCATTTTTTTTTTCTGATTTCTTTGAGCATAGATACCATCATTTTCTTGAAATCTTTGTCAGACATTTTATCTAAAACAGTTGCATTGGTGATCATTTCTGATGGATTTATAGGTTTTTTTGTCGGACTGCATTGTCTTGATTCTTTGAGTTTCTTGTATTATATATATTTTTTCTTTTTTTCTTTATTAGTTAGTTTTGCATTCAGCAAATACAGTCAGTTTGGTACCATTATTAGGCTCATCCGTGACCTACCCCGTCCCCTTGGCCCCTCCTTGTTGAGGTATATGGTTCATGCATTGTGGAGTTAGCCCACAGTTATGGGTAAGATAAATGTCTCTGCATATCATGACCCAACATGTGGCTCTGACATTCTTTCTGTCCCCTCTTCCACAAAATTTCCCTGAGCCATGCTAGGTTCATTTTTGGTCTGCTTCAGTGATGAGGTGTTGGGGGCCTCTGAGGCTCTGGCTCTCTGATTTGGTAGGACTTGATTTTTCTCTGTGTTGGTCTCCTTCCCTCTTGTGCTGGTATCCAGTTCATCAGGAAAACAGCACCCTTGCTTGTTTCACCAATTTTTCTTAGTTTCAGCTGGGGCCCTTTCAAGGTATGATGGGGTAGCTCTCTTCTTAGGATCTACATCTATCTGAAAAAGAGAAGCAGATTCTCCAACAGAGAGTAAGTTAGCACCAGGACAAAAGAGATAACCCTTACTTTTTTATAGAGAATTTAATATGTGTAGGCCCTCTTCTTGTATTATATTGTAGCGACTTTTGCATCCTGAATTGACTTGATGCTTGGGTTTTCTACTTATCTGCAGTGTTCCCAGACATGGCAGTCCACCTCCATATACCCTCAGGATATGAGCTCAAGGTGCCAGGTGTAGCTCTTTTCCCGCAATCAAGCCACAGAAATAATCCTAGATGTTGAGTTTGCTTGATAAGCAAGTATTCTAGTGGACTGGGTGGAATAATTTACTGGCAAATTCTAAACTTCAATGACAGACATTCCTAGAGCTCATCGGTAGAAATGCAAATCAGAAATAGATTATGAGTTGTCTTTCAGTTTATGGAGAAAAAAATATTCTTTATAACAAATTGGCAAATGCAACTAAACTTGTTTCTAAAATAACTTTCAACTGCCAGTACTGATACCACATATTTTTATAATACACATCAAAATTATTAAAATTAGGTAATGAATTTTAAAGCCAAAACCTAAAACTCAAGTTCTTACAACAATGCTTGGAAAATAATTGCTGAGCTGGAGAGATCGCATAGTATTTAAGGCACTTGCCTGTGAAGCCTAAGGAACCATGTTCAATTCTGCATTACTCACGTAAGCCAGATGCACAAGCAAGCATCTGGATTTCTTGCAGTGTCTAGAGGCCCAGCTATACTCATTCTATGTACCCCATTTTCTCTCTATTAAAATGAATAAATGAATAAATAAATAAATATTTAAAAGTTTGTGGCTGTGGGATAGACAAAGATTTTTTTGATAAAGGTGAATATATTAATAAATGATGATTATCAAATTATAAAGCTAAGTATGAATGTATTATGATCTTGGACTTTTCCTCCTAGGCATATACAAAAGTGAAATCAAATGTATAAATACAAACAAATGTATTCCATATTTTCATTGTTTTTAGTTATAAGACAAAAACTGTGTAAAATAATATCTGATTCCATGTGAGTGGTTAGACACATTGTTATATATTAGTATAATCATTAACCTACCAAAAAACGTTACAGGATAGTATGTTACACTTACAGTTACTGACATGTGTAAAAAGTGTGTTCTTTATGACCTAGGGAAATGGCTTAGCAGATAAAAGAGCTTGCTGCTAAGAATGAAAGTCTGAGAGGGCTTGGGCAAATTTCATAATTCATAGACTATGCTATCTAAAGCATAGGGGATTTCTAAGCATTTAATTAATGAAATGTTACCAAACAATAGCATACAATCTTCCTAATAAAAGTGGTTTTCTTTTTTTCTATGTTGTTTACTATTGTGTGTCTCATGTTTGCTGACTTATCTAATCACATGATGTCACATCTACCACCTCAGTTTTATCAGTATTTTGTAACCAATAATAAAGTATTACATATATATATAAACATATGCTCCTATTTGTAATACTTCACATTTAATATCAAGAGGTAATGTGCTATTTAGTGTATTAAATTGACAATTAAAAGAAATTTGTTCATATTTTAAATATTTTATTTTTATTTATTTATTTATTTGACAGAGAAAGAGGGAGAGAGAGTGAGAGAATGGGTGTGCCAGGGCCTCCAGCCCCTGCAAACAAACTCCAGACATGTGCACCCCCTTGTGCGTCTGGATAATGTAGGTCCTGTGAATTAAAACTGGGTCCTTTGGCTTTACAAGGAAATGCCTTAACTGCTAAGCCATCCCTCTGGCCCCAGAATAAAGATTTTTTAATGTAAAGATTATCATGTAGATATGATGGTATTTACTAATTGATTGTTTCCCTTCACTCATCAAATTGTCTTTGTTATTGTCAATATAACTGCAGGAATAAAATAGAGATAATTAAGGTAAATATTTATCAACCCATACTCTTAGCAATACAACAGTCCAAGATAGGTTTCCAAAAGATAGACAGTCTCATTAAATTTTGGTATGGATCACCAATTGGCTTTAGGAAGTGATAACTGAAAGATCGAGTTTATTTCTTAATGCTAGAAAATGCACTATGAACACTTTTGGAAATGTGGATGAGTGTGCGTAGATTGTAAAGTCATTCAATAAAAGTTTTACATTATTAATTCCATTACCATGAAGAAATTAACTTCATTACTAAAAACTAATTTCAGAATAGTTTTCTTAAGATATTTTGTAATGTGCTTTCTGGAAATCAAAAGAAATGTATGTATTTTATTCACATATAGTGTTACCTTGGAAATGAAGGCATGATATCTCAAACAATCATTGCTTCATTAAACTGAAGCACATATAGTCTTAAAAAGAAAGGAATAATGTACTATTTATGCAACCCACAACAAATAATAAATAAAATAATTCTACCTCTAACAGGCATTATTACATACAAATACTGACATACATTTGATAAAATATTCCCAAATCAATTTAAGTTCTGAAAAGAAAACTAGAGTTATCTGTTTAAAATAAGACCATGTTCATTCTTGCTTTCAAAAAACCTACTTGTGAAAATAAAATTGAATTGTTGGATTTATTGAAAATCTGTTAAAGAAAATTTTTTAAGTTTTTTAAAATTTTTTGAGAGTGACAGAGAAAGAGAGAGAGAGAGAGAAAGAGAGAGAGAGAGAATGGGTGAGCCAGGGCTTCCAGCCACTGCAAACGAACTCCAGATGCGTGTGCCCCCTTGTGCATCTGGCTAACGTGGGTCCTGGGGAATCGAGCCTCAAACCAGGGGTCCCTAGGCTTCACAGGCAAGCGCTTAACCGCTAAGCCATCTCCAGCTCCTGTTAAAGAAATTTAATCTATCTTCTGTCAGATTTTCTATAGAAATATGGACTTAGTCATTGATAGTTTTGGAGAGCTGAGTATACAATTTATATTTCTCTGAAAATTTTATTATATCAAGTAATGTGTATTACATGTTCATTAAGGATACTATATTTCACAGGACAGGCAGCATTTGCCAGATTTTTTTTTTTGTAAATGAACATAGCTAGATGACAGTATTTGATGTACTCTTTCAGAATATTCATAAGTATTTGCCAAGATCATTCCATGAATATATATATATATATATATATATATATATATATATGTATATAAAGGATTTTAATGAGATGTGACCAATTCCAGCATACTCATCTGCTTTTGGAGCCACATAGCTCTAGTCTCCATAATGAAGCCAAGACAATCATTCTGAATGGGTATCTTTCACGTGGAAAACTTCTTTGCGATGCTTCTGGGTATTGCATAAGCATTCATCAGTGTATGCTCCGAGTTATCAGATGGGAGATCTATTTTCTGAAGTGTTTTCACATGACCAATGTGTGACACACATAGGCACACAAGGTGAAAACAGAATTGTATTGCTCGACTTAAATTTAATATATACATTTGACAAAAGTAATTTACTGTTCAACTTAGATGCACAAGGTGTATACACCCTTTACCGAACCCCTGTATTGTCTCACTTTTCTGAAACAATTGTCTCTTTGGGGGCATTAAAAAAATAACCACAAAATTAGTGGCTTAAGTCCATAAAAATTGCAGTTTTTCACAGTACTTGAGGTCATAAGTCCTAGTTGGCTCTGTAGAGTTTTTGTAATCTGAATTTCACATGGTGAAAATATAGTTATTGGACATGTTTCTTCTCAGAACACTTGCACAAAGCTATTTCTTACTGATTCAGGGTATTGATAAAATTTCCTAATGAGTACTGGCAAAGGTAACTATCTACTCAAGTTTCCTTTTTCAGCTTTGCTTATAGGAATATGTAGCTTACAACCACTGCAGAGCTAAGAATCTTCCAAAGTGGAGTCTTTGATTCTACTTCCCTAAATCCCTAAATACAGAGCTCTATGTATTTAAGGACTTGTATAGTTAAAAGTATGCACCTAGATAATCCAAATCAAGTTCCCATTTTATGTTCTCTGATTTTATCTTAAAACACATATATGATTTCAGAAGATAAAAAGTGACATTTTTGGGCTCCATAATTCTGCTCACTTATCTATGTCAAAAATATGAGGAATTCTAAAGTCAGCAGTTAAATTTATAATATATTGAGTACATTTACATAGAATGTCAGTATTCCTCAGCCCTTATTTATTAACCCCAAGCTTGTATGTTTTAACTGGACACAGAGATCTTTAATTACATACTAAAATGAGATTAGCAAATGAATATTCTAAACAATATTTGAAATATATGTGTGTATATCTACATGTGAATATACAGATATGCACATACATATCAAACATATATTGGAGATGAGAAGATGATAACATGAAATATTACATCATTTAGGGCATATGTAGTTAAAATTGAATTACATTTGTAGAATTAATAGAAGTTTGAGAAGCTCAACCTGAGATAGAGTCTGATAATAATAATAGAATATAATCTAGCTGTCTGAAAAAAACACATAATCCTTTCTGCATTCTGATTATGTTTCTAAAATATTTACTTATTTCAGAGAGAGAGAGAGAAGGAGAGAGAGAATAGGCACATCAGGGCCTCTAGATACTGCAGATGAACTCCAGCATGTGGGTATTGGGGAATCAAACCTGGGATCTTAGGCTTTTCAGGCAAGTGCCTTAATTGCTAAATCATCTCTCCAGCCCCATTTCTGAAATATTTTGAGTTAAAGAACACCCTCTGCTACACTGCATTTGATGCTTATAATGGTGCTGCCTTAACATACTATATTTTTCCATTAAAGGTGAAAATATATTTCAAAATCACAATTATAATTTTGAAGCATATATCTTATCAGGGAAAACAGGTTTGTCATAAATGCACAGCAATTATACACAGAAAATGTACAACAGTGGAACATCTTAATATACTCCATTAATAGTTACAAGATAGATTCATGTATGTGTTATATCCAATTATTCAGTAAAGATTTTTAAGTTAAAAGCATTATGCTAAAGGAAACAATCCAGACACAAAAGGAAAACTTAATGCTATTCTGCTTAAATGGGCTATCCTAGAGATGAAAAGTATAACAGAGTTTACTAGTGAAAGAGAAATAGGAGAAACATAGCTTCTTTTAGGCAGTTTCAGTTAGAAATTGAGGCCCAGAGAGAACCAGATGCCACCCCAAATGCCAACCCTCCTTGGCAAGAATCAATCACTTGTCTAAACAAGACTCATCTATAACTGGTTACAGTACTCTGTGCTTCCCATAGTCTAGTATACTACCTTGATGGTCTGGCTCTGGGGTCTGCCTGCCAAATCGACAAACCAATCATAGCTTCTCCTTACATACCTGAACTGGACACAAGAATACATTTTTGGACACAAGAATATATTTTGTATACTATAATAGCCTTCCTCCTGTTGCTCTCGCTGCCTGCCTCTCCTTACTCTGACCACAGGGATACCTGTGAGTCTGGCTTCTTCCTTCACTTAGCTGGGTGGAAGGTAGGGCATAATACTGTTTCCTGGTCTGGGGAACTTCTCTGTTTGACTCTGTTTTATAGTTTTAGGTAACTTTTCACTTTATGATTTTCTCCTTGATTCTAAATCTACCATTTCTGTATTTCCCTTACACTACAGATCTACCACATGGATGCCTTCATTAATTCTTGGCCTGTTACCTGTGAAACTTCCCTAAACTTGAAGCAGCCATGGCTACAACTCTCTTTACTGTACTTTTCCTCTGGTATTCTTCCTTAAGCTCACACCATTTGGCCTCTTAACTTCCTTCCATGGGGAAGCACAAGGTGGATACAATGTATGTTTCTTCCAAACCCCTCAATATATATGAATGTGTGTAAATATATATACATATACATATATATACACACACATACATAAGTTCTATCTTCCATGTGCTTGTGGCTCTACTCCAGTCTTTCCCTGAAAGCCTCAATTCCTCTCAAATGAACCTTCTGAACTATGCAGTGTTTCCTACTTCCCATGTGAATATGACTCTGCTATAACTTTATTCCTTGATCTCAATTTCTCTTACATAAGCCCCGAACACCCAAACCCTGCATCCCTAGTAGCTAGTTTAAAGAAAGAAAGCAAAGTTATGGATGATAAATACATTCCAGAAATAGAGTATTGCTAGCTGGACAATATTGGAAAATATATGTCACTAAATTGTTCACTTCAAAATAATAAACTAATATTTTGTGGTATATATTTTACTTAAGATAAAATTGCCAAAAAAAAGCCGGGCGTGGTGGCGCACGCCTTTAATCCCAGCACTCGGGAGGCAGAGGTAGGAGGATCGCCGTGAGTTCGAGGCCACCCTGAGACTCCATAGTGAATTCCAGGTCAGCCTGGGCTAGAGTGAGACCCTGCCTCGAAAAACCAAAAAAAAAAAAAAAAAAAAAAAATTGCCAAAAAATAATACCAACTTGAAAATGTCCTGTTCCACCCCATATGCACATACACCCCTAACTCATTAGTTTGTGATCCACATAAAAAATCAAATAAATATTTCATCCCAGTAGTTTAAAAAATAAGTCCATCTTTTCAAATAATAGCATGCTTTCATACATGTACCTGTGGGACAAATTTTAACAGTGAACATAGAGACAAAGATTAGTAAGTGTGGATCTAAACATGTATATGATAAATTTTTGAATTAATGGCAAAATTAAACCAAGTGAGGTAGATGGAAAGACAAATATGCATATACGCAAGTAGATAATTCCTTGGAAAACTATCAAAACAAAGACAAATATACGAATAATAGAAAAAAATCATGATTTTTGCATTGTTCTCTTTTTTTTTTTTCAAGGTAGGGTCTCACTCTAGCCCAGGCTGACCTGAAATTCACTATGTAGTTGTAGTTTCAGGGTGGCCTCAAACTCATGGTGATCCTCCTACCTCTGCCTCCCAAGTGCTGGGATTAAAGGTGTGAGCTACCACGCCCAGATGCATTGCTCTTTTTATTTCATGGTACATATACTAATTTCAGAATTAAGAGATCTCTTTCTGTCTTAATTACAGCTTGTGCTAAGCAAAATAATGATCCCACAAATTATGCAGCTCATATTCTGAAGAAACCATGAATTTTTTGCTTTACAAGGAATTTGAAGGTGATTAAAACCCTGAGGGGACTAATTATCTTGGAAGATCCAGGTGAATCTAATTAACATACCAACCCTTGTAAGAGAACAAAAGACAAGAAGGTCGGTGTTAACTAAAGATTTGAAGATTTTGAGGCATTAGCTGGCAAAATGAAGGAAGGAGACAGTGAACAAAGGTTTGAGGGTATCTTTTAGGAGTTAAAAAGCAAGGAAGGTCTGGAGAGATGGTTTAGTGGTAAAGGCCCAGGTTCAGTTCCCTCGTACCTACTTAAGCCAGATGCACAACTTGGCTTATGCATCTGCAGTTTGTTTTCAGTAGCTAGAGACCATGACATGCCTATTCTCTCTCTCTCTCCCCCTCTTAAATAAATAAATAATTAATCAATTAAAAAGAGGAAGGAGTGGATGTTCTGCTATATTTTATAAGAAAAGATCCTCCATTTTTTAAAAAACGATTTATTTATAGACTTTTTTTTTTTTCTTTTGGTTTTTCAAGGTAGGATCTCTCTCTAGCTCAGGCTGACCTGGAATTCACTACGGAGTCTCAGGATGGCCTCAAACTCACGGCGATCCTCTTACCTCTGCTTCCCGAGTGCTGGGATTAAAGGCGTGCGCCACCACGCCCGGCTCTATTTATAGACTTTTAATTTACAGTGCTTTAGAATAATAAATTTGAAATGTTTTCACCATTGATATTTTGATAACTATTACTGACACAATGAATAAATGACATGCTACTGAGTGTGTATGTGTGTGTGTGTGTGTGTGTGTGTGCATGTATTCAGTATGAAAAATAGTCTCCAACAATCAATGAATAAGTATTTGTTACACTGTGGACAGAGGATCAGGAAGTGCTACATGTAGATGTGGGGTTGTAGGTGTGTATGCATGAATATGTGTATGTGATTATGTATTTATGTTGTTTCATGCTTACATGTGTATCATATATTCCATTTGCAAAAATGATTCATTTACAAAAAAGTAGCAAGTATTAAATATTCACTTTCCTGTGAGAATTCCATCCTTCTGTTATTCATTGCTGCATTTGGGGAATTATCCAGATGAATACACAAGAAAATTAAACTCTGAAGCTTAAACCTTAAATAAAGGGCAGTCTTCTCATTAGTGATAAAAAAAAAAAGACTAATAGAAACACCCATTCATGTATACCATATAAGATACATAAGAATTTACTTAACTTATGACAATAATAAATGAGTTTTAAAAACTATGTACCAGTTTCTATATGAAAAAAAATCAACCTGGATCAAAATTGGTTTTACTTACACTATCCTAAAAAAAAAAAAAAAAAAGCCATCATTTTTCTCAAATTTGGAAACAATCAGAGAAGATAACACTGTTATAACCGAATCATAAAATAGTGTTAGGGGAAATTTCATTAGACTATAGCAGTAAAGCCATGCTCATTTTTATTAAATCAGCTTTAGCATAGCAAATTGAAAAAAGTATTAAGTTATTATGATGCATGCAAAAATTTGGTAGGGTTACAGAGCGAAGAATGTGAGTTCATTATCACAGAAGTCAGGCTGTTATATAGACATAGACAGATTATTTACTGTTGAAATATTCTGGAATTTTATAGCTATTACTACTGAAAGCTTAGGCACACCACTCTGGCATTAGAATATTCTGCAAATCAACTGTCAAGATACACAAATTTGTGGCTTCAAAATAAATATTTCCTTCTGTTATAAAGATAAAGCATATTTCCTTCTTTCTTTAGTTTCTAAAGCATAGACATAGTTTACAATTTATTTCCCTGATACCATGTGTGAAAGCCTTAAATTTGTGATCCAGTTCTTTAGAAAGTAGTCCCAAATATTGAAGGGAGACAAGTTGTTTTGGAAGCTTAGGGCTGATGGACCCTAAACTGAACAGTTTTCTCTTGGCTAAGTACATGTATTGTCCTTGGACTGGTAGGAGAAAAATCTAGGCCATTATACATTGCCACTGGTCAGAAACATCATAAAGATCTGGCCTTTTCTTATTTCTACCCCCATAAAAAAGATTCCTTCTACTCCCTCCTACAGAATTAACATTCTAGCTTTCCAAAATTACTAACCCCAGACTTCTGGCATTAGTATTAAACTGACTAAACCAGCCACCCATCCATAGAACTCACAAAAAACCTGTAACCCTAGTCTTCTTCATGTAGCCACTCCCATAAGAAATCAAGATCTGAGCCTCAAGGGGTGGCTTCTTAAACTCCCTCTTGCCTCTCTGCGCAAGAGCTCTGACTTCTCCTATGGGGATTTTGCAAACCCCTCTTATCTCCCTGGGCAAGAGCTCTACCTTCCTTCCTTCTCTTGTGTCCCAGGCTTAGACTTCTTTCCTCTTCTTCTTCAGAAAGCTTAAAACCTTCCTGAACCCTATCCATCTGGTCTGTGGATTTCATCTTTGCATTTATAAGATAAGGATCTGGGAACACTCAAATTATAAGTGTATTGGTACACGAGGAACCTCAAAATTCCTATATCAATATCATTGCCACTTACAGAAGGAACATTATTGAAGATCTCCCCACTTCATATCTAAGATTACATTCCAAGATGATTAAAGCTATGGTACTAATGTCAGCCTGTTGGCCACTATCGATGTCTCATCTGAGAGTTGGTCAGGGGATATAATTATAGAGAAAAAAACAAACAAACAACTGAGCATCAGAAAGATTAAATGACTCAGATCACAGATTTCAAATAAATATATTTGGATTGAGTTGGGTGATTTTCAATTTCTTTCTGAACATACCATTACTATAACAAAAGGTCAAGAAGACAATAATTTGTCATAGTTGATATTTTTACTATAATTATGTAAAAGAAAAGTTGTTTAATTAAAATTCATAAAACCATGTAATACCTAATTCTTAGAGTCCAAATAAAAGAATGAGTAGGACTGAATTCTTCGAGGAATGAATATTTACAATAATAAAACAAAAATAAGCCAACCTAATGACCTTCATTTGAAGACTCCTTATTTTCAAATGATATTTTTGTTTCAAAATAGTAACCTAGGCTTTAGCCTTAAAAAAATTCAGAGGTTCTATACACATTTATTTGTTGATTCATCACACATTAACTGAATGCTAATATGGGTAAGACAATAGGCATTCGATATAGAAGATTAGGGGCAAGAGTGCCAGAGACTGAAAAGTCACTAAAACTCCTCATGTAAGTTGCTCTTGAGTTCATTTTCTCTCAGATTTATAGATCAACAAATGAGAACAGAAGGGCAAGATGCAAGGAATGCTATATGTTATATATAGGTTGCTGGCACACACACACACACACACACACACACACACAAATAACATTTGAAAGTAACTGATTGGACTAAGGTTTTTTTTTTTTTATCTTTTTATTTATTTATTTGAGAGTGAGAGGGAGAGAGAGGGAGAGAGAGAGGGGAACAGAGAGAGAATGGGTGCGCCAGGGCCTCCAGCCTCTGCAAACGAACTCAGATGCGTGCGCCCCCTTGTGCATCTGGCTAATGTGGGTCCTGGGGAAACGAGCCTCGAACCGGGGTACTTAGGCTTCACAGGCAAGCGCTTAACCACTAAGCCATTTCTCCAGCCCAATGGACTAAGGTTTTTTTATGTGGCTTTATAGTCTCATGATTTCAGGATAAGTGTGACATGCTGAGAGAGAGAGAGAGACATGATAAACTCCTGTCCAGTTTGAAAAAAAAAAAAAAGAAGTCACAATTGAACAAAATCAGAAATGAAAAAAGAGAAATCACAACACATAACAATGAAATTGGAAGAATCATCAGAACATACTTCTAAAAATTGGATAATCTGGAAGAAATGGATGAATTCCTAGACACATACCACCTACTAAAACTAAACCCAAAACAGATTAATCTCCTAAAAGAACCCATCACATCCACCTAGTTTGAAAAGGTAATCAAACCAATGGCTCTTGGATTGGCTAACAGATCTGCTCAGTGGAATGGAATCCATAGCTGGAACTGGGAAACAATTCAGAATCATATCCTAAAAACGAGTTCATTCTCCAATATCAAGCTCCTATTAATATTGGGCTACAGGAGGGCCTACAACTATTAAATTCTCTCTAGACTAAGTATGGTTACCCCACTTATCTCATGCTAATTTCACTGTCCATTGGAGAATCTGCTTCTCTTTATCAGATGGATGCAGAAGCTAAGGAGAGAATCAGGCCATTGCACATCACCAGGGCCCCAGCTGAAACCATAGAGCAATTTAGGAAATGAGCAAGATTGCTGCTTCCTTGGTGAACCTGGTATCAGCACAAGGGTGAAGGAGATAGACACAGGGAACACTCACCTTCTACCAAACCAGATATCCAGAGACACAGAGACTCCCTCATCACTGAAGTAGACCTAAAATGGACCCAACATGGCTCAGGAAATTTGTGGAAGAGGGGGCATAAAGATTGTTAGAGCCTCAAATTGGGATATTATGCACAGGGACATTGCCTCTTCCCCATAACTTATGGCTATCCACATAATTCATGACCCACAATCCCTATGGGAATAACTGGCATCACATGATCATCTCAATTGATGCAGAGAAGGCCTTTGACAAAATGTAGCACTTCATGACCAAAATACTGGAATGAATAGGCATGGAGGGTTTATATCACAACACAATTAAGGCTATATATAAAGCAATAAAAGCCCAAATAATACTTAATGGGGAAAAACTCAAGGAGTTCCTATTGAGATTGGGAACAAGACAGGGATGCTCACTCTTACCACTGCTCTTCAACGCAGTACTTGAACTCCTAGACCAAGCATTAAGAGAGGAGGAAAAGATAAAATGCATACTAACTACAAAGGAATAAGCCAATTTTGCACCATTTGCAGATGGCATGATCCTATACATATGACACAAAAGTTTCCATCTCAAAATTTATAAAGGTGATTAATTCTTTTAGTAAGATGACAGGATACAAAATTACACACAAAAAAATCAGTAGCTTTTCTATATGCAAAGGACAATTATACAGAGAAATAAATCATCAAAGCTGTCCCATTTTCTATAGCAACAAAAAAAAAAATTGAATACCTTGGAAAAACATTAACCAGGGATGTAAAAGACCTATATAATGAAAACTTAAAAAAAAAACAAAACTCAAGAAAGAAATTGAGGAGGACTTGAGAAGATGGAAAGGCATCCTATGCTTCTAGATTATTAGAATTAATATGGTGAAAATGGCAATTCTACCAAAAGCAATATATAGAATTAATAAAATATCAATAAAAATTCTAGCATCATTCTTTACAGATATAGAAAAAATGATCCCAAAAATCATATGGAATGGTAGCAGGCCTCAGATATCTGAACATATCCTCAGCAAAAGAAGCACCTTTTCAGGTATCACCATACCTGATATCAAGCTTTATTGCAAACCCATATACACAAACAGCATAGTAATGGCATAAATACAGAAATATAGACCACGGAACAGGATTGAAGAACCAGATCTTAGGTCAAGAAACTATAGCTACTTGATCATTGACAAAGGTGTCAATAATATAGACTGGAGAAAAGACAGCCTCTTCAGCAAATCATGTTGGACAAATTGGATACCCATATGTAGAAAAATGAAGCTAGATCCAATTATTTCACCATACAAAAAAAATTAAGTCAAAACAGATTAAAGAACTCAACATATGTTCTGAAACTCTTCTCCTACTGGAAGAAAAAAATAAGAGGAACTCTTAATGATATATGAGTGGGGAAGACTTCCTGAACAAAATCCTAGTAGCCCAGGAAATTAAACCATCAGTCAACCAATGGGACCTCATGAAACTGAAAAGCTTTTCCACAGACAGATATGCTATAAGCAGAGCCAATAGATTACCCAATGAATGGGAGAAATTTTTTGACAACTATACCACTGACAGAAGCCTAATATCTAGAGTCTACAAGGAACTCAACAAACTAAACAATAAAAAAAATGAAACAACCCATTCCAAAAATGGGGCAGAGAACTGAGTAGGGAGTTCTCAGAGGAAGCATTACAAATGGCTAACACACACTTAAGAAAATGTTCAATTCAGCATCCCTAACCATTAGGTAAATGCAAATTAAAATAACTATGATTTTTCCACCTTACTCCAGTAAGGATGACAATCATTAATATTTCAAACAACAACAGCTGTTGGTAAGAATGTGGGGAAAGAGGAACCCTCATCCACTTTTGGAGTGAATGTAAACTTGTACAACCACTATGGAAATCTCTACGGATATTCCTGAAAAGGATGAATATAGAGCTAGCAATAGATCCAGTTATTCCCTTTCTGGGTATTTATCCTAAATGCTCCATGCTTCACAACAGAGATATTTGCTCAACCATGTTAATAGCTGATCAACTTACTATAATTAAAATCTGGAATCAACCCAGGTGCTCATCATTGGATGAGTGGATAATGAAGGTGTGGTACATTTACACAATGGAATTCTACTCAGCAGTAAGAAAAAATAATACAATGAAATTTGTAGAAAAATAGACAAACTTGGAATAGATCATATTCAGCGAACTCACAAGCACAGAAAGACAAACTTCACATGGAGTCACTTATCTGCAGTCCCTCACCTGGAACAGCATGAGTTCCTGAGGTACTTGATAGGCAACTCAAAGTCCAGACAATAGGGATGAAAGGTTTTGGGTAGGAGGGGTAGGGAAGGGTGGGGTAAAACAAACACACAACTAAATCCAGAATGAACTGATACTGTAGAAACAGCACCTGAAAAGGAGGGCCCTAGAGAGGGTGGAATGAAGCCTAAGATTAAAAATAATTATTTTTGTCTCTGCTCTGTAACTCTCAGTATGAGGAATTGGTTGCTACCCACAATGAATTGCTGATCAGAGAGACCTATGAGGTCCCCAAAATAAGACAGGTTTCTATCAAAGCACTTGATTACCCGCTTGAGGCAAAAGATAAGACTTGATGGCTGAAGACACCATATGCTGCCTACAGAGCAAAGGGAGAGACCTGGCTTCACTCTGGAAAAGGGCACAAGTCCCCAGACAGGTAGCCCATCTAGTGCTCGAAATTGCTATATGAGCTCCTGGGGGAAAGTGGCCAATAATGGTTTGAGCAACCAGAGGTCTAAACTACTCAGAAGCACACACCCTGACAGGATGTATACACCAGTCCACTAGTGGCACACAGCCTTTGTGGGTAACCAATAGCTTTCTGATTAGCTAAGAGATCCTCTTAGCATAAATGAACCCATATCTGGAGTTGGGAACTAGCTCAGAATGCTATGGAGACAAAGATTATGTTTTCCAGTGCCAAGCTTTCACTAGTCTTTGGCTAAAAGGAGGGTTACATACATCAAATTTTCCCCAAATTAATGATGCTTATCTCATTTAAACTATGCTGACTTCACTCTCCATTGGAGAATTTGTTCTTCTTTTTCAGAAGGTAGTGGGACCTGAGTCAATAAACTACTTGTACTTCAACTAAGCCATACCTGAAACCACAGAGGAGTGGAGAGAAGATCAAGAGTGCTGCTTCCATGGTGAACCTGATAATCAGCACTAGGATGATGGATATAGACCCTGAAGATACTCAGTACTTACTAAAGCAGAGATCCAGAGGCTCCTAAGGGCTCATCACTGAAGTAGACTTAAAACTCATCCACCATGGCTCAGGGAAGTTTTTGCAAGAGTCTGAGGAAAGATTCTAGGAGCCACAAGTTGAGACGTCATGCCCAGAGGCATTCCCATTGCCCTAAAATAACTGACTGCTGTTCCCACAATGTATAAGCACAACCCCATAGGAAATACCTATATCCCCACTGTGGAGGGTCCCCAGTGGATTGGGGGTAGGGACGAGGGAAATGAGTGTATCAATACATGATGTATCTATGCAAAATATGTTGTTAAAATAATAAATAAATAAATAAATAATTAATTAATATTGTTAAAAATAATATTGTAATAATCTTGACAATAAAAAACAACCAAGAATTCTGATCTACAATATTATATAAAAACCAGATTATAAACCAAGAACCTTTCTATATGACTTTAATTCACTTATAAATAACTAGCTTCACTTTTTAATAATTAACTGTAAGGAAAGTAAAAAAAAAAAAAAAGAAAACAAAGAATTTCACATAAACCATTGGCAAGGATTAATTAACAGTACTTGAGATGTGTGACAGTTTGTGTAAATACTGCAGGCAGGAGTGAGAATTGAAATAACCTTTTGCGATATCACATTTGTTAGTATTTTTAAAGCCTTAAATATGTGCTCTTTGATTATGAGAGTATCATTTTGGGGGATATTTACTTCAGGTAATGAAAGGCAAATGACTAGTTTTATGTATCAGATATTGTTAGCGATGCCTGACATATTATTGACAATGTGCCAGAGGAAATCTTAATTGGGTTATAGAAAAATATGAACAGATGTTATTAATATGGAGGAAGATGTAAGCTTGACTATTTGGAAAGCAGTTTTTCAACAAGTTTTTCATAAAGTATATATAGCATAGTCGAATTCACACAGGTTGTACTGGTTACCTTTCTTATTGCTATGCAGTTTTAGCCAAGATTACCTTCTGGGATAGAATTCTTTCTCTTGGTACCATTTTGTTAATGGCATCAACTCTCACTTCCAGAATGCTATTTCCTGTAGAGATCCTAATTCCTATATTGCCCTTTACCATATGATATTGTAAGCTCACAAGTATTTACTTTTAAATTTTGAATAAGTTTCTGAAGAAATTGCTTTAAATTTAATAAATCTTTTGCTAGAGCATTTTTTAATGAAGGCATCCATGTAGGGCATTTTCACTGTTGTGTGCAGTACTTCAACTGCTTACACTTATTCATAATTCCCTCTTATTTCTGGGCATGGGACTTTAAAATTGTTCACAGTATTTTCTCTGCCAAACTTCTAGTTTTTCACATTTTTTGACTCTGCCTTTTGGGTCTTTCACTGTAAATTTGAATCAATAAAAAAGCGACACTACAGACTCAATCATATTCTGTCTTTAACTTATCTCCACCAAACACATAAGCTCATGGCTTTTAAGTTCATCTTTCCTCACTTGCAGGCCATGACAGAATGCGGCAAGTTTCTTTGCCAGTATATCAAATGAACTGCCTCTAGCCGAGTTCCCAACAGAGTCCATATTCCCCTCTGAAACCTCATGAGCTGAGCCTCCATTGTCCACATTTCCCTTTGTCTTCTGTTCTTTCAAACCTCCGCCAGATTGGCCCATTGAGTTCTGCTTACCACATTACAAGACGTCTCCAGTCCTAAGTTCCAAATCCTACCACATTCCTCCAACAAATAAGATCCAAAAGAACAAGAATCACTTCGCCATGTTTATCACTGAGACAGCCCAATACCAGGTAGCAATTTTCTGCATTAGTTAACACCTCCATTAATTAGACAAGATGCCTGACGGCAATTTAATTGAGGGTTTATTTTAGTTCCTGTTCCGGGTTGCAGTCCAACATGGCAAGGAAGGCAATGCAACGGGAGCAAAACACGTGATGTCTAAGGAGCGGAAGGTGAGCGGCAGCAATGGGTGCTTGTACTTTTCCTGTACACACAGTGCAGGACGCCACCCCCAGTTAAGGGCGGTTCTTCCCACCTCCATTAAACAAATCAACTAAATCTCCCACAGACGAACCTACATGTTTTCAACTAAAAAACAATGTAAAGCATTACACAAGTCCATGATCATTTCTGCCATAAATCAAAGGATGACAAAAATAAGTACATGAATGTATCACCAGTTGTCACACCACTGACATGTGAAAATTGTGTGGAAGATACTACTGTCCTGAAAACAGCCTGCAAGGCAGAACTGGGTTTGGAAACCAAACTTTCCAAAATTGCTTAATTTTACATCAAGATGATGTAATTGTTATACTTACTTAAGGTACTACTTACTTGAAATCCTCTCTCATTCATTGATACCCATACATAATAAGAACAACAAACCCATGATGTCACCTGAAACAGTGAATTTTTAAGCAAGTCTATTCAGCTTTCTAGTGTAGGTTTGCACCAATTCTTGGTAAGACCATCTTTCTTTTGTCTTTCTTTCTTTCTTTAACAGGGAAAAAGGGAGAGAGAGAGAGAGAGAGACAGGGAGAGAGATAGACATACCTGGGCCTCCAGCCACTGCAAACAAACTCCAGATACTTGCACCCCATTGAGCATCTGGCTAACATGGGTCATGGGGAATCAATCCTGGGTCCTTTCGTTTGCAGGCAAATGCCTTAACCACTAAGCCACCCTCCAGCCGAAGACCATCTTATTAATAAGAGCAGACTCTGTAATCTTTCACTAACCACTGCTTACATGTTCTGAGATAATCCAAAATGGCTTTTAACACTTTCTCTGTCACTGATGCATTTCAAGAAACATAAATTATTTGATTGCAGTGCTTCTGTTGGTCTTTGGTATTAAAAGCAACTAAATGGTAATAAAAACAGATTGATTTTGCTAAACAACCCCTTTTAAATCTTTGTAAAATTCCCCAATTACATTCTAGATATAAATAATGAATTATTATCAAGTAATATTTAATGATTAGCTATCTAACCATAAACTAAGACTTTTTGTTTGTTTTATTTTTAGTAAGCATAGAGAGTTTTATCTATAAAATGTCACTTTTAAACAATTTGTATTAGTTGATCCCCTCAAATCTTCTCCATGCTGATGGTGGTTTGAATGTGAATGTATTCACCTACCATAGCCCCAGGGATTGTTTTTTTTTTTTTTTTAATTAAGTTTGAGGTGTATCACTAAACATGGGTCTTCAGTCAAGGTATGTAGGGAGACAGTTGTTTGCTGGCTGTTGGTAGTGGGTTTCTGCTATGGATCTATGAGAGTGAGGCAACTTCTTCTGCTATAAGGGAATTTCCCATTGATTCTGCAAGCCCGAATTAAACCCTTCCTGCCCATAAGATGCTTCTGGTTAGTTCTTTGTTCCAGAAAAAAAAAGTAACTGCAACGATCTTTCTATTTCCCTTGTAGACACCACTCCTTTCTGTTTTCATGTCACATGTTCTTTCTTCCTCTCCCTTCCAAACTTTTCTTGTCATTTCCTATTACCTTCTCTAAACCACTTAGATTTTTAGGTTTTGCCCAATTTTTCCCTTTCCCCCTTTTCTATGTATGTATAGTATATACATGGACACATTACAGGTTAGAAGCTATCTATCTATCTATCTATCTATCTATCTATTATGAAATTTTGAGATTTCTTCATTAGTACTACTTTGCTTAATATAATTCTTCCAAGACCTGTCTGTATTCCTGCATATTTCCTAATATCATATTTTTTATTGCTGAGCAAAATTTCACTTTTTATATGTTCACTATCTATTCATCTGCTGATGGGCATGCACCTGGTTCCATATTTTAGATGCTGAGAATTAGCAACAATAAACATGGATGTGTAAGTATCTCTGTGGTTTAGCATAGAGTTCTTTGGGTGTATGACTATGAGTGGTATAGTTGGGACATATAAAATGCTAAAATTGGTAGAGGAATGCATAGGGAACATGATTCAAGATACAGGCATAGGTGAGAAGTTTGCAAAGGAAATATCCTTGAGAACTAATATATTGGACTACATGAAATTGAACAGATCATTCATACCAAATAAATCATCAGTAAGTCAAAAAATTATAAATGTGTGAAAATGTTTTCCAGCTATACTTCAAATAGGAGGATAAAATTCAGACTTTATAAAGAACTACGAAAATCAAGAGCACACACAAAAAATAGCAATCACCAAATAAACTAACAAAATGAATGGATAGTATACAAAAGTAGAAATAGAAATGACTAATAAGTATTTTAACAAGTTTTCAACATATTTAGCCATGAGGAAAATGTAAACTCAAATGACTTTGTGATATCATCTCTACCTAGTAACAATAGTTATTATCAAGATAATAGTCAACAAATACCAGCAAAGTCATAGGGAAGGAGAAATGCTTATTCATTAGTAGTATGAGTTCACATTAGTACAGGCATTTTGAAAATCAGTATGGAGGTTTCTTAAAATAAATGTTTGACACCTCTGCCTTAAAATGAAATAAATACATATTAAAAGGAATAATTTATGACTGACATTTGATTTTTCATTTCAATGTCCAAATATTTTCTATCTGAACCTAAGAGTGTGATGTAGCTTGATAGTGTTTGGGACTAAGTATGTAAAACAGAAAGAAACTTCTGATACTAATTGGTAATCATCTTGTAAAGTGAATGTTTAGTAAAATAGGCTCCAAGTTTAATGAGTAAAGAAAGGTAATGCCAAAATTTTTAGATTGAATCCATGTTTGGAGCTTTTTGTTGAGTTTCAACATTTAATGTTTTAACAATGTGTTCTTGTGAAGTTGGTGAGACGGTTCCATTAGTAAAAGACTTGCCACACAAGCGTGAGGAACTAAGTTCAGGTCTTTGCATGTACATGATTGCCAGGCATGGTGGCAAGTGCCTTTCGTCCCAGTGCTGCGGTGGCTGAGGTGCGATCCCCAAGGCTTGCTGGTAAACTTGCCTCGGTGAGACTGACATTGGTAAGAGTCCTTGTCTGAAAACATGAGGAGACTATTTGAAGGGATACATTACACTATTTCCAAAAATACATGTCTATACATATACGAACATTCATAAACATGTGTGCATGCTACCCCTCATAGAGATGGAAATAAAGTGGGTTCTCATTTTCTTTGTATATATTTATATAGTTTTAAAATACATTTTTTAATTTATATCAATATGCCCTTGATTTTTTAATTCAGTATTTTAAAAGTTATTGAATGCTTCTAAATATGGGTTAACAAATTTAGTTTCATGAAAAATAATGAAACAGGAATAATTCTGAAAACCAGTCAAAAAAGAACATATACAAAACCATTCCACAGAAGATAATGCTTTCCAGTGAAATAACCATGAGAGTAATAACTTATAGTTATGGTTTAAGGATAAGTAACTAACACCTTATTTCATTTCTCTAGGGCCAGGAATAAAGAGAAAAGACTATTGCAAGAAAATAAAACTACCAGTGATAATGAGAACAAAGTGACTTGAGATGGAAGAAACATAAAAGCAATGGAACGATGATTGTGTAATTAAGCCTCCTAGCTAAAGCTTGATGAAACACGCATGACACGATCTGGGGCTAGCTGTGATAATTATCTTATATGTGCCTTAGAAGCATATGGCTTCCTGAAATGAGGTGTCCACATATGTTGTTGTGGAATGAGTTTTCTTACTGTGCTTATGTAGATTAGTTACTCAAGTGCAGTATGGAGTACGATACCACCTGTCATCTTTCTCACTGTGACACAGACTGTAAAATTAGTGTACTGCACATTTACGCAGAGAGGTGTTTATCATTAACATGAGCATTTTACACTGATAATGGCACCCTATTAGCATATGCATAATCATATCTCAACTCTGGTAGTTCTGAAAGAATATGCAAATCCAAAAATATACAAACACAGAGAGGGAAAGAGAGAGAGGGAGAGAAAGAACAGAAAACATTGGTGAAGAAGGATTGGGAAAATGGTGTTATGTTCATCATTTCTTACTGACTTAAAGGAGAGACTTTTGTTCAAATATTCCATTTTTCTACTGACCATGATAACTTGTAGCTTCTTTATCTCATTATTCTTCAGAAAGAAGATCACATCTTGTTTTAGCATATGTGGTTATTGTTGAAACCTAAAGGGCAGTATATAAAAATGATTTTTGTTACTCCCAGGAGATCTCACTGACAGTTTCACATTGTTCCTGCATATTAAAGCAGAATAATAGCATGCCATGGGCTGAGGACTGCTTGTTTTCCTCAAGACGCACAAACTTCTCATTCATTCTGCTTTTCTTCATTTTGAAAATTAAACATATGTGGTCATATTTTAAAATTCGAAGAGACAATGAAGCCTGAGTTCTTCTTAAATACAGAAATCTTAAAACTATGATGCTGGCTCACTAATATATATATATATATATATATATATATATATATATATAAAGTTTTGTGGTAGTATGAATGTGTGTCTCTGCAGAGACTCAGGTGTTTCACTGAAACTTGTAACTGGGGTCTCCAGCCACATGACTGATGGCGGCTTCACTGGTGGTGGATCCTGGACTCCAGCCCAAGGTATATTTGGGGTGGACCTGAATTCCAGCCCAAAGGTATGCAGAGATATCTGATATCTGGAAGGTCCTGCTTGCTGCTTTTTGGTGTTTGCTCTTTGGTGGTGGTTTCTCTCTCCCTCTCTCTCTCTCTCTCTCTCTCCTTGGATTTATTAATGGGAGCCAGCATCTCCCAAGCATTGATGGAATGTCCCCTGAATCTGTGAACTTGAAATAAATCCTTTCCTCCCATAAAACTGCATTTGGTTTGATGTTCATCCCAGTACTGGGAAGCTGCATATGACAGAGTTTATGCAGTTAAAAAAGTTGATACTAGTTATATTTCCATTCAAGAGAAATACTATGGGAAAGGACCTAGGTCTTTGTAACTGAAAACTTACTAAGTTACTGCCTCTAGACATCCTTTGAAGGAGAGTTTTCCTCTTTCATTCATTTTATTGATTAACACACGCACACACACACTCTCTCTCTCCCTCTCTCTCTCTCCTCTCTCTCTCTCTCTCTCTCTCTCTCTCTCTCTCTGTGTGTGTGTACTAGTGCCAATGTGCAACTGCCATGGTGTGCATACACGAATGTCAGAGGACAACTTTCAGGTTGGTACATACCTTTCACATTTCATTTGGAGGCAGAAACAGGTGAACTGTGAATGAGAAGTTTGCCTAAGCCACATGGTGAGATCTATTCACAAAGAGACAAACAACCCAAATAACTCTCCCAAATAAAATTCCAAATAGGTAATAATATAAAGTGCCTGTATCCTGTGATGTTTTGAAGGTGCACATTCTAAATTATGCATTTTTTCAATAGGAAGGAAAGAGGAATTCTAGGGACTTTGTTAAATTAAATGAAGGGTTATGACTCCTAGTATGCACTCCTTTGAGAACTCCTTTGAGGTCGCTGTCCTTTTGGTAGAAACAGAGGTAACATAATCATTGTCATTTTTTTTTTTTTTTTTTTACTGTGTGGAATTCTGCAATAATATGAGCATAGTAACACCAGCTTCATTGGCATACCAATTTGGCTGCTTTTATATTTGCCTTATAAATATTATAATGCTAATTTCCTCATAAAGTAGGGTGAAGAAACATGTCATCAAGATGATACATTCTTATAAAATACTTTAGTTATCAAAACGAAAGGGCATTCCACTTAACTCAAGCAGGTAGAAGCTTGTGATGAATCGTTTAATTTTGATGTCCTTTGAAGTCTGTCATCATAGCATGGCCAAGCACAGCAGGAATTACTGACCATGAAATCAAGAATTAAGGGAAATGCTATCAATTAGAAGAAGAGTTTTCAATTATTTTAAAGCATTAATAAAATAGTCCCAAAGAAATATGGTAATCAGAAAAATGCAAACTACTGATTACACTTCACTTAGCGGTGAATTTGCGACATATGGAGCAATTAAATCTTTATGGATCAATGAAAACTTAACGAAGTTGGTTTCCAAAGTCACTGTTGAGAACACTTACGAAGTAGAGGAATCATGAAGGTCTTTTAAGTTATATGAGCTTTATAAGTCTGTAAAAAAGTGATTCAGTACCTAATTAGAATTTATTTACCTTTCAATTTTCCTAAAATCATCTTTCCTTTATGAAATTTTGATATAACATATAGGAAAATTACTAGTTTCTGAAAAAAGTCATAACCTTCATACTGAAAATTTTAACTTATTTGAAATCTTTGTAAATCACAATATTTTACACACACACACACACACACACACACACACATGAATATTTATTGCCAGGTGGGCGGAATATGAGTAACTTTAAATAAATAATATTATTTAGGCCATAGTATAAGCATTTATAGCTCATTAAAATTTTCTATCCTTGGAAAATGCTTTTATTATTACTATTTTGTATTTGTAAGACTTCTTATGTTTTCCTTCTTTATGAATATGATATATTTTAGAAATGAAACAATATAGCTCACAGCATTTTACACATAAACTATTCTGTTAATGAGTTATTTGAATAACTGTTCCTATTAACATGATTTTAGAAATATACTAAGCAGGAAATATTATATTGAATTTGTAATAATGCTGTTATAAACAATAGAAAAAGAAATTAATAGAATTTCTCTGAGAGTTAACATCACTGTACTAAAATGATAGTATTATTGATCAATAATTTTAATTAAAACAGAAATTAGTATTATTTTAAAGATTAATTTAAGTTGAAGAGAGGGATGATTTTTTAAAGTAAGAAATAAAATCCTAGCTACACAAAAGTTCATTAAGTTCTAGGCAATTGATTAAAATTTGATAATTCATTAACAGCCTTTGGGTTCTTATATAAAGTTTCAATTATGAATTTATTCATGAATTTAACATTTTCCCATACATTGGTCTACAGAGAGTATCCATTTATATTGTCACACTTTTTCTTATTGTAAAGCTTAAGGTTTAAATGACTGAAAAAATTCTGAATGAAACAAAACTATGTGACTATGTTCAAAGAATCATTTTAAGGTGGAAAATGATTAAAATTCCTCTGAATAATTTTACATATGGCTTGTTTTGAAATGATTATGTGACATATTGATAGATAATTTCCGAACATTGTCCTTGAGCACATAGGAAAATGGTATAGAACAAATTAAACATGCTGCACCCTGTTGATTTTGACTGAAAACATATTTGTGTTGAACTAGATAAAACTAGTATGAAACTACAGTTGTTTCAGCATTTCTTCCTGACAGTGGTCTATTGAATATCCACTAATTGACAGTTTATGTTTTGATAATGGGTTAGAAATTTTATTGTTTAATAAAAATATTATCCAGCTAACCCCAGAGGTCGTGTAAAAATACTCCATGTCAGCTGCTCTCCCATCTTGCCACCCAGAACCCCATGGTGACTACCCACAATTCCACTGAAGAGGGCCCTCAGAGGAATGGAGGCAGGGAGGAGGGAAAGGAAGGTACCAATACATGTTGTATGCATAATAAAGACATTTTATGCCTGAGACTAAATTTTATATATTTACATATTTAAGTTAAAAGGGATCAAAAGTTATGACTTTTGTGTTATTGTTAAACAGAGATATTTCTTCAGGCAAAATTTACTTGCTTCTTGTTTATTCTGAGTCTGCTTCAAGAAGCTATGCTAGAAAAGAGACACATATGTAGATATATTCTTAGCTCTTCTCATGTAGGAAAATAGGATAATAGCTCAGGTAACTCTACATTCATATAAAAAAAAACATTTTATCTTAACCAGTTTTAAATTGGGCATATTTCAGTAATGAAACTCCCTATAGTTCAGTATAATTTGTATATTTTCCTGAAATTTGGAAAGTTGTTCTAAATAATTTTGGATAAATCTATCTATCTATCTATCATCTATCTATCATCATCTGTCTATCATCTATTTATGTACCTATCTATCATCTGTCTATCTATCTATTTATCTATCATCTATCTATGTAAGGATGAATCTATAAAAATATGTATGTGTGTGTAACATTGAATATACATGCATATGATCTGCATATGGTGGGTAAACATAATCATGTATTTCAAATTGATATAACACAACAAGACTGAGATAGGTTCATTTTTAAAATCAGGCAATGACATATGATATTATCCATACCTCAAGCATAACATTGAAGGTAACATAATCCATCATACTATGGTACATATTCCTGCTATCAGTGTGACAGCGCTTTTGGATTTCTGTGTTGTCATTTCAGATTATTATAATAAATACATACCCATATTCTTTGACAACATCATATTGGAAAACACCTGCTATGACTTTTTAACTTTTGAATTATCTAGGAAGTTTTAGTTATTCCTCTATGTTTATCTTCCTAAGACAAATCCCAAAAGTCATTCTGTTACTCCATTGTACATTATTTCCTACGTACACAGTGCACACATTGAGAAAGTTAGAAAATTTTAGGGCTTGATTAGATTTCTCTTCCTAATCAATCACTCTGTTTCTTAGTTACTATGATTCCCACAAAATAACATCTTTCAGAAGCAAGATAGTTTCTAAGCCAAGATGTGTTTGCCTAGTGTGCCCGCCTGTAGGGATGGTGGGCTGAACTCTGAAATCTGCTCCCGGGGGAATCATCTCAGTGCTTTCTAACACTGCTCATTCTTCACCACCCTGGACAACGGAGGGAGCTGCTGGGATTCTCCACTGTACCTGCATTCACAGTGCTTGCATTGACATATAGGTCTGCACACTAAACTGAGCTGTCCATGCTTTGCAGCCCAATGCTTGAGGTGTAATCACTAGATTGCTGTAATCAGACACATTAGCGCACTTATCTGTACTGTTTCCAAAATTGGGCAGTAAATCTACAAGGATATGGAGGAATTCAGTGACACCTTAATCTATGAGATCCTTTGCTTAAAAGTACTATGTAATTATTTGTGAGAGAGAAGGGGTGGGAGAATGGGTTGCAAACGAATTGCAGACACATGTGCCACTTTGTGCATCTGGGTTTATGTGGGTAATGAGGAATTGAACCCTGGCCTGGCAAGGCTTTGCGAACTAGAGCATTGAACAACTGAGCCATCTCCATAGTCCAAACCATGAGATTTTAGTAGATATCTATAGAAAATTTCTTTAATTAGAACATATTAGACATTTTAAACACTATTGACAAACACATGAACAATATACTAATATTATAAATTATATTAAATATGTAAAATATATACACAATTATAGATAATAAGAAACTGACTGGCTCATGCAATTATGGTAGCTACGAAATACCAACTTGTAGTATTTGGCAAGTAGAAGGCCCAGAGAAGCCTATGCAGATTATCAAGTTGAAGATGAAGGGCTGAGAACTTGCAGAACTCATAATTTCATTATTTCACTTTGAAATAAGGACAACAAAGTGTAATTTATTTAAATTTAGTTTTCCCATTTTACATATGAATGTATATTATTTTGTAAAATTAATTGATTTCAGCATGACATATACATACATATATACATATGTTGTACATTGACCATGTCTACAGTCATAATTATCCTCTCACTGTACTCCATCTCTCTTCTTCACTTAGTCTACCACTTAAGAATCAATGATAGCGAACCCTCCAAAACAAACAGATACACATACATGCATATATGTTATATATATATATATATATATATATATATATATATATATATATATACCTGTATCCTGCACATGGACAAAATTATTGTGTTGACCTCATTTCACTTACCACACAGACCTACAGTTCCATCCACTTCTTTTTTAGTTTTAGAAAAGGCATTATGTAGCTTTTCTGTAAGGATGAAAATACTCAGTTATTTATATTATATTTATAATTATATTATATTTTAATTTATTATATTTAATTTATGATTTAATTATATTATATTTTAATGCATTTATATTTATATAGGACCTTAGCCAGATTTGATAATTGGTTTACTGTGAACAGTGTCACAATAAGTTCTCACATATTCCTGCTATCAATAGGAGAGTACTTTTGTATATCTGTGCTGTTATTTTAGATTATTATAATAAATACACACCCATATTCTTTGACAACATCTTATTGAAAGTAATATTTGCACTGGACATCTGCTATGACTTTTTAAATCTTGTATTATCTAGGAAGTTTTAATTATTCCTCCAAGTTTATGTATATTTGTGGACATGATCAATGTACATATGCATGTATAAGTCATGCTGAAATCAATTAATATTAGAAATTAACATGCACTCATACTTCAACAAACATTTATTTATCCATGTTTAATGTAAATGTGTAAATATCTCTTATGCATATTAACTGCTTTCTTCACGTTTATGACAGAAATAATATAGTTGATCACATGTGAGTTCCACATTGAATTTGCAAGGGTAGTACCTCAATATATTTATTTCCATTTCCTGGATTGCTAAACTTTTTCAGTATTTTTTCATATATTTATTGGCTAATTACATATTTCTTACCCAGAGTAAAAAAGTAAGTTTAAAAACTATTTGACTATTTGTTGATTGGATTGTTTGTTCTTTTGCCACCTTCTCAAGATACATGTAGGTGCTCTGGTTACTAGTCTGCTGTCACACTAAAGACTGGCAGAAGTGTCCTCCCATTAAATAGGTTAGCTTTGCACTCCATAGTGTCATTTGCCATAGATTACCCTTTTAGTTTCACTCAGTACTATTTTCCAATTCTTACTATTATTTCCTTAGCTATTATGTTTACATCTTGAAGTGATTTCCCAATGATTTCATTGGTTTCAATTTCTTCATTAAGTTCTTTGATGCAATTGACTTAACTTTTGCAAGATAAGTTATATTTTTATGATTTTTTTTAAATTTTCTATACAGGGATATGTACTTTTCCCAGAAAATTTTATTGACAATACTACATTTTTTGTCAATGTAGTACTTTTGGTGACTACCAAAAAATTAGTCCATTATATTTGCATGTGTTAGTTTCTGGGGCTTTAATTTATTCCATTGGTCTATGTGGCTGTTTTTTTTTTTTTTTGTTTGTTTGTTTGTTTGCTTTTTTCCCTAGTATCATACTGTTTTTGCTATGATGATTGAAGTGCTTTTTCCAATTCAGTAGTGGTATGCTTCCATGATTCTATTTTATTTTGGATTTTTAAAGTTATTCTGGGTGTTTATTTCTTCTTTTTGGATATTGGGAGTTATATTTGTTGTTAATGTTATTTGACATTTTTTAAAAATTTTCTACATCAGTGAACAAAGTCATCTGTATCATTGTTTGTTTGATTCTATAAATTGTGGCATTGTAGCCATTTTTTTTTTTTTTTTTACAGATTTCACTATTTGTTTATTTCCTTTTTTTTTCTTTTTTCTTTATTAGTCAGTTCTGTATTCAGCAAATACAGTCATTTTGGTACCATTATTAGGCTCATCCGTGACCTACCCCCTCCCCTTGGCCCCTCCTTGTTGAGGTATACGGGTCATGCATTGTGGAGTTAGCCTGCAGTTATGGGTAAGATAAATGTCTCTGCATATCATGACCCAACATGTGACTCTGACATTCTTTCCGCCCCCTCTTCCGCAAAATTTCCCTGAGCCATGTTGGGTTCACCCATTGTAGCCATTTTAACAAAATTATTTCTCTCTAATCATGAACCTTGGTGGCATTTCCAGCTTTGAGTACCTTCTTTCTTCAATATTTAATCATTGTCATTATAGATATATTTTATACCCAAAATAAGTTTTTTTTCTATGATTTTTTCCCTTGTCCTCCTTCCTTCCTTTTTATTCTCATTAATATTATTTTGGGACACATTAAATATGTAGTCATTTTCACCTGTTTTTCTCTGTAAGTTCATTAGTAGTATAGGGTATCCCCAACCTCTCTACCCTTACAACGCTGGGCTTACAGGCGCTCCCTTCCAGCCGCGGCTTTTATGCAGTGGTGGGAATCAAGCTTGGCTGTATTCATGCTGCTCTAGGACTCTGCCACCGGAGCTAAGTTTTCAACCTGGCACTTTTTCCTCAGAGCTTTCAGCATTCTTTCTTTTGTAATTTATGAAGTCAAGCTATAATATAACATGAAGTGGATCTTGTCAGCTGTATTGGAGTTCTCAATACTTACTATACCTGTATAGTCCTGGGCTTCTAACAATTTGAAGAAATTTTCTGTTGTATTTCACTGAATAGGCTATTGCCATTAACCTATATCACTTTTATCTATACCAATAAGGAGTGAAGGATAAAACGGGGCTTGAATCTTACCTTGTTAAATGCTTCCAAGTGCTTTCTTTTCTAAGTGCTTCATATTATGTGAAATGATGTTACTAAATGTAATTTTGCTTCATTGATAATGTGCCTGCATCATTTGCCAGGACACTGAGACTACAACTCATGGTGATGGTGCCATAAACTTTGAAAGCAATCCTGTTGCTTCCAGAAAGTTCATAAAGTTGATGTCAACATCCATTCAAGTGATCTGTGTTATGTCATATCAGGTGATTTAACACTGCATAGAACTTTTTTCTAGTTTCGAGGCATTCTTAATAGCACAGCAAAGTTTAGGATGCACCAAATGTTTCCTACTATATTATTATTTTTACTACTGTATTTTAGAATTTTTTTAAGTTTTCTTATTTTGCCTGCTAAAAATAATTGAATCATTTGGATATTTTCCAATGTAACCTTTCATTTTAATATGCTGAGAAAGATTAATACCAGACCAATGATTTTCTTTTACTTGCTTTTCTCACATTAAAAAAATGTTATTACAGTTTACTACTGTATGTCTTTCCTTATATTATTTTATTAAGTTCAGACATTAAATACATTTAAATTAACGAAGATACAGAAAGAAACATATTTCATAATTTGCCGTTTCATGAACCCAAACTATCATTGATTTAAAAAGTCATCTTATTCTTTAAGCTGTTCTTATAATACAATATAATGGGATTCATGCAAAGTCAAGTCCAGTCGAGTGTTACAAACACTGTAGAAGCTAAGTAGTACTGAACACAATAGAACCAAAGTAGTACAAAGGAGCTTTGGCACTCTCCTAACACTATAGGACCTACTTAGTGAAAAATAAAATTTCAAAAATTGAATTCTTAGTTAATTAAGTTAAACTCAATAAGTCTATTAAACGTAAATATACTGGATTCTGAGGGTGAGTCCTAATGTATGAATATCTTATATAATATATACAATACACCATAATACTGCATGCAGGTAATAATGGAATATTATCCTGCCTCTAAAAGCAATAAGTAATAAGAGGATATTATTCAGCCTCTAAAAGGAAGATTATGATGATTATGATCATTAACCTCTGATTGTCTACTGGAGAGGATTTAGAATCACCATGAAAACAAATCTCTTTACTTCATGTCTCTGAAGGTTTTTCTAGATTAGATTAGTAGATATGGGAGGACCTGACCTAATTGTGGGTGTCAACATTCTATAGGCTTGGTTCTTGAACTGTATAAAAAGGAGAAAGCTTAATGAGTATTCAGGATTCAGAATTCACACTACTTCCTCGTTAGTCATGTGAAGATATGATGCCAGTTTCTTGCCTTTGTCATTCTTTCCTCACCATGATGGACTTACTCTTTAAATTGTAAGCTGAAGGTAAGCTCTTTCTTTCCTTAAGCTGCTTGTGATCAGATATTTTGTCCCAGTGACAAGTAGTTAACTGATCCAGAGATCATGACCTAGGTGATAATTTAAAGCATAGAATTCTTGAGGAATTTGCTGGCACAGAAAGAAAAAAATACATAGTCTGATTTGTATTTGGAAACTTTTAAATTAGTTATACACATAGTAGCACACAGTGGAACAGGAGGAAAGTTAAGATAGCATAAGAATATGTAAAATCATACACTTTTTATTAATAAGGGATAAATAAGTCCAGGGAATTATTGTCTATCCTGAGAACCAGAGTTAATATCACACTATATTCTCAAAATATTCTCAAAGAGTATATATATGCTTTTTGCTTTTATAATAGCACACATTCTCTCCAACACACTATTTACAGAAAGTAAGAGACAGATAAATTTACTTATTTATATTAATCAATTCTCTGTGACCATATACACGAAACAAATCAATTAACATATTGAATAGCAAGCATGTAGATTTGGCTTAGCTTTTCAGAAACCCTACACTGAAAAAACAAAAAAGAAAGAAACAAACAAACAAAAAAAAAACTGTACAATGTAAAACACATGAAAAAGAAGTAATTTTTTTGTAAATATAGTTTTGCATTTTACAAAATTAGGAAGCTCAACTTCCAATATTGCAAGAAGAAGACATGGGGTAAGGAGAAGTAGATAAATCATAAGTACATACAGACAATCCTTATTTTCACATGCTGTGGGTAGCATTCTTTAAGATACCAATTGTTTTATTAGTTGCAGGTTTCTGACAACCCTGCCCTCAGCTAAACTTTTGGTGGTGTTTTTCAATGGTATGTGATCATTTTTTTTTTTTATGTCACTGTGATGGTTAATCCAGATTAGTCAATTTGACAAGATTTAGAATTACCATGGAACCGTATCTCTGGGCATGTTTGTGAGGGATTTTCTAGATTGGGAGAACTGTGGTGGGAACTGGGTGTTATGGACTGTATACAATGGAAAAAGCTACCTTAGCGCAGACATTCATCACTGGTTCCACGCTGTGGCATGGAGGTGGCCAGCTTCCTCAGGCTTTTGCTGCCACGCCCTCCCTGACATGACTGATAGACAGCAGCCTTGAACAGGAAGGTGAGATAAACCCTTCCCCACTTAAGTTGCCTCAACTTGCCTCTCTCCAGCAATCAGAGTGGAAATGGTAAGGTCAAATTTGAATAATGCTTGAAATGCTTTGATGTCATTCAGTAAAAGTTTATCTGCAAGGATGACCTGCGATCAGACTTTTTAAATTTTGCTATTTTAATATTTTCTGATGTTTAGTGATTTGTGCTGGTGCAAAACATGTTCGTTGTGATTCCTCTACTAGCTAGCTGTTCACCTTGTCTACATCTCTTCAGATACTCCTTGTGGTGTTCTGAATGATAGGTTTCCCAGCTCATGATAATTGGAAATTAAAGCCTCCCAGAGGAGATGTATTCTTGGGGGCAGGCTTTTGTGTGTTATAGCCAGTTTTGTCATGCCATTGTACTGCATACTCCCCTGTTGCTATTGTCCACCTTATGTTGGCCAGGGGGTGATGTCCACCCTCTGCTCATGATATCATTTTCCCCTGCCATCATGGAGCTTCTCCCTTGAGCCTGTTAGCCAAAATAAATCTCTTTTTTTCCCCACAAGCTGCTCTTCGTTGGGTGATTTCTACCAGCAATGTGAACTTGATTGCAACACTCCTATTGCCTTATATAACAACATTGAAAGTAGGCCAATGAATAACCCTACAACAGATTTACAGTGAAATGGAGAGTTGAATATTTCTCATTTTCAATTTTAAAAGAAACTTAAAATGATGAAGTTCATGGGGAAGGCATTTTAAGTGTCTCGCGTGACCAGTCTTGTCATCATATGGTGTTTAGGCAAATTATAAATGCCAAGAAAAAGGTCTTAAATAGATTTAGAAGTGCTACTCCAGTGAACACACGGATATGTGCAATAACATTTTTGCTGATATAGTGAAACTTGTAGTGGTCTTTTAGAACATAAATCAAACTAGCCACAATATTTCCTTAGGCCAAATTTTAAAACCAAGCAAAGCCCTAATACTTTTTAATTCTGTGAAGTCTGAGAGATGTGAGACTGGTACAGAATCAGGGTTGGAAGCTACAGACACTAGATCATGAAATCTAAGGAGACAAACTTCTCCATCACAAGGAAGTACAGGGTGAAGCAGTTAGCAAAGATGTAGAAGCCACATCAAACACCTCGACCTAGCTACGATCTCCAAAGCAGAAGGTGAGTAGACCTAACAGATATTCAATTCATATAAAGCTGTCATAGTTCATAACATTTAACTTAAGAAATAAATGCCTAGCAGACATTACATTAGAATTAACGGGACGCTGTCTTTAGCCTGAATAATCTAAAATTTTCTCTATATCGACTGACTTTAAATGTAACAGGACAGGCTGACAGTCTTTCTTGTTAAGGGTGAAGGTATGTCCTAACTGTGAATTGATTTCATTGCCTACGTACCACTCTGAACATCCTGGCTGAATCTCTTCCACCATGCTGTCACTGTGATGGCAAAGCCCGTAGGGGAACAGCCCTGTATGTACTATGGCTTCCTGAATGCTTTTAATCACTGTGCGAAATCGTGTTCCAAGAAAGACTAGTACTAACATAGTGTTGCTCAGGTGGAAGTGTATCCAGCATCAGCAATGGAGATTTAGATGAGTACAAATGCTGGTTTCATGCTTCCTACCATAGTATTAATTCTTCAAGAGCTTATAGATCAAAATGTAATTTTGATTTTTATGTCTTAGTCATTAGTAGTATATTTAATAATGCCTTAGGATTCATAGATATTGGTTCTTCTGAGGTATCTAGGCAAAGTAAATTCAACATCATCAAATTCTACACTTTGGACACAATGATTCTGTTTTGAATTTATTTTTCATATTTACCATGTATTTTTTTTCCTATTGATGCCATATCTCTGTTAACTGAGAACAATGGAAGAATGTGATAGTAGATTCCTATTTTTTCAATGTCTTCTATTTAAAAAGTTTGATCAAAGATTTACATATGTACTATTATTTTCTTGGGGTATTTAAAACAAAATAGATGCAGGTATTCAGGTAAAACACAGACATCATTTATGTGTGTCCAGAAAAATATTAGAGCTACATATCTGCCTTAATTTTCTCCGAAAATCATATACACAAGATATTCAGACATAAAAACAAATATACCAAGTTTACACAACCTAAATCAGTATACACAATTCAATTTGACATATATAAATAACAAATAATTTAATTTTTATTTATTTATTTACTAGAGAGAGAAACAGAGACAGAGAAAGAGAGATTGAGAATGGGTGTGCCAGGGCCTCTAGCCACTGCAAAGGAACTCCTGACACATGCCCTATGATGTGTATCTGGCTTATATGGGTACTGGGGAATTTAACCAAGGTCCTTCAGCTTTGCAGTCAAGTGCCTTAACTGCTAAGCCATCTCTCCAGCCTATAACAAATAATTCTAAATGACATAAAATAACTGGAAAACCTTAGATAGTATAAGACAATAAAAATACCCATTAACATAGCATCAAAACCATAAAATACCTGGGAATATATTTTATAACAATTTTACTGACTTTGATAATTTGCCTTTTGAAATTTTCTATATATTTATGTGCATATGATCCCTTTCTATTTTAATTTTCTGTATCATTATTCTTGATGATTTCTATTATTGCTTTATAGCATAGATTTTTTTTTTTTTAGTTTTTAACTTTTTTTTCTCAAAACTTTAAGTCTGAAAACTTGTAGAAGTCACGGAGTAGAAATCTTACCCTGCAGCTAACCCCTGGCAGTTGCACACCACTGATGAACTCATGTAGAATATTCGTGGACTTGTTTGAGAGATCTGACAGGTTACTATCCTCATGTCTCACTGCCATCACAGCACATGACCGTTCTGGTGAAATTCCGATAGGATTACCAGTGTCAGCGCTTTGTACTCAGATTAAAACCACCTTGAGCTTTGCTCGCATCTCAGATAGCTGAACACGGCTTGGTTCCTCAACTTCCAACTGGCCACATTCGTCTGGGCTTATTCTGTTCTCTTAGATGCATAGTTTTGCGTTTAGCAAACAAGTCCGTGCTGGAGGATTTCCATGCTTGCACTTGCTTCTATGAGGTTCCATTCATTCCATTGTTTTTCTTCCAAGCAACAACTGCTTTGACAGAGATAATTTTCATCTATTGTGCTTTTGTACCTGTGCCTCTGGTATTTTCTGTGGGGACTCCAAAGCTTCATTTTCCAACTCTCCTTGGAATAGTTGCTTCACCTCTCTTGCGGATTGAAAACACCATGACTCACTTTTACAAAAATATTACACAGACTCACACACATGTATGTGCATACGAAAAGACACCTGCATATTTTGTAGCCAACTTTAGTAAGTAGCTAGTACAAATCGTAACGCTGTCCTGGCCAGCATTGGGATTCCCTCTGCTAACATTCAAAATATAATTACATTTAAATCTTTCAGGATGCTATATTTCTTCTCCAGTTACTGCATTTTAAGTCCTCCAACTTGCAGCTTGCTGACACTATTTCAAAACATTTGTATTGTTAGAGGAATTGAGAGAGCTAATTTTCAAAGGGGACTACTTCCAATTTCCTCTAGAGGTTTCCTGTAATAAAGCCTCCACTTTTAAACTGCTTTGAGACACTATTTATTGGAGTGTATGTGTTGAGTGCTCCCAATCCATTCATAGTTTGCATCTGGATCAAATTCCCTTACTGAAAAGAATAGGCCTTGTTGGTATTTTTGCCCAATGAAACTAAATTTTGGCTACATCAGAAACATTATAGTCCCTCTCTGCTTTGGAATAAAAGCCTTTGTGCCAACCTTACTTTGAAATCTCTTATTTTAATATCGAGAAATTTCATTCTTGGTTATGTGTTCAATAACATATGTAATAATGCCTTTTTTTATTTAAAATACTTAAGGGCTGGAGAGACTTATCAGTGGCTAAAGGCATTTGATTGCAAAGCCTGATGGCCTGGGCTCGATTCCCCAATACCACCATAAAGTCTGATGCACAAAGTGGTGCACACATCTGGGGTTAGTTTGCAGTGGCAGGAAGCCACAGTGTGCCCATATTCTACCTGCTACTGTCACCATCTTTTTCAATTAAGTAAATAAGTAAATAAATAACTTTGACAGAATGCTTGTTAAGTATTGAGTTGAATCACTACTACTAAGTTTAGTAAAACAATTTAAGTAGAAATCCTAATACGTCTAGTTGGTCAGTGGAGAGGGATCAGGGTTAAGTCTGCTACTTTCACTGGCATGAGGGCCTAAGAGGACCTGAGACACCTCGTTTGAATTTCCAGGACCCATGTGAACATCTAGGTGGCTACATATGTCTGTAACTGTAGTCCCACAGGGGAACAGAGACTGGTGAATCACCAGAGCTCATGAAAAACTGCCAAGCTCTATGATTTGTGTGAGCCTCAGGCTCAAAAGAAGAGTGGGTGGGAGAGTAATGGAGCCTGCGTCCAAGGTTTTTCTCGGGTCCCCACAGGCAGCTGCATCTCACAGGCAAGTGCAAGGGGTACCACAGACACATACAATTGCATACACCACATGCACAGACACACACACACACACACACACACACACACACACACACACACACACAGGGAGAGAGAGAGAAAGAGCGCGCACAAGCAAAATAATAAAAATGGAAAAAAAGAAATCTAATTGAAGCACCACCGTTCTTCTATAAATGGTCCATATAAAAAGTAAAAATAGGCCGTGCTAGAGAGGAATGTGGAACCAGCTCCCACCTGGTTAGCCTCATAGTATCGGAAAGCTCTATGGGATCCTCTAGAGGACAATAGTCAACAACAGCATGAATAAGCGGGGAACCCTGCCAACCAGACAAGAAGTACACACTTATGCAATAGTGGCACACAGCCTCTGTGGGTGACCAGCTGTTCTCTGATTGGACAAGAGGCCCAGTTAGTAGGGGAGAACTCATATCTAGTGCTGGAAACCAAGTCATGATCCCATGGTCAGGAAACACACTTCAGAGAGAAGCCACCATTGCTTTCCGGAGAAGGGTAGGATTACAGACCCCAAACTTCTCAAATATCTTTGCATATAGCAACCTGTAACCCAAGTTCTTCTCAATTTTGGTGGAAGAATGTGTTTTATTTGACAGATGGCAGAGAAAACAGAGGAGAAACAAGAACCATCAACAAGACAAAAAGATAACCAACTGCCCGCCACTAGATGTTCCACCTCTATCACATTGCCGGAGCCCAGGAATAATTGCAGCTGTAGCTGAGACATGAATATTGTTCTTACTGCTAGCCTGACAGCCAGCCCAAGGATGATGGGTCACAGACAGGGCGATAAAATCAAAACCCATCAAATCAGAAATCGAGAGGCTACAGAGAAGTCAACACTAAATCAGACTGCCAACAGGCTTGCAATGGCTAAGGAAACACTGTGGAAGAGGGGTGGGAATGAATGGGTTGGGATTCCCTGAGTCATGGGCCCTCACTTCTTCACAGGGTGTGACTGAGGCCTTCATGACCCCACAGTGGATATCATTACCACACTGAGGGGGGGCCAAGAAAGCGGGAGCAGGGGTGAGGGGACAAAAGAGTACAACTCTTCTTCTTCACTTGCTCTTTAGATGCACATAGAGAATTAAAAATAATTGCATAATAACGAGAATACTTTGCATGCTGAGGTACATACTGAATGTCACTTTTCCTATGTATGTTAAATAATTACAAAAATAAGGAAACATGACTTGAACAAGACTGACACTTTGCTCAACAGCTAGATTAATTTCAGTTATGATCTTCCTTTGGGAACTTGAAAATTAAACGTCAGCATCAGGAGCTTCCTTTGAACATAGAGTGGAAATGATGACGTCCATATCAGGGTGAAATGCTGCTTGCATGAGGGACACAAACATTGACACAGAGACCAAGGGGGATGCCTGATGAATTTGCATCTCTGAATACAATTAGCTTCCTGGGGATTTCTCTGCCTTGTTTTTCAACATTATAAGTCTCTTTATCTTTTTGCCAGTTTGTACATGTTTTATCTTGGAAAGAAAGGAAGGAGAGAAAAAAGAAAGAAAAGATCAAACATGTACTTTAAGACTGAAATATGAATTTCCAGAAGTGTGTCAATTCTTCCCATAGAACATTCTTCCATTGATAAATGGGTATCAATAAGTATGATGGTAATACTTCCAGGTCATATTGAAATGGAGAGGGCATATATTAACCAGCCTTAGTTTCTTGGTAAAGATAATGGTTAAATGTGTTTTAATATAAGGCATTTGAACATCTATTTTGACAAACCTGCAGAGGTGTCAGATTTGTGTGGAGGATCCCCACCCTCCCCTCACTTTCCCTCACTCCCTGTTTTCTCTCTTTCTCTGTCCTTCTCTGCCTTCATGCCTTCCTCCCTCCCACTCCCACTTTCTCTTCCCTACTTCTTGCTTCCTGACTTCCCTTTCCCACTGCTTTCTTTAGAACCCAGGCAAGCAGTCTACTGCTTCATATCATGCAGAATTTTAAAGGAAGCATATCTGATGTAACTTCAACATAATTACAATAATAGAAGTCCAGATAGAGCTATGTGCATATACTGTTTAGACAAAGGCTTGTTTTCATGACTTCATAACAATCCAAGTTTAAGAACTTTTTAGCCATAAAATGATAAAAATAAAAGTAAACAAAAAACATTTTACACAGTAGTCAATATTCCAGTTCTTTTTCAGGAGGAGCAGCTGATCAAGCCTTCTAGAAGGCTTTTCGGGTAAATAATTTGGCATACTTGAGTCTACGTTCCTTTGGATAAATCTGTCACACAGCTGCTTTACATAAAACATGACCCAGACAGAACTTCATTGAAAGAAATAATTTTGGGGTACAATTCACAGTATAGTTGAAGGTTAGTTTGGGTAGGAAATTCAAAGATAACACCAGAGTCAAGATAACTGACAAAGTCTGGTCCCTTGGTTCATTCAACATTTAACTTCCGAGAGAGTTGTGGGAGTGCAAAGAAATGACAGCTGAAATGTGCCAAAAAGACCTTATTATATCTTGTCCATCCACCCCGGAAATGGCTCACGCTATTATGCTGACTTTTCATTGGAAATAACTTAGGCATTGAGACACCTATATGGAATGCAAGGGGAGAGGATTTGAAAATGAGCATTGCCCCTACATATAATTTCCTCATTGTCGTATCTACCCACCACCATTAAGTTCTGGTAAATTCAAACCCAAATCATGTTATACTGATGCATGATTGGAAAGGAATTCTGTGCAAAAGAACAGAATTCCATTAAGTGTTGGTAATAACTCCATTGGTTATCATCTTTAGTATAAACAGTCATTTCCATTTGTATATTCTTCTCAAATGTGGAATTTATAGATCTTGAGAGTGGTTATATCTGTTCCCATTACTTCAGAGCATTTGTTTTATATAGATAATAAGATGAGCACTTTTTGATAAAGCATGGCGTGCTGCTGTGCTGCTTTAATTCAGGTGTTCTCCCCCATAAACTCAGGCTTTCTGAATGCTAGGTTCCCAGCTGATGGAGATTTGGAAAGTAACACCTGCTGGAGGTGGTGTATTGTTGGGGCAGGCTTATGGGTGTTAAAGACAGCTTCTCCTTGCCAGTGTTTGTTTGCTATGGTCCACCTTATGTTGCCCAGTGGGTGATGTCAAACCTCTGATCATGTCGTCATTTTCCCTGCCATCATGGAGCTTTCTCTGGAGCCTCATAATAAACCTCATTGTCCCCACATGCTGCTCTTGGTTGGGTGATTTCTACCAGCAATGCGAACCTGACTGCAACACATGGTAAACTCTTGCATGTCATCATTTTATAGAGATAATAAAAGCTATCTTCCTGTTTGGAGGTCATAGAATAGATCAGGTGTTGTTCCTCACTGGCTACCTTCCTGAGAGAGGGTGTCAAAATTGTTCTTCACTGTGTATGCCATGCTAGCTGGTCTGTGCCCTGCCCTAATTTTTCCTGTCTCTGCTTTCCATCTGGCCATAGGAACATGCAGAGACAGAAGCTCACTTCAGCAACCAGCTTATGTCCAAACCAAGATCCTCAAACTAGTGCCAAAAGTGCCTTATCACCGAGACCTCTCCTCAGCCCTTCATTCAGTAGTCTTTAATGTTAACATTAGAAAAAGTTATTTAGCCTTTTAAATATAAAATCTGACTTACATGGAGGCTGAGGAAGCTTGAAACTTCTCGAGTTCCAATCTCCAGAACTCACATAAAACAACTTGCAATGGCCACATGCATCTATAGCAACTGCCTCTCAAAAGGAAGCAAAGACCAGAGAATCTCGTGGGCTCATGAGCAACAACACACTCCTGTATTAGTAACAGATGATGGCTCAAGATAGGAATAACAAGAAAGGTGATGGTGAGACACCCAGAGGTCTTCTCTGGCCACCACAAGTGATTGACCACGGCCACAGGAGACTGCCTGGGTGCTGCAAGCGCGCATACACATGCATTCACCACACATTCTCATACGTCACATCACATTACACACACATGCAAGCAAATTAAAAAAAAGGAAAAATAATTCTGAGTATCAAAAATAAATCTATATTCAAACAGCTTCTGAAGTACAAGAAAAAAATATTACACCCATCCAGCAATGGTACAGAAATGTACTATATATAACAGAATGCCTAAGTATCATAGAGTACTACACTTACGTTGTATAGATGCAAATTAAATTAAAAGTGCATTTTTTTTACTAATATTTCAAGTACCCAAGAGTTGCATGTAACTGATCAATGTGTAATAGCTTAGTACAGATATCAAGTTTCTCATTGAAGTCTTTTCCCTTAGATTACAGCATCATAAGTTTTCAAGTGGAATGGGAATAATTCATTAATTAGGTGTTGGTTATAAAATTAGCTACACAACATCTATAAATTTGATCTATATTCACCAGTCACGTTCTACTGATCACAGTGGTACTTAGACTTTTCTGTGGGAAGATGTTGCATATGTCATCACTCAGTCATTCTCCACTCACTCTCTCTCACCAGCTTTCTAGTTACCCAGATGTTGTAGGGCAGATGGCAGAACTTGACTTACAATTAGTAAAAGATGAACCATCCCATTGTCAGCAGTTATTTTTGTAACCTGGATTGGCAACTATAGATTTATGAAATGGAATTGAATTCCAATCATAATTAATTATGATTATTAAGCAGCTACCTGTTTTGTCATTTTTCTGTTAGTCTTAGGCTCTTGTTCATACAGAACTTGCAGAATTTTAGAAAATTAAATTTCACTTATGTTTTTTTATTACCCTGTTAATGTTCAGTTGTAAATTGAGAGTCATTATTAAAATTCAGAGATTATTATATTCAGTACAGCTTTTGCATCTTTCTATTTTGATATTTCTTTAGTTAATTAGTTATTCAACTTGGCTATAATGTAAATAACCAAGTATTGAATATATACTATTTATTTGCATATCATTTATACTTAAATTAAAAACAAAACAATAAAACAAATATGTTATTCATAGTGAAATACATCCTTATTGGTTAGTTTAATTATACCTTTGAAAAATATAATATTAAGTTGAAGTTAGTAAAAAAGAATTTTATAATACTTGTGGTATTAGTCATCTTATCAGAAAACAAACATTACCTCAAATAGGCAAAGGAAGTCTTGAAAATGATATCCTGGAAGTGGCTTGAATACTGACATGTTCAGTTATGATATCTGTGAAATGAAACAGTATTGTTCTGAAACAGTCTATCATATAAATTAATTCACTGTTGTCTCCAGTTTAAAAAAGTACAGAAGGCTTTCAAAGCATTTGTTTTCACGACTTTTGAGCCTAAGGTTCTCATGTCATTATTCCCATCTTGGCTTAAATCATGCTGGAAAGTCACTGTTTTACCAGAAGAGTGAAGTAACTTGCAATAGAATTCAACTCGAGAATGTGTGAAGCAATTAACTGCTAAAACAGACATACAGGGATGGAGAGATGGTTTAATGGTTAAGGTGTTTGCCCGCAAAGCCAAAGAATACTGGTTTGATTCTCCAGGACACATGTAAGCCAGATGCGCAAGGAGGCGCACGCATCTGTAGCTTGTTTGCAATGGCTGGGGGCCCTGGAGTCCCCATTCTTTTTCTCTCACTCTCTGCCTCTTCCTCTCATAAATAAATAAATAAAATATATTTTTAAAAATAAATAAAACAAACATACAGCAGGGGACTATTTTGCTCAAGAGAAAGAAAATAGTATGAATGATATAATCATGGATACCTTAAACATAAATTTGTAGGCTCAGATGTAGAGTTTGTGGAGGCCAACAAAACCTCCAAATGAGTGTACTCTAAAGTCTAAAATCTAAATAGATCTCAAAAAATACATTTATCATATAGGAAAAGTCTTGGTAATTTGGGGTTATATATTCTCTCATGGTAGAACAAATTAAATGCATTACAAAAGTCAGGTATATTGTGAAAGTAGTTAATAGACTTATCTTCTTATCAATATGGGACAATACACTAAAGCAAATGCGTGTGTTCACATTTGTGTGCATGGATATGAGTACACAAATATTAATTCTGAATTTCTATATAAATTATAGGAAAACAGAAATGTGTCTGTTTTCATCATTAATGAATATTAGAAAGACAGAGTATTAACTTTTTTCCTTAGGCACTAAGTGGGAAAATAGCTTTCAAAAAAGATTGATTAATAGTTTCTAATTGTTTTTGGAATTAATTATTATCTGCATCCTTTACTCTTATTTCTGGCTGTGGCTCTTTCTAGAATGAAGTCTGGATTCCACAACTGAGCCTTAGGCTTTCATGTGAAGTCCTCTAATTGGAAATTAACTTACTGTCTTAAACACATGAAATTCAAGTGGTCATAACTTACAAAATAATTCATTCTAAAATGATCCAATTAATTTGTTAGTTTTCTATTGATTTAGAAGATTATTTCTACAAGTTAACTTTCAAAAGAATATAATTTTTTCTCTTAAAAATACACACATCCTCAGATACAACATCAGATTCTATAAAAAGGCTTCAAGTCTTCACTTTAGACTTGCTGCATTTATAAATTATGTTTCATTTTTGTTTTTACTGTTGAGAACCATTATTTACACAGTGTGGAGTCAGAAACAAAATAGGAGACTAGGACATAGAAAAAATAAAATAATTTTTATCTGTAAAAGTGGTTGTGAAGGAAATAATTGAAAAGTGAAAATGGAATACTAAGTAGGAAAACATCAATTACAAAATGACTGCTGACTGTAATGATGAGAGATTAGAAGAAAGTAGTTGCAGTAGTGAAACTTACAAATTTCCTGTAAGATTCTCTGAGGTTGAACTCACATATCTGTGGCTAAGGATGTTGAGTGAAAACAGCACACATTGCTCCATCCCACCTGCTTGCCCTGGCCTACAGCTCTCTGGAGTACCAAGTGGCCAGCAGAGACACCTTTGAGGTTTTTCTAAATCCAGGAAAAGCAAACTAATGACTCATCAACACTTTCAGAAATGTTTCGTTGCTGTTGAGGCATGAAGAAACACAGTGGAAGACCGAGGCACGCTGGAGGCACGCCTCCAATCTTCCCTTTCCAACTTCCGGGTGGCAGCCCAAGACTCCCTGTAAGCATGGGATTGCATACATTCAGTGGGAAAGGGAGAAATACTGTTTAGTGTGCATTCCAAACCATTACAGAAGGGCAGATTTCGATCTGGAAGACAGTTTCTTGGTAACGTGGAAAAACAGCCCACTTCGTATAATGAATAGAGCTGCTTGGGTCACAAAGGCTCAGATAAAGATAAAGATAAAGATAAAGGCTTGTCCTCTAAGGCTTCTCTAAATACTGTCTAGTCATGCTTGGCGCCAGGCATGTAAATGACATGCCTGTTTATTAATCAGCATTAAATGTCACTTAATGCATATTCAGTGCCCCACCTGTGTGTGAATTATCCTGGGTATGCTATCTACCTGAAAATTATATCATTGTTCAGAATTCTAAATGCCTCCTTTTATGTGAGCAGTTGGAATACACATTTTACATTTTGCAAACCCATCAATCTACTAAATATATAAATATGAGCAAAAATGTAATATTATATACATGTATTATATATAAATGATGACTTCAATATGTCTGTGTATTCTATTGCAAAATTGCAACATGTGCACATAATTCTTACAATTGCACTCGACTCTTCCTGAGAATCAGTCATGTGTTAACTCTTTTATATCAAAGTTTTGCAGACATATGGCAGGTAATGAAGTTCCATTTGTGTGTGTGTGTGTGTGTAAGAGTGAATAGGTGTGTGTGTGTGTGTGTGTTGTAGGTTGTGTGTATGTATGGTCACACCTATGCCAAAGCACATGTGTGGAAGTAGGATCACCTGAGGTGCTCCTTGCCTTCTGCCTTAACATAGCTCGTTCTCTCCCTCTCTCTCTCTCTCTGTGTGTTTTGTTTTCCCACAGTGAATTTCAGACTTGGGTAGGCTTTGAATTTTGGGATTCTCCTGGCTCCACCTCCCTTTGCCCTTGGCACAGTGGCATTACAGGTATTCTTTTAGTTAATTGACCTCCAGCTTCATGTGGGTTGTTTTCCTCTGAATTTCACTGGTCAGGTTTGTAAAACAAGCATCGTCAAACCTGAGTCATATCCCACCCCAGTCACATTTCACTTAAGAAAAGATTTCAGATAACCATGAAAAAAAAACCTTTACTAACAAATGTAGATTTTTGAGTATTTCTTAGAAAATAATGTTTTTTTTTTTTTTTTTTTTTTTTTTTACTGAAAGCATTTATTTTAAAAGGATGATAAAAGTAAAATCAGCCCTATGAGCACTAGCTATATCACCACTGGGCACGTTAAGTATAACATATGAATTCAAAATCTATTATGACAATTTTGGCAATGTAAAGTAGGGCCTAAGACCTTCTAGGGAAGTACTGAGTCACTAAGCCATATTGACAACCACAAAATCCATTTTTATTTGTTCACATAAATATGTACATAGTCAACCTAACTATGAAACAAACAGAATAAAAATCTACAGTAAAAAAAAAATAACAAAAAATTATTATTTTGTCTTATTCTTTAGAATTACGAGAAAAAAATAATCGTAATTAAACACTTAATGTGTTTTTACTTACTATGATAAACTTAATAGGATATTTTGAATCTACAAGAGAATATATGTAATGTAGAAAATGTGGTTGGGTTGTACATAAATAAGAAAACAAATTCTGGCTGAAATGAATCATTTTTTTCAAGCTTAGCAAGGAAAAATTGCTTTTATGGAGAATACAGATGATTTAATTTTATCAATACAATTCTCTACAGTAAAAAAAACAAAACAAAACAGGTCAGACAATTGTCTTCCCAAAAGAAAGAAAAATAAATAACAATTATATTACCATGATTTTTCAAGGGCTATTTGCATAACTTGTTTTATGTAGTTTTCACAATGATTTATGTAGTCTCGCTGGGGATTTTAAATATGGATTCTTTGCCACAGATTAGTTAATAAACTTGCTAAAGCATCACATCATTTAAAATAGCAGAAGACATTCTCATTAAGCTCACACACTGCACATGTAATCATATTTTCACTGTTGAAAAAATCATTCATTTTTAAAGGGAAGGTGAAACTGCATTTTCAAACTATTATCATTTTTAATTTTGTGTTCTGGGCATTAACTTCAGGGCACCACACCTTTTACGCAGTGTTCTATCTCTGAGCCACAGAATGCAGCTTCTTCTCTCTCTTTTTAAAAATTTCCTTTAGCTATTTACTTTATTTTTTGTTTATTTTTATTTATTTGACAGAGAGAGACAGAGTGAAAAAGAGGCAGATACAGAGAGAGAATGGGCACACCAGGATCTCCAGACACTGCAAACAAACTACAGACTCATGTGCCCCCTTGTGCATCTGGCTAAAGTGGGTCCTGGGGAATCGAGCCTCGATCTGGGGTCCTTAGGCTTCACAGGCAAGTGCTTAACTGCTAAGCCATCTCTCCAGCCCTCCTTTAATTCTTTGAATGGTTGAATTTTTATCATGTCTCCTGCAATGATATGATTGAGAAATGACTCAGTAGTTAAGGCACTTGCCTACAATGCTTAGTGACCTGGGTTCAATTCCCCAGTACACACATAAAGTGGTGCTTGCATCTAGAGTTTGTTTGCAGTAGCTAGAGGCCCTGACATACCCAATCTTGCTCTGTCCTTGCCAATAAATAAATAAATAAAATATTTTTAAAAAGAGTAGTTTAAATAAACCTTGTTGTATGAGAATTTTGTCTAAGAGGACAAAAAGTAGATAAGCAAGAAGCCAACTGCTCTCTAACTGGGTTGGAGGCCTGCTTTATGGGAGAGAATACATGCCCAGTACTGAAAACCTAATCAAAAGCCTATGGCGGGGGAGGTCATGAACCTTAGGGGTAGAAAGCCTGCTCTGGTCTGGCTAAGTGCATATATTATGCTCACCGAGCTGCCCTGAAAGCACTACACTTAATGTTCATACTCATATATTAATGCTACTCTCACTTTTGGTTAAGGAACCTTCTATTTTCACATGGCAGTGACCATGGGATGACTCAGAAGGCACCATGGTGCTGAGAAGTGACCGATGAGTGCTCAGCACTGAAATATCTCTATCACACCCTCCAAGGCTCAGGGTCCATTGCAGAAGAGATGGTAGAAAGACTCTAAGTTCCTGATTAATTGATCAATCAATCTATCATCTACCTCTTTATCTATATCTTATTAATTGAGAAAGTGCTAAAGCCCAAATAATTTGTGAATACGATCTGGGCAAAGAAGAAATTGCATTAAGTATTATCCAGATATCTCAAGCACAGTGCTGTTAAGGGTAAAACTTTTAACAATTGATACCATGTTTCATTACAGCCAAAATCATACTCAATGAAAGTCATATGTTGAGTACAAAATTGAGCTAGCTATATTAAGTTTGTAAAGGATAAAATGTATGAATTTACAACCCACATTCTGAAAAGAATAGTTTGCCTAATCTCAGAAATATTTTGATTAGTTTCTATATCTTTTGGCTTAACTATCATTTTGAATTTAGATACTTTCCTAGCAAGTAGTAAGTTGTCTGAGATATGAAGAAAAGTTGGAACTGAGCTGATGTACCCTAGGCTCTGAGAAAGGAAAGTGGCATCACTTTCTAAGAAAACTTAATTTATCTCTAGAGAGCCTTAAGCTTTGAGTTACTGACAGAAAGGGTGGATAAAATGTAACAATACCAAGAAATGGAGAAGCTCAGTTGGACTTTCTCTGATTGTGATTCAGTCTATCTAATGGACAATGCCCTGGAGGAGAGAGACTTCTTCAAATCTATCTTCCAAAGCTCAGTGAAGTTCCTCTCTGGTTCAGAAAAAGATTGGGGAAAATATAACTCTCATTTAAGACGGGGCAAAGCACAAAATGACAACATAGAACAGAGCACACAGAAGATTTAATTGCTTCAGATACATTTTTAACTAAGACATAATTTGATTATGAAAGTCTAGCCAAAAATGATGCATCCAGATCAAGTTAGTAAAGCCGGAAAAGAAGGAAAACATGCATCCATTAGAATCTTGATGTGGCTTTCTTGTATACCAACAACACTACTGATGGCTTGTTTGGTTGTGTTTGACCACGTATAGAATGAATCACTTCTCTTGAAGTGAGCATAGCACTGTTAACACTCTACTTATCTTGGGTCTATGAGGACTTTTCAAAATGTTGTCATTTATAGTATAATTGTTTAGAATAGTATGATTTAATGTCAGCTAATGTCCCTTAATAAAGCCAGAACAAATGACATGCCTCAACACCTTGACCAAGTTTTATTTAATTGCATTAAAGTGTTTGCCACTATTATTTAAAGTTGGAGGTCAAAATTCTTTCAAAATATGCTCATGAATTCATCCATGTTTTCATGTGTTCATTCATTCAACCTGAAAACGTGTGCCAGATTCTCTGAGAATTCATTGTGTGAACACATTATGTCTCTGTATTCTTCCAGGAAAAACTTTGAGGGTTAATTAACTTGTTGCCATGCCTTTAGAGTACATGCTGCTATAGAAAAACCCTAGTGTTCTCTGAAAGAAATATCAGAGATTTCTTACAGCTTCTTAAGGGTGGTGATGTATGAACTTTTATTTCATATGAGATTTTGGGAATGACAAAGGATTAGAATGACATAACACAAAACTACATAAGATGAGTCCCCAAGGACTAAAGAAAGATGAGGACATAATTGTAGAGGTTTATGAATGTGGTATTTGAGAGAGAGAGAAAGAGGCCGATAGGAAGAGAATAGGTGCACCAGGGTCTCTAGCCATTGCAAATGAACTCCAGATGCATGTGTTACCTTGTGTATTTGGCTTACATAGGTACTGGGGAATCAAACCCAAATTACACATTTTTAAAGTATAAAAATAATTAGAATTTATTAAAAGAAATCTGACAGTATTTCCTTACATTATACTATATTTAATGTGTCTCTGTATAGAATTTCATCCACCATGAAATTAACAAAATACATCACCAATAGAAATCTATCACCATATACAAAATAAAGGAAGTACTATGGAAACTGTGATTTATTAAGAATAAATATGAATTTAATAGGATGGAATTTTATGTATATATATATATATATATTATGTGTGTGTGTGTGTGTGTAGAAGAATAGATTAATGGGGGTGAAAAGGCCTCAGTGAGGTCAGAGGAAGAGATTGAGTAAAGGAAAGGTGGAGGGAGGGCTAATCAAAATCTAAGAGGATATAAATAAGTCACATGGAAAATACTTTTTTGGACAATGAAACATTCAGAAGCCATAGATTGTTACTAGAAAATTTTCAGTGCCAGGAATGGGATACCTTCCAATGAATTGTTGGCCAGGGAGGTCACTGATACCCCCAAAACATTACAGCCTATTACTGAGGTTCCTGTTTGATTGACAGCAGTCATTTAGAGAACTTGCAGCATTTCTGCCTTGTCATGTGGGTTAATGCTCTCTACAATCAGTATATAAAATCAAAGGTTACAGTAACAAATGAGAACTTATGGAAAGCATTATAATTAATAAAAAAGTCATTGCATAATAAGTTGTAAGATATTTTAGAATCTAAGAAATCAGGCTATTTTTCCAGAATAAACAGTAATGTAATAAACATAAGTGTTACTTTTCCTGATTTCAGATAGCAACCCCAAGGATTTCCACTGTCTGAATATTCACTTCCCCTTGAGAGAATGTAGTGCCTAGATAAGATGTGGGTGCTTAGAATTCCCTTAATTATGTTATTTTTTTACATGACAAAAGAAAATGTGCATTTGTTTTAAGATGTGAGCATTATTACATAAGTTTGAATCTATCAAAAAAATTAATTGTATAATCTGAGCAACCAAAAAGCAGAGAGATACTTTCTCTGTTGGGAACTCTGTAGAGATACAACACCATCATGTCTCAACATACAAACAAAGAAACTAAATTCTGCCAGCAAATAAATAAACCCCAAATTGATCCTTTGAAACAAATAAAAATCAAGCCATCTTTACTTTTATTGTGTCCCTGAAAAAGCCTAAACTCTCAAGATGAGTTAGTCAAGGATTCATGGTGTAGAAACTGTGAAATAATAAGCCTGAGAACTACTAAGGAACATTGTCATAGTAGGTACTCCAAAAGGTAAAATCATGACAAAATTAGGTATACTAAATTGGGTGGAAGTATAGCAAAATCTTCAGTGTAGGAGATAGAATAGCAGTGGACAGTCAGCTCAAAGAGAATAAGAAAGACTGTGATGGAGATGATGTCATTTTGACAGAAATTTGCATATTGAGAATGGTGAAAAATAAAAGGAAATGAAGAAAATCTTGTTGAATAAATATAGGAAATGAGTCTCTTGTTGAAGCTGTAGCCAACCCTTAGGAAAGTTTCACCTATACTTTTACTAAAAGGGGCATTTGTAAGGGATTAACATGGATACAAATCAGGAGATTCTCCTGAAAGCCGGAGTTGGTTGGTTCTTTCTGGCTGCTTACTGTAAAATGTGTGTATGGGGTATGCATGAAGTGAGAAAATAACAACTTTACACACATAGAGAAAAGAACTTATGATTTCGAAAACAAAGGCAAACAAAACAGAGTATAATTTAAAAATGTCCCATGGAGAACATGACTGTGTGATAGGATCATCCTCCTGTTATCTTCAGAAGCATGAAAACTCAGCATGTGCATACAGAAAGTCTTGAACTAAGGGTGTGCATTATGGAAACTGTCAAGTGAGCCAGAGTTCTTGGGAAGTTCAGGGACAATGTCTACTATGATCTCTGCAGGAGCCAAGGATAGAGGAAAGATTATTTCAAGATTTGTGGTTGTTTATTTATTTATTTTCTTTCCAATGATTTGATCCCTTTGAAATTCACACGGGCTCACAGATTTCCTGAGAAAATTGTCTCAGCACAACTATGGTCAATATGCCATGCAAAGAATAGCAGTGGTATGTGGTAAGACTGTCAAGTTACAGAAAATTATTTTGGCCTGAAGAATCCAGATAAAAACTACTGAGCAACAAGAACAAATTACCTTTCATGAAAAAAAATAAGAAAACAATTTATGTGGAGGTACCCAGATCCCAGAAACGGACAAAAGAGCCATATCTCCATACATTAAAATTTATCATAGAATGCTGGGTGTGCTGGCACATGCCTTTAATCCCAGCATTTGGGAGGCAGAGGTAGGAGGATTGGTGAGATTTCGAGGCCACCCTGAGACGACATAGTGAATTCCAGGTCAGCCTGTGCTAGAGTGAGACCTTACTTTTGGGGAAAAAACAAAAACAAAAACAAAACAAAAAAAGGAAGTAATTTCTTGTGCTGAATTTCTGAACTCTTAAGGCCAATAGACAAATTGTGACTTGCCATGTTCTCTGTAACTCTTGACTAATTCCTGCTGAAACATCAGGAATTTGGGGGACTTTTAATGTTGGCTATAGCTGGAACTCAAATGTAATGTGTGGATCTGTACACACACACACACAAAGATAAAATTGTATTCAATTTATAGATGAGGATATAGAGGTAGAACATTTATGTATCCTTTTCCAAAATCATAGCAGCTAGTATTTGTGTGAACAGGTTCAAAAACCAGACAACATATCTTCAGAGAGGTACAAAGCTCTAATTGTAGTTCAATACCTATTTAAAGGGTCAAGTTTGAGGTTATTCATCCATGATACTATCTTAAGTAACTAATACCTTACACTCAGATGGTACACAGGAAGTAGTTCCCAACATGGGCCCTGGAAATGTGAATAATGCTTCAGATACCCATGATATAAGCAAGTGAATGCTTTATAACAAAACCCTAGCTTTTGAACATATTTGCATATGATTTGGAATTGGGTAAAAAGTTAGATGATGATGATGAAAGAAAATAAAGTAGGAAAAAGTGTGTTTTCATTATTTGACAAGAAGTCATATTCCTTTGAATCATGAAAGTATTTTGAAATTTAAAATTAAATGAGTTTTCAAATAATTAATATGGTTTGATTATGATATAAGTTTTTGGAGACAGCTGTGCGCTGCAGTTCCTAACCAGGGCTAGAATAGAAACCATTCCCAGGTTCCTTCCTGGAAGGGAGCAAACTGACAGAAGGTCAGGCTGCATACCACTGGAAGATGGAGCTGAGCACTGTGGGTGCTTGCCAGCATTAGAAGCCATTCCAAGGTACCTTCCTGGAAAACCAGGGGGAGGGCAGAGGGGAGCAGGGATGCATGCCATTGGGAAACTCCTGAAGCCAGAAGAGCTTGGAACAGAGTTATTTCAAACATGGCTGCCAACCCCAAATATGATACCCAGCAAAAACTATCCCTTATAATAGAAAGTGGAAGAAAAATCTTTCACAATATAAGCCAGCTTTATTATGTCATGAACACTAATCCACCACTACAGAGACACTGCATGGAATGCTACACCTTCACTAGATAAACCAACATGCACAGGAGGAAAGAAAATGAAGCAATCAGAACTAGAATGGACATAAAGGCATGCAAAGACCAAGACAACACCAACCTCCACATAACCTTAAGCATGACAGGGATTAACTCACACCTCATTATACCTCTGAACATTAATTGGCTCAATTCTCCAATCAAAAGACACAGGTCAAAAGGCTGGATCAGAAATCTGGATCCATAAAACTAAAGAAACACCACTGTAGGGTGAAAGGATGGGGAAACAAGATGAGCATACATAAACACTACACAAGCAGGAGTAGCTGTATTGATTTCTAAAAATAAAATGAATTTAAGGCCAAAATAATCAAAAGTGATAAAGAAGGCCCTGCATACTCATCAAAGGAACAATAAAAGAGGATATTGTAATCATAAAATTATATGCACCAAACACAGGGACACCTAATTTTACAAAGCTAAATTTATTAGCCAATAAAGCAGATATAAATCCCAATACAATAACAGTAGGCGACTTTAGCATCCCACTATCATCAATAGACAAATTCTCTAAACACAAAATAAACAGAAACAATGGAGCTTAGCATCGCCATAGAACAAATGGATTTAACACACCACTACAAGACATTCCACCCTAATTCCACTGAATACACATACTTCTCAGCAGCACATAGAACATTTTCCAAAGCAGACCATATGTTAGAGCATAAAGCCAATCTCCACAAATTCAGAAAAAAAATATATAATCCCCTGCATTATACCTAACCACAATGCATTAAAACTTGAAATCAATATCACGGACAACAGAAAACACAGCAAGTCCTGGAGATTTAACAACTCACTACTAAACAATGAGTGGGTTGTTGAAGAAATAAATGAACTTACTAAACTAAATGACACAATGAAACCACAACATACCAAAACTTATGGGGCAGAATGAAAGCAGTTCTGAAAGGGAAGTTAAATCGTACAGACTCAAGGCAATTTCAATGAAAATTTCAGCAACATTCTTCACAGTGAGAGAAAAAAAAAAGTCACAAAATTCGTATGGAAAAGCCATAAATATCTTCAAACAAAGAAAGATGTCTGAAGGTATTACCATACCTGATTCAAGATCTAACTCAAAGCCATAGTAACTTATTCAAACAGTATGGTTCTGACACAAAAGCAGATACACTGATCAATGGAAGAGACCAGAAGTCCCATCTTTGAATCCAAGAAACTACAGCACCTGATCTTTGACAAAGGGACCAAAAGCACACACTGGAGAAAAGACAACATGTTTAGTAAATGGTGGTGGAGAGACTGAACAACTACATGCCAACGAATAAAATTAGACCCACTTCTCTCACCCTGTGAAAAAAATCAACTCTAAATGGGTTGACGACCTCAGCATAAGACATGAAACTCTAAAACAACTAAAGGAGAAGGCAGGGAGAATTCTCCACAATAATGACAGTGAGAAAGACTTCCTGAATAAGACTGCAGTAGCACAGGAAATTAGATCAACACTCAAACACTGGGACCTAAAACTAAAAACCTACATTACAGACAAACAAACCATCAACAGAGGCAATCGACCTTCGACAAATGGGAGAAATACTTTGAACAGCTATACCTCCAACAATATACCTTCAACAAAAGTCTAATATCTAGTATCTATAAAGAACTCAAAAAATAAAAATAAAAAAGTCAAGCAATCCAATCCAAAAATGACACAGAGAATTGAACAGAGAATTCTCAAAGGAAGAAAGGCAAACATCTATTACACATTTAAAGAGATGTTCAACATCTTTAGTCATCAGAGAAACGCAGATTAAAACAACTCTAATATTTCATCTCAACCCAGTCAAGATGGTATTCATCAAAAATATCAAATTCTAAGAAATGCTGCTAAGGTTGTGGGAAAAGAGAAACTCTTACCCACTGCTAATGGGAGTGAAAAGTGACATAACCACTATGGAAATCAGTATGGAGACACCTAAAAAGATGATAACAGACCTACAATATGATCCATATAATCAACTCCTAGCTTATACTGTAAGACTCTGCTCTTCTCTACCAAGATACTTGCTCAGCCGTATTTGTTGCTGCTCTATTTACAATAGCTAGGAACTAGAATCAGCCCAGATGCCCATCAACTGATGAATGGGTAATAAAAATGTGTATATATACACACTGAAATTCTACTTACTGGTAAGGAAAAATGAAATAGTGAAATTTGCAGAAAAATGGATGGAGTTGGAAAAAATCATTCTAAGTAAGGTCACGCAGGCACACAAAGACAAATGCTGAATGTACTCTCTCATCTGTGGTTCCTAACTGAGATCAATTGGGGATGAGTACAAAGGGTTGCAAACAATAGGGATATGGATCTAAAACTATAATAAGACCAGGAAAGAAAAGAAATAAGGAGAGTGGTGGGGAGGAGTTACACTATAGGTTAGGGGAGAGACAAAACACTGGAAGTGGTGGGGGTGACTTTGTGGCGTAGAGGGTAGGAAGGGTAAGGAGGGAGTTACAAAAAAGCTGAAACACCATGAACCAGTTCCATAGAAACCCTCATTCTGACTAGTGTTTTACAAGATATAACGAGAAATAATGGGGGAGAGGAGGACAGTCCAGATAGAAGGTGAAAAAAGCTTAGCTTTAAAACCATGGATGCTAATTCCACAGGCCCAGACTTGGGCTGTCACTCACAGTGAGCTGTTGGCCAGAGAGACCCTTGAGGTTGCCAAAACAATCTGCCAGGACCCAGGAGAAATTGCAGGGGAAGTGACCACTTGAATACTGCTCTTACTGCTAGCCTGACAACCAGCCCAAGGTTAATGGTGACAAATGGACAGACAAATGGACAAACAAAACCTGTCAAAACAAAAATATATAGGCTATAGGGAACTCAACACTAAATCAGATGACCAATAAGCCTGCCATAGCTTAGAGACATTGTGGAAGACGGGGCATATAGATAAGATAGATAAGAGCCACAGAGTGAGTAGGAATATATTGAGGAATGTCCCCAGTTACCCCACAGGAACTGACTGAGGTCTTCATGATCCCACAACAAATACCATAACCTCATTAAGGAGGGTCTGTAGGGTAACAGGAGTGGGGACAAGGGAGTAAAAGAGAATAACCTGCTATAATTTGTAAAAAAATTAATATTTAAAACATGAGCTTTGATATTTTAAGCCTTGGTATTTTATGATAACATTAAATGCATTTCCTAGAAGCTATACGATACATATCATAAAATCAACAAAATATGAAGAAAATATTTTTCACTTTTTAAATATATTTTATTTATTTATTTATGAGAGATAGAGGGAAGAAGGCAGGGAGAGAGAGAAGAGAGAGAGAGAGAGAGAGAGAGAGAGAGAGAAAGACATAGATAGAGAGAGAGAGAGAAAAAATGGAAATACCAAGGCCTCTAAGCACTGCAAACAAATTCCAGATACATGATCTACCTTGTGCAACTGGCTTTATGTGGTTACTGGGTATTGAACCTGGGTCTTTAGGCTTTGCAGGCAAGCACCTTAGTCATTGAGCCATCTACCCAACCCCTTCTTTACATTTTCTAAATGTTGATCAGCCTAGGTATGGTGATGAATCAAAGTGGAAAGATAAATGTTTCAAAGGGATAGCAATATTATTCTACAAATAATAAGGTATATAATTTTAAAAATTAATATACATTTAACCCACAGCAATTTAGGATGAAATATTACCAAATGCACTTACATAAATGCCCCATGCTATACTTAAGGAATCTACCTTTTCTGGACTTTGATTTAAATCACTGGATAGAAAAAGCAATTTTAAACTTTAAAATCATTTGTGACGAGGCAATCAAAGTTGTGTTTAACTTCTGGTACAGAGGCATGCTTGGTTCCTCAACTACTAACAACAGGGCTTATTTGCAATAATCTTGTCATTTAAATATAAGGTTTCTGTTACTTGCTTTGGGGCATTATTTGTTTGGAATAAAAGTGTTTGCTCTTTAATGACTTATCTGCTCCTATCCCCTGCTTCTCTCTCCTTCTACCCCTCTCCCCTGCTCCCCCGCCTCTTCTTCCTCCTTCCTATCTCCGGATGGTCTTCCCAATCTCAACTCTTTTAATATAAGTATTGTTTCTTAAATCTCTCAGCTTTGCCATATTTTTATATCCATTACCTTAAAATCTATAAAAAAATTATTTATAGGCCTAATCTATGTAATATAGTTGGAGTATCACTATTAATCCCCTATAGAATCATTGGCTCTTTTTAAAGTTAATTTTTCAGTACCTTTTAATGTATAGTTCTTTTTTTTTTTTTTTTTTTTTGGTTTTTGGTTTTTTGAGGTTGGGTCTCACTCTAGCTTAGGCTGACCTGGAATTCACTCTGCATTCTCAGGGTGTCCTCGAACTGACGGCGATCCTTCTACCTCTGCCTCCTGAGTGCTGGGATTAAAGGCATGCGCCACCACGCCCGGCTGTATAGTTCTTTTAATATGACGTCTGTATTTAGCAAGACAAAGGGAAAATCATATTTTCTCTTACTTATTCTCTAAGTGTACTATTTTCTCTAATCTCTATTAATTGTGATCAATTTGGCAATAATGTCCTAGCCAATCACAAAAAGATCAGGTCGTGTGTTTCAAACCTCATGCTGCTTATCATTCAGCATTGCCTTATTATGCTTAATTTTCCCACATGTTGTGCCCATAAAATGTCCTATCTGTCCTCTTCCTTTAAGGATTTTTGTCAATTAACAAAATATTACATATAATTTTAAATGATGCAGAACAAATTGCAGAGTGAAACATTGGTGACTGATTGACTATGGTCATTTCTCAAAGCAATTCTGTGAAGACGCCATGGTAGTGGTACAGTGGTGTAGTGGTAGTGGACAGTGGTGGTCACTCACGAGAAGATAGTCTGGACGTGACTTATATTGTGGTAATGTAATAATAACTCAATTTTAATTAATATCAAATTTACTATTCAGTGACATCTCATGTTAATTTAGTTAAATATTGTGGGGAACTGTGATTATGTACGTAAAAATATTTTGCTAGTAAGAAAATGAACATGCTGTTTTATCATAACATGGGCTTTGACTGTGGAATTCTGGTAGTTTGGTAAGATAAAAGCCTGACTGTCTATTAGTTCCCTCTTCAGAAAATGTAATTTATAAGAGCACTTAACCCTGAAAGTTTCTGTGACTATTGAATGAATGAATGCATATAATTTCATCAATTCATTCTTACAACCCTCTATAGTCTGATACATGAATAGAATGTTTTGGTGTTAGGTATGTGACTCTTTTTGCAGCATGAATTTGATTAATTACAATACAACTCTTTCCTGCTCCAGAGTTGTTCCATGAATATTCATGTATGCCTAAATATTATTAGGAATTCAGAATTTTGTATATAATCCTTTTGGCAGTTTACATGTTTCCCAGCTGATGGCAATTTGTGTGCTTCAGCCTTGGTAGAGGAGGTGTGTCACTGGGGGACATTTTAGGGCCGTAATAGCTATCTCTCCCTTGTCAGTGTTCAGCTCACTTTCTAATGCTGTTACCCATCTGATCTTGGCAAGCAGGTGATGTCCAGTGTCCAGCCTCTGATCATGCTAGGAATTCCCCTCCCACCATGACCCTTTTCCCTCCAGACTGTAAGCAAAAAAAAAAAAATAAATAAATAAACAATCACTAGTATTAGCGGTTTTTGTTGGGTGCATTGTGCCAGCAATGTGAAGGTAACTACAACAATAATACCAGGCTTATTGTCTCTGAATTCAAATTTCAATAATGCTAGGAGAGTAATTCACATACTATGTTTTTTTAAAGCACTGATATATGGATATAAGTGTTTTTCTACATGTTCTTTACTAACCATTTTTATAAACCTTTATATAAATATTTTGTACACCTAAAACTCTCCACGATCATCTTATAATTCATGAATTCTAACTTCATAAAGATTCTTTTCTGCATGAAAAATTTTAGAACTATTTCTAGGACCACGCAATTGGGAGGTAGAGGCTGAAGGGACAGGAGTTAGCTTAAGATCCTTCTCATCTATATAATATATTCAGGGCCAGCCTGTACACACACACACACACACACACACACTCCTACTGAAAGTGAAGAAATATTCACTAAAAATTTAAAACATAACATTTGGTAAAACAAGTGAATATAGATTGAGGAGTGAGAAAGGAGGAGACAAAGATTAATCAAATTGCTTTATAGACATGTCAATTGCTCAACTACATACTCCCCCAAAATTAAAAAACACTGTATTTTATTTTTTATTTGATTTGTGTTTTCAGTCTTCAGCTTGACCAGGCCTCAAGAAAAATCCACATGAATGTGTGTAATATTTGATTGATATTTGTGCAACAGAAGAGTTATAAAGGCCACTGCAAAGCACTGCCTAGCACTTTAGGGATGAAAACAAAACAAGAATATATGAGTTATTGCAGACTTTACTTGAGGAAAATGCACCAGAGTACAACATAAGTAAACTATGGTCCAGTGACTTTCACTCTGCAGAAAGAGGTTTAGCTGGTGATGTATATGAAATGTCATAGATATACTCACTCCACAAAGTCACCCATGGGGTCCCATGAAAAGAGGTTAAGCAAGGGATCAATGATAATGGGCTATTCAAAAACTGGTAAATGCTCAAGTATTGTATTTCAGCCTGACAACAAGACATATCTGTGGTTTTTCAGAGAAAGAATTTGTAATATCAATGTCAGAGCCATTACCCATGTGTTTCTTAAGTGACTTCCTTTTCAGCATTCGGAAGGGATTTCTCCTTCCATTGTTCTTCTCTGGAATAGGAAGCTATTCCTATTTAGTACTATTATCCTCCCATATTTAGTATCACATATATGATAACTTTTTAATTACAATTATATGTTTAGCATGCATATAAATAGTTTTTCATTAAAATGTTTATGAAGCTCTGTGGTAAGAACCACCAAGAATCTTTAAGAGAATTATGACCATAATATTTATATATTATTATAAAGTATGCTACCTAAATGATTAATGTTCACTATTACATAAGCAGTCACATTTAAGTACTCAGTTTTTAATTATAATGCATGTGTAACATAACATTTAAGTCATTTGTAATGAAATAGCTAATTGTTTAGCAAAATTTTCTAGCTTGGATACCAGGTTTAACTTTCTTTTTTTTTTTTTTTTTTTTTGGTTTTTCGAGGTAGGGTTTCACTCTAGCCCAGGCTGACCTGGAATTCACTATGGAGTCTCAGGGTGGCCTCGAACTCATGGCGATCCTCCTACCTCTGCCTCCCGAGTGCTGGGATTAAAGGCGTGCGCCACCACGCCCGGCAGGTTTAACTTTCATATTAGTTCAGTAAGTACTTTCTCATTCAACTAAATACATTTTTTTTAAAAAGTGTCCTTTAAATTTATAATTATTCACTTGCTATAAATTACCTGAATATTAAAATTTTATTTTATTAAACAAAGTCCAACTATCTTCAAATATAGAGTCAAGAGCCAAAATGTTTGAAGTTGGTTAAGTTGTTACACACCTGTAATCCGATCTCTTTGGGAGATGGAAGCAGGAAGATCATTAGCTTGATACCAAGTTGTGTTGTACAGCAAACTGCAGATCAACCTGGGAAGTATAAAAGATCCCGAATTCTAAAAAAATATGTATCTAGGGAGTCAAAACACTTAAGAATTATAATTATTAATACTAATATACCTGGAAAGTTTTCATTAAACAATGCTAATGCCTATTTTTTTTGAGGTTTTCCCAAATCAATTTTATTTTCTCAAGGGATATTTTGGATTTTGCAGGCTTAGTCCATGAGCAACACTAGCTAAAATTTCTTGAATATTTTCAACTGTTAAGCTCTGTTTCTAAGGATTTACATTTATTAACTTGATTAATGTTCATAAAAAAGGACAAGAACAAACCTGATGAGAATTTCTGGCATGTGACACCCTTTTACAGGTGAAGGTGGATTATGCCTAATAGACAGGCAAATACATTAATCACACATACTAGTTGTCAGTCATTAGTTACCTGAGGTTGAGATAAGCATTGTTAATTTATAGAGTTTTTGATGGGGGTAGCCTTGCTTTTGGCCCAAGACTGGTGGAGTCCATAATTTTGGTCTCCATAGGATTTCGATTTGGTTCCCAGTTCCAGCTATGGCTTCCTTTCTACTCAGCTGATCTGTTAGTCATTTAGAAAGCCATTGGTTACCTACCCAGGCTGTGTGCTACTATTGCACAGTGTGTACATCTTTTCAGGCTGGTTGCTTTCATATAGCAGTGCCCCCTGGTTGCTCACAATATTGCTGCCATTTTCCTCCATCATCTCATGTAATTCTGTCCAGCACTATATGGGCTAACCATCTGGGAACTGGCTTCCTTCCAGATTCAGCTGGATCTCTTGATGTTTTGGCATTGGAAGCAATAGGATCTTACCTTTTACCTCAGCCAGAAAATCAAGTGCTTTGACAGAAAGCTGTCTTATTTAGGGGACCTCATAGATGTCTGATTAACAGCTTAATGTGAGTTGTAACCAATTTCTGGTACTGGGAGTTACAAACCAGAGTCAAACATGTTAGGTTTAAGCTTCTTCACACCATCTCTCCAGCCCTTCTTAACAGAAGATTCCTCCATGCTCCCATTGAACATTCAGTCTGCTATCCAGGAGGAAGGTTATGATAGTACCAATTCAGTTTGGATTTGATTTTGTGTATATCTCTCCATCTTCCAAATCACCTCCCGAACCCTTCTAGTCCTCTTGGCTGTCCTTCAAGTTGCTTGTCAGGTATGCCTTCAACTCAAGCTGTGAGAGCTTAGGAGCCACACATGAGGGAGAACATGCCCCATTTGTCTTTCTGTGCTTGTGTGAGTTCACTTAGTGTGATCTGTTGCAAGTCTATCCATTTTCCTACAAATTTCATCGTGCCCTGCTTCCTTACTGCTGAGTAGAATTGTATATATACCACATCTTGATTATCCAGTCATCAACAGTGGGCATCTGGGTTGATTTCAGTTCTCAGCTATTGTGAATTAAGCAGCTATAAACATGGTTAAGCAAATATCTCTGCAGTGAAGAGTGGAATCTTTAGGGTAGACGCTCAACAGAGGAATTGCTGTGTCAAGTTGGTAGCTCTATTTTCATCTTTTTCAAGAGTCTCTATATTGATTTCCATAGTGCTTGCACAAGTTTGCACTCCCACCAGCAGTGAATGAGGGTTCCTCTTTCCCCACATCACTGCCAACATTTATGGTCATTTGATTTTAAATGTTTTTTATTGACAAGTTCTATACTTACAGATGATAAGCCATGATATTTCCCTCCACTCCCCCATTTTCCCCTTCACAATTGCACTCTCCATCACACTCCTTCCCTCTCTCCATTAGTCTTTCATTTTGATGTCATCATCTTTTAATCATATTATGAGGGTCTTGTGAAGGTATTGCTAGGCACTACGAGGTCATGGATATCAAGGCCAATTTCCCTTTGGACAGTTGCATTGTAAGGAGTGGTACCCTTCCTTTGGCTCTTACATTCTTTCCACCACTTCTTCCACAATGGACTCTGAGCCTTATATAATATCTAGTATCTAATATATGCAGACAAAAGCAGGCTTCATACCCAAGGCTCATGACCTCCCTGCCATAGGCTTTTGATTAGGTTTTCAGTACAAGGCATGTATTCCCTCCCATAGAGTGAGCCTCCATTCCAATCAGAGAGCAGTTAGTTTCCACCAGACAAGACATGGTGAGATGGCACCCGTTCGGTCTCTTGTCATCTCTCGCCAAACTTGAGCTCCAGTGTCCACTGTTTTCACTGCTGATGACTTCTGTCTCACATAGAGCTGCATGCAGTGCAGCTTTTTCTAGCTTTCAGTTGGCTGGTGTACAGGGGGAAGGTTTTCGCTGAGCACCAGCTTGATTTTTCCCCTGATCTTGCTGCCCAGGCATGTGAAGTCTTCAGCAATAGGGTCTTACCATCTGTTACTCATGGGAAACCAAGGGCCTTGGAAAGAGTCTGTAATGTTTTGGAGGCAGCAGGGACCTCCCTGGCCAACAACTCACTGGTAAGTATCCCATCCATGGCACTGAAAATTTTCTAGTAGCAATTTATGGTTTCCAGATATGCCATTATCCAAAGAGCCATTTGATTTTTTAATGATTGCCATATTTTCTGATGGAAGGTGAAATCTCAGAGTTGTTTAAACTTGCATTTCCCTGATGGTTAAGGAAGTTGAACATTTCCTTAGGTAAGTATTAGCCATTTATATTTCTTCCTTTGGGAATTTCCTATTCAGTTCTCTGCCCCATTTTTAAGTGTATTATTTTATTTTTTTATTGCATAGATTTTAAGTTGAGAATCATTGTAAATTCTAGATATTAGGCCTCTCAGTGATATAGTTGATGAAGACTTTTCCCCCATTCTGTGGATAGTCTGATAGCTCTATTTATGGTATATTGTCTGTTCAAAAGTATTTTAAATTCATGAGATCCCACTGGTTGAGTGATTGTTTAATTTCCTGGGTGACTGGGGTATTGTTAAGTACCTCTTTCCCCACTTCTATATTGTGGAGAGTTCCCCCGATTTTTTCATCCAGTAGTTTGAGATTTTCAGGTCTTATATTAAGGTCTTTAATCCATTTGGAGTGGATTTTTGTGCATGATGTGAAGATTGGGTCTAATTTTATTTTTATACATGTGGTTATCCAATTGGTCCAGCACCATTTGTTGAAGATACTGTCTTTTCTACAGTGTACATTTTTGGTTCCTTTGTCAAAGATCAAGTAGCTGCAGTTACATGTGCTAGGGGCTGGGTCTTCAATTCTGTTCTTTTGGTCTATATGTCTGTTTTTATGCCAGTACCATGCTGTTTCTGTTACTATAACTTTGTAATATAGTTTTTGACCAGATATGGTGATACCTCCAGAGGTGTTTCTCTTGCTGAGGCTACTTCTGGATATGAGAGGTTTTCTGCCACTCCATGTTAAGTTTGACATTATTATTATTATTTAATATTTTTTATTTTTATTTATTTATTTGACAGACAGAAAGAGTGGGAGAGAGAGAGAATGAGAGAGAGATAGAAAAAATGGGCATGCCAGGGCCTCCAGCCACTGCAAACAAACTCCAGAAGAATGTGCCACCCTGTGCATATGGCTAATGTGGGTCCTGAGGTATTGAACCTAGGTCCTTTGGCTTTGCAGGCAAACGCCTTAACTGCTAAGTCATCTCTCTAGCCCTGATATTATTTTTAATATCTCTATGAAGAATGATACTGGGATCTTATTGGAATTATTTTGAGTCTGTATATTGTTTTTGGTAAAATTGTTCTTTTCACAAAGGAGCATGAGAGGTCTTTCCATCTTCCCATGCCCTCCTCAATTTCTTTCTTTAGTGTTTTTATATTTTCACTATATATGTCTTTCACATCCTTGTTAGTGTTATTTGAAGATATTTGATTTTTTGTGGCTATTGAAAATGGGTAAGCCTCACTGATTTCTTTCTCAACCTAAGAGTTCCAGATGGAAGAAATAATTAAGATCATAGCTAAAATTAATGAACTGGAAAACAAAGAAAACAACTAAGAATATTGATAAAACCAAAACTGTTTTTTTGCAAAAATAAACAAGATTGATAAATCCCTGACCAATTTGATCAAATGAAAGAAATAGAAGTATCAAATTAACAAAATTATAAATGAAAAGGAAGAGATCACAACAGACACCACTAAAATTTGAAAAATTATCAGGACATATTTTCAAAACCTCTATTCCACAAAATTGGATAATCCAGAAGAAATTGATGAATTCCTTGACATATGTCTCCTACCAAAACTAAATTCTGAGTGAATAAATTTGCTAACCAAACCTATTGCACCCATAAAAGTTGAAAATATAATAATGATAATAATTTCAAAAACCTGACCAAAAGGAAAATTCCAAGACCTGATGAATTCCCAGCCAAATTCTACCAAACCTACATTGAAGAACTGGAACCACTATTTCTCAAGCTTTCTCACATAATCAAAGGACAGGGGATGCTCCCCAGTTCCTTCTATGAAGCTAACATCACCCTAACACCAAAACCAGCAGAGACACAAGAAAACAAAGCTATTGCTCTCTATCCCTGATGAAGTTAGAAGCACAAATCCTGAATAAAGTCCTCTGAAAGTGAATTCAAGAACACAGCAAAAGCATTATCCACTTTTATCAAGCAGGCTTCATCTCAGCAATGCATGGATGTTTCAACATATGGAGATCAACTAATGTAATAAACCTCATAGATATACTAAAACACAAGGACCATATGGTCATTTCAATTGATGCAGGGATGGCTTTCACCAAAATACAAAAACCACTGTATAAACAAGCACTGGAGAAACTAGTCATGAAGGGATTACATCTCAACACAATAAAGGTTACAATGTGCTTACAACACAATAAAGGTTACAATGAGCTCAAATCACAGTTCCCACTAAGATAGAGAACAAGACAGGAATGCTCCGCTCACCACTGCTGGACAACATAGCACTAGAAGTCCTAGTCAAGCAGTTAAGAGAAAGATATAAAAGGGAGACAAATTGAAAGGAAGAACTCAAAGGAGCCCTATTTGCAGAAGAGATGATCCTATACATAAGTGACCCAAAAGACCCTATTAATAAAACTTCTAAAGGTGATAAATTCCTTCAGCAAAGTGGCAGGATGCAAATCAACACACAAAAATCAGCATCTGTTTTATATGCAAAAGACAAATATACAGAGAAAGAAATCAGTGAGGCTGTACTGTTTTCAATAGCCACAAAAAAAAAAAAAAAAATCAAATACCCTGGAATAAGACTAACCAAGAAAGGGAAAGGCCTATATTAATAAAAACACTCAAGAAAAAAAAATCAGTTCTATGTAATTCTTGTCTAGGTTACTAATGGATCTCATGTCAGTGTGGTGAATAACATAGAGGGCAAACATTAGGAAAGACAGAGTCAAATCCTAATAGATCTCTTGTTCTGATTAGTATTCTTGGTATACAATAAATCCAAACTTCCAAAATTTGTTATCCTTAGAATCAATAAATTCAAGGTCTGTTGATGAATTAGTTTTTGCACTTATGAGAATTTTGTACTATGTCTTTAGCTTTATAATACTTTGTATTTCACAGATATTAGTTATAAATATTTGTTATTTTCTTTGGTTAGAGCTAGCTTTAAGGGACAGCAGATACTATCACCAAAACATAACAGAGAATACAATTTCCCTGTCAGAAAAGCTTATTTATTATGTGTGTGTTAGGGAAATCTGGGGTAGCCGACTTCTCTGTGAGGAATGACAGGATACAAAAATAAATTCATTGAGTGTAGAAATCACTTACTTCAATGCCATAGGGTTATTGTTGGTGAGTTACTTCTACTCATACAACTTAGTTCTCATAACATTTTATATAAGGTAAAATACTAAAATACTCAGCATTATTTCAGGAATCCAGAAGTAAAGTGTCGTTAGAGCCGCAGTTCCTATATGGCTATGGGTGAAACGCTTCCTGGCCTCATTCTAACTTCTGGTAAGAGCTCCCATTCTCCAGAAGTCCTTGATTGACAGCTGTATCCCTCTAACTTCTGCCTCTGACTATATACAGTAGTCAGTCCATGTATCTCTCTTCACATAGCACTTTTCTGCTTATTAGGACACAGACATATTAAGTACAAATTGAGAACAAGTTTGTATGAATTTATATCTTAAATTAATCTGTCTTAGTATGTGAACCTTGCCATAGTAAAATATCACAGGCTGAGTTTATTTAAACAAACTTGAATTTACTTTCTTATGGCACTGGAACTAAACAATTCTTAAGGTTTAGTGCTTCTCTCCCTCTGTCTCTCTCTCTCTCTCTCTCTCTTTTGGTTAATAGTTATCCATCTTTTATCTGTGAGTTACATGGCCATTCTTCAGTGTTTGTAAAGAGTGTGGGCAACAACAAGGAGATTATGGAAGGAACATTCTCTAGTGTGTTATAAAAATATTAATCCTATTGGATCAGAATTATATTTTTCTACCTTTCTTGACAGTGTCTTCCTCTGTAGAGTTCCCATGTTTTTCTCATTGGGAATTAGGGATTTAATACAAAAATTCTGAGGAGACACAAATATTCTTTCCACAAGAAAGCCTATTTCAAAATACAGTTACTTTTAAGAAACCTATGGTTTAGAGTTTCAGCAATTGTGTTGGGAGGACGCAGTTGAACTTACAGCAGACATAATTTATAGTTACATTAAATTTTATATGTGATGATTTTATCTTCTGGGTCATAGCTTATTCTGAAATTGATTCTTGCTTTGTTTACTAGACTGTGCTACTCTTGCCTTTTGACATGCATAAATTTTTCTTGAAAGTCAGATTTCTTTTATTGAGTAACAAAAGATAAGCAAGTGGTTCTGTGTTACAAAAGTATGGTTTTTCTTTTTGCCTTGGGATTGGATTGTGTTTAATATATTTGCATATATTTGTTATAGCTTCAAACGTGAGTGTGTGTGTGTGCGCGCGCACGCGCATGTGCATTAAGAAGCAAGTGGGTGAGACAAGATATTACTCTGTGAACCAAGCTGTTTTGGAGCTTATTGTGTAGCCCAGGCTGGCTTCAATCACTCAGGAATCCTTTGTCTTATCTTTTCGAGTACTCCTACTGCAAGTGTGAGGAAGCTTGTTATAAAATCTACATTTTTTGTTTTGTTTTCTCCATTTGCCTTGAGTTTCTGTAAATCCTGATACTCCAAGTGAAATCTAATCTTCTTATACTATGGATATATTGTATAGTTTTAATGAGTGGAATAAAGACAATTATGTATTTTTCTAGTAAAAAATCAATTTTAGTTGCATATATCTAGCTTTTGAACTTTATTATTTTTAGTCTCTCCTTTCCTTAAGTCAGGATAAAAATGCCTGAGGTACACAGAGACGGGGAAAATGCTCTTCTATTACATCTACGTAACATGTGACTGGATTCTAGTTGTGGTTGTTAAGGTGTTGTCAACTTGATCTGTTTCATAATCCACAGAAATCCCTTTCAGGTGGGCCTTGCAAGTTGCTGCCAGAAAGGATTCACAGAAGGAGGAAGTGAGCCCTTCCCCCAGAGCGGGCGGCACCTCTCAAAGGGGGACTTTATATAAAGAAGCTCTGGGTGGAAAGAGCCCTTCCTTCCTTCCACTTGGCTGCCAGAGCTGCTTTCTGCCTTCCAGCATGGACTGAAGACCAGCATGGATTGAAGACCACCGTCAGCTGAAGACTTGCATGGACTAAAGACCAGCGGCTCCTCAGGAAGCCTCCAGGCCTTCAGTGCCAGATCAGGACTGCTGAGGCATCTGGCCACGTGGAATGAGCAGCTACCAGGTTCCTTTACTCTCAGGCCTGCAATTACTATTTGACTACCGTAAGCTAATCCAATAAAATTCCTTTTAATATAATTCATTCTAGTGGTTCTGTTCCTCTAGAGAAACCTGACTAATACACTGGTAATTCTAGTAAACTCTTTACCATATGAATAGCTGCATTTGTGTGAGAATGTGTTTTAGGAGGTCAGAGAAGCAGGCTGTTATGTGTACAGCTATATCCACATATAATCTATATTTGAAAATGCAGCATTATTTCTATTTCTGCTTAAATAAAATGCAAAAGAAAGAGAAATAAAGGTGCAGTGAACTACTAATCAAAATAAAAGACAGAATTCAGAAAGAAAAAGCTGACTCAAGAACATGATGGTTTGGAATATTTCAATCTCTCTGTCCCCCCCCCCCCAAAAAAAAAAAGAAAGAAAGGAAAAGAAAAGAAAAAGCAAAACAAAGACAAGACATCCTCTAGAGTTGGTGTCAAGGTATGGGGAGGGGCACTGAAAACACGTAATGAAAGGTACCATAACTGGTCACGTGTATGCTTCACCACACGGGCCATGTACATCATCTCCTCCACAACTCAGGAACCTTCAGATAATGAAATAAAGATTGGTGTTTGGTGGATTCCAGCTCAGTGGAAGTCAGGAGTAGAGGAAAGATCTGTGATGCGCATGTAAGTGCCGTGGTGTGGACATCCATAGGACACTTACCAGATCAGCATACTAGATTTGTAGGACAGAGGTGAGAAGGGAAGAGGCCGTGCTGTCATGGTATATAAGACCTGTGCCCAAGGATACCACCACCTCTCTGATTCCAGAGGGTTGGAATAGTGTCCTGCATTGACAGAAAGCAGAGCATGAGGTCACAGAAAATTCTCATGTTTTCAAGTATAATGCTATTTAGGAACTTCCTTTAGACAATAATTACCTGATTTCTTCCAGTATCTTCTTTGTGTAAGGGGAATACATATCTGATATCAGTCCTATTATTATATATCTGAAGCACATACTTTTTTTTTTTTTTTCTTTAGGGTTTCAGGATCATTCTCAAGAGAGTTTTTACTTGATGTTTATCCTTATTCAGTGTTTTACCCAAACCTGAAAGGTGATTAAAAATGATATTTAAAATGTTTGAGTTGACCATGTTCACATGAGATTTTGATTTTTTTTTCTTTTAAGGTAGGGTCTCACTCTAGCTCAGGCTGACCTGGAATTCAGTGTCTCAGGGTGACCTGGAACTCATGGCAATCCTCCTACCTCTGCCTCCCAAGTGCTGGGATTAAAGGCGTATGCCAATACACCCGGCTGAGATTTTGATGTTTTTGAGTTGATTCAGACAATGACTGAGAATTTTGCAAATATTGAGATGAGGCCAGATTTTTTCACATGAGAATGATTTGATATTGTGGGATGGGGAAAATGAGTAGATTGTTGTCATTTAAATTGTGTTAACCTTTATAAACTATGAATGTGACCATGTATTTATAAAAATGTATGTAAATTCTTAGATTAAAAATGTATAAAATTTGGTTAATGTATCAGCAAGTATGTGACCATATAGAAGTGATGTCTCCTTAATATTTGAAACAATATTGGATTATTTTCTAATTTAGTGAAGCCATAATCATAACATAGAACCAAGAAACTCAGAACATATGAAGTGTAATAAATATATACTATGCAACTGAATGAATATTCATATCATTTATTCTTAAGATCACAATAAGTTGGCAAAAAAGCAGAAAAGAGATGGAGTAGAATTTAAAGTACTTTATGTTACACTCATTGGATTAATGCCAAAAATAGAGAAAACATGAGGGTCTATGTATTGCCTCTTTTTTTTAACATTCTGAATCTCAAAATTACCAAGTTATAATACAAAAATCCAGTTTTTTTGAAATGTACTAACTTTGACTTCCAAAATGTTTTAAATATTTTATTTATTCATTCATTAGAGAGAGAAAGAGGCAGGGAGAGGAAGAGAGAGACTGAGGGAGAGGGAGAGAGAGAGAGAAAAAAAATGGGCCACACCGGGCCTCTAGCTACCGCAAACGAATTCCAGATGGATGCGCCACTTTGTTTATCTGGCGTTATGTGTGTCTGGGAAATTGAACCTGGGTCTTTTGGCTTTGCAGGCAAGTGCCTTAACCACTAAGCCATCTGTCAAGCCTGAACTCCAAAATTTTTATTTATTGAAAAGCCCAAACGTCATTACCTATGTTATTGACACTGAAAGAAGTGAGAGGAAAGGACACATATAAAATCTCACTAAAGTAATGCCCCTTTCTCCATGGGGAGAAAGTTTTATTGATTGGCATTCAAAAGTATATGGAAAGAACATGACAGTGGAAATAAGGTTATTAAACCTATAGCTTTTTATTTTTTTCCACATTCATGCATTGGACTAGAGTGTGGCAAACACAAATTTTATATCTGCTTTATAGCACTCCTTTATGATTTCATCTAAATTACATCTTTTTTTTATTTATTCTCCCTGCACTCACACCAACCCCCAGATACCACAGGCAGGTGACATTTTTTTCATTGCTTCAGAACACAAACAACTTAAAGTTGACTTTAAAACAAAAGTAGGCATTGTTGCATATATAAAGAACCAAAACCAAAGAGAAAAGGTGTGTAGTCTTGAACGAAGTCACACTGCTCACTGCTGAGCCCTATCACCAAGGCAGTTTTCCAGTCCTGAGCAGAGCTGTCCCGTTTGCTGGTTGTGAGTAAGGTATTGAAGTCTCAGAGGCTTGTACTCCAGTCATCCAGAAACAGAGACATTCACGTAATATTTCTGCAAGATAATAATTAAACGATCAGTTTATTTCTGAAACCATATATGAGAATATGTTAATTTATTAAGACAAGTTAAAATTCTGTATCAAAAGTGATGCATGTGGTGATGACAGTTGTGGGAATTGCAATAAGTGATCTTTGATTGTCAGTTGTCAAAATGAAGGGGACTGTTCACATGACAGCCTAAATAGCAATTTCACTATAGCTGTCTCTACTGAAATACCCCAACTTCTCAAAAGTTCCAAAGACATACAACTGCTTAGAACCCAGGGAGTTCCATCACAAAGACTTAAACTCTGGGCCTGAAGAGATGGCTTAGCAGTGAAGGTGCTTGCTTGTGAAGCCTAAGGACCCAGGTTTGATTCCCTAGTACCCATATAAGCCAGATGCACAAGGTTGCACATGTCTCTGGAGTTTGTAGTGGCCAAAGACCCTGGCACACCTATTCTCTCTCTCTGTGCCTCCCCCCTCTCTCTGTCTCTCTGCCTCTTTCTCTCAAATAAATAAATAAAAGTAAAAATATAAAAAATATATTTAAAAAATAAATAAAACTTTTTATTGCATCTAATAGAATTAAACTAACCCAAGCTTTTCTCAGATATGTTCATGTACATTTGACTTCCTTTTTCTCCTGAGGTGAGCATGGATAGTGACTAGTGAGAGGAGATGATGAGCAGAAGAACATCAGGTGCATGTGTGTGCACACACCTGTGGATCCAAAGCCAATGTGCACTGAATTCTATAAACGTTACAAGTAATCAAAATATAAAAAAATCAGAAATTTCTTCCTAAAACTTTACCAGATATAAATCTCTTGACTATGCCTACGTTTCTGTGCTGTGATAGCTATTTAATTTATTATCAGTTTTATAATTATTTTTAACCTTTTTAGCCTCTTTTTCTTTCTGCTTCTCTTGTTCTCTTTCTTTCTTTTCTTTTCACTCTCTCTTTTTATTGGTCTCTCTTCTCTCTCTCTCTCCCCCCCCCCCCCCCAGGTCGGCCTAGAACTCAGTGTATAGCCCAGGATAACATAAGACTCATGATATTCTTCCTGTCTTATCCACCTGAATGATGGGTTTACTAGCATGAGCTGCTACACTTAGAGTCACATATAGTATTTTTTTATCTTAAAATTTTATGTATTTACTATTTATTTGAGAAAGTGAGAAAGAGAAGAGAGAAAGAGAGAATGGGTCTGCCAGGGCTAACAGCCACTGCAAATGAACTCCAGACGCATGCGCCACCTTGTGCATCTGGCTGACATGGGTCCTCAGGAATTGAACCAAGGTCCTTTGGCTTTACAGGCAAATGCCTTAACTGATAAGCAATCTTTCCAGCCCTAGTGTTTTCTTAAATTAATTTTAACTTAAATTCAAAAGAACCCAGGCTCTCTCAACAGACTCAGAAACACAAACACCATATGCAGATCCTAGATGAAATACTCTCATTGAGAGCACTGAATTAAAAAATGATAATAATTTGCTTCCTGTCACTTTTGACGATGACGTTAAATTGCCAAATTATGCCCAATAGGCACATGGTCATTTTCTAGCATACCCGCTGTCACTTCAGCACACATGCCATCAAATGTCTGCAAAGCAGAGGAAATGATTATTAAGTCAAATTTGGCAAGATTATGCCACTTTCTTCTTTCAAATAATACAGCTATTGTAAATGAACCTCCCACATAGACCACAAAGATCTGTCATCTCTTATATCTCTGTCTTAATCCTACTTACTGACACCTTACTCTCTGGCCACATTAATATCAGTGAGTGTTTACTCTCTTGACACAGACTTCTATCAACCAGGGATGCCTGCTTTATTTTGGGTTGACAACTCATATGCTAATTCTGGGTTTCTGCTTCATCACCAGTTTCTTATGAATGCTTCTTTAACTTCTATAGTAATATGGATATTATATTATTGCTTTGCCTTACATCCCCTTTCATAGCTCTAGTAATTTCATAAGCACATAGCATTATCTGTTTCTTGGCAATATTCCCAGTCAGACAATAAACTATCTAAAGTATATAATCAGGTTTGTTTAGTTATTCCAGTATTGAGCTGCAAGGCGTAAGTACAGCATATGCTTAGTTAATAATTCTTAAATGAAGAAGGGAGAACAAGATTATTTAGATACAAACGTGAGCACTTAAAGGAGAGTGATTTTTAATTACCCATGTATGCCCATTTTTCCCTACCAGTAGCCTATTATGCATCTTCAGCCTTTTATTGTCGCATGAGAGCTGGCTCCCTTATCTTTAAATGGCAGTGAAACAGATTTCAACTATTCTACACACACATTCTCATGCTCCACTGTATACTGGTTTTGAAGATGGATCCTGAACTTGCGTGTGTCATAAAGCCAGATGAAATCATGTCTGCTAAAGGATTCTTTTATTACTTAGGCTTGCATTATCAACCTTTCATTGTCTTGCTGACTTCATAAATCTCAAATCCTTTGTAATTATTTATCATGCCTCATGTTTCTGAATAAATGGTCTATAATATACTAGTGGATGAAACTGTAGTTATTGTGAAATTTGCCAGAGAAATAATGGAATTGGAAAGGATCATGCTAAGTGTAAGTGAGCTAACCCAGACCCAGAAACACAAACACCATATGCAGATCCTAGATGAAAATTTCTAGAGTAGTGGGAATCACTCAGAATTAGTGTCTACAGATGCCAAAAAGCTAGAAAAGAGCCAGGAAGTGGGAGAGATTATGCAGATAGAGAGTGTAACACATGGGACATGGAAGGAGATGGGGTAGTAATAGTGACAAAGAAAAATTTAATCAGAAATTGGGATGGGAAGGTAAGAGACAGGTGATAGTCATGAGAACATGAACCAAAACTATGGGCACATGGAAACCTACTCCTTTATAGGACAAATTACAATACAATAGAAAAATACTTTTCTATTTTATTTTATTTATTTATTAGAGAGCTACAGACAGAGAGAGAGAGGCAGAGAGAGAGAGAGAGAGAGAGAGAGAGAGAGAGAGCGCCAGGGCTTCTAGTCACTGTAAACGAACCCCAGACGCGTGCGCCCCCTTGTGCATCTGGCTAACGTGGGTCCTGGGAAAACAAGCCTCGAACCGGTATCCTTAGGCTTCAAAGGCAAGCGCTAAGCCATCTCTCCAGCCCTGTAAAAAGTACTTTTAATGAAGGTACCCTACCTGCGAAGATAAAGTTTCTCCCAGAAGTCATAGTATATTAACCAATAACTTTAGGCTGTAGAAGTCCATAAACAGCATTTGCTATTGCAAATGCTCTTGGCTGTTCACCAAAACTAGATGGTAAATCCTTGCTGAAGACACCAAGTGCTTTGATTGCAAGAAGTACAAATTGAGCTAAAAACTGAACTGAAAGTTTCCCTCTAACTGGCCAGCTTTCTTTTTACCAGAAGATTTTATGCAAGTTTCTGGCGAGTAAACACGTCAACAATCCTACCCAGCCATGGACCCTGTGTACTTCGTGATTGAACTGCAAGGCAAGATGTGTCCACTAGTACAATTGTGTTAGGAGAGTTATGGGAGCAATTACTTGCTCCCTGATTGGATTTGAGGACTGTTCTGCATGAGGCAAACAGTGCCTGGTACTGTAAATCTCACCAAAAGTCATTGGCCACATGTCTGGTCCCTAGAGGGTAAGCCAACGCTATGCTAGTACTTACCAGACAGCCCACCAACATAACTATCTATGCAGGTTCCCATAGCTTGGTGTTGTTGAAACTGCAAACACAAATTTCTTTATGAAAAGCGCAGAGGCATCGATAGTAAAGTTACCAAGAATAAACAACTCATTTTGCTGAACCCCAAATATGACATACAAAACACACCTACAAGGCTCAGGTGACATGGCTAAAGAGGAGGCAGAAAGAATGTAAGAGCAGGAGAATGGAAAAGATGACTCATAGATGGGGTTGTTGACATGATTGAGCCTGTCACAATATTTCATCATAGATAAGGGAGGGGTCCATGAGGCCTATACCTTGCAATGTAAATAGTGGAAACTTAAAATTGCTGGGAGAGGGAAACTCGTGTTCTTTAGTAATGTACTCACTGGCCACTCCTTAGTACATCACCTCCCAACCACAATTATGCAAGCAACTGTAATCTAGATCAGTGGATCAATAAAGAATAAAAGCAAGGCATGATGTTTGATGGGGATGCAATGGGAAGTAGAATCGTTTTAGGGAGAGAGGGAGGGAGAAGAGAGAGGGCATTTGGGCAGCTGGGACCAAACTGTATCATATACATGTAAGAAACTGTAATAAATAAACTAATTAAATCAAACAGCATGTGTATGCTATATGAAGAGTAAAATTTAAACACTCCTTATGTTAATAAATTTATTAGGGTTATTGGCACTAAAATGCATAGTGTGCATATAAGAAATTGCAATAAATAAGTTCAGTCAAAAAAGCTAATGCATACACTATATAGAGGGTACCAATTTATAAATATCTGTATGTTAATTAATTTGTTATTATGTTTAAAGTTTATTATTTTATTTATTAAGGTGATATATACATATATGTATATATATATATATATATATATATATATATATATGTGTGTGTGTGTGTGTGTGTGTGTGTGTGTGTATGTAGAGAGAGAGAGAGAAAGAGAGACTTTGAAAACCCATGACTTGTCATTCTATAATTTCCCAAGATAGATTTGTTTATTTTGACAAAGTCTCTGTATGTAGCTGACACTGGAATTGAATTCATGTTCATGATTTTCCCATTTTTAACTCCCTAGTGCTGAGATTATATATGCATAACCAAGTTCCAACCCTATGCTTCTTTATAAAATTATTTTCTCATTCTTTCAGAAGGCTCAGTGCAAGTAGAACTTAGAAAACATAGCCTTCTCTAAATTGATGTTTGTCTAAATTGTGAGTTGTTTGATTAACTGGAATATACAATTGGACATATTTTCTATCATCATGAGACTTCTTGAAATTAGTGTTATAATAGCCAATTGTCCAAAATTATTCCTCCCGTGATCCTATGGGAAATGCTCCTCTCCCTTGGATACTCTGTTCTTACAATCTTAGATCTTGGTACAAAGACTGATTTGTATATTCTCCCTTTCCCTATTCCCATTTATTTATGTTACTAACACCCACCTCAATATTTATCTCCCAGATAGCTTTGCTTTTCTTCTGAACAATTATGATTACGTTACTTTTATAAACTCTATATACTTAAGTGGACTGCAGCACCTTCCAGGTATTTAAAGGGAAGTATACTTGGTTTCTCTATTGAATCTCTAGTTCCTATATCATATTTAGTAATAGTAACAATTAAAAAGCAATATTAATGTACCAGTAAAATAATACTGTCTTTTAAAGTATTATTTATTTATTTATTTATTTGAGAGAGAGAGAGAGAGAGGCAGAGAGAGATAAAAAGAGGAAGAGAGGGAATGGGCACATGAGGGCATCCAACCATTGCAAACGAACTCCAGATGCATACACCACGTTGTGCATCTGGTTTACTTGGGTCCTGGGGCATCAAACCTGAGTCCTCTGGCATTGCAGGCATGTGCCTTAACTGTTAAGCCACCTCTCTAGCCCTCAAATAATATTTTATAAATAATTAAAACAGTTTATTGAAGGTTAATCCACTTCATATTAGAAAGGGATATGAGTTACAAGTTTATTTTTATTGATATTTTTAAAACCAATGAAATTAATGATAGAGAATAGTTTTTGGATATACCACTCATTTGGGATAACAAGTAAGGCTATTTATAGTGTTTTATAAATACACCCAAACACATTTTACTTCTGTTTCAAAACAGATTGTTTAAGACTTAACCATTTGGTAATGAAATAAATTTTTGGTGTGACGTTATTGATGATTTTCACAAACTATGTCCAATGGAAAAATATAAAATGTTATTAATTCTAGGGTTTGGTGTGCAATGTCAATCTCACTTTATCACAAACTCCATGGACAGATGGGGAAAAATTGTAGCTTTCTCTGAAGTTCCGGGACCCTCATATGTAAAATGGGGGAAATTCCCATATATGATTATTTTTAACATTTTTAATCAATGACATTTAAAAGCCTTATACTATTTTCTGACACATCTGGAACAATTTCTCATTACTAGAATTATGTCTTTTCTATGATAAAGTTATGGTGTCCTTAAACTGTTAATGTTCTTGCACATATGTAGTTTAAAGCCTTAATTACATATTCAAAATAAGGATATATTATTAATTCAAAAGTTAAAATGAACTCTGCAATGGTATGGGATTTTTTCTTTTCCTAACATCTGAGTGTTTGTTTAATGACCACTAGGAGCACATTTTATTTCTTTTTTAATTTTTTTGTTACTTTTTATTTATTTATTTGAGAGAGACAGAGAGAGAAAGAGGCAGATAGAGAGAGAGAGTGAGAATGGGCATGCCAGGGCCTCTGGCCACTGCAAATGAACTCCAGAAGCATGCTCCCCCTTGTACATCTGGCTAATGTGGGTCCTGGGGAATTGAGCTCAAACCAGGGTCCTTAGGCTTCACAGGCAAGCATTTAACAGCTAAGCCATCTCTCCAGCCCACATTTTATTTCTTAATAATCTGTGATGTGTATGGGAAAAATAATAAGCTCTCAGTCTATATGAAAATAAAAGTATGTGTTGGACATTGTCAATAAATTTTGAGAGAAACTATATTTAACAATTGAAAAATTGAGCAGTTTAGATAAAGTCACTGTGGGATTACTCAAGTGTATAACACAAACAAACAGATTTGTATTTACATTTTTTTGAATATTTTAATTATTTGCATGGAGATATTGAGAGAGAGAGAGAGAGAGAGAGAGAGAGAGAGAGAGGGATAGAGTAATAGAGAAGTGGTATTCCAGGGCCACTGAAAATGAACTCCAGATGCATGTGCCACTTTGTGCATCTGGCTTTACGTGGGTACTGGGGAATAGAACCCTGGGCCATCAAGCTTTACAAGCAAGTGCCATAAATGCTGAGCCATCTCTTCAGCTGTGTTACAAGTTTTTAAATGAAATGTGTGAACACTTTAGAGAATGATGTGCCTCTGAAGCAAGTAGACTCACCTCCTTCCTTAAGATACCATGTACTTCAAATATATCATGTACTATTCATGCCAATTGTGAATTACTAAATAAAATACCTTATATAAAATGCAAATTAGTCAATTAAGTTACTGGCAGGGCATATCATTTGTATGTAGGAGAGCACATTGAAACAGATGGTTAGACTTAAAATGTCCAATCTTTTCAGTTATTTGATAATCTCTGTCTTTATTTATTATACACAATTAAGACTTAAATATGATTTTCTATTATTGTTCCAAGTAATAATTTATATCAGTTTGTAGTATAAGTTTAAGCATAGATACTTTCCAGTTAAAAATAATTTGACACTGGTAGGACACTTAAGAGATAGAAAACATTTAAAAAACATTAACCATCTGCTCAAAAAAGTATTTGTCTCCTAAATGGCATGAGATGTTTAGTAATCTGCAGGATGCTGGCCTTGAAGAATACAAATATTAATACATAACTCAGATTTGCTGCTTGGGGGAAGGTTTTGGAAATTTCTTGCCACAAATTCTTATATGAACTCCTATTTGGATGGCTCTGGAATCTATCACTTTTCAAATAAAAATTGTCAGGTTACACTTTTAATGATAGTTTCATATGAATTGCAACTTGCTTAGAATATGCATGATCATAATAAGAATTCAATAGTTTGGCTAGTATAATTCAAGTCAGTAAAAGTCTTTAAGGTTTACCCATCTAATTAAAAGGTACAGAAATTATATTCAATTGCCTTCTAAGTTATGTAGTAACATATGTTTAAAAGCAAGTAATCCATCATAAATTGTGAAGAACATATTAACATACTTAATTAAAGGTTAAATTTGAAGTACTCATTGTAGAATATATTTCACTACAAATATGGTATTGCGGAACAGGTATATTTTCTAAGGAATTGGTGATTATATTTAAAAACTTCCCAAGTACAGTTATTATCATTCATTGAATCACCTGCAAATGTTATTAAAATTATTATTTATAATTCCTATTCTCCCCTTTTCCTCCCCATTTATCCCGTCATTATATTAAAAGTGCTACCAGCAGAATGCTTCCCACTGTGTATCCTTTCGAGATAATTGCACCACATGGCACATGCGTGGTTCATATTCAGACAGTTATTTTGGTTTCTTTAGCAACACAAATGCACCTGTTCGCAACACAATTAGGCTGGGGCATATTGCAGATAATCACAACAAATAATGAAAAATTGTTTTGCCTGATTTAGAAAATAAGGCATAATGCCTACTCAGGCATCGGCAATGCTTTGATAATGAGTCTGGGTGGAATTAACATATTTAATGAAAATTGATTCTGTTTATGTAGGGAGGTAATGGATATGCCTGCATAATTTCTGGGCACTGACTTGGAGTTATTAATTATTATTTTATAATTTACCCAAGACAATTCAAGCCAAAGGTAGCATCTGTTTGGCACCAAGATTCTACTTAGATTTAATTTTCTAGTTCAAAGAAAAAATAGATACAGAAAGGAAGACGAACTTCTCAAGGTCACAGGATCAGTATTCTGGCTTGAATAGACATAGTCACTCAATCTCAAACATAAAAGACCAGTTTACTAGAAAGGTAAATTTTTGTCCTTACTTATGAGGAGATAATAAGGACAAGTATAAAAAGAATTGGGCTCAGATTTCTGCTTTTATTAGTAAATATTATTTACCTTTGAAATTTTTGTATTTTCAGATTTTCATGTTCAGAGTTTTCTCTTTTTACATTGTTGTAATGTCTTCATCATCATCAGTTTCATGAAACTCAGACAACATTAAATTTGTACTTGGAAATATATGCCCAATCATATTGAATGCATTCCTTTCAATTAGAAGTTACACATCTATGTTAATATTTTCATACCTGTACCAATGTGTGAAATTGCAGGTTATATTAAAAGTTTTGGCTGAAATTCTATTGTCTAAACCACCCTCTAAGCATAGCAAACCTTTTAAAATTTTAATATCATGTGTGTCCTTGACATTCATATAGTGTTTTGCAGTTTAGTACTCATTCAACCACATAATTTTATTCCAAACTAAAATCACATTACAGATTTTAATAATACTATTGTTTCACAGTGAACTTAAATCTAACACAGAATGTTATCATTCTACATCGAATAAGTGGCATAAAGGAGTCAGATACATCAGCTATGTTCTAGGAATGTGCGTATGGTCTTCACTGCCGTCTTTCTAATCTTGAGACCTTTGTGAGGTGCTGTACGCCGTCCAATTATATGGGGAAAGAAATGAACAACATTTAAATCTCCTGTTCTTTCCACACTGTAAGGAGTCCTTATTTAGTTTTTAAATATTGTTTTGAACTTATTTTTATTTATTTATTAGAGACAGAGAGTGAGAATGGGTGCACCAGGACTTCTGGCCACTGTGAACCAACTCCAAATGCATTTGCCACCATGTGCATCTGGCATACGAGGGATCTGCAGAATAGAACCTGGGTTCTTAACTGCTAAGCCATCTCTCCAGCCCCCTTATTAAAGCTTTTAATAAGGTTATTTGTGTGTGTGTGTGTGTGTGTGTGTGTGTGTGTGTCTGTGTGTTTCTGTGTGTGTAGTTTCACAATCCCTAGTATATTCATTTATAAAATTATGTAACTTTAAGGCAAATCCTCACAACTAGAGTTTTGCATGTTGTCTATAAAATGTTACCCAATAAACATTCTGTTCATAATTTCATATAAAATTTGATAAAAACTTTAGATAAATTTCTCTGAAGACCTATATATAACATACTAAATTTGAATAAATATGAACCAATCAACCAGGAAAATGGTGAAAAAGTATGTCAGCCCTCTGTTGCTAGTAAAGTTAATGAAGCAGGAGTCTGTATGATTTCTCAGGGCAGGTTTGTGAGGCAGGTTGAGCGCTGGAATTCAGCAATTGTACCTCACCATGCACCTGCTGTTCTCCTGTTATCCTTCTTCCTTTACATATACACAGGGTTGTTTTTCTCTCTTTCTACCTTCCTCTTTTCTTCCTTCGCCCCTCTCTTCTCCCCTGCTTCTTTCTCCCTCCCTCACACCTGCTTCCTTTTACTCTACCCTATGAATGTGTATCAATAATTTGTTTAAAGATGTTGACTTTAATTTTAAAATCAAGACACGTGCCAAATCTCTAAACAGGTAGGATTCACATAGGTCAAGTTTTACTTCTGTTGTCCAACATTACCTGGTGACCTCATGAATCTTCATATTTCTTCTCTCTTACCCATGAAGGTCAATGTAAATGAAGTTTCATGAAATCATTCTTCAAAACCAATTCATGAAAAACACGTTGGTTATAAGCCAGACATCCTGAGAGCTACTGGGTGACATGATTCTGACATATGTTTAGCTCACAAGTGACCCCAATTCATAAAGTCTCTCAACAAACTCTCCCAGTTGCTCTAATGCCTGGTTGTTGAATGTACAGAAGCCAATAAAATGTTACTTTCAGGAAATTCTAATGGAAGGAAAACAGGAAAAATTAAATTCTACATAGTTAAATTATCACATAATGATTAGTTACTGTGCCAGTACTCTAGGACTGCTGTAACAAAATCATGTAAATTGAGTGTTTTAAACAATGTAATTTTTTTCTAAAACTTAAAGAACTTAGAAATTCAAAGTCATAATATCAACAATGATGCAGAACCTCTGAGGTCATTCTCTTTGGCTTCATCTTCTCTCTGTGTCTTCACAGGTTTCTCCTCCCTTCTTTCAGGGACAACAGTCATAGAGCGGGGCCATGGGTCATTTGCTACAGTGCTTGTCATGCAAGCATGAGGGCCTGAGTTTGTTTTCCCAGAACCCACATCAATGCCAGGTATGGTAGCACGCATCTGTAATAGTAGTGCTAAGGGTACAAAAAACCCATAGCAAGTTGGCGAGCTAGCCTTAGCTGAACCAGTACAATGTAATTTCATTGAGAGACATGCTGTCTCAATAAGTAAGTTTGAAAGCAATTGAAGAAGCCACCTCATTTCAACCTCCAGCCTCCACATGGAGATAGATATATACATATATATGCATATATATGCACATATACATGCCCACATCCTCAGCACATGTGTGCATTTGTACACACACACACACACGCACACACACACACACACGAGACAAGATGATTTGTATTGAATAAGTACTCACCCTATTTGCTCCATTTTATTACTTTTACTGCTATGTACAATGCAGTATGTACAATGCAGTTAAATTCAGTTCAGGAAGAAAGTCATCAACCTTTACATTTTAGAGAGGCACAATTCAATCCACTGAATTTGTTTCCCTTTTTTTTTTTTTTTTTTTTTTTTTGAGTTAGGGTCTAGCTCTAGTCCATGCTGACCTGGAATCTAGTGTGTAGTCTCAGGGTGTCCTCAAACTCATGGTGATCCTCTTACCTCAGCCTCCTGAGTGCCAGGATTAAAAGTGTGGGCCACCATACCTAGTTCCCGTTAGATATTTTGATTAAAAAAAAAAATACAGCACACAAGAGAAAAAATGCACTGATACTTCTTTTAGATTGCAGGGATGTAGGTAGTCACAAATAATCTTCATTTCCATCCCAACAAGATTTGAAATCTCACCTATGACATACACTTATGTGAGTCTTTAAGAGCATTCTAGAAAGGTTTTCTTATGGGAGGAAGACCTACTCTGAAAGTACACAGCATGATCTCATGGGTTGGAATCCAAGACTGAATGCAAAGTTAAAAGGGAGCTGCTCAGGTGAGCACTGGCTTTTGTTTCTGTATGGCTTTTGCAGATACAATGAGAATACTCCTTTCATGATCCTACCACCATATATTTTACACCATGATGTGGTGTATCTCCTGAACTGTAAGCCAAAATGAATCTTTTGTCTCCTATATCTTTGGGAGGGTGGTTAGATATTATGTCACAGTAATGAGAAAATTGGCACTGATTTTACCACTATTTCTTCCTTTAGGTTGGAATTTTAACATTTACTTTGTGATATTATATAGCAGAAATAGATAACATTTAATAGCTCATGGTTAATAATTTGTCTTGAGGTTAAGGAGAGATTTTAATATTAGCTATTAGATATTTTGATGTTAGAACTATTTTTACTTTGAGGAATCAAAGATGGAATAAATGCATTTTGTACAATGAAATGTCAAAAAGCCTTTCAGGATGGGGGGGTGTATAGCTATAAAACTAACGTGATAGGATGCTAAGTCATTTGACAGTTGGTTTACTTTGTTGATTAATATTCATCATACACTAGACTAGGTCTCTACTCACCTAGGACACACAGGACACATGAGGGTGTTTCTAGAAAGGTTTATATATTATTAGTGTTGTATATATGTTATGCATAGTGTTAAGTTCATATAAATGATTTTCCTCAAGTATGTTACATATTTTGGCTATATTCACTCTATCCCATCCCTACCCTGTAGTTTCTACCCCTATGACTCTATTCCCTCCTCCTAGTCTCCCATCTACTTTCATGTTATAAATATGCAGAATTTTTTATGTGTGTGTGTGTGGGGGGGAATTTTATGACAAGCAATGAAACAATCTGTGCAGTATTTGTGTTTTAGGGTCTGACTTATCTCACTTCATATGACAGCTTCCAGTTACATTCACTTTATAGTCAAAGGCATAATTTCAAAACAGATATAACTTTCCTTTACAGCTGTGTCAATACCTTGTATATCAATTCTATATCAGTTCATCATTCGGCGGACACAGGCTAATGCCATGATTTGGCTATTTTGAATAGTACATTAATAAACCCAGATGTGCTAGTAACTGCCATATGTACACCCAAAGCACTTTCAGGAAAAATTACACAGTGGTTTATCTGAGGAAGGGAACCAGCGCTTAATGTATGTGCCACAATACCATGGGCTAGGGAAGAAAGAAAGCCAGGCTAGCCCTACCCTTCATCTCTGTTGCTTTACTGTAGTTGCAATGTGAACAAGTAGCTTACAGTCCCACCACCATGAGTTCCCAACACTGTTTGTCTGTATGCCCTGAACTATTAGCTAAAATAGTCCTTAAGTTGATTTTTGTCAAGTATTCTGTCACAACAATGAGAAATGTAACTAACATCAGCATTTTACTTAAAATGAGAGCTTTTTAGTTTTAACCCAGTCATATGTGATTCAGATGTTAAAATATTTCATGTGGAGCCAAAAATTCAAGGCCATGGTGCCAAACCCATGTGGGCCTAGGTGAAAATAGAATCACAATGGACAGAGAATAATAATCCTGATTATATGTGACAATGAACATCATGGTAGCATGTTGGAATATGTATATATGTATGTATGTATGGTTTCTTATGGGAATTTTATCTTACATGTATCAAATAGAATCTATATAGTGTGGCATATTCTATAGAAAAAAATCCAAAAGATTAAAAATCAAATATACTATATCTGTAAAGCAATGCATATGGAACATATGAATTGTTAAGTAAGATTGAATGGTTGTCTTCTGTATAAAAGTAGATAACCCTTAGTGAAAAGTTACAGAAGAAAAAGTGCCAGGAAAATGATCAAATAAGTACTTTAATATGTATCACTGTCAGGCTTCACTTTCCTTTCATTAAATATGTAATTGGAAACATACTGTGCAGTAGTTACAAAACTCATCAGGATTTCATGTTCATTTTATGAAAAAAAATTAAGATATCCAAAGAGGTAGAAATTATTGAAAAGTAGGTTTATACCCTGCTCTCCTATTATAGGAAATCATTATTTGACAAACAATGAAACTGTGAAAGTGCCAAGACATATCCCCAGATGCAAAGCTGCTTGATTATGACTTCAGAGTCCAAGACAACTGATTCAGTGGGTGCTCATTAAAGCCAGCCTCTGAAGAAGTGTTGTCAATGTTCCAATTTTCTAGGGAGAGAAATTGTTGAAAGGGAATTAAAATGGGTCTAAAATAGTCATCTTTGAAACTCAAATATTCTGAGTGATAAAAGCTCATTCTGGAAAACAAATAGGCAAATATTTCCCTCTCTATATTCAACACATTGCAAACACATCAAATTGGAGAGAATATGTGTACAGTTTAGGCATTAACTGTTGTACTTAAGTTTTTTCAGGATTAAAGGATAAAGGGAACATAGTACTTATTTATTCTCCTGAAAAGCAAAGAAGTCTAAAGTTTCTTCGAATGAAAATAAAAATTACTATGAGCTGTACTGCAAGTTTTAACTTAAAGATATTTATTACATAGGCCTTAACATGCATATCTTTGAATAACATAATCAACATACTCTCACATATAGTGCTTCCTTTAGGACATTTTTGCTACACTAATTACACAGCTAGAGTGGAAGTGATGACTTGCAGATGCCTATATGAAGCATACAGCTGTAAAAAAAAATGTGTTATTAACCTCGCCAGGGCCCCAGCTGAAACCATAGAGTAATTGGGGAAATGAGCAAGAGTTCTCCTTTCTTGGGGAACCTGGTACCAGCAAAAGGGTGAAGGAGATAGACACAGAATCAACTGCTACCAAGCCAGATATCTTGAGACACAGAGGCTCCTAAGATCTCATCACTGAAGTAGACCTAAAACAAACCCAACGTGGTTCCCGGAAATTTGCGGAATAGGGGGCAGAAATATTGTTAGAGCCCCACGTTGGGATATTATGCACAGAGACAGTGCCTCTTACCCATAACTGATGGCTAACTCCACATTGCATGACCCACATTCCCCAATGAGAAGGGTCCCTGCACAGTGGGGAAGACAGGGAGGAGGCTCACGATGGTACCAACATGGCTGTTTACACACTGTGCACATAACTAATAAGAACACAAAAAAGTGCTATTATATACAAGCAATTTGAATTTTGAGTCATAGACATTGAAATGGTGACTGTAGAAAAGTGAAAATCCCAACAAATGTTAGCATGTTCGTTTTGTATTGATTATGTTTACAGCAATGCAAAAGAATTTAGAATCATTCAGAGTTATTGGAGGAATTTCACTTAAACATACTTCTTTGTATATATGTAACAAACACGCTTCTTTGCATGTGTGTGGGCACATAGATAGACTGCGATGGATGAATAGATTTGACATGAGTTTATAAAACAAATGAAAGTGCCGGGAGTGGTGGCGCACGCCTTTAATCCAGCACTTGGGAGGCAGAGGTAGGAGGGTTGCCATGAATTCGAGGCCACCCTGAAACTACATAGTGAATTCTAGGTCAACCTGAGCTAGAGCAAGACCCTACCTCAGAAAGCCAAAAAAAAAAACAAAACAAAACAAAACAAAAAAACCCAACAACAACAAAACAAACAAACAAACAAACAAAAAAACAAAAAAACTAATGAAAAGTTGATGTCTACACACTAGAATTGCAGATCTTAATTTAGGGGCTAAAATAAGGAGGCATATATTTTGTTGCTTGTTTTCAACATGGGACAAGCATACCTAAGAAATGTGTTTGACTAAATAATGAATCAAGTTAGAAAACCACATCTCTGCTCAGATGTGAAATGATTTCTCTAGAGTGAAGAATGTGCTAGATACACACAGAATAGTGTTATGCACAAGGGCCAGGATTATGGGATTAGTGCTGTAAACAACTCTGAATATTGTATTCATGTTCATATTTCCTGAACTGTAAACCTGATTTAAAATCATATTTTTAACAATAAGAAGATATTTCTTCCATGACTTTTGCATCTAGATTTGCATGTAAATTTAATTTCATACAAGGACTTGAAGATTTTCATGAATGAATATTACTCAAAATTGTGTAAACAATTTTTTTCAAACATAGTTATTTGTATATATGTAATAAATGAGATCCTTGGCAAATTATGTAATCAAGTGATTGGTATTGAGATACAGAAATTTATGGAAAAGCTCTTATAGAATCAGTTGATATATTTAGAGCAAGGTTGTTCTTAATATTTCGCTGCAGTTATTTTTGCCTAATATGGTAACTGATTGTTTGTAAAACTTCTTAAATGGGGGCATATTTTTATGCTACTCATTGAATTATTAAATAACAATGAGATAATGTTAAAGAGTTATAATTGACATAGATTTCACATGCATCTTCTCCTAGGGATGGGAACAATCATCCTTTCCTTCTCCTTAGACTACTCTGAAGAAGACAGAGAATGTGAGTTCTGCTCCACTGCTCCAGTGAATAGTTATAATATCAATCCTAATATAATAGCAACATAAGACAACATTGTGAACTAGGTTAATCAGTAGTAATGATACCTCCCCTTTTCCTGATGGAGCCACTTAAACAGTGCTTGTGTAATCGCACTCATGACTTATTTCCAGTGGGTGTCTGGGAGTTGACAGTTCACCCTGTCGTGAAAAAGCTCCTGATAATGACATGTGTTGTGAAGCAGCTAGCTAGGTATAATCAACATCACAGGACATAGGCTAGCATTCTTCTCTCATAATCACAGAATGTAAAGCCACTTAATTACTGCTCAGAGGAATGGGAACTAAATATTGTCTCTGCTCCTTGCCTGAGACATGGCACCCTGAATTGACCAGAAAGTCATTAGTTGATAACTATCTAAATCTGGTTCCAACAACCCTAACCCTAATAAAATAACTATGACAGAAGCCTTTCTGATTGCAAAGGGAGGCCCTTGCCACTACCTGTGAGCATCAACACAAATAGGCCCATCAATCACCTGGACAGGAAAGCCCCTTCAGAAGGCTGTCTGTTCCAGAGACATCAAATAGTACAAAGCCTGCATAAAATGTAATTGGCACAATGGTCTACTGGGCCACTGATCTCACACACCTCTGAGGATGCCTCCCGTTACTCTGTAATAAGCTCTGACGACCTTCTAGGTTGTATTTTGTGTTTATCTGAATACTCTGAATGCATTTTGTAAGTGCCACAGGCCAGGGTAAAATCCCTGGTCACAGTACCACATTTACTCTACCCAGAATGCTTGTGCCATCGCCAACGAAATGCTAAAACCTGCCCCTCAAAGTGATGGCACTGGTACGTGCAGTGTTTAGGAAGTGGTTAGGCCGGGAGGGCAGAGTGGCCATGACTAGCGTTGGTCCAGTTTAGCTTGCTGCAGGAAGTTTGTGCATCTCTTTTTCCATACACACATTCATTGAACAGATATGCTCTCTGGAAGCCAAAAAGCCTTCCCTAGGCAGCATTGATCTTGGCTTATCTATTCTCATACATGTGAAAAACACATTACTTTTACACCTTTTGATTTTTACTTTCTTGGAAATTCTTTGTTTTCTATCCATATTAAAATTATATGAAGTGGGCATTTGAGGCGAGGGCCTGCTTGTTTATTGGGGAGAATTCACAAATGTACTTTCTGTTTTCTGATGTGCGGAGCCAGGGATTCTCTTAAGAATCAAACGTTCACATATGATTTTAATATTATTATTTCTTTAGGTCTATGGTATTTGTTATACCATCATGCTTTCAATTTTTTATTTGTCTAAAATTACTGTGAATTTCTTATTAAAATTCTCTATCAGCAATTTATTTAATGGCACTTTGTCTTCATAGCCAAAGGCCACACAGATAGACCTACTTGAAATATTTAGAATTATATGCTGTCCTTATTGCATCATATATTTATACTTTTTACTTTATGTGTATATCTTTGACAACATAAAAGAAATCACATTGTCATTATGAACTATAAAATATTGGAGAGATGTCATTGAAAGCTGGAGGCAGAAGTGCAGAATTATATACTGGTAAATAAGGTATATAATAGAGTGCATCCCACTACTGGTTCTTTACATTATACACCTTAAATCTAACAATTTAGTGAAGAAAATATTCACATTGCATAGAAGGCAGTGACCATTCAAGTGAGGAAATGGAATCCCATTACTAAAACTGAGTAAGCTTGTTCAAGTCACGTGTTGATGTAAGAAAATCATGAAAGGCAGGGTCTGAAGAAGAAGTTGTTCTCCTTAAAACTCTAATACACTAAGTGCTCAGTGTTTCACTAGCTATTTCTGGAAGATGACAAATCAGGATTATGATTAGTGACAATATTATGTGTTTTGAAATTTTTCTTTAGCTTATCAATCCACAAATTTTAAAACAGTACATTTCTTTCACAGACGGCAGAACTCGTAACTGACATTAGGACTTTTATATTTGTGCCTCCATTGACTGAAAATTAAGAATTAATCTCTAGGCTTCTAATGGTTTATATATTCCCTGGGCTTTGAAGCAAATGGTAGCACTCTCTCAGGCTCTTAAATCCTAAGATCAGGGAGCTCAGGAACATCTCAGGACTTAATCTCTTTTCTTTTGCCTTACGAATAGAAGCTACTCAATGGACACTAGTAATAGAAGGATCTTACTGACAGTACAGACAATGGCTGATTTTATGCTTCTGCATAAGAAAAAAAAATGTGTGAGTCATGAGAGATATGCTTCAGAAACTGGTTCTATACTAACATCTTTTCTGATGTCGTTCACTTTTTTTTACATTGATCAAATATTTTGGGATATGTTCTATCCTTTCTCAGAGATACCCGTTTACCCTAATACTGAACTGAGCTTTCCCCTCTTCTTTATTAGATATGAGATTCCTCTGCATGTGATCTCTACAAGTATCACACAAAAAGTACTAAATGTTAATTGTAAATTAAAAATTGTGGCTTCAGGGGCTATAGAAATGGCTTAGCAGTTAAGGGACTTGCTTGCAAAGCCAAAGGATCCAGGTTCAATTCCCCAGAACCCATGTAATTCAGATGCATATGGTTGTACATATGTCCATAGTTCATTTGCAGCAGTTGAAGGCCTTGTATGCCTATTCTCTCTGTCTCTCTCTCTCTTTTTCTCTCTGCTTCTTTCTATCCCTCTTATAAATATATATATATAACGTTTTCTGAGGAAAAAGAACCATTAAAAAAGAATTGTGGCTTCATTAAAACGCACTGGAGAGGATATGATGAAGACTGACCTTAATCTTCTACAGCTTCTCTCTCTGTCTCTCTCCCCTGCCCTCTCTCTCTCTCTCTCTCTCTCTCTCTCTCTCTCTCTCTAATTCTTTTATATTACTTATCTTTTTCTTCCTTCTCTTCATGGGCACTGACCTGTAACTCCCAGTACCAGCAGGTGGCTATCATCCACAATGAGCTTTTGATCAGAGAGACCTACAAAGTTCCCTAAAAGAATGACAGATTTCTGTCAGAGTACTTGATGACCCACCAAAGGTTAATGGTAAGACCCTACTACTAAGACACCATATGTGGTTGCTATGTAACATGGAGTGACATGGCTGGAGTTGGAAGAGAGTCAGTCTCTATACAGTCAGCGCGTCTAGAGCCAGAAGGTGCTACATGGGCGACTGGGGGAAAGTGACCAATATCTGTCCAAGCAACTCATGGTCTAACCTACTAAGCAACAAATAACCTGCCAGGATGCACACACAAGTGCAATAGTTGTGCACAGTCATGGTGGGAAACCAACTGCTCTTGATTTGGCTAACTGATCTGCTCAGTGGAACAGAACCCATAGCTGGAGCTGGGAAACAAGTCAGAACCATATCCAAAAATGAGCCCACTCTCCATTATCAAGCTACCACAAATAGTGGGCTACAAGAAGGGCTACACCTATTAAATTCTCTCTAAAAAAATAAGGATTATCCCATTTATCTGGTGCTAATTTACTCTCCATTGGAGAATCTGCTTCTCTTTTTCAGATAGACGCAGGTCCTAAGGAGAGAACCACCCCATCATACCTCAAAAGGGCCCCAGCTGAAACTAAGAATAATTAGCGAAACAAGCAAGGGTGCTGTTTTCTTGGTGAACCTGGTACCAGCACAAGGGTGAAGGAGATCGACACAGAGAACAATCAATTCCTACCAAATCAGATGTCCAGAACTCCCAACACCTCATCACTGAAGCAGACCTAAAATGAACCCAACATGGCTCAGGAAAATTTTGCAGAAGAGGGGGTGGAAAGAATGTCAGAATCACTCATTGGGTCATGATATGCAGAGACATTTCCTCCTACCCATAACTGAGGGTTAGCTCCACAATGCATGACCCATATACCTCAACAAGAAGGGTCCCTGTGGAGGGGGAAGGACAGGGAGGAGGCTAACAATGGTACCAACTTGACTGTATTCACTGAGTATAAAACTAATTAATAATTTTAAAAAGATAGAAATGTACCTCCAAACTGGGGCATCATCTTGATCTGAGCACACTCTGCCATGAACATCACTCAAAGTATAATTATAAATGCTTTAGAGCAGTGAAATACATGTGATTTGGTCAACCTGTTAATAAGACCCTACCTATCAAAATTTCAGAGTTCCAGCATTCCTTCATTAGCAAATACGCCCTCTGAGGAAGCAGTGCCTCTTCTTTTAGCACATTAGTATTATCACTGAGGCCATTGAATAAATGCTTAACTGATAATTTTATTTCACCACATTTTCTTAATTTACCAGCTCCATACATATCAGCTCACCACTCTTTATCTGTGATACTAAAATTAAAACACAAGCGGACTGCATTTATCTCTATTTCTACTCAGTTGTATGCATTTTAAGTTGTCATTAAGTTCAAGTGATGAAATAAAAGTCATCTTAGAATTAAACTATTTTTTAAAACTCTAGAATATGTACTTATCAAAATATTGTTGTTAAAGCAAAAACTATTCATTGTACCTTACCAATATCTTTTGCACCAGTATGAGAAAGGATGTTTGCTATTTTCTATGCTATAGGCACAATGTCAAAAATTATGTTTACTTTTTATCAAAGCTTCCTTTATTGCTCTTATTTATTAAGGCTCATAAAATCACTAAAACACTTCAAATGTTTTCTTCTGTTATGACAAACTAAAAGATAAAACTAGCTTGGAATATCATTTATATTTTTTATTATAATAACTTTATGATTATTTTAAGTAAAACAAAATGTAAAAAAGTCGTTATGTGTGCATCATCAGATGTTTTCAGAATTTGTTCTTGAAGCTAGACATGGTGTGGAGAGTAACCCTCTTGAGTTTGTAAACACATAGTATAAATTTTTATGCCTTGTTACTCTGCAGTGGCACACAAGAACTTTCCAGAGACCCACTTGCCCCTTTCCCAGGTATGTCTGTGCTCCTTTGCAAGAGGAAGTGATCTTCGGTGTTTGGCTGAAAGCCTTCTGCACGTCTATTTATATAAAAGCACTAAAATGTTCTCCTGGTGTCTAAAAATAATCTGGCTAGAATGTTTGGCATCAGTGTCTTCAACATCCATCTATCTCCAGACACTTCTTCTGTGGTCTCTTCATAAGTGTTCTGTGCAGTGAACAAATTGTCCTCAAGAATCACTGTCTGACCCTCAGCTCGCTGGATACCTGCCTCAAACACCTAAGTGGGAGTGAACACAGATTCTCAGTTAAGCATCACATGTATTAAATGTATGTGTGATTGTGTGAAATATATTGGGAGGTATATTTAGAAAAAAAATGAAAGGGAATGATAAGGAGTTAGCAGGGATAAGACAAAAGAGTGTTAAGGAGATGTATGTAAGCATAATAAATTCAGGAGGCTTTTTGGGAACTTGAAGCCTTACTCTCCTAGACAAGAGCTGTATAATCCTGAGAAAATGCCACTGCTTTCTCTGATAGTTCATCTACAAAGTAAGTGAAACAACTGTCATCACCTCCAAACATTGTTTGTACTATAAAAGTTCTAATGGCCCATTAGGATTGATTGTTGTTTGTATTTTCTGTTCCTGACTATTACAATAGAAGCTATTCACATCAAAGGCTTTGTAGGAAAAGGTTCATGGACTTGGGCTTCACAAATGGTGTTAGTATTATTGGGGACTTTGTAGGAACTACTCAAGTAATTTATGTTAAGAATGTATTATCTAAAATATTTTTTTGTGTGATATTCTTTTTTAATGATTTTTTTTAATTTCAAAAACAAAACTGGAGAGAAGTATATTACTCAGATTGAGCTGTTATTAAGATTGTACAGTATTATTTCTTTATTCTTTTCTTTTTTTATTAATTAGGTTTGTACTCACTGAATGCAGTCAATTTGGCACCATTGTTAGGCTCATCCATGTCCTACCCCCTCCCCCTGGCCCCTCCTTGTTGAGGTATACGGGTCATGCATTCTGGAGTTAGCCCACAGTTATGGGTGGGATAAATGTCTCTGCATATCATGACCCAACATGTGGCTCTGACATTCTTTCCGCCCCCTCTTCCGCAAAATTTCCCTGAGCCATGTTGGGTTCATTTTGGACTGCTTCAGTGATGAGGTGTTGGGAGCCTCTGTGTCTCTGGATCTCTGATTGGGTAGGAGTTGATTTTTCTCTGTGTTGATATCCTTCACCCTTGTGCTGTTACCCGGTTCATCAGGAAAACAGCACCCTTGCTTGTTCCGCCAATTGTTCTTAGATGCAGCCGGGGCCCTTTTGAGGTATGATGGGGTGGCTCTTTCCTTAGAATATATTATCTAAAATAATTTAATTTCTATTTTCCTGATTATACGGAATTTATGTACTTATCACAGATAAGTATACTTTTCATTAGTAACATAATATTGACTATTTTTTTGTTGTTCTTTTTTTTTTTTTTTCAAGGTAAGGTCATGCTCTAACCTAGGCTGACCTGGAATTCACTGTGTTGTCTCACGGCTATCCTCCCACCTCTGTCTCCCAAGTGCTGGGATTAAAGGCATGTGCCACCATGCCCAGCTTGACTAAACTTTTTGAATGATGGTAAACTTAAATAGTTTGTGAGCTATTCCTTGGTAATATTTACTTGAAAAATATTATATGTATTATGTGAACAAAAATCTAGCTTACATTATCTACTGAATTAAATGATGAAATTTCTGTTTAACCTGTATTTGGAAAAACAAAGAAAAGGAAACCTATAATGCCATAATGGAAATATCAAAGCCATTTTTATAATAATTCAAGAGCTTTTGAATCAATAAATTTTGAAAACTATATGCATTACTTAGGTATCAAAATGTTGTGGGTCATTATATTTGGTGACATAAAAACATTAAAAAGTTAATCATAATTGCTTATTGTGGGAAATACGCATTACTTTTTTTTTTTACCTCTTTTTATAGAGAAGCAAAATTTCAAGACAAAAGCAACAAAAACATTCAGTGGAATTATGACTGTCTCACCCGATCCTGTGGTTTGACTACAAAATGTCCTCCATGGACTCATGTATTTGAATATTTAATCCTCAGTTAATTGCCCTCTATGAGAAAGTTGTGGGACACTTAGAAGGTGAAACTTGCTGGAGAAAGTGTTTCTGCCTCACTGTGTTTGGGACTTGTGGTGCTACATCCCAGCCACGCTTGCTTCCTTCACTTCTCTGCTAATATGAAGATGCGATGCAGGCATCCAGCAGGCCCATGTTTGTCTGCCATCTTCAAAGATACTCTCCTTTGAAACTGTAAGCCAAAAATAAACCCTCTCCTTCCTTAAGCTAGTCCTGTTTGGGCTTTTTGTACTACAAAAGAGTAAATGACTTACATGGAACAAGATTTTCTTAGGATTCTGTAACATGGTGATAGGCCACATATATTGGCTATACAGTTTAGCAACTAGAATCTCTTGGCTAAGTGCAGGGATTGCTGCTGGGCCTGTAGAGGAAAATGCAATTTATTATTACACTTTGTTCCATGTGGGAAATTTCAGAAGCATCTGGCCTTTTCTTCGCTCTGTTCCCTTAGGGAGTCCTTCCACTCCCTTCCGACACAGCCCTTCCTAGAAGATTCTCCTTTTCCAGAGAGCCTGACTCCAGACACTTGGAATTAGAACTAAGTTGCTTAAGTCAGGTGCCCATCCATGGGGACCACATAAAAATTTGACCCGAGTCTTCAAGTGGGCTTGTCAACCTCTGCTTGCCTTTCTGGTCAAAAGCTCTACCTTCTTCTCTCATGGGGAGATCTTTACACAAGCTAATCCTGAGCTAAGCCTGAGGATATGGACAGCTGTGCACCTTGGGTGCAGTATCTTTTCACTGAGAGGAGGCTTTGTTTTTTATTAACAACATATTTTATATGGGTACATCATGTGTTGGCTCCCTATTTACCCTCGTCCCTGCCTCTGTTCAGCTAGGGACCCTCCTCAGTGGAGTTGAAGATATTCCCCATAGGGCTGTGGGATGTGTGTTGTGCGAGCAGCAGTTTTTCTTTTTCTTTTCTTTTTATTTTTTTTTGTGGGCATGATATTTCTCCATGTGGCTACTATAGTCTTTTTGCCTCCTTTTCCACTAAATTATCTGAGCTGTGGTGGCTGAGTTTTACGCTTACTTAAGAGATGAGCTCTTAGGAGCCTCTGGATCTCTGCTTCTTTGGTAGGTGTGGAGTATCCTCAGGGTCTGTCTTCACCCCGGCGCTGATTGTCAGGTTGACCATGGAAACAGCACTCTTGGTCATCTCCTCAATTCCTGTGTGGCTTCAGCTGTGGCTTGGCTGAAGTGCAAGGGGTAGTTTATCTCCTCTGGTTTCATTCCCTTCTGAAGAAGATGAACAGATTCTCCAATGGAGAGTGAGTCAGCGTAGTTTAAATCGGATAAGCATTATTAATTTAGGGACAATTTGATATATGTAAACCCTCCTTTAGCCAAAGACTAGCAACAGCTTGACACTGGAGAACATATCTTGAAGGCAGGAGCTCACAGTTTCCCCAAAGATTTCCTGATGAAACGATCATGAACCAAACTATTCATAAATGTGGTCTGAACTGATAAGCACATGCAAGCAATACGTGGTCTCTGAGAGCATACATGAGTCTATCAACTCGTGATTTGTCATATGTCAGTAATTATGAACATTCTTTCAATTCGGCTCTAGCTCCCCACAGTTTCCTATTAAATCTTAATTCAAAGCTGCGAGTACAGTCGGTTCAGGGTCCTCTCCTCATGGCACTCCCCCCCCTACTCCTACTAAAAATCATATTTTGTGTGTTGTGTGTTCATGTTGCAATTATCCAAACACTGCTGGGAGGCGTACAACAGGGCGTCTCAAACCACCTCTTACCTCTCTGGGCCATATCTCCTCCTTGCTTCCTTCTTATGTTCTGGGCTTGACTCCCTCTTCTCTTCTCCCTCCTAAGGTTCCAAACTATAATGACATCTTTCTGAACTTTGTCCTCCTAGTCTGTAGATTTCTTTCTTCAAATCCATGATACAAGGATCTGGGAACACCCCAAAATTATCCATTTGTTGGCATGTAAGGAAGCCCCAAAATCTCTACCAATAATATAAATATTTATTTTGTATTTTTGAGCCATTATTGAAAATCATTTAGTAGCAGAGTTCTGTAGAATAATAGAGCTGGTAGAATATACATAATGTCTCAAGGAAGATTTGTTAGACAGCTCACAGGATACGGGCTGGATAGTTCAACGACTGTCTACAGGCTGTTTACCTGGTCAGGGCCAGGTCCATGAGGCTGGATGCCTCAGAAATCACTATCTGTCTCTGAAGGAGCGGAGGATTCCTAGAGAGTCACTAATCTTTTTTTTTTAATTTTTTTTTTTTTATTTGAGAGCGACAGAGAGAGAAAGAGGCAGAGAGAAAGAGAGGGGGAGTGGGGGCGCCAAGGCCTCCAGCCACTGCAAACGAACTCCAGAAGCATGCGCCCCCTTGTGCATCTGGCTAACATGGGTCCTGGGGAATCGAGCTTCAAACGGGGGTCCTTAGGCTTCACAGGCAAGCTCTTAACGGCTAAGCCATCTCTCCAGCCCGAGAGTCATTAATCTTTAGTACACATGTGAATGCTAAAGAAACTGGGTTCTGTGTCCCCAAGGATGGCAGCAACAAGCTTGATGTGCTCTCTAGCAAGGGTTTAAGGTAGGCAGGGGTAATAGCTGCCTTTACATGGAACATCTTTATGCATAGCGACCACCAGAAGGGCTAATCATTCTGGTGAAAAGTCAGAAGGCGTTCCACCTTCAGTTAATCCTTTCTGAAATTTCCTCACGAACTTTCAAAGAGGCATCCCCATTACTTGGTTCTGGATCCAATCAAGTTGATGATATAAATTAACTTTCATAGCATTATTCTCAAATTCAGCAAAATATGACTTAGTAATTGAAAGTGATAGTTATCCAAGAATGATAATCAAAACTTTTTTTTTCTTTTCTTCTTCTTTTTTATTAACAAATTCCATGATTGTAAACTATATCACATGGTAATGCCCTCCCTCCTCCCACTTTCCTGTTTGAAATTCCATTCTCCATCATATCCCCTCCCCCTCTCAGTCAGTCTCTCTTTTATTTTGATATCATCATATTTTCTCCTATTATGAAGTCTTGTGTAGATAGTGTTAGGCACTGTGAGGTCATAGATATCCAGGCCCATTTTCTGTCTGAGGGGAGGACCTAATAAGGAGTCCTACCCTTCCTTTGGCTCTTACATTTTTTCTGCCACCTCTTCTGCAATAGACCCTGAGCCTTGGAAGGTGCGATAGAGATATTGTAGTGCTGAGCACTCCTGTCACTTCTCTCCTGCACCATGATGCCTTCTGAGTCATCCCAAGGACAATGCCATCTGAAAAGAGAAGATTCTTTACCAAAAGTGAGAGTAGCATTAATATATGGGTATGAACATTAAGAGAAGTGCTCACTGGGCAGTTTGATAAGCATAGCATATACATTTAGCCAGACATCAGCAGACATTACATCCTTAGGGCTCATGACTACCCCTGTATTAAATTTTCAGTATCAGGGATGCATTCCCTTCCATGGAGCAGTCCTCCAGTCCAATTAGAGAGCAGTTGGTTTCCATCATGACAGATGTGCCACTATTGCACTCATTGGCTCATTTGGCCTGGCTGGCAAAATTTAAGACTTGCAGTGTCCACTGTTGAGTATCTTCACTGGTGATTTCTCTTTCTCCCATTGAACTGCATGCACAGTGGCTTCTTCCAGCTTTCTGTCAGCTGGTCTACATGGAGGAGGTTTTCAGCTGAGCTCCAGCAGGATTTCTTAGTGGCCTTGCAACCCAAGTAAGTGGAGTCTTCAGCAATAGGGTCTTACCATCTATTCCTGGTGGGAAACCAAGGGCCTTGGCAATGGCCTATGTTTTGGGGGCATCAGGGACCTCCCTGGCCAACAACTCACTGTAAGGTATCCCATCTCTGGCACTGAAAATTTTCTAGCAACAATCTATGGCTCCTGAGTGCTCCATTGTCCGAAACAGTAGGTTTCCATATGATTTATTTATATCCTCTTAGATTTTGATTAGCCCTCTCTCCACCTCTCCTTTACTCAATCTCTTCCCCTGACATCACTTGGGTCTTTTCACCCCCATTAGTCTATTCTACTTACATATATACAATACCATCCTATTAAGTACCCCTAAATCGTTTTTTTTCCTTTTTTGTATGTACAGTAATATGTGTACTGAAATATCTGTGTATGTTTGTGTGTATGTATGTGTATAGGCAGATGAACCCACAGATGAATGGACATCAGTGGAGTGTCAATTTTCCTTCCTCTATCACTCATCTACAAATTTCCTTGAGAAAGAGTCTCTTGCCCAACACAGAGCTGTGATTTTCTTGAGCCACAGTAACTCTCTGGTCTCTGCTCCCCATAGGACTAAGGTTACATGTGCATGCCCATGACCAACTGTCTAAGTAGATGCTGGAGAACTCAAGTTTTTCAGGTCTCATGAGGCCCTTATACTTACAGCAAGTGTTCTTACTTACAGAGTCCGCTCCCCAGCCCATGGGCTGTTCCTTTCAACAGGACTGTTCATATGGCTTTAGTGAAGCTTTTTAGTTGTGGTCCTTTATATTATTATTTCCAAATATAGCTATAAAGAAAAACAACAACAACAACAAAACCCAACAAATCCAAATGTTAGCACATCCATGTTTTCAGAAAACGAAGCTCTTAATTGCTTCCTAAATATTTGATTTTATTCACATTTTTGTGTAGTTAAAATGTTAATTTTATAACTGATGATTTAACTAGATGAAAATGTATGTTATTGTTAAATGGTATTAGTCCTTGTCAGTATGTCTCCATGCCTTTGTCTTTGCATAAAATGTTAGTTCCTCTTTAATCCATTATATATGGTAATTTTCTTGTAGTAAAATCTTTGGCTTATTTTAGTTACTTGGCTGTTCCTCAGGTAGTGGCATATGCATGTGGGAGGACACTTGCTATGTACGAGGAAAATAATCATTCATTCCAGCAGCAGACTTGTGATCACACTGGGTGGGCCAGGTCTCAGGGACAGAGACATCAAAGGCAGGAAATGTTAATTTGAAATTGTTCTGCAGGTGGGGAACTGAGTTGAATTCTTTTGAGAATGTGCTGGATTGCTGGAGTCTTCAAAAGAAAAATCACAAGAATTACATGAGTAAAATTAGAAGTAGGTTATGAAAGGAGAAAGCCTTAGCATTTCAAATTGGATGACATTTATTCAAGATTCCCTCATCCTTTTGTTCATTTATTAACACACATGTAAGCTGCAAGTCCACATGAGGAATTTTATTTCGTCCTGACAAGTTAAATATGAAGAAAGATGTTTCTTCTTGCCTGTGTGATCTGAAATACATTGGAAACATTAAATTTCCCTTTATAAAAGGCTCAAAAATAAGTGGTATACAACATATGATAGTCAAGAATGAGGCTCTATGAAATAAAAAAAAAATCCACCCTAATAAAGTGGAAATGAAGATCAACGTATTTGTTAACCATATCCTAGCCCCTTACTCCTCCATAATAGGGATATGTGTTTTTATTATAATTATTTGAGAGACAGATATATACAGAAATAAGCAGGTAGAGAGATGAAATGGGCACACCAGGGTCTCCAGCCACTGCAAATGAATGCCAGATGCATGTACCCCCTTGTGTAGCTGGCTTAAGTGGGTTCTGGGGAGTCGAACCTGGGTCCTTTGGCTTTGCAGACGAGCACTTTAACCACTAGGCACTCTCTCCAGCCCTAGGTCGATGTTTTGAAAAAGAAAACAAAAAAACTCTGTGTTCTCAAGAAAGCCATGATGACCACAACTTCCCCAGCAGCCTGACTAGTTTTGCACTCTGAAAACTGTATTGTCCTTAGAGAATCAAATATAGGCATTCAGACGTGTTCAAGCTGGGTTTGGTGGCATACATCTTTAATCCCAGCACTTGGGAGGTGAAGGTAGGAGGATTGCTATAAGTGAGAGGCCACCCTGAGACTACACAGTGAATTCCAGGTCAGCCTGGGCCTAGAGGGAGATCCTACCTTAAAAAACAAAACAAAACAAAACAAAAAAAGACCAGATAAAAAATGTTCACATATTGCTCGTTTCATTTAAAGCCTTAGGGTCCTTATAGTTTTCAGTGATAAGCCTCATAGTAATATCCCTTTCCTGCTAATTACCCCTGCTATGCTGACCACTGTCCATGGAGGATTGGCTTAAAACTCTTTGCCAGGGCAAGTGTGAGCAATGTTAGGACTCTCCTTCTCTTTCATGGATCTCAGCTGCTCTCTGACAAGTATTTCATATATTCTAACTTTCTGTTCGTCTCAATAGAAGCAAGTAAATGAATTACTTGTTATTTCAACTGGGGTCTAAATGGATAAGTTGAAAAAAAAAAGGAAAACTTGATTATACAAAAAATAATATTAAAAGGAAAATTTCACAAATAACATTAAAATTTTAATAATGGTCATCATAAATGTTATGATGATAGTCATGTGAGGGTTCTATAACAAACTCAAATGGACTGAGTGATTTAATCAACACTCATTTGTTTCTCACAGTTGTGGAGACAGGAGGTTAAGGTAAGAGATGCGTAGATTCAGTGTCTGATGAAGATTTTGCTCCCGGTTTGTTTCAACTTTACCTGACTGAAAAGGAGGGAGTAATATCTCTAGAATCTTTTTTTTTTTTTAACATTTTTTTGTAATGAAGATTTTTGATTCCATCATTGGCAGTCTAGATGCATGACCTCTTTAAACTTAATTGCCTCATACATTTCTTCACATTGGTAATGGGTGCATAACCACAGTAACTTTGAAATGCGGATGACACAGGAATTCATCCAAAAACAGGTGCATAGCCTTAACATATCTAGTACTAGATTAATAGAAAAAGTCAGAAATCAATGTATTTAGATAATAAAATTAAGTATTATATATAACAGTGGTAGTTATGAGACTGTTGAGTGAAACACATATAATCTATTAGTTGTCATGCATTTCTGAAGTCACCATATTGGAAAAAGATATTTTCTAAATCTCAAATTTGCATAGTGATTTTCATCTTATACTGTTTACCATAAACAAAAACTAGTTAAAAAAAAGTAGAACCATTACATATTTGTAAAGAAAACAATAAAGATATAATACTAGTAAATATTCTTGTACTAAATCATGGTAATCGCAATTTCATAAAATAAAGACTAAGAGTCATAAAAGATTTAATCAGTTCTGACACAAAAAAATAGTGGGAGATTTTAATAACATCACATTTAGATAGATCTTCCAACTAATAATTGGCAATGAAACTTCAGTGCTAAATTAAGCTATATTTAAACTGTATTTAACAGATACATACAAATCATTACACCCACAAAGTAGGAATGCACACCTTTCAATGGCACCTCCTCCTACATTGATTAAAGCAAGTCTTAACAAATATGTTAAAAATATTTGGATAATTTTTGTATTGTATCAGAACCCAGTGGGATAAAGCTATAAATCTCTGTAAGAGAAACCTCAGGAACTGCAGAATTACTCAGAAGCTGAATAATATACTTTGAATAAACAGTGTGTCATTTAAGTAACCAGGGAAGAAATTAATAAACTCTAAAAATCTAATAAAATAAGATTATTTTGAGTTTTAATATTGACTGAAAGACTATATCGGACATAATTAAAGTAGTATTCAGAGGAAAGTTTAAAACTATAAACTCTGGGAGCTGGAGGTATGTGTTAGCTCTTAAGGCACTTGCATTATTAATTTAGGGAGAATTTGATGGATGTAGCCCAGGAGCTTGACAGAGAGCATAATCTTTGTTTCCATTGGATCCTAGCCTGGTTCCCACTTCCAGATATGGGTTCCTTTCCACTGAGCGGATGTCTTAGCCCATCAGAAAGCTATTAGTTACCCACCAAGGGTCTCTGCCACTATTGCACTTGTATTCGCATCTCATCAGGCTGTTGGATTCTGAGGAGCTTAGACCTGTGGTTGCTCAGACAGTTGTTGGTGTAGCTCATGCAGTGCTTTCCAGCACTAGACAGGCTAACTGTTTGGGGCTTGGCTCTCTTCTGGATTCGAGCCAGGTTTCACTGGGTTCTGTGCCAGCAGCACGTGTCTTCAGCAGTACAATCTTATCCTTTAGCATTTACCTCAGGTGGGTAATCAAGTGCTGTGACATAAAATCCTATCTTGTTTTGGGGACCTTGTAGTCTCTCCAACCAACAGCTTGTTGTGGGTAGTAAACACATTCTGGTATAGGCCAAAGCTAAAATTAATTAATTAATTAATTAATTAAGGGTTGACTTTGTCCCTTCTTTACAGGTGCTCCTCCCATGCTCCTGTTGAGGGTTCAATCTTTTAGTCTATTTTCAACGATAAAGGCTTCTATGGTACCAGTTCATTTTGAGTTGTTTTGTATAACCCCTCCCATCTCTTCCTCTCCTCCCAAGCCCTTCCATCCCTATGGCCCAGGCCTTGAGTTGCCTACCAGGTATGTCAGCAACTTGAGCTGATCAAGTATGGGAACTGCAGAGAGTGAGACAATGTGGACATTATCTTTCTGTGATTGTGTGAGTTCACTGAGTGTGATCTGCTCTAAGACCACCCATTTTTTCTACAAATTTTGTTGTGTCACTTTTCCTTACTGTTGAGTAGAATACCTTTGTGTAAATGTACCACAACTTTGTTACTAACTCATCCAATTATAGACTTCTGGGTTGATTCCAGTTCTTAGCTAAAATTAATTCAGAATTTTATAAAAATTTATTATTAAATACAGAATGAGGCAAGGGTACTTGCAGACTCCACTGTCATTTAATATGTTGCTCATAGTCTCATCTAGAGAAAAGACAAGAGCATAATATAAACTGATACAAATAACAAAGGAGGAAGTAAAAGAATCCGTATTTAAGGTAACATGATTCAATATTTAAAAGCCTCTGTGAAGTACTCTAGAAAATTTAGAAAACCAAAATATCAAAAAAGTATTATATACCAATAATGAACTTGTAGAGAAAGAAAGCTAAAAAATATCCTACTCACAATAGCTTCAAAAATATGGAAAACTAAATCTAATTCAGGAGGCAAAGGACCTTTTAATGCACCCCCCCCAAAAAAAAAATAAAATAATTGAATTCACTAGGTACTGGAAAGAACTTCCATGCTCTTGGAATGGCGCAATTAATATTGTAAATATCGCTTTACTACCAAAAGTAATAGACTCTCCACCCAAATTACAATAATATTCTTTGAAGAACAAGAAAAATAAACTTAAATTCATATTGACACAAACAAACAAACAAACCCAGGAGCAGTCAAAGCAATCCTAACTAGAAAGAGACTATCTGACCTCAAATTACATTACAAAGCCATCATGACAGAGACAGTACAGCACTGGTATTAAAGATCTACCCCATGGGGTTGATCTGCATCCCCAACGAGGAAGGCCTCTTCAGAAAAGGGGCAGGGAGGAGGGAAAAGATGGTACCAACATATGTTGTTTACACATGAAATATGTTCATATTTAGTAAAAATACTAAACATACAACTACCATATGAGCCAGCTATTCCACTAATGGGCATATACCCAAAGAACTAAACCTCACCAAACAGACACTTGTGTATATATGTTTACTGCAATACTATTTATAGTTTCAAGGAAATGCAATCAACCTGGATGTCCACAAACAGCTGATGGATAATTAAAATGTGGTACATCGAGCTAGAGAGATGGCTTAGCACTTAAGGTGCTTGCCTGTAAAGCCTGAGGACCCATGATGGACTCTCCAGGTCCCATGTAAACCAGATGCACAAAGGTGAGGCAAGTGCATGGTTGCACATGCCCACTAGGTGGTGCAAGCATCTGGAGTTTGATTACAGTGGCTGAGGTCCTGGCACGCCAATTCTCTCTCTCCCTTTGTCTCTCCCTCTGTCTCTCTCTCTCTCTCTAAAAACTGAAATATATAATAAAACATAAAATAAAATGTGGTGCATGTACAAAATGGAAATTTCGTCAACTATAAAGAAAAATAAAATTATCAAGAAAATTGATAGATTTAGAAATTATTATATTCAAATTGGAAAGTGTGTGCATGAGAAACACAAATATCTTTCTCACATGAGTACAAGTCTTAATTTTTCTACGTATGTGTTTTTATGTGATTGTGAGCTTAACTCGATGCTTTGAAAATAAGCACATGGGATGTGGGGCTGGGGAGATGGCTCAGCAGAGAAAGGTGCATGCTTGCAATGACTGGGTTTGATTTTTAAGTACCTATGTAAAACCAGAGGAACAAAGTGGCACATGTAGATGGAGTTTGTTTACAGTGGAATGAGGCCCTGACATACCTATTCATTCTCTCTAGGTCTCCCTCTACCCTTCTCTCTCTTAACTAGATAGATAGGTAGTTAGATGGATAGACTGATAGATTAAAATAAGAAGTGAAATGGTGTAAATAGTCGTAGAATACATGTGCTATGAAAGGGGTAGAAGAATTCTGGAGGAATAGTATCAATTTAAAATCAAACCACTAAAATTTTCACTCAGCTGGGCAAGGTGGTTCACACCTTTATTCCCAGCACACAGGAAGTAGAAGTAGGAGGATCGCTGTGTGTTTGAGGTTACCCTGAAACTACATATTGAATTCCAGGTCATCCTGGGTTAGAGAGAGATTCTACATCAAAAAACCAAAAAGAAAAAAAAATAATTAATTGAAAAATATTAATACATTATGTTTAATGAAATTTCATTTTGTAATTTTATAAAAGGTGAAGAAATACATGACACTTAAAAAAATAAAAATAGTGTGTGACATTATTTATCATGAATTTTGAAAACAGTCATAAAAGTTTTTATGGACTAAAATTAAAATTTAAAAAAATCCTGAAAACATAAACATTCTAATTTTCTTGCTGGATTTTTTAGTGTCAAGATTTTATTTACTATATTTCTTAAGCTTTTGTTAATTATTAGGTTGCGTTGTTTTTGTTATTAGGATACACATTTTTGTTATATTATTTCTAAGGCAGTGATAAGTCACAATACTACTGTGTCATCTATTTAAATAATAAATAAATAACTCCTGACATACAAATATATACTAGAATTTTTGAAGGAAATAACAAATACACCAGTAAAATATAAATTAAAATAGAGTTAAAAGTAGCCTGCACAAAATTGAAATTTATTTTAATTTATGTTTTATAAAATTGAGGATTTGAATTTTAAATGACCTACCACATTTAGCATTGCAGTATATTTTCACTGAAAATAAATGGCAAGAGAAATTTAGCTTTTTATGTATGTAGTTAAGGTATATAAAAGTAGTAACTTGTTTGGGTATAAATCCTTCTTAACATAATTATAATTTTGTAGACCATTTAGATTATTTTACCTCATTTGTTTTGTGTTGATCTTCTGAAGTGCATAAGCAAGTAAGCTCATTTTATACTTGGGCAAGAATAAGTACTAAATGAGTAGGATGTTACCACATTTCTTTAAAACGATTGGACAATAATTATCTTGTAGGCTTTCCTAACTTCTTAGAGTAATTATGTTGTCTTTTCTAAAATAACATGATGGTATTAGCCAACCATCAAGAGGGACTTTGCTCTGTTCTGTTTCCTTCCAGTAATTAGTAAAGTGATTGAATAGCCACTAACTAAAGTTGGGGAATTTGGAAAGATCACTTGGGAGAATGTGTCAAATTAAACAAGCATAGTCTTTCTATGATCACTCTCCTTTAAAACTAATTAAACACAAAAGAATCCAATTAAGTAAAGAGGAAACAATAGGCAATGAAATGATTTGAGAATGAGCTTTATACTTGTAATCCACCATTCTTGAGGAATAAATCCTATGATTAAAGTTTTAAGAAAGAGTAAATGGTCTATTTGTGCAGTGGCCAACTGAATTACAAATTGAATTTTGAATTCTACCCCAGAGAACAAAGAATTAAAGGCAGGATTTAGAAAGAACACAAGGTTTCAGGTACTGCTGAGTGGTAGAACCACTCTCTCCATGACAGAATGTGAGGGATGGATCCCATCTCAACAACTATGACAAAAAGTTACTGACACACAAGCTGATATGAGTATCACCAGCATAATACTACATGCAAAGACTGGGGTGAGTATGTTCAGTCATATCCTCATATTAGTGCATGAAATTCAAAAAAACATTAAAGCAATTTCAGCTGAGCACACTACAAAATATGAAAGAAATGGAACTCAGGTTCATAGCTAACGTACGCGAAGTTATCAAGTGCACTTTGCTGCACTTTGTACATAACAGTTATGTATTATGTGTACATGCTTGTTTAAAAGTAAAGTAGTCTCAGTCACTGAAGCAGACCAAAAATGAACCCAACATGGCTCAGTGAAATTTTGCGGAAGAGGGTGCAGAAAGAATGTCAGAGCCACATGTTGGGTCATGATATGCAGAGACATTTAGCTTAGCCATAACTGTGGGCTAACTCCACAATGCATGACCCATATACCTCAACAAGGAGGGGCCAAGGGGAGGGGGTAGGTCACGGATGAGCCTAATAATGGTACCAAACCGACTGTATTTGCTGAATACAAAACTGACTAATAAAGAAAGGAAAAAAAAATAACAAATTCACATATCAATGTGAAAAGGAAACAAAAACTCAAGGCCCAGCATGGTGACACATGCCTGTACTTTATCATTTTAAGGCTGATGGGAAAAGTTTCAGGTTCGCAACAAATAATGGACAACATAGAGATCAAAACTAGCATGGGCTACCTAGGGTGACCAAATTGAAATAAAAATAAATACATAAATAAATACTTCCCTAAGTGTATAAACTACACATTATTTAAAAATGTATTATAGTTATTAGCTGTTCAATATACTATACTCTTCATTTGCATATCAATAGATAAAAATGGTCAGAGGAGATATACTTCCTGGACGTGCAATTGTCTAGGAGTGATTACTCACTTGCACTGCACATCTAGACTACTGATGTTCAACTGTTGGACTCATAAGATGATTGTTATTTTGAGAAATAATCTTGAAGATTTCTACATAAAATGTCAGAAAGCAGACATTTCACATAGCTTTTTCTTCATATAAATTATCCTAAAAGAAATATAAATTCTTTGACTGTACTTGAACAAAACTGCAGATTTCTGCTTTTCCAAATGATAGTATACAAAAATTTGAGGCAAATGAGAAAGAAAAAGGAGAAAATATGAGAAATGATGAAAATCACATTTTTTTGCGGGGGTAGGCTATCTAGCACCAAGAAAGCAGGCAATGTTTTATTAGCTAGAGACACAATGCATTACAGAGAGAAAAGAAAAGAACCAGATGGGGTAGCATATCAACTGAAAGACTGATTGATTGGGTTTAAACGTGGAACTTTATATTCACAGTAAAACCTGAAGAATTGAGGTAAAATTCATTTACTAACAAGAGTAGATAGTTTTCTTTTCTTGAAAAACAGAAGGGAGTGAGCATGTCAATATTGTAAATAGTGCTGCAGTGAACTTAGTTCTGTAGGGATTTCTGCTACATACTGACATGCATTCCTTCCAGTCTATATTCAGGAGCAGATTATATATTTGTTCTGCTGTTAGGTTTTCTTTTGAAACCACAACACTGATTTCTATAGTACCTGCACTAGTTTATATTCCCTTTAACAGTGGTGAGCATTATTTTCTCAATGGTACCTTGCAGGCATCTGTAGTAGGGACAGAAAAAATATTTTGGAAAGTTTAACTAATGTCATTTAAACATCTCCATGCATTCTTTTTTTTTTTTTCCCAAAGAAAGGTCTCACTTTAGCCCAGTCTGATCTGGAATTAACTATGTAATTTTAGAGTGGTCTTGAATTTAAGGCAATCCTCCAATCTCTGCCTCCCAAGTGCTGGGATTAAAGGGAGGCACCACCATGCCCGGCTTGTCATACAGTTTTAATTTATACTTTCCAGATAGCTAAGAGCGCTTCCCCCACAAGCAGGAAGGGCTGAGACGACCTGAGTTCAATTCCCAATTACCCATGTAAAAGCTGGGCAAGGCCACACGTGTCTGAGGAGTAGACACTAGGGAATTATTGGGATTGTGAGAAAGTGTCAAGTTCCTGGATCAGTGAGAAGCTTCATCTCACAGAAACATGTGAATGAATGATAGAGGAGGTAACAGACATTCTCCTCTGGCAAACATCTGCATGCAAACCATGCCACACACACTACACACCAATCTACAGGGAAATTCATCACAACTGATCTAAAAAGCAATATAACATGGCGTGTACATTTATGAACGTTCTCCCATTAAGTATCTCAGTGTCCTGACATTTATTCCTATCATGACGCAATTTTTCAAAAATTGTCATCTTCTCATTGAATTGGAGCATACCTAACATTACACATTCAAAAATGTACATTTTAATAAATATGTCCTTTAGTTACGCATTCTTTCATTGTAGTCACTGACAGTCATGCAATGTTTTGTTGCTTTTCCTTTGACTAAGCATTTTTTTGGTAAGAATCTTTTTTGTAATAAATGAATCTGATATTAACCTTGAAAATCCTTAATAACTCAGTACTCATATTACAAACGTTTGTATTTTATATTTTGAAAAACATTCTTTAAAATGATTTTCATCCACTCATTCAATGCAAACTACATTACACTTTGGCAGTGGAGGTTAATTAGTCTTATTTAGTAATTGATTCCTAACAAAACAATAACTACCTAGAAGCAGCCTGTGTACCATTATCTAAGCAAGTTTTATTTTGTTAAGGCTGTGGAAGGAAGCACTGTAGTCTTCCAATCGTGTTTACATGACTTCTGTTGAAATGCTACCTATACACTTAAACTTTAGTGAGAATAAATTTCATATGTTCTCAGGAAGCTGCTCTCTCTGTTCTTGGAAAGGCTGCCTGATCTATTCTAGCATGGAGGAGGAAAAACAAATGCTTGCCTTTCATATTTCATGCCTTTGAAAAGGTTAGAAGTAACCATAGTAACAGTAACAATATCAGCAATAGCAAACAATTATTAAGGGCCTTGCTGAGTGCTAGCCGTCCTATTCAATTTAGCGATTCTTCTTTATTCCTTCTGTTATGCTCAGACTTATTTTGTGTAATTCCCCAGTGTGTGTGTGTGTGTGTGTGTGTGTGTGTGTGTGTGTGTATCTGTGTGTGTGTCTGTTGTGTGTGTGTGTAATGTGTAAGTGTAAGCGTGGTTGCACACCTGCCATAGCATGTGTTTGAAGAGCAGAGGACAACTTTGGATAAGGTTCTTGTCTTCCAACTAGATGGAAACAGGGTGTTGCAGTCAGGTTCGCAATGCTGGCAGAAATCACCCAACCAAGAGCAGATTCTGGAGATAAAAAGGTTTATTTTGGCTTATAGACTTGAGGGGAAGCTCCACGATGGCAGGGAAAAAACAATGGCATGAGCAGAGGGTGGACATCACCCCCTGACCAACATAAGGTGGACAATGACAACAGGAGAGTGTGCCAAACACTGGCAAGGGGAAACTGGCTATAACACCCATAAGCCTGCACGCAATAATACACAGCCTGCTGGAGGCACTAGTTCCCAAATCTCCATCAGCTGGGAACCTCGCATTCACAACACCTAAGTTTATGGGGGACACTTGAATCAAACCACCACATTCTGCCCCTAGCCCCCATAAATTAATAACCATACATGATATAAAATACAATGCATTCACTCCAAGTTTTTAAAAGTCCCCATACCTTTTATCAATCCTAATGATGTTCAAACATCCCCATAATCCAAGGTTTTTTAACTGAGCCATAATACCAAAAAAAAATATCCCCCCCATAACCATAATGGCACAGAAAAACATTTACACTGCAAAAGATGGCATTGGACATAGCAAAGAAATATTCAACAAATACAAGATATAAACAAGGCAAACATCAAACTCTGTAACTCTAAGCCCAACCAGTCTCCAAGTTCGATAATTCTAATGAGCAATAAGTCTCTGGAATTCCAGTCTCACCCCTCCAGCTAGGCTGCTCATAGTCATGGAAAACTTCAAACTTCATCTGGCCGGCAGCTCTCCTTGGCAGCCATCTCACGGTCCTGTCATCTCCACTGGGTCTCCACTGCAACCCACAGTTCATCCTCATGGCTCCATGGGGTCTCCATGCAGGCAATTAAGCAAGACTGCTACACATGGCCCAAGGCCATTTCCAAAACACAAGACCATGTTGCAAATTCAATGACCCTCTCTTTCCTGCATTTCTTATACTCCATAATACCAGGTAGAGTGCCAATTGGTTAATCAGGGTGGCGGGGGGGAGGGGATGGTAAAGCAGACTTTGAAGAACAGGACACTCCTTGAGCACTCAGGCCACTTCAAAAGAGTATATATTCTTCTGTTGCCCCAGTGCAGGTCAGCTGGCCCAGTCTCAAAGGTTGTAATCTCTCATATAATTGTGAATAAATGGGCAGAAGCTTCAACCCAAAGATTTCATTCTGTGTCATATCCCTCTGCTCACACCAGTCTATTTCTACCCAGTGCAACAACTGCACAACTTCTCAGAACACAGGAATAAAGGAAAGCCTCTCACACAAACTACTTGTAGCCTGATTCAGGTGAAGCTCTTTCTAACCCTTACAAGCCAAACTTCACAGTCCATAGTTCTTACTGCATTCAGGTCTTTCAACTCTGACCAGAACAGCCCATCAAGCTATACTTACAGCACTGCAAGGCATCTCTTGGGCCAAGGTTTCAAATCCTTCCACATTCCTCATGAAAATCAGCTCCAAAAGGCCAAAGCTGCACAGTCAGGTGTCTAGCCACAATGCCAGTTCTCTGGTACCAACATTACTGTTACAGTCAGGTTTGCATTGCTGGTAGAAATCACTGAACCAAGAGTAGTTTTGGGGGGAAAGGGGTTTATTTTGGCTTATAGTCTTGAGGGGAAGCTCCGTGATGGCAGAAAAAAAAAAATGATGGCATGAGCAGAGGGTGAACATCGCCCCCTGGTCAACATAAGTTGGACAATTACAACAGGAGAGTGTGCTAAGCCTGCCCCCAACAGTACACTGTCTCCAGTAGGTGTTAATTCCCAAATCTCCATCAGCTAGGAACCTAACATTCAGAACACCTAAGTTCATGGGAAACACCTGAATCAAACCACCACACAGGGTGTCCTGATTACCAGTGTGTTGGCCATGTTAGCTGGTCCATGAGCTTTCAGAGATCCTCTTGTCTTGACTTCTCTCTTCTCCATTAAGTGACTGGAGTTACAGATGTGAATGTGATTGAAACCCAGGTACTCACATGTGCACAGCAAGCATCTTATCCACTGAAAAATCTCCCCAGCCCCTGCAATTCTTTATTTTAGTGCAAGAATGAGTCTCAAAAAGTTAAGCACCATGTCCAAGCTAATCAAGGAGAATACAGAAATCAAACTAAATCTGCCTCCTCTCAAATTCAAAAAAAAATGTGTAAATATTAATTTGATTAAATCTGCACTCATTAAAATGTCTTAGCCAAACCAAAGCCTTGTTTCTCTCTATCTAAGTAATGCATATCACTGTCTTTTATTGCCAACACTCTGAAATTCCCATGTAGAAATGAAAGTTCATTTTAACTTGCTTCATTTTGAAAACAAATAAATTTTACTTGGGCTGTATTAGGTTGTATTTTCAAGACCACATTGTTAGAACTAGAAAATTTTACCCTGCGTCCAGGGCACAGCAGACAAAACATTGCTAGTCTCATGTCTAACATCTTTGCACTATGGTAGAGCTGTTTTTCAGAATAGTATATATAGCAAGAGAGCTTTGTAAATTCTACAATACGGAAATTGACATTTATGATCCTATTATTCCCTGTAGTATTACCAGTCTTGGTCCTTTCATGCAAATATTTAATTTACTATTTTGCTGGTCTGCTTTCTTTATTTGTCTAAGGCTGGCTTCAAACTTCTAAGTTTCTATAATCCCCCTGCTTCAGCTACTGGGGAAATTGAGCTCACAAGCACCCTGGGAAGGGAATCCTTGAATGTTTCAGTGATCATTTGATATAGAAGGCATTTCCTTTCTTTTCACAAGAGGGCCATGAGTAAAATGAGTCATTGTTAAAAGAAATAATTAATAGGGCTTTCTACCCTTAATTTCAACTAGAATTTGACTCTACTCAGTGATGAGAAAGGAGTGTCGCTGTAGGAAAAGTTTGAGAGTAAAAGTAAGAAGCAAGAAGCAAGTTCACCCCTCTCCCCACAAAAATGTTCACCCCTCTTCCCACATGCAAGTTCACCCCTTTCCCCACACATGTTCAGCCCTCCCCCGACACACAATTTCACCCCTCTCCCCACACACAAGTTCACCCATCTCCCCACACACAAGTTCACCCATCTCCCCACACACAAGTTCACCCCTCTCCCCACACACAATTTCATCCCTCTCCCCACACACAATTTCACCCCTCTCCCCACACACAATTTCACCCCTCTCCCCACACACAATTTCACCCCTCTCCCCCCACACACGTTCACCACTCTCCCCACACCCACACACACTAGGTGATTTTATGACTTTCAGTTAAGGGTTCAGAATAAATTAGTAGCAGTTAGTCTTTCAGTAGATACAGATAAGAGCAATGACTTTTCTCACAGAGACACTAGGTAAGCATACAAGAATCCAAGGAAGCTTTCCATCCTAAGAACTGAGGCAGATGAATGTCACATTAGGGTAAAGATTGATAATGTTTTTTAAAAGTATTTGGGTATTGTCACATGTTCTATGTCAGTTGAATGTGAAGAATGTGTGTTCAGTAACCACAAATATTTTACTCATTCCATTTCCCCCTGATTAGCACAGAGCACAAGACCTGCTAGAATTTTCTTATTAAATGTTATAATGTGCAGAAATATTTTTCATATTTGGCAATATATTCTTGAATAACACTTGTGGAATAAAAGAGCAATTCAGAATCAATTAAATATAAGTGAAGGTCAATTTATAACCCATAATTTGATGAGTTTTTGTGAGTAGTATGTATTGGATGCTGAGTTTCTTTATCTTAAAATATTTTCATACATAATGAAAATTTTACTCAGCTCTGTCATGATAGATGTCAAGACTGACAAAGGGGGAGATTGAGGTCAACTATAAATAGCAGCAAAAGAAGCAGGACCTGATGAGATATAAAGAATGAAAACTCATCAGTGGTTAGAGAGGAGAAAGCAAGTTTTCCTTTTGGTTGCAGCATGGTGATCTGATATCCTATGACAATGGCCTGTGTTGTCTACAGCAAAAGGGTCTTACATTTTAGCTCTGGCAGGTAATCATGTATTTTGGCTATGGTTTATTTTGGGAACCTCATGGGTTTTCCTAGCCAACCGCTCACTATCGGGTGGGGGGGGGCACCCAATTCTGGGCCTATGGATTGCTAGCCAGAGTCCATTGTTTTAGAAGGTTTAGCTTTTTCCACCTTCTGGCCAGACTGTCCCCACCTTTATTGGTGGTTATATCTTGTAGAATGCTAGTCATAATTATGATTTCTATAGGAATGACTCATGTTGTCTTAACTCTTGTGTAATTCTCTCTCCATCCTCCCTACGTCTTGTCCCTCCAATCCCCCTACTCCCAACGTTCTGCCATTCGCTGACTTGTGAGATACCTCCTCTTCTCCTCCCACCCTAGTTCTTCTCTCTACTCTTCTCAACCTAGTTTTATGCCCATATTTCTTGTGCTGACCACTTTTTGCACTCACATCGAATTGATCCCAGTTAGGAGCTGCAGATGAAAGAGTATCTGTGGCTTTTATGTCTTTGTTACCTCATTTAGGATGATTTCTTTTCCCAACTCTGTCAACTTTCCTTACTGCTGAGTGGAGTTCCGTTGTTCATATGCACGGCGTCTTCACTGTGTGTTCCTCAGTTATGAGCATCCATGCCGATTTGGCTGTGGTGAATAGAGCAGCCTCAAAAATGGTGAGCGAGTTATCTCTGCAGTAAAGAACAGTCTTCAGAACATGTGTCCAGTAATGGCATTGCTGGATCAAGTAGTAGTTCCACTCTCAACTTTTTCGGGTGTCACAATACCAGTTTCTGCAATGGCTGTGCAGGTTGGCACTCTCACCAGCAGTGGGTAAGGGTTCCTCTTTCCCCACAGCCTCGCCAGCATCTATTGTCATTTGACAATGCCATGTCTTATTTCTAATCGTAGGGTGTCATATTTTTAAAACGCAATTGTATTTGAAAACAGAAAGACACAGCCTGAACATATATTCTGAGATTTGTTTCCGTGCAGATTGGGTGTTTCAAATAGCACTGACTTCACAACAATATTTTTGAAAGTAGGTGCTGAGTGCATGTTGTTCTTTTATCATTTGTTTTTTTTTAATTTTTTTGTTTGTTTATTTTATTTATTTGACAGCGACAGAGAGAGAGAGAGAGAGAGAGAGAGAGAAAGAGAATGGGCGCGCCAGAGCTTCCAGCCTCTGTAAATGAACTCCAGATGCGTGCGCCCCCTTGTGCATCTGGCTAACGTGGGTCCTGGGGAATTGAGCCTCGAACCAGAGTCCTTAGGCTTCACAGGCAAGCGCTTAACCGCTAAGCCATCTCTCCAGCCCTTCTTTTTTTTTTTTTAATTTTTTTTTTTATTTTAAATGGATTTTTCGAGGTAGGGTCTCACTCTAGCCTAAGTTGACCTGCAACACACTCTATATAACCAGGCTATTCTCAAACTCACAGCAATTCTCCTACCTCTGCCTCCCAAATGCTGGCATTAAAGATGTGTGCTGCTATACCCAACACAGTTTTACATATATATATATTTTTTTTAGTTTTACATATTTTTAAATAAAAAATAAGTGAATTTGTGATTTCCTTTCTTGGAACGTCTATGTGATAAACCAAATTTAAAACTACACTCTCAAAAATATTTTCTTTTGCTGGGCATAGTTGCTCATTCCATTACACCCAGCACTTGGGAGGCAGAGGTTGGAGGATTGCAGTGAGTTTGAGGCTAGCCTGAGGCTAGAATGAGTTTCAGCCCAGCTTGGGCTAGAGTAAGACCCTACAACAACAACAACAAAAAAAAGTGAAATTAAAAAAATAAAAACAAAAAGAAACTTTGTTTCAAAACTATGTCTATAACACTGTCACTTCCTTGAAAATACACTGTTGAAATGAATTTAATCAATGCAGTGGCCTCAGGATTAGAGGTCACTACTAAGGTACAGGAGACCATACCACTTGTTCATTTCTAAGGAGATTGTGCCTATGGATGGATTCAGTTCCTATGAGACCCAGGTGTCTGTATCAGCACTCCTCACATAGAATCATAGCATTCTTATCATCTACATTTTATTTAACTACTGTAATCTTTTCCTTGTTACATAAAATCCTGTTCTAAAATACTTTATCTTAAATTCAGCAAAATCACATTTCCATTGCCTCTTTTAAGTTTTCAACATTTACCTTCTTGGTGATTTTCAAAAGTTACAATATTATAATTGTCCAATTATTCTGGGCTTTACTGTGACTGGTTCAATACTGCATTCCACTGGAGCTACCAGTACCAGGGCATAGTATATTCAATAACAGTAAATATATTTAATTAAAATATTAATGAAAGTCCTTCATTCAGTGTCTGCCTTGGGCCAAGATGATGAGGTATAAGAAAATGCAATTACATTTTAACTCCATTATAATCATGTTTGTTTGTGTAAATCTATTTTGTAGATAGCTAGGAATTATTTATATCCATAGAGCAGACATTTATCTTATTTATTTATCCATTCATTCAAAAATGTGTCACCTAGAAAATGAAAAGAAACATTAAGGTAGTGTATAATTCAAAAGCTTATATTGCACTTGAAAAAGATACTTAATTAACTGTACTTTTGGAGTCAGATATCTTGAGATGGAAGAGATGCTTATAGTAAAATAGTATATAAATATATGGCAAATATTTTATTTTTTTATTTTTCTCCATTTTTATTAATATTTTCCATGATAACAAAAAAAATCCCATGGTATTACCCTCCCCCCTTTCCCCTTTGAAATTCCATTCTCCATCATATCCCCTCCCCATCTCAATCTTTCTACTTACATATATACAATACCAACCTAATAAAAGCCCTCTTCCCTTTCTTTCTCTTCCCTTTCTATCTCCTTTTTTAACTTACTGGCCTCTGCTACTGAGTTTTTTTCCTTCTCACACAGAAGCCCAATCATCTCTAGCTAAGATCCACATATGAGGGAGAACATGTGGCGCTTGGCTTTCTGGGCCTGGGTTACCTCACTTAGTATAATTCTTTCCAGATCCATCCACTTTTCTGCAAATTTCATAACTTCATTTCTCTTTACTGCTGAGTAAAACTCCATTGTATAAATGTGCCATATCTTCATTATCCACTCATCAGTTGAGGGACATCTAGGCTGGTTCCATTTCCCAGCTATTATAAATTGAGCAGCAATAAACATGGTTGAGCAAGTATCTCTAAGGTAATGAGATGAGTCCTTAGGAGATATGCCTAGGAGAGCTATAGCTGGGTCATATGGTAGATCAATCTTTAGCTGTTTTAGGAACCTCCACACTGATTTCCACAATGGCTGGACCAGATTGCATTCCCACCAACAATGTAGAAGGGTTCCTCTTTTTCCACATCCCCGCCAACATTTATGATCATTTGTTTTCATGATGGTAGCCAATCTGACAGGAGTGAGATGGAATCTCAATGTAGTCTTAATCTGCATTTCCCTGATGACTAGGGATGTAGAACATTTTTTTAGATGCGTATATGCCATTCGTATTTCTTCATTTGAGAATTCTCTATTTAGCTCCATTTCCCATTTTTTGATTGGTTTGTTTGATTCCTTATTATTTAACTTCTTGAGTTCTTTGTATATCTTAGATATTAATCCTCTATCAGATATATAGCTGGTGAAGATTTTTTCCCATTCTGTAGGTTGCCTCTTTGCTTTCTTCACCGTGTCCTTTGCAGTGCAAAATCTTTGTATTTTCATGAGGTCCCAGTGGTTAATCTGTGGTTTTATTGCCTGAGCAATTGGGGTTGTATTCAGAATGGCAAATATTTTAAAAAACAGTTTTTTTCATTTTCATTTTTATTTATTTATTTTCTTGACAAAGAAAGAGGGAGAAAGAGAGAGAGACAGAGAAAATGGACACACCATGGCCTCCAGCCACTGCAAATAAACTCCAGATGTGTGCACCCCCTTGTGCATCTGGCTAATGTGTATCCTGGGGAATCGAGCCTGGGACCTTTGGCTTTGCAGGCAAATGCCTTAATTGCTAAGCCATCCCTCTAGTCCATTTTTTTCATTTTTATTTGTATGAAGTGAAGATTTTTCCATCATGGTTTAAGTTAACATGTATTCCATGTATCTATCTATTGGAAAGAAGTTACCTTGCGAATTTTCAATTTTCTTGGGGTTTGGATATGGTGGCATGATAGGAACTGTACGGTCTACAATGCAGTTAAAACAAATAAACATTGATAATTCTCCATGAAATGTTGGAAATTCTCATAAGTTGAAAGAAAAATGCCCTTAAAGAAACATATATATATATATATATATATATATATATATATATATATATATAGGCAATTTTTATTTCTTCACTCACATTAGTCTTTATCACAATAGGCTGCAAATGTGACAGAAAATGAGTACCCCTCACTCAGTAATTGAGGTATCACTAAAAGCACAGGGAATTTTTCCCCTTCGACTCAGGCACTGTGGTGAATGCATTTTCAATTTGTAGAATATTTGACAAATGTGTTGGCTGACATGGTAGAATTTATCTTTGACTGATTTTAACTAATGTCAGTTTGCCTTTGTGAACTTACTTTTGTATGAACTCCATTATGATTGATTTGACAGTAGTTTTATATTATCTCAGAAACAAAGTATTCCTACTTTTATGTACATATATTTGTAAATAAACACAAATGAGCCTAATTCATTTTCAAAGTGATCCTGAGATCAGTAAAAACTGAATGGGAACTTTGGGATAAATCCTATTACTTGCACATTTAGTTTAAGGAATAGGAAACTTTAAATTTAAGGAACAATCACTTAGATTTTTTCTGTGTGTGTATTATGTGTATGAGCACATTCATTTTTGTGTGCAGGTGTTATTCCATGACACATATGTGGAATGAGAGGACAATTTTCAGAGTTCAATTTTCAGAGAGGTAGGAGCTCTCATTTTCACTGTTGTTAATCATCGCTTTCTATAGGCTAGATGTTCCCCTAACTGTGAAATTGCTTCTGTCTCCACCTCCTATCTTGGGGTTAAAGAAGCTCCCCATGGATGCTGGCTTTTGTGTATTCTCTAGGGATCCCAGGACAGGTGCTCACAGTTGCATGGCAAGCACTTGGTCTGCCCAGCCAGCTACCTAGCCACGTCTTACACTTTCATCCAATGCCAGTAAACTACTTTGTAAGATGAATTGACAATTTCTTATTGAATTAAACACATGCTTATTAAAATAAGCAGCAGTCTCAGTTATAAATATTGACCCATTTATCTTATAATTTGTGTGTAGATGTTTATCATTTTATTAATTGTAATTGTTAATCCCTTCACCTTGTATGAGTAACCTGAAAGCGATTCCTCTACTCACTAGAATACACTTACCTAACATAAAGTAACATACTTGAGAGACACAAAACTAAAATCACTCTTAAAAGCATTATGAAATATAAGTGGTAGGCCCAAAATAATGCACATTAAATGATTTAAATGCTAATAATTTGTTATATATATATATATATATATATATATATATATATATATATATATACATAGCTTTACCAAAATCAGATTTGGCAAAACACAAGTTAGATTACATTCCTCAATCACTGAGGTGGACATGGCCATCTTTCAGGGTGTATCCGTCAGGCTGACGGTTTATACAAGTTTGCACTACCACCATGGCAGTACTTCCTTTGGCATCTTGAGGGGCAGCACACGGTGAATTTGGAAGTTGTTCTTTGATCGTGGAGCCACATTGTGGAAGGACCTTTATATTTCTAAAAGATAAGGAAACCCTCTTTTGTGATAGACCTTAAGTGATAATTAAAATTTTACTGAAAGTCTAGCATAACTCTGTTCTAATTGCTTAGCCAGTGCCTGAGAAAGGAAGCCATTGATTTGTGAGTTAGAATTTTTATAATATTTCTCTCTGACACATAGGATGGCACATCAGTCTACAGTCTAATAAATATTATTATGTTTCCAGGGATTGTTTTCATTCTGATTATTTTCTGCATGCAAACATTTGTTCTTACACTCAGTAATGTATTCCTGCAACAGCCATTTACTTGGCATGCAAATTACAGGAAATTGTCATATGTGTCTTCCATTGAACAAAAATCATGGCACTCTATAGTGGTCCCATTTAATATTTGTTTTGTATATTTAATTATGAATATCTATTCCCCACTATTTAGCTTATTTATTTCAGAATGATGATAACTAAGCTTCCATTTTTCTGGTTAAATATCAGGCAGCTTGCTCTGTGATAGAATCTTTATTATTAAGATTCAGCTCATTTAATTCTAATTCTAAGATGCATTGACCTGAATATTTTTTATCTTTTGTAAAGACTCCTGGCAGGTCCAAGTAAACAATGACAAGCTAACTAATTTTTTTACAAATAAAGTAGAACCTAGTTGTATTTGTACATTTTAATTTCCACTTACTTTTATCTAGGCATATTAACTAAATTTTTATACTTAAAATAATTCTCAACCTTGACATTTTCTAAGGAAATAACCCATGCAATTATTTATAAAAAAAGAACTGCAATAAATAATTTCTTGTAAATTTGTATTACAATTAAATTATTCCCATATTGGAATATGAGTAATAAACATTCATATTTAAGAGAACAAAGTCAAGATATTTTAGTGTGATTGTTTTAATTCTGTTATGATAATTTTTTCCATTATGATAATTTAATTATAAGGTTTTATCTATCCTTATTTATTTGATACAAAATCAGCAACTTATGCATACTAAAATTGTGACCAAATTATTAGGCAGAAACATGGAAGAGATTCCACTGATTGGAAATTTTTTTGCCTGTTAATCAACCATAAAGAAATGATCAGGAGGTTAAAAATGCATTAATCATGCTTGATTTTGTGCATTGTGGCTGATAGGAACTGTATTTGACAAATAGTATGATACCCTATTCAGTTAGTAGAAAATTACACATTTTTTTTTTTTTAGAGCAAGCTGGGAGGGAAGTCACTGGATGGTTCTGGTGATCCAACTCTTCTTTTTCATTTCTAACCTGCATGTAGCTACAGAATGTGTTGGGGATCTAGAATCCTAAATGAAGAGGGCACATCTAGTATAACGACTCTTTCTGTTCCCTTCTGGTATGGCATGATTAGCCCTGTGGTTCAAGTCAGTCCCAAAGTAAATAATCCACTCCGTGTGGAGGGTATCCCTGACTCCCAGCTACTGTACAATGTGTGGTTCATGTACATGAGACTGTAGTCTTGCTGGGTAGCTTTCCTGAACCTTAAAAGCCGTTGTAGCCCTGATTCCTAGGCAGTATGTCTTTCCTGCCTGTGATTAAACAGCGGCTCTATTATGTGAGTTGTGCAACTCTTGCTTCTTACTGGACCCATGCAAACATAAGAATACCAGGTGCTTGAAAAACTTGTTCAACTGCAAGACTCAAGCTCCAAATCATGTGGCAACTTCAGAGGGGCCAAGAGTGCTGTAATCAATGAATAGGCATGTTTGGAAAGGTGAAGAAAATCATCCCCAGATGCCTTACATATGAACTGACTAGTTCACGTCTAGCATTCTCTTCCAGATGTGACAAGGCATCTCATGATTACTTGTCAAAGGAGGAACTTTCCTATATGTCAAAGGAAATAGACACAGGGAACTGACTGAAAAGTCAGAAAGTAGTAATCATTCCAGAAACTAAGGAAACAACAGCTAGATGTCAGCATTACAGTCAGCATCCTCTTCTTTCTTCCAAACTTTCTTTGACAACTATGCACTTGGTGTTCTTCCCAATGCACCTGGCCTCCTGTAGGAGTGATTCAACAGTTGGTGACACTCAACTGAAATGACTAATGAAATAAGGGAGAATCAAGTAACAGGTGCCGTTAGGCAAACGCATATGTGATCCACAAATATGGAAGACCTTCTCATCTTTGTATTTACCATGTTCCCTCTGAATACTTAATGTTTCTTCTTTTTTATAAAAAACTTTGTGTTTCTCTGAATAGAGTTCTATATAATTTACTTGGATCTAATATGTTCATTTTTTTTTTCCTCTAGAAAGTAAGTGTTCAATACTAATAGTTTTAGTTTTTAGTATAACAATTTACCCAAAGACAGAAAATAACTGGAGTAAAATGAGAGCATTTGGAAACATTAGAGGGTTTGGGATACTCTCTTCCAGAATAAATATTTCATTGAGTAATTTTATTAAATTTATATCACTGGCCCACTTAGGAGCATGCCTAAGATATTTTCTTTGGTGGGGTCCTGTTGTATAGAAATTTCCTTAGAATTGAAACCTTTGCCCTTGGATGAAGGAAGGAAGCTAAGGAGACTTGGGAAGTCAACAAGTCTGAAAAACACAGTTGGATTACCACTCCATAAGATCATATAAAACGATAAATAACTGCTTTGGGAGAGATTTCCCTGATCATCAGAAATGCAACTTCCATGAGTCATCATCTGTTTTGGGGTGGACTTTTCTTGATGCAGTTGCATTTGAGTCACAGTCTTCCATTGCTCCTGTAAGAAAGCCCTCCCTCTGCTCTGCAAATAACCCCAGTAAACACATGGGTTCACCAAAACTAGTTGTTGGTGCAATCGCATCATACTTTTGTCTGCCGTCTCTGCCCTGTGGTATGGATGTGTGTTTGCTTCTCCCAAGGAAGAAGTTTTGCATGCGCTTGGGGCACAGCAGAACCAAAGATGAATTTGGGAGGAACAGTTGCACGGTCCTGACTATGGGTAGCAAGGTATGCAACTGAGGCTGAGGGTGTAGCATAAGCCGGTAAGTCCCAGCATGGCTGTCCCTCCTTATGTGGTGTGCGGTGATGTGCCTTCTGGCAGTATTGATGCTTGCATGGATGGTAGTAAAACATATACCTAAGGCTACACCTATAGGAAGAGGACTTTCTGTGGCCACAGTGACCACTATTATTATTATCCTCTATTATTGAGTAGAATGACCACTGTCATGGGCAGTACAGGATGCTTTTGAGGCCAAGATGGTTTCACAGAGAGAACTTGAGGGAGGCTCACTTAAAAATTATGTACTAAATTAGTTAGTTGAGGAGTTCTCAATGCAAGCTGGCATTTAGAGGGTGCTATGGTTACTGCTCACTGCTTTTATGTAGGTCTATAGTGAGAGATGCCAAGTTGAGCAAAAAGATGCAAAAAAATGGACTATTTGGTGTTTAAAGATGGGAATTCAAAGTAGAAGATAAGGCAAGTGCTAAGAAATCAGTTGTAGTTTTTAGAGTCACTAAAGAGAAACCTCCTCTGCTATACTGGGATAATAGGAAAAGTATTCTGAGAGCAAGACATCTGAGGTTCCATCATGTGAAAACCCAAGTTCATCTGAGAGAAGACAGCCCAAGCTGCAACCGCTACTGAAGAGATGTCCTGTCCAAAGAACTCTCTAGTGTTTCTCAAGGCTTGGTTAAGAAAGCACAGAGAGGTCAATATGAATGTGGCCCAAAGGGACCAAGCTACAGTTAAAGCCTGAGTCAGAACATGAGAACATGGCTCATGTGGCACTTGTTTAACACACATATATGATGCAGGGTTGGTGGTGACTGGGAGTCTTGTGCAGTAGCTTTTGAAGTAGGAATGCATGAATTTTGCCTTAGGAGGTGGTCAACAGCCAATGACGACAAAAGCTGGAAGGTTATGTTTATAGGCCAAGATTACAAGGTAGGAATTTGTGATGATTATTCTCAATCGTCAAACTTATTGGATCTAAAATTAACCTGGAGACACATCTCTGGGCATGTCTGTCTGTGGGGGAGTTTCTTGATTAGATTGAATGAGGTGAACCTTCCCCGGCCCTAAATTTGGGTGACATGGGCTATGGTCCCAGACTTAATATAAAGGAAAACCAAAATGGGAACAGATATTCATCTCTCTCTACCTTCTGACTTCAGAATTAATGTAACCAGCTGCCTTAACCTCTTGCCACCATGACTCCCCCTGCCATGTTGGCTTTATGTCAACCTTATTAAATAAAATAAAACCTTCTTTCTTAGTTGCTTTTCTCATATATATTGTAATAGCAAAAAAAAAAAGAAAAAAAAAAAAGAAAAAAGAAAAAAAGAAAAGTAGTATAACCCCCAAAGCTTTAACCTGGGACCATTGATCACAACCATTCAACCTGTAACAAAAAGCCACACAAGCATAAGTTTAATTCACTCTGCTCTACTCCAGTATACAGAGTATCCACTAATGTCTATCTGCATGATAACTGATATTATTCTCTCAGAGGCTGAATACAGATATAGATGTCTGGGGCTGTTTAGGGATTTCCAGAAATCATACAACCCAGTGGTGAAGGAAACCCCATCACTGTGTTTTATTACTCACTGTTTCATGTCTGTAGTCTTACCCTCCTTTATACCAAGTATTCAAAAATATGAACTTATGGGGCTGGAGCCATGGCTTAGCAGTTAAGGTACTGGCCTGAGAAGCCTAAGGACCCAGGTTTTGTTCCCCAGTACCCCTGCAAACCAGATGCACAAAGTAGCACATGCATCTAGAGCTCATTCCCTATGGCAGGAGGCTCTGGTTTGCCCATTCTATCTGCCTCTTTCTCTCCCTCTCGAATGAATGGATGAATGGATAAACAAACAAACATGTAAATAAATAAATACATGTGAATTTACCTCAAATATGTGTTAAGTAAATAAATAATAAAAGACATGTGAACGTACCTTGAATGTGGATTAGAGGTAAGCCTGTGGTTCTTTCGGCGTGCACGTGATGTGTGTGATGTGGGTATTGTGGGCACATACACCTGTCAAAACACATGCATGGAGGTCAGAGGACAACTTTCAGTGTCAGTCCGCACTCTCCACCAAATTTGTATCAGGCTTATTATGACATTGGCCACACCGGCTGGCCAATGGGCTTCTGTGTTATTTTCCCATATCGCCCTCCTTTGCACTGAGACATGCTGGGAGTATTTTCACCGTGTTATAGCGTCTGGCTTTTAAGTGGGTTATGGGGGTCCAAACTCAAGTGGTTATGCTGGTTTGACAAGCACATTTCCCACCCAGCCACTCTAGTGCCTGTAGCAGTTTTTCAAGAGAAATAACCCCTCCCACACACACATCACTTATGTTGTTTCTCAAGGATTTTGCATACTCTTTTGTTATTGTTATTGAAAACTAATAATTTATGAAGTGCCCATGAATTTAGAGTAAATATACTTTGATTTCATTAGGTAAAGTAGTTCACATAATGTTATTACACAACAGGATTTAGGAATGAAGTGTTCAGGTTATTTTCATCTCCTAGCATACATCATGGCATGATACGCACATGTCACCCACATCATGTACACACCGAAAGAAGCCATACGCCTTTCTCAATATTATTTTTACTAGCTAATACACTATAAGTGCAAATTAAAATATCAGAGTGGGCATACAATTCTAATAGAGTCTTGTTAGGAATTCCAGACTGGTAAATATATCCAAAGAAACACGATAATATATGTGAAATTGTGTTTTAGTTGTTTTGAAATTTTAAAAATAATTGTAATTTAAGCACAAGAGGTATGTGTTGTACTCATTTGTGCTCAGTTTTTAATTTCTCCTTGTAAAATCTGTTCAAGCAGTGGTTGTGGAAGCAATTAGATGGGCTTAAGCTTAGAACTCAAGACATTTGCTAGTGAAGCCTAAGGACCTAGGTTCAATTCCCCAATACCCATACAAGCCAGATGCACAAGGAAACACATGTGTCTGGAGTTTTTTTTTTTTTTTTTTTTTTTTTTTTTTTTTTTTTTTGCAGTGGCTGGAGGCCCGAGAGTACTAATGATCTCTCTCTCTCTCTCTCTCTCTCTCTCTCTCTCGCTCACAATTTAATTTAATTTAAAAACTGAATACATTAGAAGGCAGTGAGTTTCCTTTGTTTTATGGTTTCTGAGATGAGTAAGACAAACAGGATTCCCACCCTGTGAAGTTTGAAGGAGCATAGATAATGAGAAAATTAATAAACAGCAGATGGTGATGAAGCACAAGAAAATTAAAGTAAAACAAGTCAATCCACTGAGAGGGAATGCTGAGCTTCATGACAGGAACCGAGGGATAAGACCTCAGGTTGTGATATTACAGGTGAATGAAAGGACACACTGGCCAAGAGGAGCCATGGGGAGCAGAGAAACAACAGTGTCCAGGTGCATAGCAAAGGGGAGCTCAGCCTGCTGAAGTGCGGAGGAGACCAGTGATCAGCAGGACCCAGTCACCCTCTCCTACAAGTAGCCCAAAGTAGATGAGGTTGAAAGGAAGGCCGCAGTCCGTTTTAGTATTGTGTAGAGCTGATATGTCACAGTAAATCGCTTTAATCTTATTCTGAGTAAAATGGAAGTTAATGATTTTGAAAAATGCCAATGTATAATATTGTCTCTGTAGCAGTTACCCTCATGTTGTCAGGCCCAAACACCCGAACCAGAAGCAGCTGATTGGAAGAGTAATAATTATGTCATTTTGCAGTCTTCAGGAGGATTAATCGAGGGGGCTTAACTATAAAGCCACACCGACTGCTGGCAGTGACTCACCTCTTCTGGCAAGGTGCCACCTACCACATTGCCACAAGCTGGGGTTAAGGATGAGGGTTACTCGTAGGCACACGAGACCAAGGGGACATTTTACACTCACATCACCACAGTATTCAACCGCATTTATTAAAATCAGGATTTGTTCTTGTCTAGAAGCAGACACATGGCACTGTGTACAAATATATGTATTGTGAAAATAAGAAAGTCATAAAAAAGAGAAGGAAGGAAAGATGGGAGGAAAGTAGGGATGAAGGAATGAAGGAATGAATGGAGGAAGACACAAATTCATACAATGGATTATCACTGAGACAAAGGACATTGATTTGTATTTTTTTTTGTTGTTGTTTTTTGTTTTTTGGAAGCAGTTCACTGCACAAATTCTTTTTTTTTTTTTTTTCTTGGTAGTGATCAGAATTCAAAGAAACAAAAGAAGAACAGGAACAGAAGAATTGAAGAATTGTTCTCCCTGTTTCTCCCTCTTTCTCTCTCTGTTTTCTTTTCTGTTTCTTTCTTTCAATTTACCTGGTTTGGCCACAAATCACTGTGAATTAGTCAAGGAAAAGTAAATATAGTTTTTTTCTGTGTAGGTGAAAAATTCTTTTATTTAAAAAGCAGATTAGTATTCACTGTCAAAGTCATTCACTACCACAGTATGGGGATAATCAGTTCTGCATGGATGATGTTGGAAAGTCCTGCTTGAGAAGTGACATCCAATCTGGATTTAGAAGAAAGAAATAACTCAGTTCAACTCAATATGTATTGCTAGCTTAATAAATGCAAGGTAGCCCTGCTAAGGTGCTGTGAAGCATAGTGAATAAAATATGGTTTCTTCCATTTGGGAATTTACAATCTAATGAAGGAGGCTGACACAAACACATACTCCCCTGTGGAAGTTCCCTTGACATCATTAACTTTAATCCTGAGACTCACTGAGATGTCTGGCACTCTTCAAAGGCTTAGCCATTACAACACATGCTGCAATGGCATGGGACAAGCTGGCTAGATCAAAATTAGTCAGTGGAGAATGGGCTTAGCTATAAACTGACAATGTATTCATTGAATGAATAGTTATAATTGCCTGCTTTACAAGTAAACAAGGAGATCATGCAGATACATGGGTCAGAGTTCAGTTCACTATCAGCAAATAACTTATAGTCTGCTGAAGAATACACTGAATGTATGGAATAACAATATCATTCAGTTAAGCCTGAATTTTACAAAACTGACACTTCCACCCTTTCTCTTTCTTTCTTTCTTTCTTTCTTTCTTTCTTTCTTTCTTTCTTTCTTTCTTCTCTCTCTCTCTCTCTCTCTCTCTCTCTCTCTCTCTCTTTCTGTGCCTCTTTCCCTAAAATAAATTTTAAAAAATACAACTTTCAAAAAGGGGCTTGGAGAGATTGCTTAGTGGTTGAAGATTTTGCTTGCGAAGCCTAAGGACCTAAGTTCAATTCCCCAGTACCTACATAAACTAGGTGTGCAATGTAGCATATGGAGCTCATTTACAGTGGCTCGAGGCCCTGACATGCGCTCTCTCTCTCTCTCTCTCTCTCTCTCTCTTTCTCCTTCTCTGCTCTCAAGTAAATAAATAAAACAAAGGTTAAAAAAATAGTTAAAAAGAATGCCACTTCCAGCACTTAAGAAATCATATATTTTATATTTTAGTTTTGTGTGTGTGAGAGAGAGAGAGAGAGAGGAGAGAGAGGGAAAGCATGGGTGAGCCGGTGTCTTAATCCACTGCAAGCAATCTCTGGCAGCATGCACAGCGTTGGCTTTAGGTCGGTACTGGATAATTAAACCTGGGCTGGCAGGCTTTGCAAGCAAGCCCTTTAATACTGAACAATCTTCCAAACCTTCACAGACCATTTGGAAAACTGGCTTTTGGCTCATGATTGATTTTATGGGCAAGTACTTCTTATTCCTTGCACTGACCCCTTTTATCTAGTTGTGATTGCTGTCACCATTTGCAGATGAAGAAATCAATGTGTAAAGAAGTCAACATTGTTTCACTGCATGAGAAAGGCTGCGAGTATCAACCACGCTGGGTTGAAATAGAGACTGTGGTCTCAAGAGAAGATGGAAAAAGACTTATTCTTACAGAAAAGGTCAAATAGGGCATGGGGTTTTCAGCAAAGTATAGGAATAGCTATAAGAAAGTATGTTTCAAAGAAAGCCAGCAGATGAGGAGATGGAGATCAGAATCTGGACTTAGCTTCAATTTAAGATTTCTGAATTGTAATACTTTTTAGCCTTAGGTGGTAAAATATTTGGCTCTGAAGTTTAGTTGTAGGAAATGTGTCATTTCACTGAGAATTGCATACAACTAAACTTCTGGTCAAGTTCATGCTATGACTTTGTACTTCCATGTCCCCTGCATGCCAGCTGCAAGACAGCTGGTGCAGACCAATGATCTTTTTCTAACTTAAATTATTGCATCAAACTCTTAGTGACCTTGAGCTAGACTTGACTAATTTTATCCACTTCAAAATACTGGACAAGGGGTTGAAGGGATGGCTTAGTCATTAAGGTGCTTATCTGTGAAGCCAAAGGCCCTAGGGGAGCTAGGTTTGATTCCCCAAGTACCCACATCAGCCAGATGCACACGGTGGCACATGCACCTGGAGTGTGTTAGCAGTGGTTAGAGGCACTGGCATGACCATTCTGTCTATCTGCCACTCTGTTTCTCTTTCTCTCTCTCTCTCTCTCTCAAATAAATAAAAACAAATATTTAATGAAAATAATTTCCAAATAACTTATACATCATCTGAAGTTTAACGTGTTCTTTCACTTTCAAGTGGAACCCCTTACAGTCCTTGTGATGGATGTGACTTTGCTGGCTACCGTTCTCGCTGTGCCGTCACCCGCTACTTTCTGCACTAGCCCTTTTAACTTTCGTCTTTCAGAATTTTACACTTGATTTTCCACTTAAGCCCTTTTGTTTACCACTGAGCAATGGTTCACTCCAGCCTGATCTCACACAGCAGTTCCTGAGGCAGACTCACCATCTTCCTCTGAGAAAGGGTTCCAGCAGCTTCTCTGACCGCTGACACCTTATCCATTCCCTTGTTGGTAAAGCTGCCACCTGCACCATTGCTGCCACTACTCATTTTCTGTTCTTGCTTTGAGGCTCATGGATTTGCGACACGCTTTCCTACTTGTTTTATCACTTACTAATAATGTCCTCTCTGTCTACTATCATCTATAATCTATCTATCTATCATCCATCTATGTAACATCCACCATCAATCAATCAATCAATCAATCAATCAATCAATCTATCTATCTATCTATCTATCCATCTATCAAATATATCATCTATCTATCATCCATCAATGTACCATCCACCATCAATCAATCTATCTATCTATCTGTCTATCTATCTATCTATCTATCTATCTATCTATCTATCTATCTATCTATCTCTATTTATGTATCATCTATCTATCTGTCATCTATCTATCTATCATCTATCTATAATTTATCATCTATCTGTACATCAGTATCATCTAACAGTCTAATCTGTCAATAATCTATCATCTATCTGCCTCTCTTTTTCAAGTGTAAGAAACTTAATCTTCATTGTCAACTTGACTGGATCTAGAGTCACTTTCACCAGTAGTAATCAAATGACTAAGATGTGAAAAATATTTATAATTTTAACATAGCATAATTATAAAATTAAATTAAAATGTGTCCAATTCAAGTTATTTTCTTTTAGTTGCTAATTTCTTTAAAGGTAAATAATATCTTTTTAGTTCTGTAAACTATTGTGATCATATCAGGCTTACTTATTGTTACTCAACATAAATATTATATATATATATATGATATATATAATATATATATATATATCATATATATATATATAATTTCTCTTACACAAAGAGACAGCTGTCAACTGTGAAGGGGAAAGAATGCTTGAGTAAAAATGAGAATTCTAACATGAGAATGAGAAGTGTGTACACAGTGATGTTTAAAAATACCAACGTCATGAGCATTGTACTCAGGACTTCAGGCTTTGTTGTTTGAGTGACAGATACTCTTTATCTACATTGTAGACCCATTTCTATGACACTAGTGCATGTCTAGTGTATTACCATGAAACCAAAGATTCTCATGAAAGCTAAACTGAAATTATTTCTAAGAGAATTAAGTAGGAACACCAGCTATAACCTAAATAGTGAAAGATAAGATAAAAGAGAATTTCATAATGCAGGTTAAGAAAGTTACTGAAAGCAAAAGAAAAAGCTTGTTTTTTCTTTCTTTCTCCTTTTTTTTTATTAATTAGTTTTGTATTCAGCAGATATAGTCAGTTTGGTACCATTATTAGGCTCATCCGTGACCTACCCCCTCCCCTTGGCCCCTCCTTGTTGAGGTATATGGGTCATGCATTGTGGAGTTAGCCCACAGTTATGGGTAAGATAAATGTCTCTGCATATCATGACCCAACATGTGGCTCTGACATTCTTTCCACCCCCTCTTCTACAAAATTTCCCTGAGCCATGTTGGGTTCATTTTTGGTCTGCTTCAGTGATGAGGTGTTGGGGGCCTCTGAGGCTCTGGCTCTCTGATTTGGTAGGAGTTGATTTTTCTCTGTGTTGATCTCCTTCCCCCTTGTGCTGGTATCCGGTTCATCAGGAAAACAGCACCCTTGCTTGTTTCACCATTTTTTTTTTTTTAGTTTCAGCCAGGGCCCTTTTGAGGTATGATGGGGTGGCACTCTCCTTAGGATCTTCATCTATCTGAAAAAGAGAAGCAGATTCTCCAACAGAGAGTAAGTAGGAACCAGGACAAATGAGATAACCCTTACTTTTTTTAATAGAGAATTTAATAGGCGTAGACCCTCTTGTAGCCCATGATTGATGGTAGCTTGATATTGGAGAGTGGGCTTATGTTTGGATATGGTTCTGACTTGTTTCCCAGCTCCAGCTATGGGTCCCGTACCACTGAGGGGATCAGTTAGCCAAACTGAGAGCAGTTGGTTCCCCACCACGGCTGTGTGCCACTATTGCACTTGTGTGGGCATCACAACAAGTTATTTGCTGCTAAGTAGGTTAGACCATGAGTTGCTTGGACACATATTAGTCATTTTCCCCCAGTCGTCCATGTAGCACCTTCTGGCACTAGACGCACGCGCTACTGTCTGGGGACTGACTCTCTTCCAACTTCCAGCCATGCTATTCCACTTTGCATGTCACCCACATAAGGTGTCTTCAGCAGTAGGGTCTTACCACTAACCTTTGGTGGGTCATCAAGTACTCTGACAGAAATCTGTCTGTCTTTTAGGACACCTTGTAGGTCTCTCTGATCAAAAAGCTTGTTTAATTCAGGCATATGATGAAAAAAAGATAGGCTATACATTGGGGACTTCACATTAAGTCTTCTCACGGCCAATAAAGTTAACCTCTACTGTGTAGACCAATTTAGGTCTAGTGATCAAGTAAATGTTGATCATATTTTTCTACATCATATACTTTGTTATGCCTATGAACAATTTTAACTTCAGGCTTCCGTGCAGTAACGACCATTGTCTATCCATAGAGATCCTCCCATAATCTCCCTGGTGCAAAAGAGTGAAGCACTTTGAAATAAAGATGGCTTTTTTTTTTTCACTATGTATTTTTATACAGCATACTCATTACAAATACAAAATGTTGTGAGTTTCCTAGCAAATACGATTCTTTTGCTGTAATAATTTCCTTTTCTCTTTTCAGTTGTCAGTTGTATTCCCCAGAAGATATCTTTAAATATAGGAAGTTCTCAAAGAAAATATAAAGTTCTAGAAATGACAAGCTATAGTAATTATCAGAGGAATTTACTATGGTGTTACATATCAGGCTCGACTCTTGAAATGTATTCTCTGAGTGCCTCTGAACTCTCTTTTACTTATTTTCAGTCAATACTCATAGAATTCATTGTTATTCATGAAGAGCCTCATTTTATGTTTTAAATCGTTCTGAAATGCTTTGAGAATAATTGTAAATTTATTTTCTTTCTTTCTTTCTTTTTTTTTTTTTTGTTTGTTTGTTTTTTTCGAGGTAGGATCTCACTCTAGCCCAGGCTGACCTGGCATTTGCTATGTAGTCACAAGGTGGCCTTGAACTCATGACAATCCTGCTACCTCTGCCTCTAAAGTGCTGGGATTGAAGGCGTGAGCCACCACGACCTGCTATTTACTTATTTTTGCCAAAGACCCATTTTATGGATGACAGAAGATAGTAAAATAAAAAAAAAAAATAAGATCAAAATGGAAGAGAGACCAGATAGAAAGAAGGAGTCCTGTGAAAGGAAGACAGGGAAAGAGGTGGGCAAAACTAAGAAAAGTAAAACAAGAAGAAAAGTAAAACAGAAAGAGCTGGGCGTGGTGGTGCACGCCTTTAATCCCAGCACTCAGGATGCACAGGTAGGAGGATCTATGTGAGTTTGAGGCCACCATGAGACTACATAGTGTACTCCAGGTCAGCCTGGACTACAGAGAGACACTGTCTTGAAAAAAAAAGAAAAGAATAGAAAAATGAGAAGGGTATCAGTTTAATCTGTGTCCATATTAAGATGCTCTCTTTTCATGTATTTGTTTATGACTCATGAGTAACTTGTGAAGACTCTACTCATTTTTATATTTAAGCTATCAATGAAGAAAAATCTTTAAAAGATAACATCTTTATTCATAGATATCTCACATCCCAGAGGAAAGATGTTGTTTTTAATGTACATAGATATTGAGAACATGATAAGTAAATATCACTGACATGTGTGTATTGTGTCACCTTGTTAAGTGTCCCATAATATGTAGATAATTATGTGCATATTTATCAGTATGCATTTGTGTCTTTGTGTTTGGGTCTGTTTGTATATGGAATGTGTGATAGGGATTATGTTAAGTGGCAGCAATAGAATGAGGAAAAAAATCTAACACTGTTACTACTGTCTCAGAGTCGACATTCATAGGAAGTACATGAATATTAATTGAGGAATTATGGGTTTAGTGAGGACTGCAGAAGAGTACTAGACAGTATTATAGCTAAACACACCACAAAGAAATAATCTATATAGCACTAATTCCATTGTGCAATTTAATAATGTTAGGTAAATGTAGTTGCAAATTTGTGATAATAACATTTATGTGCAATGTTAAAATATTGTGCATTTATGCCTTTTCCTGAATTGATGGATTATTTTAATTGTTGTATAGCATTTTGTTTAGTTAGGTCTTCAATAATCATTACTCTCACTAGGACATGGAACAACTTCCATTTGCAATTGCATAGTGAAAGAAAAACTATGAACATTTTCTATTTTTGCAACATTAGTTAATGTGAAGACTAGTTTTTTCTTAGTCAATCGTGTGTTTTTAGACTCATAAAAATTTATATGCAAAGTATTGATTTTCCATACGCAATGTCCTCCCCAGTTACACACACCAGGAAATGCAACTGTTATAAACTTGTAGGTTAGTGTGGAATGCTTACTGGAATTGCTCAAATTGCTCATGAAATATATTTATGCCTTGTCATTGTATAAAATCTGTACTTTACTATAGCCCTCCCTCTCTGTACTGTGCATTCTTTTGGTTTGACAGAATTATAACAACACAAGTCCACAATGACAGTGTAATATTGAATATTTGACTACAGTAAAATTCTCCTCATCTTACTTGACTCATTTCTTTCTCTCATCTCTCCAGCAAGTGAAACACAAGCCAACATGAATCTTTTATGGTATGCGCCATATCATGTAATTGGAAACATATCACCCACAGCCTTTTAAGATCATCTTTTTTCTCTTGCTAATGCTTACACACTGGATCCCTAAGCCTTGTCATGGCTCAGTGGATAAGTTTTATTGTTGTATTGCATCTTATTTTATAAGTATGCTATAATTTGTTAATGATTCGCCAATTGGATGAAATTTTCATTGCTTATAAATTCTTGTCCTACTTTTCCAGTTATTTATCTAATGCTTCTTATAGTTTTTCTCCTTGGAGATATCACTGTTTTTGATAGGATAATAATCATCTAAAATAATTCATTTCACTAGGATAGGTTCTACAAGTCTAAACATAATCAAAGGAAATTTAAAGTATTTCTATCAGACTCATAAAATTCCTATGTCATGAGTCACCTTCATAGCACATGACAACCTGAAGCTTCAAATAATGTTTTCCACTACTCTGCTGATATTTGTGCAATAATAGAAAACATAGGTAAAGCTATGCTAATGTTTTCTGAGACAGTCAAGGAATTTCTAAAATACTTGTGTTGAAATTTTTTCTACCTCAAGGGTTTTGTACTTCATTCCCTTTATTGTCACTTGTGGCTATCTTTCAGCCTTTCTCCACACTTCATGACTCTACAGTTAATCAGTGTCAGGAAACCAGGCACAAATACTCCATTTTTCTTCTATTTATTTTAGATGTATACAAGTTTCTCAAGGGCAGGATACATAATTGCACCAACATTCTTGGCTCAGAATATGTATTGATCATGCATGTGATTAATACATTTTGAATTGATGTCCAAGTAATACTTTATCACTTTAGTTATTACCTGCCAAAATCAATTTTCTATATTGAATAAATTTGATGAATATTATTCTCATTCCCAATGTTCATAGTAGCATCCATGGGTTATCAGCAAATCTTCTTCATAAATACTCCATTAACAACTTATTTAATTCTCAAGATGAGATCTAATATTGCTTACATTAAAATTTGTAGAAGAGGCAGATAAAATATGTTTCTAGAATAAGATTATACCACCCTTGTCAAACACAGCTCAAGGTCAACAACTACTCATGCACAAACCAGGTTAGGAGACCTAGGGCTTGCTTTTGGTATAAGATGATGACACATTAAGGCAAGAAACTCAGACTGGCCATGTCGCTGTTCCCATGACTTTAGGCAGGCTAGTTTGGAGACACAGACACCTCCTTCTTAGGGGACACAGAGAGAAATTTAACCCAAAACTCAGGATTTAAACTCAGTGCCAGTCTACCCATGGTGTCAATTTGTGTCAAGCAAAACCACTGAAATGCTACTTCCAGAACAGTAGGTATAGACTGAGATGCCAGAGCTGAATTGCTCAGACTATCTCCACCACGCTTCGCCCAACCTCAGCACCCAAAGGAGAAGAAAGGATCAGTGGTTTGTGAAGTTAGGACAGGGTTTGATATAATTGCACAGTATAATGCCTTCAAGTAAAAGCCAAAAGCTGTATATGAAGGTGATAGCTTAGGGACACAGCCCCTTCCCCTATGCTATAAATCAGATACAGACCTGTGTACTTGCTGGAGGAATCTAGTTTTGGTCTATAACACCAGCTGTGTCATGGTCCATGATGCATCTGTCAGACAGTGCAAGCCTTTGCAGTTTGAAAACTTTGGAAAAATCTTATTGTCAACCTATGTGGTTAGGAGACTGCCTTAACCAACACTACCCCAACCATGGATAGCATGGGATGTAACAAGACCCCATCTGCCCAGGGCAAGGTGTGGACTTTGCCCTAGAAATTTGCTCCAGGCTAGAAGCATATGAGTGTGTCTCAATGGTCTTTATCTCCTGGTCTTCTCAGGGGCAGATCCTTGGGAATCTGTCTGCAGTATATTGGCTATATTTTCTGACCATAATCACCTACTGGTCTAGGATCATTAGTCCATTTCAGCATTGGCATTTCCATAGCAGTGTGGCCTTTGCTCCTATTCTAGGGTGTTCTGGTTTTGCCAGCATCTAGGCTCAGGTTATGACACAGTTTGGTCTTATTAATATCCTTGGTTAAAATATAGGGAGCTAAGTTTGATTCTTCCACATCTGCCACTGGCCATAGACTAGTGACAATAGACAATTATCTAAAAGAGGCACTCTCCTCATTCATTTTGAATGACGTACTTACTGTGAATGTGGGAAAAACGTAGGCTTAGATTACCATTTTGGGCAGAAATTATACCAGCACCAGAACAGCAGTCTCATAGCAAACCTGGAGTCGGTTGCAATCCAGAGTCAATTCAGCCGTGACTATAGGGTTGGAGAAAATTCCTAACCCACTTAGAATTTCTAGAAAGAGAGATACAAGCAAAGCCTGACAAAAAAGAGCAGAACAATATCTAATCCTCTGCACAAAGAACACATTGTAAGCTAATAAGAAGTTCACGTATGATCTCAGCTACGCAAAACAAGGGACCCTCAACTGACCAGAGAGCAGTCAGGATGACAGAACTCTGCATAAAGTGCTAAAAAGGAATTTTTATGGAAGTCCAATCAGTTTGAAGGAAACAGAGATAAAAGTTTCAACACTGTAACAGATGTAATGAAGAGATAAATGTAATTAGTAAAACAAAACTGAAATGATTGACCTCAAAAGGACACTCAGTAAAATTAAAAAAATGTGACAGAAGACATTAATAGCAAGATGAATCAAACAGGAACAGAATGAATTGGCATTCTCAAAGACAGGCTGATGGAAGTACTCGGTAACATGGAAACAAACAAAGTGTATAGTAACTGGGGATTTGAAAAGAGAACATGTTCAGTCTAACGAGATTCAAAAGCACACAGGAATGCCAAGATGGTAAACAATGTATTCTGAGGATAACAGAAAATTTTCATAAACGTAGAGGACCACACAAATACTCCCATATATGAACTCCAGAGGTCATTAATACAATTTACTAGAGTCAACCTGATGAGAACTTATAATCAACCTGCAATAGTTGAGACCTAGTTATGTTCCAATGCTGCAGAGAAAAGCAGCACATGGTGCTTAGATGTCCTTCAATTAAACATATAGCAGAATGATAAACAGGATATTACAGCTCAGGAGAAAGTTTCAGGAGCTGTTCAGAAGGGTAAATGATATAGTTACTCATTAATGCCATACTCCAGAGATCTGTCCCTTTCAAACGAAGAAGAAATAGAGATATTCCTAGACAAACAAAAGCTGGGCAAAGTTATCTCTGATAAACATGCCTTATAAGAAGTACTAAAGGGAGTTTTCAAACTGGAATAAAGGAACATAATTGAGTCAGCAGAAAATTCATGGGTAAGTTTAAATTACACTGAGAAATTCAAAATATTATGAACATGATGTTCAATCATTTATATTTCTTATATGAACCTGTGAATATTAATATGTGAATAGCTACTTTCATATGTCTGTATTGACTCAATAGTTTTAGAAAACTTTCTGTTATCATGACAAAACACTTGAGATAATATAGTACTTATCAAGATGAGAGTTTTGCTTGGGAAGTAAGAGTGATAACACCCTTGCCTAGTATACATAAAGTTCTGGGTTTCATTCTTGACATCAGAAATAAAAATGGTTTATTTTGGTTGATAATTTTGGAAGATTTGGTGCTTGACCATTTGGTCACATTCACTTCTTTTGTACAGTGCGTCATACCTAGAGATTATGGCAGAACTAGCCTGAGGAGGGAGGAAAGGAGAGAGAGAGAGAAATAGAAATAGATTCCACAATCCCCTTCAAGAGTATACTTCTAATGATGTAAAATTATTTTTTGCTGAGTCCCACCTCTTGAAGTTTTCAGCACCTCTCAGTAGCACCATTTCCCTACACTAGGAACTTAGACTTGACCCCATGAGCCTCTTATGGGGGAGTTTTCTATACCCAAAATACAATATCATACAAAATTGTAAACTTAAATATGAGTGAGCCAAACAGTGTGATTTACATGTGTTGTTTTGTTTGTTTGTTTGTTTGCTTGCTTGTTATATTGAGATAGGGTCTCCCTTTACTTGTTATATTGAGATAGGGTCTCACTCTAAGGTTGGCCTTGAATTCAGGGCGATCCTCCTACGTCTGCCTACCAAATGCTGGGATCAAAGGCGTGTGCCACCATGACTGGCTTGTGTTGGTGTTTTATTAGTGCAGTATTCTCTTTATTTCATTTCTACTATCTTTATTGATAATTAAGAATATTTACAAAATATACCACTAATTCAAAAGACTTTTTTCACATAAGCCTTATGGTAAGTACAAATCAATAAGCTGTGATAGAAACAAATAAATATGACGCTGGCAGTGTGGCACATACCTACTATGGTGGTTAAGTTTCATTGTCAACTTGGTCTGTTTTGGAATCCACACATTCCTCTTGAGTTAGTCTATGAGATTATATCCAGGAATGATTAACTGGAGGAGGAATCCTTCCCCCAGGTTGAGTCCTTCCCCCAGAGTGGACAGCCCCTTTGGAGGGGGGACTTATCTAAGGAAGCTCTGGGAGGAATGACTCCTTTCCTCCCACCTGGCTGAAGGTGCTGCTTGCTGCCTTCCTGCATGGACTTAAGACCGTGGACTGAAGACCAGGAGATCTCCAGGAAATGTCCAGGCTCTCAGTGCTTGATTGGGACTGCTGAGACATCCAACCTTGTGAACTGAACAGCTAACCAGTCCTTGAATCTCTGGCCTACAAACTGTTATTATTGTACTGCCATAAATTAATCCAATAAATTCTCCTTTAATACAATTCATTTTATAGGTGCTGTTCCTCTAGAGACCCCTGATTTATACACCTATAATCCTTGCACTTGGGATGATGAACTAGGATGACACCAAATTTGAGGCCACCTGGGGCACTGCAATCACAGGCCAGCTGAGGCTCACCACAAAATCCTGTCTTAAACCAAAACAAATGAAAACTATTATAATTAGCAAGCAACTAGGCCACATTACTAATCTTAACCATTCATCACAGAAGTGAACAAAAGGAGAGCGACAGAAAGAAGAAACTGCAGTAATGAGGTCTTGGGAGCCTCTGAGTCTCTGGATCTCTGGTTTAGTAGGAGTTGAGTGTTCTCTGTGTCTATCTCCTTCACCCTTGTTCTGGTACCAGGTTCACCAAGAAAGTATCACTCCTGCTCATTTCCTCAATTACCCTTGGTTTCAGCTGTGGCCCTGGTGATGTTCAATGGCCTGGTTCACTCGTCAGGTTCTGCGGCCATCTGAAAAAGAGAAGAAATTCTCCAATGAAGAGTGAAGTCAACACCTGATAAATGGGATAACTATTATTATTTTAGAGAGAATTTAATAGTTGTAGGCCCTCTTGTATCCTACGATTGGTGGGAACTTGATAATGGAGAGTGGGCTCGTGTTTTTGGATATGGTTCTGAATTATTTCCCAGTTCCAGATATGGGTTCCAGTCCACTGAGCAGATCCGTTAGCCAAATCAAGAGCATTTGATTACCCACCATGTCTGTTTACCATTGTTGCAATTGTGTGAGCATCATGCCAGGTTGTTTGCTGCTAAGTAGATTAGACCATGAGTTGTTTGGACTGTTGCTCATTTTCCCCATCAAGGACTCTGACAAAAATCTGTCTTCTTTTGGGAAACCTTGTAGTTGTCTCTGATCAACAGCTCATTGTTAACCACATACTGGTACTGAGAGTTACAGACCAGCACCAAGGAAAAGAAGGAAGAAGCAGGTAGGTCATATAAAAGAGATAGAGAGAGAGAGAGAAACAGTAGAAGATTAAGGTTGGTCTTTGTCATAACCTCTCCAGGTCCATGTGATTCAGGTGTTCCCTCTAAGGACCTGATCAAGGTTCAACCATTTAGTCTGTCTTTCAAGATGTGGAAAATTATGGTACCATTGCCATTTGGTGTTTTCAACTTAGAATCTCACTCTAGTCCAGGCTGACCTGGAATTCACTATGGAGTCTCAGGGTGGCCTTGAATTCACAGTGATCCTTCTGCCTCTGCCTCCTGAATGCTGGGATTAAAGGTGTGAGCCACCACGCGTGGCGGACCCTGCAATTTTTAAATGCCTGTATAGTACCAGTGAGTTTTAGGTTAAATAAACATCCCTGGCTCAGTATTACCAGGGACTTAATGATGCCACTTGTATTTGGAACCTACAGAAGTTGATTTTCATATAGTTGGCAGTAAAATACATGTTACTAGAGGCTGTAGCATGTAATGTATTTGAGGTAAGACTGGTGAAAGGCTAGTCAACAAGTAATAAGTTCATGTTAAACAGATATGTGACTTTGCAGTGTGTCCTTTCCCAGAGGGCTGGCAATAGATAATATACTGCATATTTCAAAACACTAGAAGAAATGTTTTTTAAATTTTATGCATGAATAAATGATAAAACATTTCTAAGCATAGTTATGCTTCCTTTGATTTAAATATTATGTAATATGAACATCTACTTAAAATGTGTTGCTTAGTTAATATATGCAATGCTTTGATTTTTATCAGTTAAATCTATTTAACATGAATTATAAAATGTAAAACATAAACTTGCTAAATATTTGTGTGTTACATTTGTTCTACCCTTTGAAATAATTATAAATATATTTATAATTTATTACCTACATATGGATAGGAGAGTACCAAAAGAGAAGAAACTGGTCTTTTGTTGAAATCAATATACAACTCTATATCATGTGTGGCCCATATAAGTTATTGTTGCTACAATAATATTTAGAACACAGTACTACATAGTCACTACAGATCACTCTGCTATTTGTTATTCACTTATAGTCAGAATTGTCTCTACTGCCCCTCATCTCTAGAGCAACAACATCTATTTTCCATCTTCATCCATTTCTCATTCAGAGAATGTGCTATCAATTGAATAATGCATATCCTTTTTGAATTAGTACTTTCCTTTTTCAACACTCAGCGCAATGTTCATTTTATGCCAAATTTCATATTTAAAAAGGGCATGCAACTAGTAATATATTTCATTGAAAAATTATTGAAAACACTAGGGGGGGGGGCTGGAGAGATGAGTCAATGGTTAAGGCACTTGTGTGAAAATCCTAATGACTTGGGAATGATTTGCCAGCACACATGTAAAGCCAGAGGCACAAAGTGGCACATGCATCTGGAGTTTGTTTGCAGTGTCTAGAGGTCACTGGCACAGCTCTACACACACACACTCTCTCTCTGCTTGATATTTTTAAAAGACATACTAGAAAGCTTATAGTAATATTAAGATGGTAAGCTAAATGATAGAAAAGAAAGTGAAGACATGCGTATGTAAGATGAAGACAAAACAGAACCTAGAAATCCATTTTGTTGTCATAAAATTTAAATAATAGTGCTGGAAGATAGCTTTATAAAGGACAGATGATTCATATTGATAAAAGTTATACAAGTGTATACAAGCCAAACAAAATTTGCCAGTATCATAATGTTAGAATGATTGTATTTTATCAAACCTTTCCTCCCTTAATTTTGTTTTACTAATTTGACCTTTGTATGGATACATCAAGTTTTGGTACCATCATGTCCCTCCTTCTTGCATCCAGTCCACTAAAGGCATTCTTAGAGTGATTGCTGGTATTCACCATGGAGTTGTGGCTTATGAGTTGTGATAGCAGCAGTCAGTCATTGTGGAAAGAGCAATGCCTCTCGATAGTCCCTTCCACCCTGTGGATTTTATATTCTCCTCCCCCTCCTTCTACAAAATTCCCTAAACCTGAGCCTTGGTGGGTGTGCTAAGTTGACTTTAGAGCTGAGCTCTCAACTGCTTCTGTATTTCTGCTTTGGCACATTTTGAGTAACCTCAGTGTCTGTCTCCATCACCCCGGCTCAGGTTGTCAGGCTCAACATGGAAGCAGCACTCTTGCTCATTTTGCCATTTACTTTGTGTTTCCACCTGAACCCTAGTTGCTGAGTTAGAGGTGGTTGACCTACCGGCATGGAGTCAACTATCCTTGTCCTGTGAATAGATTTTGATTGATTTTACATCTTGCTGCTTTCTGAAAAAGAAAAACAGATTCTCTAACAGAGAGTGAGATCAGGATAGGTTAAAGGGGATAACTATTGTTGTTAGAGAGATTCTGATGGGTGTAGCCTCACTTTTGGCCAAAGACTAGTGGAAGCTTCTCATTGGAGTTCATAATCTTGGTCTACCTAGGATTCTGACTTGGTTTCTAGTTCCAGCTATGTTTTACTCTCCACTAAGCAGTTTTTCTTAACCAATCAAAAAGCCGTTGATTACCTATCTAGGATGAGTGTCAGTATTTCACAGGTGTGTACAGCTTGTCAGGATTGTTGATTGTATTTAACAGGGTTCCCTGCTTGCCTGCAGTACTGTTGGCCACTTTTTGCCCTGTATCTAATGTTGTGGTTTTCAGCACTATTACGCTAATCATTTGGAAGCTGGCTTCCTTCCAGATTCAAACAGATCTCTTGATGTTCTGCATTGGCAGCATGTGTTATCTTCAGCTATAGGGTCTTAACTTTCCCTGCAGGTGGGAAATAAATTGCTTTGACAGAAATTTGTCTTGCTTTGGGGACACCATAGGTCTCTCTGGCCAACAACTCAATGTGGGTTATAACCCATTTCTGGTACTGGTATTTATCAGTCTGGGCCAAATATTTTAGGGTTAAGCTTCATTCTACCATCTCCAGGGCCCATTTTACCAATAATTCCTCTGTGATCCTATTGAGGGTTATATCTTTTATAACCCTCTGCTACCCAGGAGGAAGGATTCTTTAGTACCAATTTATTTTGGGTTTGGTTTTGTGTATTTCTCCCCCTTACCCTACCACACCCCTCCCCACAAACCCGTTCATCCCTCTTATCTGGCCCTGTAGTTGCATGTCATGCATGACAGTAACTCAAGATGTCTCCCGTTTAGAAACCACAGGTAAGGGAGACCATGTGGCATTTTCTTTTCTGTGCTTGTATAAGTTTGCTTAGTATGATCTATTCCATATCTGCCCATTTTCCTACAAGTTTCATTATGCCATTTTTCTTTGTTGCTGAATAGAATTCCATGGTGTATATGCACCACATCTTCATTATCTATTCATTAAATGATGGACATCTGGGTTGAGTCCAGTTCTTAGTGATTATGAATTGAGCAGTTATAAACATGGTTGAGGAAATATCTCTGCAGTAAAGTGTGGCGCCTTTAGGTGAGACACCCAGTAGAAGAATGGCTGGTGAGTTGGTAACTCATCTTTCATCTTTTGCAGGAGACTCCATATTGATGTCCACAGTGGTTATACAATTTTGCGCTTGCAGCAGCAGAGAATGAGCGGTTCTCTTTCCCTGTATCCTCACCAATATGTACTGTGTTTTTTTAATTTTTTTAGTGATTGTAATCCTTTCTGGAGTAAGGTTGAATGTCATAGTTCTTTTAATATGTATTTCCCTGATGCTTAATGATGTTGAACATTTTATTAGGTGAGTATTAGCCATTTGTCTTTCTTGCTTTGAGAATTCCATATTGAGTTCTCTGGCCCATTTTTTGAGTGGATTGTTAGGAAGTGAATGACCTATATAATGAAAACATAAATACACTCAAGAAAGAAATAGAGGAGGACATGAGACTATGGAAGGAACTTCCATGCTCCTGGATAGATGGAATTAAGATTAGGAAAATAGCAATTCTACCTAAGGCAATACATGGATTCAACACAATACCAATGAAAATCCCAGCATCATTCTTCACAGAGATAGAAAAATCAATCTCAAAATTCATATAGAATGGCAGAAGTCCTAACAAATCCAAAAATATCCTCAGCAAATAAATACCTCAGGAGGTATCACCATACCTGATCTAAAGCTGCACTACAAATCTATAACAACAAAAACAGTATGATACTGGCAGAAAAACAGACATAAAGACCAATGGAACAGAATTTAAGACCCAGCCATTAGTTCAAATAAGTACAGCTACTTGGACTTTGGCAAAGGAGTCAACAATGTATATTGGAGAAAAGACAACATCTTCATCAAATGATGCTGGACAAATTGGATAACCACATGTTGAAAAATGAAACGAGACCCACTCATCTCACTATGCCCCCAAAATCAACTCCAAATGGATTAAATATGCCAATGTAAGATCTTAACCTCTCAAACTAGTTGATGAAAAATATATGGGGAAATCTCCACATTACAGGAGAGGGGAAATACATCCTAAATAATACCCAGTAGCCCAGGAAATTAAACAATCTCTCAACTAGTAGAATCTTGTGAAGTTAAAAATCTTTTGTATAGACAAGCATACCAGAAACAGGGCCAACAGACTACCTACAGAATGGGAGAAAATCTTCACCATCTACTTGTGATGTAATATCCAGAATTTATAAAGAACTCAAAAAACTATACAATAAAACATCAAACAATCTACCCTTTAACTTTTCAGCATTGATGAGGGTTGCGAATCTAGAAACAAGCTTGACAACAAATGCATTTTGGCACATGAGATTTAATTTCTGACAATTTTATTTCAAGAACACAGTGCAAAAAATAATTATTAGTCAAGGCTTCAAGCCTGTCAGACTAATTGGGAAGAATCTGTCATGTTTCATGCCGCTAGTTTACTTCATCCCCTACAGCAGGCCATTAGCTTGACTTTGGTATTTTTAAGGCAACCTTGTTAGTTTGGATGGTCTAGTGGGATTCAGCACTGTTGTTCAGAGGTTCTTCCGTCAGATGTCATGATAGGAAAATATATAATTGTCACTAAGATTATTATAAAGGTTTTAACCACAAATGACCAAATTGCTGGTTTCTCAGATTTTGTTACTGGAATAGTTGTAAAGTATCTATGATTAAAATTTCACATTTTATCATTATGGTAATTTAGTCAGTCTTGAATTAAGAGCCAAGTATCTCCATGCTTATTGACTGAAAACAAGTTAAACTTTATCCTACTGATGGAACATAGCAAGGGATGCAATTTTTTTCAAACTTTTATTTTATTGAAATTCATAGGTTCAAATTGTATGAGTTTCAGCATAGATGTATTACAAATGAATAATAAGATACTTTTTTGAATAGTTATAGTGCTGAGACCCTCTGTAAGGAAAGGATTTTGTAATTGTCTCTTTCTGCATGTTGAAATACAAAGAGAACAAATATAAATTTATAAGTAAGATTTAAAAGTAATGGATAGTAGTAGGCAAAACTCCTTTCCATACACTTCATGATTTTATGGCAGCCCTAGTTGTAATTCATTTTCTCTTCATAAAAATTGTAGTTCTTTGCTGTGTTAGTATTCACTACTCCCTTAGCCATTTAAAATGAATACTCATCTACTTGCATTCATTATTTTTAAATTACTTGCATTTATCATTTAATTCATTAAAGACATTTCAGGACAATCTAGCTTGAAATGTAAATTCTAATATTCTAATAAAATTCTAATATGTTATTTAATCTAATTAAATTAACCAATGGCTTTAAGTTATACAAGTGGTTGATGATAGAAGCCAAACATGTGTGCACATTTTTTTTCCTAATCTTCTAGGAAATTACACTTTTATAATGAAATATATAAATCTGACATTAAATTACTTGAGAGGCTATCAATGTGTTTCTCAAATATCTTTATTTGAGCTGTGAATGCACAGATTACATAATGTTCATATGCATATAATTAATAATGGCAAAGTTGATACTGATGCATATTTTGTAAAGATGGGAATTCATTTTGAGAAATGCAAGGTGGATGATGTTCCCATGTAAATGTCAGAGCATGTAGGTAAACAAATTGCGATGACATTGCAAGATGAAAGAATCTTATGGGGCATGACAAAATTATTATATAGCACATAAGTGACTTAAAATGTGCCTTGTTTTGTTTCATAGCCATATGCTTAATTCCATAAAAAATAACTCTTGGCCTGGTGGGATGGCTTAGCACTTAAGGCACTTGCCTGCAAAGCCTAAGGACCCAGGTTCAATTCTCTAGGTCCCATGTAAGCCAGATGCACATAGTGGCACATGCATCTGGAGTTCGTTTGCAGTGGCTGGAGGTCCTGGCATGCCCATTCTCTCCCTCCCTCTCTCTCTCTCTCTCTCTCTAATAAATAAATAAAAATAACTCAAGAGGCTAAGAAAGCAGCTCATCAGGTTAGGGCCCTTGCCACACAAACATGAGGAACTGGCAGGGCCTCAGACCACTGAGTTAGAATCTCTAGCATCCCTCGGATATCAAATAAATAAACAAATAGACACATAAATAAAGCTGGGCATGACAATGTTTGTGTGTAACCCCAGTCCTGCTGGGCATGGTTGGGTCAGAGACCAGAATTGCTGGTGCTTGCTCACGGAAAACAGCTGTAAGTTGAGTGAGAGATTTTTGTCTCAAAATAATGGATATGGAACAAGAGAAGGATGTTCCAAACCAGGCACAGTGTATGGGAGGAAGGGATTTACTGAAGCTTACAGATGCAGGGAGACTTTCTTAATGGTGGAAAATGGAAGACCCTCCACCAAAATCAAGAACAGAAACTGGCAGCCAAACAACAGGGCATCCAGACAGAATTCCAGTACTCTGTATATCTTGGGCTGAAATTCATGTCTACCCCCAGTATTTTGTGATAAAAATTTTCCAGCCAAGCAATTGAGTTTTTAAATTTAGTTTTTAAATCCTAATATTATGCTTCATGCAAATAAACCCAGGGGTGAATAAAAAGAAAGGTCACTGTATTGTGCCTGGTTACTGTTTGTGCAGCCACACAAACAAACAGCATGTGGGGTCCTCATCTCTCAAACCATTGATGTCAACAACTGTTTGTCTGTACAATAGTATTAGAATGAGGTGTTTTTGCTTATTTAGTTTTGGTGTAATATTAACAGCAGACATTTTGAATTACTGATGATATATTGATTATTAACCAACCAACACTTTATAAAGTTGCCATTTAGAAATCTAGTTCTAGTTACAAAAACTTTAAATATTTTCTCTAGTATAGATACTTGGGATACCATGAAGCAATGAAAATTCCCAGATTTGAATTCCTGTATGGTGTAGTATAATTAATACTAAATACTTTATAATTGAGCCATTTTATAGTAACGGCTTTCCAGAAGTTTGGACATAGGATAATACCTTAGGTATATGCAGAAATGGTGAACACAGAATATTACTTTTTGAAAAACTGTGAAAACATTACTGCATTGACTTCATCACAACATGTTCTTGGGAATGAAATACTAACAAATTGAAAATTGCATTTCACTCCTGGCATGATGCCTCAAGCCAGTAATCCTAGCACTAGATGGATTGCTTTCAGTCAGTTTGATGCCAACTTGGGCTACATAGTGAGTTTCAGGCCAGCCCTGGCGATGGAGTAAGAGACTGTTTCAAAAACAAAACAAACAAACACTGTATTTCAATGACTGTTATGAAGGACTGAAAGTAAAAAAGTAAACAGTTCAATTTTTAAACCTTTTTATTAATTAGGAAGTTGCATGGACACATCATGTATTAGGCCCATCATTTCTATCCTCCCTGCCCCCTTTCCACCGCAGACCCTCCTCAGTGGGATTGCAGGTGTTCTCCCTAGCTGTGTGGGTTGCGAGATATGGCAGCGTCAGTCAGTCACTCTAAGAGGTGAGGCAACGCCCCTGGACCTTCTCTTACACTCTGTGGCTCTTACATTCTTTCTTCTTCTTCCACAAAATTCTCTATTCCTTGGTGGGGGTGCTTTATGTCTATCTTAATGTTGTGCTCTCAGGAGGCTCTGGATTTTTGCTTTGGTGTGATTTCAGTATGCCCTGTGTCTGTCTCCATGGTGTTGGATGAACGCTTGCTATTGAAGCAGCACTCTGGCTCATCTCACCAATTGCTCTGTGGCTTCACATAGGCTGACATGTGATGGGTGGTTTATCTCCTCCTTCTTGTTGCCTTCAGAAAAAGAGAAACAGAATCTACAACGGAGACAGAGGTCAGCATAGGCTCCATGGGAGATACACACACACACACACACACACACACACACACACACACACACACACATATTTCTTTATTTATTTGAAAGTGAGTGAGAGAGAAATAGGCAGGCGAAGGCCTGAGGAGAGAGCACGAGTGAGTGTGTTAGGGCCTCCAGCCACTGCTAACGAACTTCAGATTTGTGCGCCCCCTGGGCATGTGGCTTACCTGGGTACCGGGGAGTCGAACATGGGTCCTTTGGGTCTGCAGGCAGGCACCTGAACCACTAAGCCATTTCTCCAGGCCCTGGGATAAGCATTGCTAATCAAGAGAGATTTTGGTGGGGGCAGCCTCAATATTGTTTTGACTTCCTCCGTCTCTAGGCTGGTGCTCAGTGCTTCAGTGCTGTGCTCTACCTCTTTATGAGCCACTTCACTTTTCCATTGCAACCCATGCACAGACGCACTATTGTGATTTATGTAGAGTGCACCAGAACGAGAAAAGCCAATTTCTGTATTTATTACTCTATAACTGAATGCCCATCAAACACTACACTTACTGCATGCCCTTTGGATATTTAGAGCAAAGTAATATGTATATCCGTGATGTAACAAATTCATATTTATAACACAGTGCAGTTAACATAAGTGTAGCAAATTTAAAAGTTGAAATAACAAGGTCATACCTCTTAGAGTGAGGCACATGATTTTTATATCCATACGTTCATTGACAAATTATGTCTCCAGAAATTGAGGCCATAGAAACCGACTCCTCCAAGGTGATCTTAGGCATTTTATTTATAAAACAAACAAAACTTGCTGTCAACATTGATGCTTTTGGTATTAAATACTTTGTTACTATTTTCATTGTAATTACAGAGTATGAGTTATAAAATTAGTAGGAAATTCTGTGTCATGCACTACCTCTTCCCACCTATACTACTCTCGCAATATATAAATTTGAGGGCCTAAAGATATTCAACTTCACTGCATCATAGTAATGAATATGAAAATTAAGTAAATAATTAAGTAAATAATATTTAGTCACACAAATTTTGTTACAGTAAGAATGCAGTCAAGTATTGTAAAATACAATCACTTTATACATATGCAATCCCTAAATTAATGTCATTATTTTTCTCTTTCTATCAGAATTTTCCACAAGTTAGTGGGTACTTAAAAACAGAGTTTCTAAAGCACTCTTTTAGAATAAATTGAAGGGCTGGAGAGTAGACTTAGTGATTAAGTACTTACCTGTGAAACCTGAGAATCCCAGTTTGAGGCTCAATTCCACAGGACCCACATAAGCCAGATACACAAGGTGGAGCATGCATCTGGAGTCCATTTGCAGTGGCTGGAGGCCCTGGCATCATGCCCATTCTCTCTCTCTCTCTCTCTCTCTCTCTCTCTCTCTGTCCCTGCCTCTTTCTATCTCTGTCTGTTGCTCTCAAATAAATAAAAATAAGCAAAAAGTAAAAAAGATAGAATAAATTAAAATTTTTGTATTTAACATTTGAATTTATTCAATATCTCAAATTGAATTTTTTTAATTTGTAGGCACTCACCAAGGGACATTCTAAATAATGACTTTGTATGTACACTTATAGTAATATAATTTTTTTCTTGGACATTTCCAGAATTTTTTTTTGTCTGTTTTTGTGTCAGAACCAAACTTCTTTTTCCTTGAGGAGAATTTTCTTTTCTTTTTTTTTTCTGGGTTTTTTTTTTTTTTGCATTTAAAATTTTTTTATTTTTTTCTTTATTAGTTAGTAATATAATTTTTTAAGATAAATTTTTATTCATTTACTTGAGAGAGAGAGAGAGAGAGAGAGAATGAATGAATGGGTGCACCGGGGCCTCCAGCCACTGCAAACAAACCTCAGATGCACGTTGCACCTTGTACATATGGCTCATGTGGGTCCTGGGGAGTTGAACCTGCGTCCTTTGGCTTTGCAGGCAGGTACCTTAACCACAAAGGCATCCCTCCAGCCCTAGTAATATAATTTTTAAGCATCAGCCTATTGAACTTATTTTTATAATATTTAGACTCATTTTCCATTTCAGTCTGAATATGCATAATATCTTGTAAAACCACATGTATGTCATCCATCTTCCTCCCCTAGAATGTAAGCAACATTACTATGGTGTCATTTAGATTACTTTCTGTGTCTTTAAAGTGAAAAAAGTAGTATATAATAAGTACTCAGAAAGGATTCAAGACATTTAATAATGGAATGTGTACTGAAAATCATTTATGTTTCATGTTACATTGCTCATTTGTTACTATAGCTATTTCAGCATTATATGTACTCATGAATAACAATGTCACATAACCTTTTGATATTTTACAGGTTCATCATGTCTGGTATGCTATGATATGCCTCTATGTAACAAGAATATTATAGAAACCATATAGGTAGGTATTGAATAGATTTAGCATAGACCAAAATTCAAAAACTGAAAAACCTTTAAATATGAGATGAAGCCCAAGGAGGTATAGGTAAGGTGTGAAATTGTGTTACATATATTATGTCCTGACATGTATTTTCTATACAACTAACAAAACCCTTTATACAAAATTTTAGGTCTATAAAAAAAAAACAAACACATTATGTCACACTGTTAGAATGATGAGCAAATACAAGGGAGGCAGGCAAAGGAAAATGGATTATGTTAACATCTAGATATTAGGAAACATTTTATAAAGGGTAGCTAAAAAAATCTAGCTTCCTCTTGATGCAGTTAATACAGACTGCAGTTCAATGAATGGTCTGCAGCTAACCTGAGACAGGTGCGATATTTTGGAAATAATGATTTCAGTTGCCTGATAAGGAAATAACCACTTATCACAGAATACCTTGCAACATTAAGAAGGTAGGTTTCACAGTAATTCAGTAATTCAATAAATAAAGGAAAGAAGAATAATTGATCTCTTAAATATCTCTTAAATATTTTTATCAAGAACATTTAGTATCTGAACATATTGCGAATCTCTCATGCTCCCGTTAAGTTATATTCTTTTTAATATGTTATCTATTTATTACCTATTGAGAGTGAGAGACAAAAAGAGACAGAGATAGATAGGAAATAGACATGCCAGGGCCTCCAGCCACTGGAAATGAACCCCAGGTGCATGAGCCTCCTTGTGCATCTGGCTTTTCATGGGTACTGGGGAATTAAACCTGAGCCTCAGGCTTTGCAGAAAAGTTCCTTACCATTTAGCTATCTTTTCAATCCATAGGTTATGTTCTTATTTCCTTTGTCCCCCAACACTACTCCACCATGGGCTCTCTTCAATAAAATTATTGGTAAACATGGTGGGGTCATGAATGAGCTAGATAGCACCTACGTGTGTGAGGGGATTCCTCAGTATATAATTTATCTTCCTGTGTCTCTTACATTATTTCTGCCCCCATCCATTATATCGTTTGAGCCATGGAGGGTGTGTTATAAGTCTCCTTTAGTGTTGAGTTCTTGCTAGCCTCTGCTTTCCTGATTTGATGTGTTTTGAGTCTGCAGTATCTACCAATATCTCCCTGGAAGAGGTTTTTAGGCTAACCATGGTAGCAGCGTACACATGTAGTGTTTCTTGGGCTCTGGAAGATAGCATAGAGATGACTTGTCTCATGCTAAGCAGTTGGCCCCCTTCTCTTGTCATACTGGTTTTTCTGGTATTCATTGCCATCTGTAAAAAGCAGATTCTCTAATTAAGACTAAAGGTAACATGGATCAAAAGGGATAAATGTAAACATTTTGAAGACATTTTTATGAGTATTAGCTGTCCACATAACCAAAACAACATCCATATGAGGAAGTAAGGTTTATGGCCTCACAAGTCTTAGGCTTCTGACTTGGTTCTCAGTACAAGACATGAATTCCCTTGCCACTTAGTTAGCCTCATAACCTATGTTCCGCTAGACACCAGTGGGTCTACGTTGCCTGGCTGGTTGCTTTTGTAGTTTGTTGGATCCATTTCTTGTTCAGGCTGTTAGTGACTTTCCTCCCCAGCAGCACTCATAAGGCTGCACAGCAAGCTCTATGACAGTTAGGAAATGGGGAACCGACTTCCAACTTAGTTCTCAGGTCCAGCATGATTGCTCAATGTCCTGAAACCACATTTCAATATCACACATGGTCCTGGGAGCCTCAGGGACCTTGCTGACATACAGCTTAGTGTGGATTTAAATCAAACTGTGTCCCTGGGACTTGTCAGCATGGAATAGCCCATGGTGTAGGGTAAAGTTTTCTCCATGGCTTCCCAATCTCCCTCTTTCCCTCACTTTCCCTCTTTCCCTCCCCCCATTTCATCTATATATTAATTATTTAACATAGAGATGGGATTATAGGGTAGATTCGTGTCATCAATAGCTCTGTGTATTTCCCTCTCCTTCTCTTACCCCTTTCCCAAACAGATCCTGTATTTTATCCCTCTACTTGCCTGTAGAATAATTCCTTCTCTCATTGCTACATATTTCTTTACTCTGGAAGCCTCATTCTGGTTTCCTAAGTAGTCATACTGATGAATACTACCCTTTGTAAAAAACTTAAAGTAGCCAGGAGTGGTGGCGCACGCCTTTATTCCCAGCACTCGGGAGGCAGAGGTAGGAGGATCACCATGAGTTCGGGGCCACCCTGAGATTACCTAGTGAATTCCAGGTCAGCCTGGGCTAGAGTGAGACCCTACCTTGAAAAACCAAAACAAACAAACAAAAAAAACTGAAACTATTCCATGTTAGGGTTCAAAGATGAGAGATAACACAGGGTACTTGTCTTTCTGAGTATTGATAAACACAGTTACTATAAATTTTAGCAGGTACATCCATTTTCCTACAAATTATATATATAATGAAATATAACACATCTTCATTATCCACTCACCAGGTGATGGGTATCTGGGCTGATATCTTTTCCTAGCTGTTTTGAACACAGTAGCAACAAATATGGCTAAACAAGAATCTCTACAGTAATGAGTAGAGAAAGGTATATACCCCAAGAGTGGCATAGCTGGATCAAATGATATTTATTTTTTACATAATTTTAAAATAGGTTTAATATTCTTTTTGTTTAAAAGCATTCTTTCTAAAAACTTTTTGTTCTTTATTTACTAGAGACTCAGAGAAAGAGAGAGAGAGAGAGAGAGAGAGGGAATGTGTGTGTAAGATGCAGATAGAGTGAGTGGGCAAGCCAGAGCCTCTAGACACTACAAATGAACTCCACATGCATGTACCACCTTGTGCACCTGGCTTTACATGGGTACTGGGGAATTGATCTTGGGTCCTTAGACTTTGCAGGCAAAAGCCGTAACTACTGAGCAATCTCGCCAGCCCTTATTTTAATATATTTGAGGAATAGTCACACTGATGTCACAGTTGTTGTCCAAGCCTGCACTCCCAACCAAAGTGGATGAGGGTGCCTCTTGCCCCACACCCTCCCCAGTATTTGTTGTCATTTGATTTTTTTATGACAGCCATTCTGAACTGAGATGGAATCTCATCGCTGTTTTATATTACATTTTCTTTATTTTTTAATTTTAATTAATTAATTAATTAATTTTTATTTATTTATTTGTTTGTTTGTTTATTTCTTTATTTTGTGTTTCGAGGTAGGGTCTCACTTTAGTACAGGCTGACCTGGAATTCGATATATACTCTCAGGGAGGCCTTGAACTCACAGTGATCCTCCTACCTCTGCCTCCCAAGTGCTGGGATTAAAGGTGTGAGCCACCATGCCAGGCTTCAATTTAAATTTTCTTGATTGCTAAAGATGTTGAACATCTTTGTAGACATTTATTAGCCATTTATTTTGATTCCTTGTAGAATGCCCTTTTCAGTTCATTTCTCCATTTTTTGAGAAGGTTGGCCAAGATTTGTATTTTTTTAAGTTTTTATTTGTTTGTTTGTTGTATATTCTATATATTAAGTCCCCTGTCAGCTGTATAGCTGGAGTTTTTTTTTCTTCCACATCTCTATCTTATCTATTGACCCTGTTGGTTAGATATCCAATAGATTTTTAACTTCATGAGATCCCAGTGTTTGTCTAATTCCCTGACGTACAGCCATCTTTGTCAGGATGTCTCTCTACCCTTATTTCTTGGAGTGTAACTCCTAGTTTCTCTTTTAATCATTTTAGAGTTTCATGACTTATACTGAGTTTCTGACTCCATTTGGAGTTGAGTTCTGTGCAGGATCAGAGAAGACGGTTTAGATTCATTATTATACATGCAGCAACCCAGCCTCACCAGTACCACTCATTAAAAATGCTGTCTTTCTCCAGTGTGTTTTTGGCCTCTTTATAAAAGACTAGGTGGCAATATTTATGAAAATGTACACCAACCTGGAACTTTTCTCTTCTAGTCCATTGACGTATGTGTCTTATGCCTATATAGTGCTGTTTCTATTACAATAGCTTTGTAATATATCTTGTAATGTTGATATGTTCTCAGTAATTTTTTGTTGTTGTTGCTGCTGATTGGCTATCAGGGTCCTTTATGTCTCCACAAGAATTTTGAGAATTTTTTTTTGTATTTTTTTGAAGAGTGGTGGTGATTTTTTTACTGGAGTTACATTGAATGTGTGTGGTGATTATGATAGGGCGGTCATTTTCATGACACTATTTCTTCCAGTGCATAGGCATAGGAATCTTTTTATCTTCTCATATCACCTTTTATTTCTTTCTCATATTTTAATGTTTACATTATAGAGGTCTTCCACACTTTCCTAATCTATAGCTTTTACATTCTTTATATCCCCTCTTCTGTAATGTTCCCTGAGTACTGGGAAAGGATGTAATTAGTCTCTGCTGTGCTCTCAACAGCCTCCATTTTTCTGCTCAGATGAAAAAGGTGTTACTGAAAAGAAAGATTTTAATGAAATTGGTGGAATCATTAGGGCATATTTCAAAAACCTATATTCCACCAAATTAGAAAATCTAGAAAAAGGGAGGAAGGAAATGTTGGTACCAACACATAATATGTGCATACAAAGTTTTTAATTAGTAAAAATATGGTCACAGATCATAATGTTGCATTTATGTAGAAAATTTTAAACTACTATAAAGTAACATAATATCATTTTTATATCTTGTTTTCAGTGTTTTGCAGAAAATCATATTAAATCATGTTAAATGCTTATTTTTATCTTTTTTTTTTTTTTCAGTGCTGAGGACCGTACCCAGGGCCTTGCACTTGCTAGGCAAGCGCTCATCCACTGAGCTAAATCCCCAACCCCTAAATGCTTATTTTTATACTTTAGGACATAAACCACACTAGAAGTTCACACTTGATATCACTCGTGATAGGAGATGCTTCTAAAATCAAGTACATGGGGCCTTCCTTAGCAATGCTATCAGGAAGCCCCTACAGCTGCTATAGGGTCACAATTTAAGTGTATTTTAATTTCACCTAGATATTTATTAAGTCATTTCACATATCCTTTTCTGTTAATACATTCCAAGTTCCTCCAAATTAGCTTCAAATGTCATTACCAATATTTGTAGAAGATTATCAGAAGAAAGCTGATTGGATATGCCTTGAATTAATAATTATTTTCTATTATGACTATGGGAGTGACTGAGAAAACAAAATCAAACTCATTTGGTCCAGACCAACTTCAGAATTAGATTCATCTAAGAAAGGTGACTTTGTGTATTTCAATTATCTTAAAAATCCAATCTTGTGTTTATGACAAATTGCCTCTATTATAGTTTGATTTATTCTTATAAACCTGAATAATGGATACTGTTTCTAAATTAGCTAGTATTATTTCTGAATCATAGTTTTACAAAACTGGCAAATACCATGAGCATAATTTAATATTTGCCTTGAATATTTGCAATAAAGTTTAATATATGCACACATATAAAATACTATCATGGATATAAAATATAAAAGAGGAACTACTTGAAGGAAAAGACAAGGTCATACACAAATTGAATATTAGAGGTAAGTATATAATTAACATGGGTATGTGTGTACTTAAAATTTGAATTCCAATAATAGAAATTGAAGCATGTAAGTCTTCCAGATTTGACTAGGAACAGAATTGTGTAAGGCTGAACCTTTCTAAATATATGTAACACATCTCTGAGGTCTCTTTTTTATGTGCATCTGTATGTATGTGTATACATTTTCTTATATGTTGCTTTTACTGTCAGAATATATATATATACACTATGACTGATTCTATATGTGCATATATACATATATTTTATAGATTTATATGACTTAAGCATGTTTATGTATATATCTACATGTATTATCTACTATTGTGGAATACTGATATATTCAGTGTTTATAAAAGAATTTTCCAGGCATAAAGGAAATGGACATTTTTCAGGAATGGGAAATTATATTCTCTATTTATAACATGATATTGTCTGAAAAGACATTGTTTTCTGACATAATGTGTATTTAAAATATTACCACTGGCCTATATAAAGTATAGAATACAACACTGAAAGTGATGTATTAGAGCAGGGACTTTTAATTATGATGTAGTACAGGATAAGTCATCGATCAATATGATCAAACCAGACGATCGAAGTCTTGGACTTACAGAAGAGAGTCAAGTAAGCCTCTGAAGGCTGGAAAACTTCAGCTACCATTGCACCCGCGGGCTCAGCATCATACTGAGCAGTGGTGTAGCTGCAATATCATCTTCCAGCATTGAGGTAGATAGCGAGCAAGGAGGAAGCTCCTAGATCTGCTCCAGCCTGACTTCTCAGTGCCATGGAACCAGAACGACTGGTGCATTCATCAGCAGGGTCTTAAATTCTTGATATGGTGGGAAATAAATCTTATGGGCGTTTTTAAATGGGTTTATTTATTTTATAAGGTAATGATCTTATATCCACTCTCACGTCCCCCATTCCACTTAGGATCTTCTTTGTGGGGGTATTTGCTGTGGAGTCATGAAGGTTTCAGTCAGTCAGTAGGGAGGGCATGCCACCAGATATTCATACCATCCAGTAGCTCTTATGATTATTGACATTTATCTGTATTGTTTTGGGGCACCTCAGGGATACCCTTGACCAATACATCAGTAGAAGTTATCCTACCCCTATGACTGAGCAATATTATCCATCAATACTGAGTACTTGTATTCAAACAAGTTTTAGCTTACATTTTTAATTATCTACTATAGTAAGTATGGTTTTTTTCATATACCATTTTTGTTTTGGTTAGCCTTCGCCCACGATCCTCTAACACATATCCTCATTTCTATGAACCTCAGTATACTGCCCCTCTACTATCATCTCAAATGTGTTACGTACTATTGTTGCAGGCAGGTTCACATTGCTGGTAGAAATCACCCAACCAAGAGCAGCCTATGGAAAAAAAAAATGAGGTTTATTTTGGCTTACAGACTGGAGGTGAAAGTCCATGAAGGCAGGGGAAAACAACGACATAAGCAGAGGGTGTACATCAACCCCTGGACAACATAAGGTGGACAATAGCAATAGGAGAGTGTGCCAAACACTGGCAAGGGGACACTGGCTATAAGCCCACTGCAACAATACACTCCCTCCAGGAGGTTTACTTCCTAAATCTCCATCAGCTGGGAACCTAGCATTCAGAACACCTAAGTTTATGGAGAACACCTGAATCAAACCACAACTATGCTCTCCGTTTATGTCTCATCCCCAGGTACCACTATGGCCTTTGTCTGGCTTCCTGGTCTCTACCAACTTTGTCTCTTTCCTTATTTAAAACTAGGGTCTATGCATGAGAAAGAACATGTGGATTTTGTCTTTCTGTGTCTGCATTGCCTCTTTTATATATAACACTTTCAGATAGATACATTAAATGCAAATTTCAAAACTTATTTTTTTCCTGAGAGCATTGAGGGCCTCATGGTAGCTGTTGAAACCTGCTCATTATCACACTGTCATGGGTTATGGAGGAGGGCATAAGGTCCCATCTCTCACTGAAGAATCATCGGCAGCTAATCTGGGGTTGTGGAAGTAGAGGTGTTTTTCTGCAATAGTGTAAGCACTGGTGGAACTCATGTGCAGTGTTTAATGATCAATAGAGCTAAGCCCATTCAGTCATACCTAAGGAAACCATGAGAGTCTCACTCACACATAACATAAAGAGGCATGAAAGTAGAAGAGAGCCTAGTGTTTAAAGGGGGTCAGTGGAAGACGAATGGGGAGGAGTGAAGACAAAGCGACGAAAGGGGATTATGACTAAAATACATCATATAGATATTTCAGAATTATCACTAAAATAAATTTTTTAAAAGTGTCATTACCATTTTAGTTATGTCTTTCATGTAAATATTTGTATATCCAGCAAGAGATAAAACCTTGACTAAATCTTTGATAGTAAGTTAATTCAATATTTTTTTTTCTGTGAAATAATTTTCTACAGAGATTTATTAAACTTTAGTGAATGTCAAGAACCTTTTGCATTAAATCATTTGTTTATTCATGGATATGCTGGGAAAAGGCATTTAAAATGAATATCTACTAAAGTGACTTTACACAACTCTCTTTAACCTTCTTGGTCACTGAGCAGTTCTTACTTTTAAACAGAAATTTAAAATACCTGAGGAAACAGTTCTTGAAGAACAATTACCTATGAACCATGTCTCCTACAATAACAATCCCTGTGTGTATAATAATTATGCCAGAGAAAAATCATGATCTTCTGGCACATGGATAAAATAAGAGTAAGCAAAGAATGAATGTCGCCAATTTTATTTGTCCATTCTTCCTCACCTCATCATTTAATATGTAATTAAACGTCGTGGATTTGTGGGCTGTGGATTTACAGAGTGTCAATGCAAGCTTTGTCATGGCATTGTATCTGCACTGTAATTAGTTTGTCATAGTTAACTTACAGAGCTTTGTGCTAAACTGACAATTCTCTTAACAGTTATACTATCATGAAATTAAATATGCCAAGTAAGACATTTCTTCTCTAATGTAGAGCAAAATTTACTGCAGACAATTTGTTGTAAAAGAAGTATGAACACCATAAAATTTAGATTTATATTTAGATATAATTGCCCATTAAAGTAAGTAGGACACACATTCATTTTAAATAATAAAAAAATCCCTGAATCTAATCCTAAAACATATGCTTACAAAATTCATTCAATTGTATTTCCAAGATATGAGAGCTCATACCGATTAACTTACTATTATCATAACTTGGATAGGAATGTATTTGATATTTCCAGTTATTTCTACATCCACTATTGGTTCAACTAATTAGACTAATCTTTGTTAATTTAATCATATGTATTGCCAAGTACTGCTAAAATGTCAACATATATATATATATATATATATATATATATATATATATATATATATACATATATATGCATATATGTATGTTTGTGTGCATGTGTGTATAATATTATATATAGATAATAATATATACAATTACATATAATATATATAATCAGAATTATCATTTCAGTACATATTGCTATCACTTTTACAGCCTCTAAATAGTTGAGTAAACTGAGCCATAGTTTGGTTAATTTATCCAATATGAAATATCTAATTAGTTTCAAAATCGGATTTTGTATAAAGTTCTTTGGATTCAAAGACTGCTACTTTAATAACAATACTAAAGTTCTGGTTTTAGTTTAAATTATATCTAATAAATTCATGGTTCATAAGATAGCTTATCATTATACATAAAGAAGATAGCCCTTCAGGATTGATTATAAAACTTATTTTTCAATATCCTTTCAAATAAACAAATGAAATAGTATGTATGGTGCTTCACTCTAGCCCCAAAGAGATGTTTTATAATAGCATTCCAAATGTAATATCTTTATTTCACTGTACGTACAATTTTATCTATGCATATTATTATAGTTGCATAGTTTCATACATGTACAAGCTGAATTATACTACACAACATAACGAGTGCATAAAAGGTAAAGAGGTACAAAATATTTTGAAGCATTCAAGAGAGAAGTTTTTTAGATTCTTTTTTACTTGCAGTTATTTTTTTTCTTTCTTTTTATTGAGAATTTTAACATATAAACAAATTGAAAATTGGCTCTTTTTCTCCAGAATTATACTGTGATTCCCTCTCACTCACACCCATACAATTGAGGGTTCTGCTCAGTAGGGCTATTGGCATTCACCATGGAACCATGAATGTACTAGTTAGTTTGTGTGTGTGTGTGTGTGGGGGGGGTAATGTGCATTACACCTTCTTACCTTAGGCTCCTTCTTTCCACCCCCTCCTCTGTAGCATCCCTAGGGTCTTGGAGGGTGTGTTTTATGTGTCTATTATTGTTGAGATATTCTTGGCCTAGCAGTGAGAGCAGAAGTCATATTTAATTTGCACTCACTCTGTCTAATGTTTCTTGAACTCTGGTAGATGTGACAGAGATGACTCCTGTCAGAGAAGAAAACAGAGCTGACAGTGACTTTTAATAATTAGGTACAATACATAAATAATAATTTAGTTTTAGTTGAATTAAATTTAATTTTAAAAATAATGAAATACTTCTGGTAAGGGCTAATTTCTTCCATTAGCTTATTTATTTACTTTATTTATTTATTTATTGATGTAGGTGGGTCCCTGGATCCTCAAAGGCATCCAGGCATCTATCGAGAAGTACACATTTGGAAATGTTTCAGTGGGGATATAATAAGGAAAGCTAAATCTTACAAATGTAAATACTGAGAACTGACCCAAGAAATTTATTTATTTCACAAGCAGTATTATTTCTTGGCATGACTTAATTATCTGAGAAATATGAGGAATACCATATTAACTAGCCTATAAGTATGTATACAATTCTTCTCAACATAAAGTACTAGTACTATGGATTAAACAGAGACTATAATCTCTGAAGTTGTTTTTGCTGTTATTTTAACTATATTTTACAATATAAAACTGCATCATTTTATCTATATTTTACATAAAAATAATATCCTTTTAAATGTCTTAATATTAACTCATTTTAATCATTTATCTTCAGGGAATTTTATTTTAATACCTGGTCCTTCAAAATTTGGGGATAATTTGCATAAGTGTCCTTTTAGCTCTGTATTAATCAATATTATTTCATGGTCAATGTTCCTGGTATTTTACTACAGAAGAGTATGTAGTAAAAAATTATGGACCACTTTCTGAAATTGTTCATATTTTTAACTCACCTTTAAATGGGAATATTTCAGGTTGAAAATAAGTCCTAAATTTCTTTTGCTCCTTTGTTTCTAGTGTCCATTTGAAAATATGCACTACTATACAAAGAAATAGGTTTCATTATCCATATGTATTGGTTTTTAAGGTATGAGACTATGTAATCTGAGGCTGGCCTCAAACTCAATCCTCCTACCTCTGCCTCCCCAACATGCCCACCCCATTATTAAATTTGTTTATACACACACACACATATATATATATATATATATATATATATATATATATATATATATATATAATTTTTAAGGAGAGAGAAAGAGGAAGAGAAGGAGAGAGAACAGGACTACTTCCAGGCCCTCTTGCCACTGCAAACGTACTCGACACATGTGCCACTTTGTGTGTCTGTCTTATGTGGGTCCTGGGAAATCAAATCCAGGCCATCGGGCCTTGCAAAAAGGCACCTGAACCACAAAGCAGTCTTAACAGGCTTCATGATATTTTCAAACACCTTTTTGGTATCCCTTCCTCCCTTTCTCATTTCCCCTTTAAAATTGCCCCATTCCGCGCAAATTAGCCTCCTTTTTGCTTTCATTCGACAATTCCTTTGTCCTTTCTCCCCTTCCCATGAACTCTTTTCTCTCTGGAGTCTCTTATCTTGAATCATATAGCCCATGCTGAGTCTTATACCTGCCTATTTACATACAAATAAACACTTAAGTTCAGGGTCCACATATTAGATAGAACATGTAATTTTGTATTTCTGGACTTGAACTTAGTATATATATATTTTTCCAGTTCCATGGATGTTCCTGCAAAATTCATAGCTCTGTTTTTCTATTTAGCTGAGTCAAATTCCATTGTGTACTGAGTTTTTATGTGAGTGAGAGTTAAACTTCAGGGAAATGTTAAATCTGTTATCAGATGCAGGACATCTTGTAAAGAACAGCTGCAAATCCATGCAGCATGGCATACATAACCCAGTAAATAGGAACTGCACTCTGTGACACATGGCTATGGATTTGTTAATTAAGCAGAGAAGGAGATTCAGATATGGGAAACTTGTGAAGTTTTCCCTAGGAAGGTTTTGTGGTCACCTGTCTCCAGAGATACCATTAGGAGATATGCAAAAATGGACTTAAAATAGGAAGAACTGAATGTGTAAATTGAATCAATTAATTGACCAAAGAAAACTGAGTACAGCAGACACATTAGAAATTTCAAACATTTCCTCTTTCAATTAAAACAATTCCCTGCTTACGTGTGTAGGAAGATATAGTAGTGGTATTGTTGCTATTGCTAATATTTTGGGTGATGCTTAAATGATGAGTAGGAAATAGTGCTTCAAATTCACACATAGGGATATGTATGTATGGTTGTGTGTATATAGATAGACATGTTATATATCTAATGCACATGGATATGTGCACTTGCCTAAAGCCTTTTGTCATGAAATAATGAATTCTTTCTACTGAGCTACAATAAAATCACCTAAAATTAAAAATGAATTATATAGGTGTCAATCACATATAAAATGACCTTCTTCAGGTTTGGAGACATGTTTTTCATGACCGTCACTGAAGACATGCCTTTTTTTTTTTCTTCTGCAAGGTTAGTGGTACTTTTCACAATTACAAGGAAGAAGGAAGTGAAAATTTTTTGAAGATGTAAAATGGCTCCATTTGTTTCATTCAAAGAATCACTGTTTTCCTTAGGAACACAGCCACTTTGATTCCTTAATAACAGTGTAAACAAACTATAAATTTAAACATAAAGGTATGTTCACATAGAAAAATTAAAGTACAGGTATGTTTATCTTCATTCCAATGCATTTATTATCCTCTAAGGAATGCATTAAAGATGCTTACTCTGTCCTATCTCAATTTGATTAAATATTTATCAATCATGTGATGTAGTTAAATTGACCAAAACTGCATTCATTAAAAGTCTTGTTGAATCTGAATTCGAATTTGTGTCTCCATAAATAGATGAAAGATGGGTGCTTTATTATTGAAAAGATTAAAACCCAGTGCTTTCGATTTCTCATGATATATATCAGAACTGGAGTTTAGCTACCACCAAAGTAATGTTGCTCAAAGATTATTGATATTAACAAGTTTAGAATAACCTTGGGATGCCTAATCACTTTGTTTTTCATGTGTACTCTCAAATCTTTAATACTCACAGCTATCATATACATTTTTAATCATCTTAGTCACTTGAATACTATGCACTAATTGCACTAAATGGTGGGTTTCATATGTTCAGCACAATTATACAAGTGCAGAGATTTAATCCTGATTACCTTTAGCCACCTCCTTCCCACCTCTCGACAACCTAGAAATCATTGTCCTACCCTTGAGTTGACTTTTCTGTGAGAGGCATGTGATAGTTATGTTTCTTGTTGGGTATGGCTGTTTTCAGTTAAAATTCTCTGCAATTATTTTACGATATTCCAAAGTGTTTGCCCATTTAGACAAATTGTTTACTACTTACAATGTTTACAGAAAGCAGTAGGGCTGTATAGAAGAGCAAATAAATAATATTCAGAAGAATCCTCATAGATGTCTCAACAATTGAAGTTTTGTTTTGGATAAAAGAAGCAACACATTCTGTTCAAGTTTTTTTTTTTTTATTTTTTTGGTTTGTTTGTTTGTTTTGTTTTTTTTAGATGTAGGGTCTTACTATAACCCAGGCTGGACTAGAATTCACTCTGTAATCCCAGGCTGGCCTCAACTCATAGTGATCCTCCTACATCTGCCTCAGAAGTACTGGAATTAGTCATGTGCCACCATGCATGGCATTTAAAAAATAATCACTTATTTGTGTGCATGAAGAGAGAGACAGAAAATGAGAATGGGCCACCAGGGCCTAGTGCTGTTGCAAAGGGACTTCAGACACATGTATCTTTTTGTGTGCCTGGTTTATGTGGGTATTGGGGAATTGAACTCAGGCTGTCAAGCTTTGCAAGCAAATGTCCTTTAACAACTACATCTCTCTAGCCCCTAAACATTTTTTTATTTTGTCTTTTTTTTTTCTTTTTTTTGGTTTTTTGAGGTAGGGTCTCACTCTGGTGCAGGCTGACCTGGAATTCATTATGTAGTCTCAGGGTGGCCTCAAACTCATAGTGATCCTCCTACCTCTGCCTCTCGAGTGCTGGGATTAAAGGCGTGCACCACCACGGCCGGCTTTCTTTTTCTTTCAAGGTAGGATCATACTTTTTCTCAGGTTGACCTGGAATTTACTCTGTACTCCCATGCTGGCCTTGAACTCATAGCAGTCCTCTTACCTCTGCCTCCCAAGTCCTGGGATTAAAGGAGTGTTCCACCATGCTCTACCAGCAAATATTATTATTGACAATTTGTATGTTTGTGTTTGAATATGTGGGCATATGTGAATGGTGTGTGCATATGGGCTGGTGTTTGCATTAAGCATGTGGATATCAGAGGAGAACTGCGGAGGATTTGTCCCCTCCATCCACCTTCTTTTGAGACAGAGTCACTCTTGCCACCACTGCTTGAGCTCTTGATCCACCTGGCTCTATCTCCCACTGACAGGGCATATGGGGGTTTCACACTCACATGCGACTTTATGTCAGGCTTTATGTGGGCACTGAGGAAAATCAAACTCTTGTAGGCAGGCTTGCAAGCAATTGCCTTCAAATGCTATGCCATCTTCCAAGCCCCTCAAGCACATTTTGCTGCTAACATCATTCTGCACATTCTAATTGTTTTCCTATCAAAACACTAGCTACATTAGTTTCCTATTAAAAATTTCACAAACAGACCTAAGTTTCAGCTTTAGCTAGCTGATGCTATTAAACTAGACAGCAATATTCATCTGTTTTTAAAATTGCTTTTTATTTGACAGAAAGAAAGAGGGAGAGAGAGAAAAAGAGGGAGAGAGAGAGAAAGTGAGAATGGGCATGCCAGATCCTCCAGTCACTGCAAATGAACTCCAGATGCATGCACCACTTTGTGCATCTAGCTTACGTAGATCCTGGGAAATCAAACTTGGGACCTTTGATCTTGCAGACAAGTGCCTTAACAGCTAAGCAGATCAGCTCCACTTCTTACGTCTCACTCTAGTTATAGTTTGAAGGATTAGTGTCTGTCTATGGCTGTCAGTGGTACACTGAATTCACTGATGATCTATTCTGTGTTAGGAGCAGAAACTAAAAATATCACCATGTATTCTATCTTTGCATTAACCAATATTAAATAATACTAATAAAACATATTAACAGTAAAACAAGATGAAACCGTTGAGTGCTGAAATCACTGAAAAGTTGATGAATATAGAATTACAAAATATACAAAAATCATATTCCAGTAACCAATCCTTGTTGTGCATTAATCTTGTATTTTAATAAAAGAATATTTGTAACAAAACAATTTCAATTTTCAGTTTTTTTAGTTGCAAAATTTTAATTTGTTTCTTTAATGGAAACTGTATTTTCACTTGTATGACAATTAGACATCAATTGAATACCTTCTGTTTTTACTGCTGACACTAACTCTTCAATCCAGAACCCAGCTTGTCAGTTTACTGTAGCATTTTCTGTATTTATTTTTTTTAATTAACACTGATAACTGTGGTATCTCCCTCTGAACCACATCTACAGGATTAGGGAAAAGTCAAAGTGCAAAGCAAAGTCACACAAGAATAATTGAAAATCTGTTTTAAACAGAATGGAAAAAAAAACATATAATTACATTCTTTGTTTACTGTAGTTTCTATTTTGTTTGAATCATAGAACTTGTGGAAATGCAATTATGAAATTTACCCCTATGAGAAGACTTATAACTAATTACTTAAGGACAATTTTCTAAGTGCTACTGATATAAATTATAACCAATAACTAACGACCTAATGTAGTCTTGAAACTTTACTGAAAAATTCAAAAACATTTTGATAAGTTCAATATGTTAGATAATGAGATTGGATGGCTTAGAAGTGAAAGGAACACAAATTCCTTAAGCTGTTTTAAAAAGTAACATATGAATTGAAAATATTTGATACTTTATTATAAAGTATTCTAAAGTAAGTTGAGATCACACAAATCCATATGATTCAAATACTCTAAGGAAATGCACTGGGCATAAGAAGGAAATTCAGAATTTGCCCTAACTCTATTAAGTTGTTAATTAACCATGGAATATTATGTCTCTTCAGAGAAAGACAATTGGTCATTACTGCTCACATTATCATTAGTGACAATCATGGTGAAGATTCCCTCAATAACAATTCAGCTTTTAGTATGACTAAAGATTCCATTTAAGTCTATGTACATGAATACGCAGAGAATGAAAGATTCGGTGTAATGCGTAGCTTAAGAAACATTGCGCATGGACAGGTGCGTGCTGTCATGGATGACTGTTTCGCTCAACAGACCATAAGAACAAATTAAAAGCTATATTTTACAATTTTGTTTCTCACTGATTTTTCAAGCGGGCACCTGGATACCCCCAGAAGAATCATACACTATGACACTCATTTTGTCTAAAATAAGGAAATGGGACACTTTCAAAAACACCTATCCTGAATGGTTAGAATTTGAATGATTCTCAGGAGGTAAGTAGGGAAAATATATATATGATTTTTTTTAAAGTTGTGATATAATCTTTGAGAAATTATAAGAAGATATTAAAATGAATGTAATGTAACCTATTTCATAGTGCAGTGTTTGTGACCATACTGCCTGTGTTGATTAAGTCGTGAACACCCAACCTGCTGCATTCCCACTGATCTACCACATGTGGAATGTCTAGTGTTAAGATTCAGTATTGCTCATCACAACCATCTGAATGTATATATACAAGATATCCATTACCTAGTCCATGAAATTGGGCAGGGCAGGCTAATGTGTGTGTTTTGTATTTCAGTTGTATGTGATACACACGAAAGCTGAGAAGGAATTTAAATACCATGAAATATGCAGAGTCTAAGACAGTGGCTTGCAAACAAAGGTCCTCTTACAAGATTAGTGTATTAGTTGGTGACTGAAGGATGAATGAAGATTTTCCAAACACTAAACATGGCTTGAAGTTTCAATATTTGTTAAGAAATTTATTCATTGCATATCCCAATGTGTTGCTCAAAGTCGTATTACTTTTTACAGATTAAAAATAAAAAGTAAATGAAGCCTAGCTTTATCACTTGTAACATCAACATTTGAACTTAGTAGTTTCTTTCCTTTCAGGCACTATCAATGACTGTTGGCTGCATTAAACTATTATTCATTGAAATTTTCTTCCATCAGTAATTAAATGTTTATTGATTTATGCTCACAAAATAACCTGTTGGAGTTCATATGTGCATAATTTTAACTAGTTTAATTCAGATAACATTTATGCATTTAAAGATAGAATAGTACTTTGTGCATAGTTGTGTGTATTGCTTTCTGATTGCTTTAGAAGATGCACATTGGGTTAATGTTTTAAACCAGTGAAATTTTCAGTGTAGGTTTTTATATACATTGTTGACACAAAATTATCAACCTTACATTATACTGGCTTTTCCACTTTGCAGGTTCAATTTTCTTATTAAAATGTTTAATACCTTCTAAAATAATCATAATGACATTACTATTATTTTAAGTAACCATGAAGTTGAGTTTTTTCTAAACTTTTAATTTAATATTTTATAATACATCAGCATCACTAATCTTTCTGATGTTTAAATTGTTCCATGATTGGCTGATACAAGCTTCTTCCAGCTGGTGTTGGAGCTCTGTCATGTTCCCATCTGGTATTTCAGATTACTTATCCAGGCTAAATTTGAAGCTATACAGATAAAAATGGTACTTTCCAACACATTTAATATAGAAAAAAATTCAAAATGTCAAAAAATTATTGCCACGGAAAGTAAGATTTAGACAGAATCTCTCTGGTTCATATATGTCCTTAATGTTACTGCAACATTTTCAAGAGAATGATCCTGATGACAGCAATTAGAATCACACCGCTTCAGGGTTAGTGTGACTGTCATGTTTCACTTGTCTCTATGGAAATAGTCACTAGTATTTCCAGAAGAGAATGTTAAAGTTTGTAAAGAATGATATCTTGATATAAGATTCATTTACATTATTAACTTTTTATCATTATGTTCAAGTTTTCTTCCCAAAGAAAATACACATTTGTACTTGATTATAACCAACAACTAAAATTACTGTTAATATTGGAGATACGTTAGAAAATTATTGTATAAAGTTTACATTTTTTGAACATTTATTGCTACTAATCTTCTTCATCAAGGCCACTTTATATGAAGTATAATTTTTCATCATGGCCAGAGTGAAGTAAAATAGATGTTATAAGGGTTAATGATCACCAGACACATTCAGAGTTTTTCTTCTATAATGGCCATTTGATACCCTAAATTAAAGAACCGTTAAATTTTGATCATTCAATTGTTTCTTCAATACTATACATGTATATAATTCATTCTGATCTCTCCATTTCCTCATTCTGCTCCTCTTATTGCTCCCACTAAAATCCATTTTCACATTTTATCCCAGTATTTCTTCCATGTCTGATTGATTTTATTTACTTTTTTGACAACTGCTTTAAAATTTGAGTCCCTACCATAACTGTGAGTGGAGGGTTCTTTAAAGGGGAATGGGAGATCCTTCAATGCCCATGCCTTACAGGACATGACTTTCACCTTCCCAGCATTTGGGAGGTAGAGGTAGGAGGATTGCCATGAATTTGAGGTCACCTGAGACTCCAGAGACATATTTGCTAGTGTCTAAGCAAAAAACAAAATAAAATAAAAAAATGAGCTTCATGTTCCCAAGTTGCTGGTCATGTCTCAGATGATGGACACACTTGAGGAACTTGAGCCACTTATAGTCACCTGCAAGAAAAGTTTTCCAAACTTTACCACAGACTATATAAGACCTGCATAACATGTGACATTGCCACTTTTAATCTGCAAAAAAGAGAAAACTTCACTCTACTCTAGGGAAAGACAACATCTGCATTCCAAGCCTATCATACAGACAGAGAGAGAGAGAAAAAATGAGCATGCCAAGTCCTCTAGGCACTGCAAACAAACTGCAGATGAATGCACCACTCTGTTTATCTGGCACTGTGCAGGTTCTGGGGAATCAAGCCCTGGTTGTTAGGCTTGGAAGGCAAGTGTCTGAGCTGCTCATCTATTTTCCAAGCTGGCAGTCTAACTTATATTAAAAAATATGATCTCTCTTTATTTTATGTCCTTTATGCATTTTTCACACTTCATTAAAATATTCACAACTTATTTCATATAAATTATTTATTTTAGGATTAGAATAAATGTGACATCAGATCAGGGGCATTTGGCTTTGTGCCAGTATTGGTAATACATCCTAATGCAAACAAGAACTTGGGTGTTCAATATGGCACAGTGAACCCCCAAACTTATTACATCTTAAATGAGATTGAATATACTGATTAAATGAAAACATTTAGAGAATTTATAATGTGACTCAACACACTACCTTATAATTGAAGGCAGACAGTTTGCAAATAGCTACAGGGATTAGAGAAAGTGGAAGAAAAATAGGGAGTTAGAAGAGGAAGGAGGGAGTAAAAGGCTGTTTTTATATCAATGGAATAATTGGTTCAACATGCATTTTGCCATCAACATATGAAATGGCTTAAATGGGGGGCTGGAGTGATGGCTCAGCAGTTAAGGCCTTTGCCTGCTAAGCCTAATGACCTGGGTTTGATTTTCTAGTACCCACATAAAGCCAGATGCCAAAGTGCTACATGTATCCGGAGTTTGTTTGCAGCAGCTAGAGGCTCTGGCATGCCCAAACTCTCTGTCTGTCTCTCTTCTGTCTCTCTCTACTTGAAAATGAATAAATAATACCATATATATATATATATATATATATATATATATATATATATTAAACTCAGGTATGGTGGCACGCTACATCATGAATTCCAGGTCAGCCTAGGCTAGAGTGAGACCCTACTTCCCAATACACACAATAAAATTTGACTGAATACTAAATGGGTTTCCTAACAGGAAAGTAGAAACAATTCCTTGCACAATATGAATGAAATTAAGAAGTCAACACATAAAGGTTTTTATCATTCTCCCTGGATGTGAAGGCTGCACTGAGTGGGCTGTTGGGAAGGCACCACTGATAGTTGGTCCCAAGCAGATTCAGGGAACTAATATGGGTGGAATTTTTACTTCAATTTGCAATGAATTACATAGAGATATCTTAAAGTGTGCACATGGAATTTAAAAAACCAGCTTCAATAATGATACTTTCTATGATATCAAGTAAGATTTTAAATAAGTAGAAGACTAAATCAGCCATGGAAAATAACTAAAATGACTATGTGACACATTTTCAGGTAACAAATTGTCTGCTCCAACTGGTTTACAAATGTAGCCTCTTGCTATCTGATATTGTTTGACAATATAAAACACTGAGGTATTCAAATTAGAATAGTTCTTGTCTTGATTTGTAAGTTATTTGTGTAAAGGTTATTTAAAATGAATGAGGCACAATGTTCTTCAATGTAAAATAAATTAATTTTTTGAGACAGCATCTATGTTATGTCTCCCTGTTACTTTTCTAAACAGCAAGCTATGTTTGCCTTTCTTCATTTCCATCTCATGACTACTTATTCTACATTCTGGAATTTTCTATGGCTCAGTTCATTTCCCAGCATTAAATCAGTTAGGATTTTCCACATCCTCTTGTGCTCTATCTTAAAAAGTTATGGTATGGTCAATAAATAATAATTATTTTCTTAGTTCTGAGAAAAAAAAATGAATGTTATTCTAAACTTCCACTTGACATAGATTTTAGTCATTATTATTATTTTGTAGTAAAAATTGTATATTTAGTATATACAAAATAAAATGTGAATTTCAGATTTCAAATATGGTCAAAACCATATTTTTCTCCTTTAAAATAATACATTTTCTAAGTTTATGGATCAAACAGCTGCTTTTTACAAATTGTATCTGTAATTTCAATTGATGAAATTCATATTGGAACTTGATTTGCAATTAATTCTATTTAGTATGTATTTGAAAGTAGTGTGCCTAGTAAACTTTTGCTTGATTGTGAGTAGAATAAATTTATTAGATATTATATGTTGTTTTCACAATGATTTTGAAATAAAAGAAAACTGTGATAAATGAGGATTTCCTACATTATTATCATGACTAAAGGCATTCAAACATAGCAATTACCACCATGCATAAGAAAGCACTATTTTGGAGGGATATAATCTACCAATTTAGAAGGAAGTTCTCAAGTGGAAGTAGTGCTCATTAATATTGATATTTGTCCATTGTTTACTCTTTGTTATTGCTGAGAGAAAAGCGAGAGACTTGAACACAAACAATAAGGGAGAATTTATCCTTTAAAAAATTTAAAATGGCAGAATCTTTTATATACTTTATTTACAGCCATAGAGACTACATAAAATCTGTTTTAATAGAAAAATCTTTAATATTATTTACTTGTCACAAAGAGCTTTTCAAAAAATTGGAGAACACATCCATGCCATTTTTCCATTACTCGATGTAAGAAGTCCACTATTGACTTCATGGGGACTGTGGCAGCACGCTCACTCCCCCGCTGGTGGTGGAGTTGTGCGTGTGTTTATCCAGGAGATCTCTAGGTGACATGACTTATTATCGACTAGGCAAAAGTCCTCCATCTGTTTACAGTCTCCCTGATGCTGAAAGCACATGCTATATGAGCAGCAGATTTAGAAGTCAGGATGATGGAGAATATGTTTCAAAAAAACAGTGAAAATAAATTAGGTAGCAGGAAGGATACTTAATTTCCCCACTTTGCTCATTGAATTGACATTAAGCATTTCAATGAATGTTTAGAAAATGAGCCTGAAAATTTAAACTGTACAATGTGTTAAAGAACTTGATGACACAAAAGTAGAAGTTACTATAGAGGCATATAAACTTAACATTTCATTTCACTTATTTATTTATTTGACAAAGAAAGGGGGAGGGAGAGAGAGACAGACAGACAGACAGAGAGAGAGAGAGAGAGAAAAAATGGGCACCCCAGGGCCTCCAACCACTGCAAACGAACTCCAGACGCATACACTCCCTTGTGCATCTGGCTAATGTGGGTCCTGGGGAATTGAACCAGGGTCCTTTGGCTTTGCAAGCAAACTCCTTAACCACTATCTCTCCAGCCCAGAGGCATATGCCTTTAATAGGCTTTACTTCCCAGCAAGCATGCAAGATGTCTGAATCTTGTAATGCAATTATGATCTGGTACCCTTCATGGTGATGAGGTCACTGTAAGGTGTGTACCTGAATGTGCACCTGCACAGATGAGATCATTGTATGGTGGGCACATGCACCTGTGACTAGCATGAACTGCTCTGCTCTGCTTTGCATTGTAACTGGTGTCTGCGAATGTGTTCTGTGGGCCTTATTGCAGCTGGGCCTGCTTCTACCTCTTCCATGAATTCTCCTGGAGCTGACAGATCCTGACCCCTGGTGTTGTCCACAGGATGAGATGAGGCAGCCCTCTGCTCCACCAATAGCACCCCATGGGGATCCCACATCAGACATGTGGACCCCAATGGAATGCTGGTATTCAGTGGTAGCTTTCTTTATGGATTGGGCTTCTCTTTAGGATTGGGGAATGATTAATCCCAATCCAGGAAAGTAAAAAAGGCCCTTGAAAAATTGAAAGGAGGAATTGCTGCTGCCTATAGGGACACAGCCAGACAGGTGGCATGGCTGTTTCTGTCTGTATTGAAGTGAGTTCAGCAGGAGGGCCATGAATTGCAGGAATAGTGAACAAAGGTTCTGTCTCTATGAAGAAAATTCCAGAATGAGGACTTCCAGCCAAGATGGCGACCGCCTAGCTGCACTGCAAATCCCGGGGAAAGAAAGGCAGGCTGACTAAGAAAGACTTGCATGAACTGCAAACAAAGGTTCTGTCTGCATCAAGACAAGTAAGTCCAGGAGGGTGGCCCAGACTTGCAGGAACTGCAAGCAAAGGTTCTGTTTCTACCAATACAAATCTAGCAGCACGGTCAAAACTTTCAGGAACTGAGAATGAAGGTTCTGTTTCTACCCAGACAAGTGCAGGAAGATGGCCAAGAGCAACTGCTCACACTGAAGACTAAACAGTTGGAACTTTAAGGACACCTGGTGGTGGAGGAGCAATAGTTGTATGGTGTCTCCTCCTTGTAAGATGACTTTGAAGACGAAACTCTGGGGTCAGTGAGTGTGGCTCCTATGCACGTTCCCCTTCCTGGCATACCTGATATCATATGCTGTTTGACAGATGTTGGAGGTGGAGGAATAGGTTGCAGTGGTGAATCCAGTGACCCAGGAAGCCATGAATACAACAAATTTGAGAATGGAACTCTGGGAACTGGCCAAACGATGCAAGTAGCAGGTGAAGGACATGAATCTTGCCTAGTTGCTGTGTTTATGGAATCCTGTGGCTAATAATATACAGCTGATCCTCCCCAAGATGGAAAAACTGGCCAGTTTTCCAAGTATCCTGCCATTAAGACAAAGCTTACAACAAGTGTGATGTATGGCTCCTGATACAGTTAAGCAGCCCCTAGCCAACTGGCTGATGGCAGCTGCATGCATGGTTTGGGAAAACACTGGGGACATGCTATAACAGGTCAGTAATTGGACCACCTACCTCTGACTTGGTGCAGGTGATCTGGGAGATGGGCATGTGAGTGATGATGTTTAGACTTAAATATAGGAGCCCAGACAAGGGCATGTTTTCCTAACAATGAAGGATAAGATTTTGGCATCCAGGTCCCCTAAGTCATTTGTGTCACTTGCGGCTCTCTTAGCTCCCTTTATTGACTCACCTGTTCATGTGGTGACCTTTGCACTGGTTTACATGGGAGATGTCAAAGTGAGGCAACAGAGAAAGCAGGAGTAACCAATGAAAATATTTGGCCCAAGGCCACAAAAGGGGAAGAAAAATAGAAAATAAAAACTAAATTATCCAAGGCCCTGGAAGGTAGCCTGACAAAAGTGACTCCCAGGCAGTTATGGTTTGACTGATTGGCCACTAGACATGATCAAATGAAATGGGATGGCCAGTCCTTGGATATGTTGTTGGCCTTGTGGAAGAAATTGTCCCCCATACAGTGGTATACTACAACATCTCCATCTCTTCAAGAACAAGTGTTAAATCTGACGGACTACCTCCCCAACTCTAGGACCCTAGGACTACGGGGAACCCAGATGGTTGCAGAATTCATGTGGAATTGACTACTGGATTCCACAGACTACCCAAAGGTTAATTGTGCTTGTAGATACTGACAAGGACACCACCCTTATCCTTGGTAATTCTTCCAAATTCAGCACCCCTTGCTCAGTAGAGGAGAATATGGGGCATGGAAGACAATGGCCAGCAAGTCCCTGGGGTTAGGATGACTCCCGCTTTGCCACTGCACTGTGTGTGTCGTGCACAGTAGAGTATATCCTGGGGGAGGATTTCCTGCAAGGCTTTAAAGTTATCATGATGTGAGGGGTGTTTTTTTTTTCAGTATACAATGAATAAAATGTTGGTGCAAGGTGCATTCACACCATGCCCAAGAGAACTACCAAAGACCTCCTGGATAGTGACTGTGAAGCAGCATAAATTACCAGGAGAACATGTAGAAACTGGAGCTACCATTCTGAAACAGGAAACAAGCAGTATTACTTGTCCAGCCCATAGCCCATACAACTGCCTGGAATGGCCTGTCAGGAAGCCTGATGGCTTCTGGAGGATGACTGGACTTTAAGAACTAAATAAAGTTACACCACCAAGTACGCTGCAGTGCCAGACATCACAAACATCCTGGACCACTTCACCAACAAACTGAGCACTAATAATGTCTTGGACTTAGCTGAAGTCTTCTTTTCCATTGACATTGCACCTGAAAGCCAAGATCAATTTGCTTTTACATTACAAGGATGACAAGGGGATGGGAACAATGGGTGGTGAACACTGACCTGATCCAAAGACGTGGATTATCTGTCAGTTTCTTGGGTGATATCTGGTCAGATAAGACAAAGACATTGCCTGGGGCTGTTCTAGACAAAATGTAAGCATACCCATGGCTGGACACTGTGAAACAATTGCAGGATTTTGGGTGGGTTTGTTGGGGTACTGGTGTGCTTTCATACCCCATTTAGTTCAGACAATAAGCATTTACACTTCCAGACAAAGAAGGGGGAAACTTGGGATTGGACCCCAGACATAGAGGCTGCATTCAAGCTAGCCAAAATCCTGGTAGGACAGGAACAAACTTTAATATTAGTATTCCCACTGGGGGCTATGACAGTCCCAAGGAGAAAAGCAAGTCCCTATAGGATTTTGGTCTCAATTGTGAAAGGGAAGGAAAGAACTTTATTCCCTTATTGTGAAGCAATTGGCTGTGGCCTACACTGCCTTGCATGAAACAGAACCTATTACTGGGCCCCAACCTGTATAGGTATAGACTTCCAATCTGATAGATGAGTGGAGCCTAAGGTGGATGATGAAGCCTTATGTAGCTGTCGCCTTGACTAAGTGGGATAATACTTAAATCAAAGGGCATGTTTTTCTCTAGTCTGCTGTCCCAGGTGTTGCAGCCAGTACCTGGACCAGTGACATATGGCGTTAAGGATGAGGGTCAAGAAAGCATACCTGATGAGGAATCACGAATTATAAACCCAGTCATGGACGGTCTGGCAGGCCCTCCCCAGGAGACCTGGTACATGAATGGTTCCTGTAGAGGGAACCCATGCATTTGGGTGGCAGGCATTTTTCAACCTTCAGAAATTTGTTGATATGAGATGGGACAAGGGTGATCTATTCAGTGGGAGGAAATTATGATCTGTCTGGTTAGTACTCACACAGGAATATGCTCCTGCAGTGGGCTGTACAAATAGCTGGGCTGTATATCATGACATAACATTATGGCAACCCCAGTGGGCCTCCCAGAAATGGGAAGTATGGAGAAGAACTCTTTGGGGAAAATGCATGTGACAAGAATTATGGGAGATGGGTCCTTGGAAGCATTTTCCAATATATCATGTTTCAGGACACAACCCCAGACTGTCTCCTAGTAAGGATGTGGCAGACACTGTGGCACATGTGCAGGATAGAGATATTCAACCCCCAGGGAGTAAAAGACCCTGGCTATACAAAAAGTCTTGAGAATGTGGGACTTAAGACTGCAACATGGTACACAACAGTGGGGTCTACAGATCATCACTGAGGAGTCAAGGTTAGCTGTGAAACAAGGTCCATGGTGAGCAGAGCATAAGCAGCCTTACTGGAGAACTCAGGATAAGCCTGGGTATGTGAAAGGATCTCTGGAACCCTTCTCTGTTTAGCAGATGGGCCATGTGGGTCCTCTGCCCTTCACTACCAGTTTGACATATCTCTAAAAGCAGCAGACACAACACAACCACTGGATTAGGCTTTGCTTGTCTTAGTCTGCATCCATCTGGGCCTTACAGCAACTTACATCCCATTACGGGATGACTCCAGAGATCCAAAGTGATGGAGGATCTTTCTTGGTTGAGCAGGACACCCAAATCTTGGGACAAGAGAGGGCATTCAATGGATGTTAAATATGCCCTAGAGGCCCCAAGTGGCAGAAACTATTGAAGGACTTAATATTTTCTTGAAAAAAAACCTATGTACTCTGGTGCCCACAGGGCAAAGATGGCAAAAATATTACCCATAGCAGTACAGCTATTAAATGAATAACCCTAAAAAGATGGAAAGTGTCCCCTGGACAGGACATTATTGGGGAGTATCCAGTCTTTTTGAAGCCAACGCGGAAGCCACCATGTCTGCATTACCAAACCAATTCATATCATTAACACAAATGAGTGCTTTAAGCAACTCACATGGACTTGAGGGGCTCAGGCCACAGTATTTGGACCATGAGCAGTTTTAGTAGAACCATGGGGACAGATATAGAACATAATGTATCTTTACACTCCAATATTACTACATGGGAAATAGAAGTAATTGCGGAACTACAAATAACTACTTCTACTATTCTAAAACACTATTGGCATACAATGCATAGGGATGGATGGAAAGTACTTACCACTGGCAGACATGGTACTAATGTATATTGCCTAGAAGCATAAGGATGTTTTTCATAGGGGGGAGGGAGGTAGGATACCTCCATGTTCTGTAATGTTACAATACAGAATAAAAAGAATAACATGATGAGATGGCCACCCACTCTACTTGCAGGTACTAAACCAACTAACATTTTTCCACAGGGTATATTAGGATATTTGGCAAATTTGGATGGCATTACCTCCCCACTAGATGGACAGGTCTATGTACTTGGGAGTATCCATACATACGTGGCTGAATCATAAACACTCTCATCACAGCCACAAAGATAGGATGTCATGTTATGTTGTCGGCATCAAAGCCATGCAGCCTGGTGTTTTTATTCAATGGCTGTATCTGTCCCCAGGGCAGGCATGGTAGCCATAAAATTACATGTAGAAACCCTTGCCCAGCACATATCCTTGTCTTTGAGTATAACGCCACACAAACTTTATTTGCTGTTACATGAGATTACCCGGATGAGGAGGTGGTATTACAGAAAAGGGTGACCTTGGATTTCCTTACCCGTGCCCAAGGTGGAACCCGTGCCCTTTTACATGTGGAATGCTGTGTGTCTACACAAGACCATGCACAAGATATTGAACAGGTGCTACAGGAAATGGATATGGAGGTTGAGTCAATTCAGAAGGTTACTGAAAACCCCCTCACCTGCTAACACTCATCATTGGGATCTACCTGGCAGTAGACCTTCACAAGTTTGACATCAATTGCAGGTAGATTAGTAGTAGATTGTTGTTCTTTATATTCGTGCTGTCGTTTATGGATACAAGTCTCTGCTCTCTGAACCCAAAGACAATACGCTTTCCCAATCCCCTGAGCCTAGTGGGTGGAATTTAGAGCCATATACCTTTCATAGGCTTGTCTTCAGGCTGAGCATACAAAATGGCTGGAGCTGCTTATATAAGTACGATTTGTCACCCCTCATGTCGATGAGATCATTGTATGGAGTAATCCTACATGCCCATGTGTCAATGAGATTATTGTATGAAGTGAGCCTGTGTGTGTACCCCCTATATAAGCAAACTGTGACTGGAATAGTGTCCACCTGCTTTGCATTGCAACTGGTGTCTGTGAATGTCTGTGTGTCCTCCTCCAGCTGGGCTCACCCCTCCACAAATTCTCCTGCAACTGCTTGTTCCTGACAGCTACCACGTGAATTTATGATGTGTAGGTAAACAGCCTTGAGTTGGAGAGAGGAGGCTTAGTGGGGGGAGTGTAAACTATGTGGATTAATAAACTTTGAATGTGGCTTGACTGTGTTGAAATTAAAAAACATAAGAATAACATTTCTAAACTCTGGGAGGTGAATGTTTCACAAAATTACCAAGCCTACCATGTTTAAGGGACCTGCAGCAAAGTTCCTCTGAATTATGAATTGAAGCTAGGGTAGTAAGAAAATCCCTTTTTTTATATTTTTGAGAACTAGATAAGATAAAATATTTTAATATAGAAAATAAGCTGGTCAGTGTTTATAAATAAATACATATTTAGACAATGTTGGAAACTAGATTACACTAGATAAGATTGGGAGAAAAGAAAATAGACTAAGTTATTAGGGAAGTGAAGACATAAAACTGGGGCTAGGGCGATTACTCAGTGGATCAGTGGATAAAGCATTGTTATAAATAGTGAGGACCAGAGTTCAGATACCCAGTTCTAAGTAAAACTTTAGACATGTTGGATCATGCCTGTAAGTGCTAGTCTAGCTGAATTGGTAAACTCTGGGTTCAGTGAAAGACATTCTTTCAAAGTATAATATGGAGAGAAACTGAGAAAGATTCTAACATTGATCATGAATGCAGAAATACCTGCACACACTATACCTATACATATACACACATGCACAGCACACCATGCATATAAAGATATTTCCTGGGCTGGAGGGATGGCTTAGCGGTTAAGACGTTGGCCTGCAAAGCCAAAGGACCCAGGTTCGTTTCCCCAGGACCCACGTTAGCCAAATGAACAAGAGGGCGCACATGTCTGGAGTTTGTTTTCAGTGGCCGGAGGCCCTGGTGCACCCATTCTCTCTCTCCCTCTTTCTCTGTCAAATCAATAAATACAAATATTAAAAAAAGATATTTCAAAAATGATTGAAATTTGTATTGTAACCCAAAATGATAGACCTCAAACTTCATTTATGGGATAGTAGCAATTTTAAATATGTTTGTGTGAATTTATTGCACATTTGAAAGAATGAGGATAAAAATCAATAAGCAGTTTGTTTTAAAGGACATATTTATTAGTTTGAATATGTTAATAGAGATACCAATTTCTCTTTTATTTTGACAATCTTGAAAATAGTGCGACTTGAAGCAGGTTGACATTAAATTGGCAAACTTAAAATTAGATGACCAATTATAGAGACTGCATGTAAGCATCTGTGGATGAAAACTTAAAAGTTTGGAAAATTAGCCAGGTGTGATGAGACAATCCTCTAATTACAGCACTCAGGAGGTGAAGGCATGAGGGTGGGAAGTCCTAGGTCACCTTGACCTGCATAAAACAACCTGAATCAAAAGCAAAACAGCTCAGCATAGCCTCAGCTACGCAGCAGGTTCAAGGGCACACTGGGTTACGTGAGACTCTGCTCAAAAAACTAAAATAAATAATCAAAGAAAAATAGGAGATGTGGGAAATTATTGGTAAAGTTTTTATATACATATGCATGTGATGCGTATATTTATTATTAAGGGTATTTGATTTACCATAGTCTGTGTTCCTTGCTGCCTCATTTTTCATTAGGTAGACTGACTTCTTATCATTTTAAAAATATGCATTTTATTTTAATGTTTTAATTTGTTTTATGTTAAAAATAATGACAAAACACTGTGCTTTATATATCTTTACATTGAATAATCCCCATAACTTTTACAACAGTCTTTCTAATAACTACTATTATTAGTCTTACTTTTAATTTCTGAAAGAATGAGTGAGAGAAAGAGAGGGAGGATAGAGAGGGGCCAGGACTTTAACCACTGCAAAAGAATTCCAGATGCGTGGGTCATTTCATGAGCATGCACCACCCGTGGGCATGCATCACCTTGTGCATCTGGCTTACCTGGATTCTGGGTAGGTGAACCTTGGTCCTTAGGCTTTGCAGGCAAGTGCCTTAACTGCTAACCAATTTCTCCAGTCCAGTCTTATTTTTCTAATGTGGAAACACATTGCATGCATAAAATAACCCCTTTAACGTCTACCACGGTTCAAACTTAAAGATTCATATTGTTAAGAAAGAAAAAAAATATCTTATTTTATACCAACATTGAATACAACCTATGTAAAGAACCAAAAAAATAACAATAAAAGAAGAAAGAGAAAAATTGACAAACCACAAGTATATTCTTCTTTGTCTCTTTAGCCTGAGGCCAGCTGTCCTCAGATCTGATGAGGCCAGCATTAGAAAACAGAAAATCCACAGTAACATTTCCTAATGTGTTTCTCTCTCTCTCTCTCTCTCTCTCTCTCTCTCTCTCTCTGTACATGTGTGTGTATGCACACAATCTTCTTTATACCCAAATCTCTCTGAATCCTGTTATTACAGTTGTTCAGCACTTTCTCTTGGTTATATTTTCTGCATCATGAAATGTAATTCGAGTGTTGTACATGGCTGAGAATATTGAAGAACTGCTGTGTTAACTAATGTCAGTTATTACTAAAATTCCATGAAAATATAGAGACACATGCCTACAATACTTCAAATTATTTTTATTTTTCTGTTTGTCCATTTCTTTGATTTTGTTGAGGCAGGAAGTTATGATATTCCCCAAACTGAACTCTGACTTCTAAATTTATCCTACTTCAGCCTCCCAATACCCACTTTAAGAAATATTTTATTTATTTGAGAGAGAGAGAGAAGCAGAAAGATAGAGAGTGGACTGGCCAGGGCCTCCTGCCCCTGCAAAAAAAAAGCTCCAGACACTTGGGCATCTGGCTTTACATGGGTACTAAGGAACTGAGCCCAGGCCATGAGGCATTTTAAGAAACTGATTTTAACTATGAACCAATTTCTCCAGCCCGCCAATTCCTACTTTTTAAAATGTAAAGCAGAAATAAGTAGCTCCCAGTGGTAATTCAAGAAATCACAGACTAGAAAATCTTCATTGCCCTTTCCAACAGATGGCAAGCTATTTTGAAGTACTTACATATACTTTCACTAGTCTTGTTTCATGTCAGTTTATTTTGTGGGACCACATTTAGCTAATAACCCATTTTAAAGAAGTAAATTTGTAAAAATGGATAATTAGCTAAGTTTGAAATTATAATGTGAATATAAAATCATGAATTATGAAAACATACGATTCCTACATAAAATTAAGATGAAATATTATTATTAACCTTATTTTTCATTTTGTAAAACTTTACATAATTTTATAAATTTTAGAAAGACATTGTTAGTGCCATTCTGATTTTACATTATTGTCAAAAATAATTTCTTGATCTTGAAAATTTATGGTTTTTCATCCACTTTATTTTTCTCACAACTGACAGGAAATTCAAAAGTCAGAATGTGTGCTGGAGAGATTGCTTAGTGGTTAAGGCATTTTCCTCTGAAGCCTACAGACCCAGGTTCTATTCTCCAGTACCCACGTAAGTCAGATGCACAAGGTTGCACATACGTCTGGAGGTCTTTGGCAGAGGCTGGAGGCCCTGACACACCTATGTTTTTTCTCTCTGCATTTTTCTCTTTCTCTGAAATAAAGAAATAAATAAAATATAAAAAGCAAAATGTAAGCAAAGATATGTGGGTCTTGTCAAACTATTTTGAAATTAGTGGTAGAAAGGCTAAGGTAAGCTAATATTGTAGTTAAATTTTAGTTTCTGGGACAGACACCAATTGTAAGCTGTTTATCAGAGGAAATCATTTATTTCAGGCCTACAGTTTCCAAGGAAAGCATCAGCATTGAGGAACAGTCTGACTCACTTCATCCCACATCTATAGCAGAGACCCAAAACCCAGCACAAGCAAGCACAGAAAGACCGAGCTCAAGATGGCTCTCAACACTCTTAGTAGGGCTGGATTTAATATCCTTCCCCAGTGACACACCATTTCTAGCTGGAATCTGGTGGCTGAGGACTATGCAGTAAACTTAGTCAAATATACCTTGGACTGTGGAGGATATAAACTTACATTCAAACCACCACATTCTTCACCTGGCCCCCATAGATTCATGATCATCTTACAATGCAAACTGCCCTCAGTTGAACTTCAAAAGTCATTACCAACTGTAATGCTGTTCAAAAGTGAAGAGTTTCATCTGAGATTCAAGACTGTCTCTTAACTATGAGCCTTGTAAAATCAAAGCACAAGGTATGTACTTCCAACACTTAATGGCACAGAGTAAAAATTTGCATTGCTAAAAGAAAGCATAGCAAGAAGATGCAGGATCAATACAAAATCAATAACCAGCAGTTATATAGCAAACATACGCAGTTCAAGTCCAACGTCTATAGCCAGCGGTGAAATTCTCTGGATTACAATTGCACCCTTTCAGTTGTGCTGCTAACAGCCCAGGAAAAATTCCACCCCAAGCAAACATCTCTCCATGGTAGTCATTCCAAAGTCCTGATATGTCAAAGTGTCATCACATCTACATGGTAAACCAAGGTTCATCTTCATAGCTCCATACAATGAATGGTCTTATGTGGTATTACAGGGTATTTGTTTGTTTGTGTTTTTTTGTGTGTGTGTGTTTCAAGATAGGGTCTTGGGTGCCTCTGTGTCTCTAGATATCTGGTTTGGCAGAGTTGAGTGTTTCTGTGTGTCTATCTCCTTCACCCTTGTGCTGGTACCAGGTTCACCAAGAAAGCAGCACTCTTGTTGATTTCCCCAACTGTTCTTGGGTTCAGCTGGGGCACTGTTGAGGTATGATGGTAGATTCTCTCCTCAGGATCTGTGTCCATTTGAAAAAAAGAAGCAAATTCTCCAACAGAGTGTGAAGTCAGCACCCAGATAAATGGGATAACCATTATTGTATTAGAGAGAATTTAATAGGTGTAGGCCCTCTTGTAACCAATGACTGGTGGGAGCTTGACAATGGAGAGTGGGCTCAGTTTTTGGATATGGTTCTGACTTATTTCCCAGCTCCATTTATGGGTTCTGTTACACTGAAGGGATCAGTTAGCCAAATCAAAAACAGTTGGATACCTACCATGGTTGTGTTCCACTGTTGCACTTGTGTGAGCATCACATCATGTTGTTTGCTGCTGAGTAGCTTAGACCATGAGTTGCTTGGAGAGATGTTGGTCATTTTCCCCCAGTAGTTTATGTAGCCCCTTCTGGCATTAGACAGCTAACTCTCTGGGGACATCAAAATCCAAACTCTTATCTCAGATTCAAGACTCTCTTAACTGTGTGCCCTGTAAAATTCAAAACAAGTTACATACTTGTAACACAGATTGGCACAGAGTAAACACTTCTATTGCAAAAGGTATAACAAGGAGAGAATGGACCAATGTAAAATTAATAACCAATGAGTCAGCACCAAACAACTGCAGTTCACCTCCAACATCCATAATCAGTGATGAAACCCTCTGGAATCCAATTCTTCACCTCTAGCTGGTAACTGTTTCACAGCCTTGATATATCAAAAACATCTTTGGGTCTACATTGCAAACCATAGTTCATTTTCACAGCTTCTCACAGTGTCCCTCATTTTACTCTACATGGACTTCTACCCTGCTTCATGTGCTGAATATCAGAAGCCTCTTCTGTAACTGGTTTAAACTTCATACAATGGCTTTACTAGACCTCCATACAGAGATTCCAAGCTGATTCACTTAGTTCAGGGGACATTTTCTGAAAATTAAAAGTGTGTGTCTCTTCATGGCCCACTTCCCTGAAGTTTTCATCCTTCCTAATCTAATACCAGGTAAGTAGCATAACCAAATTTATGAATCCAGGGCAGAATAAAACTTTACATTGAAAAACAAGTTACTTTTTTGATAATTTTCCTTCACATCTCCTCCTTACAAGAGAATTTGTATTCTTACTCATTTGAGGCTTCAGTGGATGATTTTAACCCCAAGCATCTCTTCCATTCTTTCGATTCAAAACAGTTAGCCCACACTTGACAGTGGTAATCTTATTAATTGCAGGTTCAGTAATGTAAAACTAGTCTCTGTGTCTGCACCTTCAGTTTTCTTGAATCCTTCCTGTAAAAATAAAAAATAAAAAATACATCTTTTATGTCTTTCTATTCTATACCTTCTACCAAGACACTCACCCATTACTTCTAAATGCAATATCAATCAAACTCTCTGGCCATGGGAAGAAGAACACAGCCGACTTTGTGCCAGTAGCCCAGTTCTGACACAGTTCTCTCCTTCCCCTTTGAAAGTTCATGAGCCAAGCCTTCATAGTCCACAATTCTCTCTGCATTTAGTATTTTCAAAATCTCACCAGCATAGTCCATCAAGCTCTGCTTACAAAACTGCAAGCCATCTCCAAATTACCAGATCCTTCTATTATCTGCCCACCCACAAGTTTCCAAAGACCCATATAGTCAGATTCATCAGAGCATTGACCCACGCTTCTGTGGTACTATTTTTCTGTTGCAGGTCTTTTCATCACTGGAACAAACACTGACCACGTGTTGTAGGTAGGTATTGTGGTAGGTGTTATAGACAGCTTCATATTGCTGAGAAGAATTTCCAACCCAATATAGTTTATGGAGGAAGGGATTCATTTCAGGCTTACAGGGAGGCTCCATTAGTAGCAGAAGAAGCTGCCTTCCATGCATACGTCCAAACAGAGAGACCCCACCGAGCAGCCACCACAATCAACCAGCACTGGCAGAGCTCAAACCTCCCTGCACAACTTTGGGCTGGAATTCAGACCTGCCTGCAGTGACATTTTAGGCCTGGACTCCAGGATCCTCCCCCCACAAACCCCCAGTGACACCTCCTATAACCAGTTGGCTAGAGATCCAACTTACAAGCTTAATAAAACACCCAAGTTTATGGGGGAACACACGTTCAAATTCTAACAACCGCAGTTGGGATGGGTTTATTTTAGGCTGACAGAATCCAGTGGAAACACCATCAATGGCAGAAGAAGCTGACTTATTTCCATAAATGCATAGGAGTAAGACACCAACAACAGCCAACAAACACAAACTTCCAGAACCCAACTGGCTCTTTATGCACATTAGGGCTGGACTAAAAGATCTACCCTCAGTGACACCTCCTCCAGTAGGCTGCTAGAGACTTAAGTATGAAGCTTAATCACAACCAATAATCACAACACTTGGTCTCTACACAGGATTTCAAGCCTGCTTCACATTGCCCTAACTCAGCAGCTGTTGGAACTTGTTTATCTTCATAGCTCCTTATAATGACCTTACTGGGTCTTCACACAGGGATTTCAACCCTGCTTCACATTGCCACATTTTAGCTGCTCCTGGAACCATATACAGTACATGACCTGCTTCCATGCAAATTTTATGTTTACAAAACCAGTACCAGTTGGGAAATATAGCCAAATTTGTGAATCCATGGGAGAAGAAAGCTTGACCTTGAAGAGTAGGATATCCCTTCACCAGTCTTCTGTCAAGCCACCTTCTTTCTAAAAGAATTTTCATTCTTACTAGCTTTAGTCTTCCATGACTCACTTTCAGGGAATACGTCTTCCATTGCCCCAATACAAATAGTTGGCCCTGCAGTGATGGTAGTAATCTGCCTAAAAATGAAGCTCAAATAACATAAATTTAGTCTCTGTATTTGTTAACTTCAAACTTGCCTGAAGTTTTCCTGTGATAAAATTTTGCATCTGTCATACTTTTCTGTGCGATACTTCCACCAAGCATACCACACACAACTTTTAAAGTCAACTTTGCTCACATTTTCAGGATATGGGCAGAATGAAGCCAGCCTTTCCACCTGATAGCCTAGTTCCAACGAAGATCTCTCCTTCCTCTTTGAACCTTCATAAGCCAAGCCTTCACAGTCCACAGCTCTCTGAATTTAGCATTTTCAAACTCTAACCAGAATAGTCCATCATTTTTCTTACAGCACTGCAAGACTTCTCCAGTCTTTAGTATTAAATCCTTCCTATTCTTTTTTCAAACAATTTCCAAAACACCAAAAACCAAAAGGTCAGATTCATCGCAGCAATAACCCTACTTCTCATTATCAGTTTTACTGTTACAGTGATCTTCATATTTGTGGAAAAAATACCTAACCATAAGCATCTTATGGGAGGGAAGGGTTTATTTCCAGTTTACAGATTACAGCAGAACCTCCATCATAGTTGAAGTAGCTGGTTCACTTCAGTATCCACAGCAGAGAGAGAAACACCCGCAAGCATGAACAGCCAGAACTCAACTTAGTTCTCAACACACATAGCAGGGCTAAATTCAAGATTCACCTCCAGTGATATAACTTTGCCATCAGGGCCTCTGACTGCTGAAGACTAACTATGAAACTTAATCATAAGTAGCGGAGTCTCTAGAGGATATACACTTACATTCAATCCACAACTAGAAAATCTAGAGTATTTGTTTAGCATTAATAATACTGTCATCAAAACCGAGGCTGCCATGACAAATAAGCATGGTAAATGTCTCACAAGTTTGTATGTTCAAAGAAGAGCCGTGTAAGACAACTCCCTAGACATCCACTGAAACAGAATTGTTTCTGAAGATATTAAATTCTACATAGTTTGAAGAAGCTTTTGGGGTTTCAATAAAATATCTAAGACAAGACAATGATATATAATAGATGCTTATGGTGTGCGATATTTTCCTTATATGGTATTGGTAGATCTTTCACCTATAGTTACAGAGGCAATTAGCTAGATGGTAATTGTAGCTGTAGAATGATATTGTATAGTTTAAGAAGGACAAAGGCCACAGCTCACAACTTTAGCCCACTTCAAATTCAGATGGCCATTGATATTTAAGAAAGTGTTCAGCTGAAATCTTTTTTAAAATGACTTCATAAGAGCAAGATTATCCAAACAATTATACAGTTATCAGAAAACATAGATAGGCAGGTACCAATCACATGCATTTATTTCTAATAGCTCATTCCCACAGTAGATGGAAAAATATAGTGTATCAAATATGTAACCAACATAAGTATAAAAACCAGTGCTGGTAGCATTGTGAATGGTGACAAGACTTTATAATTTTAGCTCCCTATAAGCACTTACTTGCTTGATGCTGTATTTGACTTAATGTTCATGTCATTGTATATCTAGAACTTTTTTTCTAATATATAGTACAATTAATATGAATAGCATCATGATTTTAGGATACAATGAAGCCCTCTTTGGATTATGTATGTAACAAGTGAACAGTACCTTCTTAAAGAGGTATATTTATCTTCTACAAATGCACAGTGACATTTTAACTTTTAGCTCAGTAATTTATATATGTGGTTTTTACTGAAGCAACAAAAGTAGAAAGTTCACTATGGTATTTATCCATGATCATCTGTTACCATAGCTGCAAAATATGTAAATAGAAGGAGTTGGTTATATATATTAGTATTCAAACTCTTCTGCTTCCTCTTTGTTTTCATCATGAAGCAAAGGAGCTTGTGAGAACTGAAAGATCCCAGCATGTGATGCTCTTGCATCTGTGATGAGGCACTTAGTATTACAAAGTGCTGACATACTTCTGAAACATTCACATTTCCAGTGGGAGACAGATGTTACGAATGTGCGGATGTGTTTATGGCCACAGATAACAAGATATAATAATGAGAGGGAGAACAATGTGCTGAATTATTTTTCACAATCTCTCAGCAGAATTGCATCGAGATGACATCACATACCCTTTCACTGCACACAAGAGCATCTAGGCATCAACTGTAGAACAACAGTTAACTGTTTGTTTAATATTTGAAGTGAATTTAGTGCCACTTTTGGGAGATGTCTTGTCAGGGATTAAGAAAGCTGCTATCATCTAAATAACATTAGGGAAATAATAGATCCATTGTTTATGTAAGTCTCCTTTATATCAGTGAGCATCTTAGCCTAGCTCAGAGACTGACACTTCTTAAAAGAAACATAGAAATGTTCTTGGCTATCTTTTTCTGATAATCAAATTCACTTACCTGAAATAATCATTTATCTTTAGTGTCTGATAAATAATGCAAATATTAGTTTGGCTTTAGTATAAAATTGAAGTCAATCAAATAACAAAACTAGAATCAAAACCCAGAATGGCAGTCTAAAGACAGAGCACATCTGCAGGTGTGTTGACTTTATCCTATCATGTGGTTAGCATTGTCATTCATTTTTCTGGCTAATGGAAACAAATTGCACTACAATTGGCCAATTCCCATGCAGACAGAGATATACTAGAAATGACAGAAAATAAAGCATAGCTAAGGTCATAAGTGAGTATATGCAGGGCTTCTTAAAAATTCACTTATTTAAGGGCTGGAGACATGGCTTAGCCATTAAGGCAATTGCCTATGAAGCCTAAGAAACCAGGTTCCAGTATTCGGGACCCAGTTCCACAAGGTGAATACGCATCTGGAGTTTGCACTGGCGGGAAGCCCTGACATGCCCATTCTTTCATTCTATCTGCCACTCTCTTTCTCTCCCTCTTTCTCTTTCTCTCCCTTACAGTATTTACTGCAGCACCATGACATTTTTAGAACTGCTTCATCATGTTTTTTAAATGTCACTGACAATTTGGTGGGAAATGCTTTGAATAGCATGAATATTTTAACAATGTTAATTCTTTCAACACAGGAAATATAAGGTAAATTTTCATTTATTATTTCTCCTTAAATTATGTTCATCAAAATTTTATAGAAAATAGTTAATAATATGTAAAGCACTTAAGAAGTTATCTTCCCAAAGAAGACATAAAATTACCTACAGATATATGAAGTGTCAAATTTCCTTAATCATACATACATACTGAGGTGTCACCTCAAATCTGTTAGCATTTATAATAAAAACCTGACAGGAGATTAATGTTGCAAGGGAGTGGAGAAAAGAGATGGCTTCCACACTTTAATGGATCTGTAATTTGTTACAACTGTTATGGAAACCAGTATAGATGTTTTCCAAAAATATTACACGTAGAATTATACTATTACCCTCTATCTGCCCTTCAGATCTATGCCTAGAGGAAATGATCTAAGGAGGTAATGAGTATACCTAAATCCTCATATTATTGATGGATTAATAACAATAGCTATGATACAGACTGAAATGAACTAACATATCTATCAGCTGATAAATACCTGTGAAATTGTTTTACTCAAATAATCTGACTGTGTATCTCAAAGTATCAAGGAGTATGTGACATGGCTAATACTGCTAATACAAAGAGTGTGGAGACCATGATATAAGGAGTGGCGTCATGAAAAGAATCTGATTCCATTTGAATACAGAGATTTCCATGGGAACCCCTATGCCACCTCAATGAAGAAGCCATTGGAAAAGCATGTCTGTTATTAACTATGCCAGCTGATTTCAGATTGGTTAGAGATCTAAATTTCTGACATATTTTGAACAATATATTGAGTCCACATGCTGTTGGATATTGTAAGTTTTTTAATTTTTTGTTTATTTTTTATTTATTTATTTGAGAGCAACAGACAGAGAGAGAAAGAGGCAGATAGAAAGAGAGAATGGGCACGCCAGGGCTTCCAGCCACTGCAAACGAACTCCAGACGCGTGTGTCCCCTTGTGCATCTGGCTAATGTGGGTCCTGGGGAATCAAGCCTTGAACCAGGGTCCTCAGGCTTCACAGGCAAGCACTTAACCACTAAGCCATCTCTCCAGCCCTATTGTAAGTTTTTTTAAATATTTTATTTATTAAGTATTTGAGGAAGAGAGAGAGAGAGAGAGAGAGAGAGAATGGGTATAAAAGGCCTCTAGCCACTGCAAACAAACTCAGATGCATGTGTACCTTGTGCATCTGGCTTTATGTGGATATTGGGGAATTGAACCTGGCTCCTTTGGCTCTGTTCCATAACTGCTAAGCCATCTCTCCAGCCAGGATATTTTAATTTTAAGCAATGTATAGATAGAAGATTTTTGGTTAAGTACAATTATTATACATTAATCTTCCCATAGAAAATTTCACTGTGTTCACTTACTTCATATTGGACTGAAGAAACAAAGCCTACTTCTATCCCAATTATGACATAAAAACATAAGCCCTGAGTGTATATAAAGATTAAAAAATGTCACCTTGAGCATGGGTCACATGCTCAAAGGCCCATCATTCATGAGGGTGAGGCAGAGAGCACAGACTTATTGCGGCAAATTCAAGACCAATCTGGATAAACTATTTTGTTCCAGGCCAGCCAGATCTACAATTTCAGCAACAATACAATTCTGAAAAATGCTTCTCTTTAATACAATTATGAATATCATGTATTTTATCCTATTAAAACCTCATACTTGACTTACAGGTTTAACATAAATAGCCTAGGAAGATGTTAAACCTGGAGAGCAGTCTATAGGTGTGGACAGAGTACTATTGTGTCTTCTCCTTAGCATTCTACCCCTATCAGACTCAGAGATAATCTAACTAAAGAAAATGGTTGTGTTTTCTCAACTGTACCAAGTTCCTGCCTTCTCCAACCATATTCCCACTCCCTCCCCTGATTCCTCCAGAGCGTCTGTCTTTCATGTATGCAATATACAGTCTCACTTCTCATCAAGAAAGCCTGCTGACCTCCCCTGACTTCTGGTTTTGAGGTCACCCAATCTATTATTCACTCCTAATTAATCACAGTAAGAAGGGGAGTGACTAATTATTAGTGTATCTGCTTTACACAGCATATGTAGTAAATACTCTAGAAACACATGATGAAGCATACAATGAGTAAGGTAACTTACTGCTCTCTGAATTAATCAAATGATTAAGGCTTCACAGCATTAATTAATTCATCTTATAATCAATGTGTGGGAAGTGCTGGACTCCCTTAAACTTGGCAGTGGCATTTCTTTATTATTAAGATAAATCTTTAAAACTTTAAGGGATCTGTTTAGCCTACAAATTCTCCTTTGGGCCTAGAGACATGAAATCTCTAGCCTAGGGCCATAAAACCAGTTAAAAACAAATTGTATCAAACCTATCTCAGGGAATTTTCTCTGTTGGAAACACTGTATGCATGAATGCATTAATACTGCATCACAAATTACCACACACCTAACAGCCTAAAACACTGGGGATTCAGTCTCTGCTTCTCCTCTCTCAGGGCTGTTGTCAGGGGTCACCTGGGGCTGAGGACTCCTCTGAGGCTCAGGCCTTTGTTTAGAGCTCAGAAGACTGTGGACTCTAATATGGGGTCTGATCCAGACCAACAGACACACCTTTGTGACTTCCACCAGTCTCATCACAATGGGATCACCCCACTGTATTGTTATGGGGTCTGGTATCCCACAAGTAAGACCACTGACTCACTGAATGTGATGCAAAGTTTTATGGGTTAAAAAAGGAAGAAAAGTAAAAGAAGAAAATTTGGTATATCAGGTCTTCACCCCAGAGGTAATCTCAGGGTGCAGCCCCAAACTATTCAGAGCATCAGCTTTTATTGGAAATAACCACATGATGTTTATAGAAAAAAAAAAATGGGATGGGAGTTAAACCATAAATCGGTTACAGGAAGCACCTGGAGGGTGTGAGGTAGGCCTGTGACCAGGAGCCTGCCAATGTCCAGCTTATCTGCTCTTAAGGATTTTGCTCAACAATGCAGGCCCGGGGAAAATGCTATTCAGACCAGCAGAGCCTCCTGTTTATCTACCATCCCCATCTGCTTAAACAAATGTTTCATTTCATTCTTTTATGAGCTCCTACAAGGAAGTGACTTCTATTTTTCTCTAAGCTAGGTATAAAGAAATGTAGAGAAATATAACATTTTGCTCATTCTACAGGATTAGACAATACTCAGGAGAACATTCGTTTTTATTAAGTGATGCTGACTATAGAACTTAATTCTTTTGTTCTCCCTTTGTTTATTTTTGTTAGTATTCAAAGCAATGGGTTACATTGTGGCATTTTTGTTCATATGTGTTATCATATTTTGTTCTAATCCATAGGTCTCTCTGCTCCCTTTTCTCATTTCTCTGTTTCCCTCTTGCTGGTGTCCTTCCCACCCCACCCCCTAAAAAAGTTTCCTCACCCTACCCCCAAGTATTCAATGTCCATCCCCCTCTTACCCTTATGATCTCTCCCCTTGCCCTTAAGATTTCTCCCTAACTTCCCATGATCCACATTCTATTTTCAGGTCTCACACACACACATACCTACACACAAATATAAGTTCTCCACATGAGCATATGAAAGAGATCATGTAATATATGTAATATATGTGTGGTGGTCTAAACATAAATGGCCTCATAGCCTCAAGCCTTTTCCACTAAGCTTTCTACATGGTCTCCAGCAACCAGAGCCTTGTTGTCGCTAGGGGTGGATCTTGAACTGAGCCCTAATGTGTTCAGAGTCAACTCCTGTGTTTGCTCTGCTCCACTGTAGATTTATGACTAAGTGAGACAGCTTCCTTCACCATCATAAAGCTTTGCCTGAAGTCTGTAAGCCTTAGATAAACAAATAAGCTGTTTCTGATCTTGTTTTTGCCCCAGCAATGAGAAGCAAGAGACAATTGGTACAAAGAAGTGTTGTTGACCACATGGTTTTTGAATTTTCGGAATGTAGGAGGACCATAGAAAGATTTGGTACTTCTGGGCTGGAGAGATGGCTTAGTGGTTAAGCGCTTACCTGTGAAGCCTAAGGACCCTGGTTCAAGGCTCGATTCTCCAGGACCCAAGTTAGCCAGATGCACAAGGGGGCGCACACATCTGGAGTTCATTTGCAGTGGCTGGAAGCCCTGGCGTGCCCATTCTCTCTCTCTCTCTCTCCCCCACCCCTCTCTGTCACTCCCAAATAAATAAAAAAATATAAATAATAAAAAAAGAAAGATTTGGTACTTTTGACTGGAGAAGTCTTGCAGTGCTATGAGCAGAACCTGATGGCCTCTTATGGTAAGTTTGGAAATTCAAAACGCAGAGAAAATTGTGGACTGTGAAGGCTTGGTTTATGAACTTTCAAAGGGGAAAGAGACAATGTTTTTGGAATGGGGCTACTGGCAGAAAAGCTAGCTGTTTTTTATCTGTATCCTCAGAATTTGAGCAAAGTTGAATTTAAAAGTAATTCACTGGTGTGCTGGGATGAAACATACAACAGAAGGATGTGAAAGATGAATAGTGTTATCACAGGAAAAATTCAATTGTGTTTGAAATTATTGGCAGAGAGACTGGATTTAGACTTAATCTGCAAGTGTTAATGAGATTTCCACAATTAAAGGTAGGTGAACTGTTTTGCACTGAGGCAATGCTAAAGGTGTCCTGAGAGTGAAACCCAATGAATGGAAGGCTCAAGCTAGTAAGAATGCAAATCCTTTTGAAAGAAGGTGGCTGGAAGGAAGACTGGGAAGCAGCATCCTGCTCTTCAAAGTCAAGCTGTATTTGTCCTTGGATTTACAAGTCTGGTTTTGGAATCATGAAAAATGCAGACAGGCCAGTCATGAACTATGCAGTTCCAGGAGCAGCTGAGATGCAGCAATGTGAAACAGAGTTAACAAAGCTGCACCGAGGCTCCGAGAGACCACTGTATGGAGGTACAACAATGAACTATGGCTTGCAATGGAGAACCAAGAAATTTACAGATACTGGGAGTGTGGGGTGGCTGACAATAACTAGTTACTGGCTTGTGATGGACGTTTCTTGGGGCTGTGAGCATCCAGAGGGATGGGTGGAAGTGGAAGCCCAGACAACTTAAGTTACAGATGTTGGAGTTGTGAAGGGAGATATTTTCTGTTGACCTGCTAGTTATGTGTCTTGCATTGGTCCAGTCAACTATGAGTGAGCACCCCTCGTGGAGATGCAGTAGTGTATGGAGTGCACCTCCTCTCATTCCCAGTATGAGTACCCTATGTCTGGTATAAACAACTCAGACCTGCTCCACCTTGTATTGAAACTGATGTCTGCAAATGTCTGCTCCATGCATTCTGGGAGCCTGAAAGAAACCCTTCCTTTTCATTTCATAAGTTCTTTCTGGTCAGGTTTTTGTTCCAGCATTTGAAAAGTAATTGAAATAATATGTCTTTCTGAGTCTGGCTTGTTTTATCATAATGATTTCCAAGGAAACTAGTTCTATCAAACATATATATATATATATATATATATATATATATATATATATATATATGTATGTATATTTCTCTTGTAGAAGATAAAATAATCTTCATGGAGCTATAACTAAATTCTGAGTTCCCAATGTGACAAGGGCCTAAGCTGGGGAAGGACATACGTGATTCCATATTGTGAACTTACACAAGAAGTTCAGCTTAGCTGGTGCCTCAGGATATGGTCTCACCTGCACTTGAACTTTATGCTTGGCTTGCTCTAACACAATGGGTCACCACAAGACAAGATGCTTTTCTCGATATTGCCAAACGCAGTCTTGAGCTTCTGTATTAACTGCTGCTTGCTTGCAGTTGCAGGAGAGGGAAAATCCAGGGAGGGGAGATTCCGGAAAAGTTCCTGTTTTTTCTAAAATAAACTGAAATTAACTCTTGGTTTTGTAAGATTATGATTACTGAACTTCTGAGTTGTGAAACCAAGATGTGCAATCTTAAGGATCTCTCCTATAGAAGGAACCCTGAGGTGCAGCTTGGTACTGTGTTCAGGCTCCCGAGTCACCCGCTTGCTAATAATGATCCCTTTCCTACTACTTGGTGTCCGTGTGGTCTTCCTTGGAGGTCCTCACCATAACATTCTGGAGGCCCCAGTGAGATCCCTAAGAGATCTAAGACCCCCCTGGACTTGGGGACAGTGTTCCTGAGACCAACCTGAGGAGAGGTGCCACCTGAGACTTTCCAGGGCCCCCAGGACTTTCTCAGCACTGCCAAAGGTAGAAGGAGGGGCCCTTCTGGAAAACCTCCAGAGGTAGGTATGGTTTGAGTTAACTGACTGGTGGGGCACCTCAAGGGTCAGACATGACAATAACCCCAGTGTCTGGAGACCTGAGTGACTTGTCACCAGGCTCCCTGGTTTGGGTTCAGAGTAACTGAACTAGTATGCTGTGTCCTGTGGGGCTATGTGAGTGCGCTGTGTGTCTGCACAGTATGACTGTCCTGTGTACCTAAGCCGTGTGATTGTTCTGTGTGCTGGTTCTTATTGTTTGACTTGTTTTTGTGCTTTTCCACCTAACTTGTAGGATCGTGGGAAGCTCGGCAAGCTGTCCAAATGCCTTTGAAGCTAAAACGCTTCAAGATGCTTTTGTAGGTGGATCTGACCATGGCATTTTTTTTTGGCCCAGGAAAACTCAGGACTCTTTGACGTAAACTGGCTGGCCTTTGGAGTTGGCTGGCCAGACGAGAGAACCTTAGATGCCCAAATGGTCCATGCCGTTTGGCGCATGGTCCCCAGTGACCCCTAACACTTTGATCAGTTTCCCTACATTGACCTCTGGCTGTTCTTAGTCCTCCATTCCCCACCATGACTCAAAACCTGTGCTTTCTCCCTAGGCTCTCATGTCCTTTTAGCCCAGGCACTAGAGGGCAAGAAACATAAAGCAAAGCGAATTCTCTCGGCAACACCAGAGAGAAGGAACTTCACCCACCACATGCACCAGACCGACCTCTACCCAGTCCTAGGGCCAGGCGAACGTCACACAGGAGCAGGTCTTTTCCACTTAGACATCCTCCTCTCCCTGGGTGCAGAGCAGAGTGGACACTCAGAGAGACTGAGGCTGAGTTCCCTCTCCCTATCTCATACACCAGGTGAATCTGTTGAGGGAGGGACACAGTCACCCAGAGGAGCAGGGGCTGCACCTCTCCTCCCACTCAGAGAAGCCCACCCGCGGGGGCAGGGACACCTCGGCCCCTTCAGAAACTCCACGTCCCTTTACAGTGTATGTTCCTTTCTCTACTGATGATTTTCACAATTGGAAAACCCACCCCCTCCTTCTCTGAGACACCACAAGCACTCCTCTCTCTCCTTGAGGCTATCTTTTTGTTGTTGTTGTTGTTGTTCCTTTTTTTCTCTATTTTTTTCTTTATTACTTAGTTTTGTATTCAGCAAATACAGTCAGTTTGGTACCATTATTAGGCTCCTCTGTGACCTACCCCCTCCCCTTGGGCCCTCCTTGTTGAGGTATACGGTTCATGCATTGTGGAGTTAGCCCACAGTTATGGGTAAGATAAATGTCTCTGCATATCATGACCCAACATGTGGCTCTGACATTCTTTCTGCCCCCTCTTCTGCAAAATTTCCCTGAGCCATGTTGGGTTCATTTTTGGTCTGCTTCAGTGATGAGGTGTTGGGGGCCTCTGAGGCTCTGGCTCTCTGATTTGGTAGGAGTTGATTTTTCTCTGTGCTGATCTCCTTCCCCCTTCTGCTGGTATCCGGTTCAAAAATATGGAACGCTTCACGAATTTGCACGTCATCCTTGCACAGGGGCCATGCTAATCTTCTCTGTATCGTTCCAATTTTAGTATATATGCTGCCGAAGTGAGCACGAGACTGTCTTTTGTACCCACCAGGTCACCTGGCATGATCGTCAGCAACTCCTGGCCACTCTCTTTGTGGTGGAAGAACAAGACCAAATTAAAATGGAAAGTAAAGAGATCACTCTCGGACCAGGGGCAGCCTCACCTCCAGACAGCGAAACTCCAATAGAGAGACTCTTTCTCTGTGAAACCTAATTGGGACCCCAATTTTGGTAGAGGTAAAGCGTGCCTGGACAAATTTCGCCAAACTCTAGAAGGAATCAAAGCAGCTCCTAGAAAGCCTACAAATTTGTCTAAGGTAAGAGAAGTGATGCAAGAGCCTCAAAAATCACCCTCTGTGTTTCTGGAGCGTCTTAGGGAGCCTTATGGGCTCTTTACTCCCATAGACCCAGGCGCCCCAGGAAACCAGTGAGCCACAAATATGGCCTTTGTCATGCAGTTGGCCTCAGACTTCAGAAGGAAATTATAAAAATTAAAAGGATTTGAAGGCATAAACAGGTCTCAATTATTAGAAATTGCTCAACAAGTATGTAACAGTAGGGATACTGTAGAAGAAAAGCAAGGAATTGGCTAAGGTGGTCATGGAGGATCTATGGAAAACAGGTAATAGGAAGGCCAGGGGCAAAAATCTAAGACCCTTCCCAGGGAGAACAAAGTGAGAAAAGGATCAATGTGCCCTCTGGAAGAAAAAGGGGCACTGGAAAAATGAATGACCAAAGAGGGGAAAGAAAACTGACCACTCCATCCTTCAGTTAGAGGAAAAAGAGTTCTAGACCTGAAGGCTGCTCTTTTCCCCTTGCCCCTGGCACCCACAAGTCACCGCTTTTGCGTTTGAATGAACTGATCCTGAGGGAGCGTTCATAGGCCAGCTGATGTGTTGCTGTTCCAGGGGTGTGGTCACCTGTTAAATATAATCGCTGCTGAGATATGCACAATATATTCATTTCTACTTACTGGAATTGCTGACACTTTAGGTTCGTTATTCTATGCTTACATTTTCAACAGTATTTAATGTTCACATTTATGTGTGTTTTGCTATTATGAGAACCTTGTTTTTGTTTTAAGCAGATACTATACATTAGCCCATTGTATAAAATGTTATTACTTATTTTAGTGTATATTACTTTGTTAATTATCTAACATTTTGTCCCACTGGAAGGGGGAATACAGGATATATTTAAAGTTATTTTTTAAGGTCTGGAGAGATTGCTCAGTAGTTAAAGGCACTTGGTTGCAAAACCTAATGGCCCAGGCTCAAATCGCCAGTACCATGTAAAGCTAGATGCAAGAAGTAGCACATGCGTCTAACTTGTTTGCAATGTTAGGTGACCCAGGCATGCCCATTCCTGCTCTCTTTCATTTTCTTTCTTTTTGTCTTTTTTCTCTCTCTCCCTCTCTCTGTTTTGAAAGTCAAAAAAATAAAAAAACATTTTAAAAGTTATTTTTATGTTGTCTTCAAAGAATTTAATAATATTTGAATTTGAATAAAAATGTTAAGCATATCAACAATTAAAATTTCCAATAGTAGGGCTGGAGGGATTGCTTTGTGGTTACAGCACTTGTCTGCAAAGCCAAGGGACCCAGTTTTGAGCCCCCGGAACCGTGTAAGCCAGATGCAGAAGGTGATACATGCATCTGGAGTTTGTTTGCAGTGGCTGGAGGCCCAGACACACCAGTCCTCTCTCTCTCTCTGCCTCTTTCTCTCTCTGTCTGTTGCTCTCAAATAAATAAATAAAAATAAACAAATTTAAAAAAGACATGAAAAGACACACTACTAATACCTACCAAGTGAGGGGTAAAAGATGTTAAGAATCATTTTACAGTCATAACTTTAATAATGATTAGCGTGAATTCCCATTTCAGCTTGCCATACTATTTTTAGTAGTTTGTGCAATTTTGTGTGGCAACTTAAAGACGTTTATTTTTCTCTCTTGTTTATAACTATTCTATAAACTTTTAAATCACTAAATGTATTGTATTTCCAGTTATATACAATGTTTTGTTAGAAAGAGAAATAATGTAGGAACCCACTAGTTGATTCTCTTAACTAAATGTAAATAATTCACAGGAGCTCATATCAGTAAAGTAATGCATATGAAAAACTCATTTTTAAAATAAGGATTGCATAAGAGGAAAATCATATCCAAAGAACCACATTTGTTTGAATAATATTCTCCTTCTTATTACAAAAATATCTACTTTGTACATGTAACTCAGGTAAGTATAAAAATCAAATAATTAAGAAACTTTATTTGACATGGTATTCTTTGATGTGAAAATTAGAAAATAATAAATATTTTATTTCACCTCCTATAATTACTTCTTTTTACTTATGAAATTAGGTAACAAAAACATAGTCTTCTGTTTTTCATACAAACATTCTGTGAATCTCATACTGCACATATTCCATTGAACACAGAAATACCTCCATTGAAATAATGGTCTATTTCAGATGCAATATTCAGTGGTTGCAATGATGACCATTTCATTTTCTTCCACCTTGACACTTTTCATGTTTCTCATTTACACATGGTATTCCTTATACTCATGCACCTGCATCATGGATTACTTATCCTAAAAGATCTCAGTGAATTTAGGGACAAATGAAAACAATCATTTAACTTTGATTTTTCATGTTCACATGCAATATTATGTATTTCTCTGAGATATATTTATTTTAAAGTTCATGCCTTGTGCTTTAAAAATAAAGCAATTTTCATATTGAGTATTAACAATATATGTGGGGAAATATATCCTACCCTGTAATGCTCTCTAGCAAAGAATGCCTTCACATAGTGAGCAACAGGCCATGTGCTTCTCACCTCTGGATCATCTTTGAATCAAACATGGAGAGAACAATTGGACAGTGTACATTTGGAGTACAGAATACATAGCTCCCAAATTCCCATGTCTTTTGGACTGCCTAATGCAGAGTGACATTGCTTACATTACTCAATGGTCTGTTAATAAGGTTGTGACTTTTATCATAGGCCTAGGATGGTGGAAAGTACTTCCCATTTGTGATAGACAGTTGTATATTTCAACATTCTTTTGAGACTGACAAGACATCTATTAATAGATCTCTTATTAAGTTTCACTCATATTTCTAACCAAGTGTACATTCATGATACTTGACAGAAATCTAATTTGACAGACTAAATAGAGCCCCTCTTATTCCTTACATCTCCTGTTATCAGGAATAAAAGCCCAGCTGTGTGTCCTCATTTGGTATTAGAAGAAAAATTCTATATTACATTTCAAATTATTTGCTCTTAATTGAAACATGTTTTACACATTGAACAGGATCCAAATTCAACACTAATTGGTGATTTGTCTAAGGTAGTTGGCAGTTAATATGAGGACATGATTATCATGATACTGTAAGGAGAGCTTTATTTCAGGCACAATTTTGTACTGGGCTTCATCAAGTACTTAATATGGAAAACATTTAGTCACAACTTATAATATTTCCATAATTTTCCATGTAGTACACTTTTCCCAGTGTATATATTATATGCTTAGATTGTTTCTACAACTCAGTAAGTTATAAATGTTTATTTACTCTAGTCTCCAAGGAAAAGAACATGTTATTCTATGGCTATGACATTGAATACTTGCTTAACATTTAGGAGCACTACAAAGCCATCATTAATTGTTCTGACATAATTAATTTGTTAAATCATGATGTTCTAAAAGATGTTCTTCAAGGAGTAGGTGGTCAAAATCTCAAACTTTGTGGCAGTATTATCATTCAAAATGTGAGCTTAAAATTAAGGGCTTGCCATTAAAAATGAAAAAAAAAGTCATTTAAAAATAAGAATGGAGCCGGGCGTGGTGGCGCACACCTTTAATCCCAGCACTTGGGAGGCAGAGGTAGGAGGATCGCCGTGAGTTCGAGGCCAGCCTGAGACTACAGAGTGAATTGCAGGTCAGCCTGAGCTAGAGTGAGACCCTACCTCAAAAAAAAAAAAATAAGAATGGTACATGGTAAGTTTCCCTTTATATTTCATTTGGCTCAATATGCCTCTATGCCAATAGTTATTGCATGAGGTATCAAAATGCAGACTGAATTTTACCAGGAGGACTGTATGTTACTACAAAGATACAAGACAACTGGAAGCCCTTCACTAAGACCACGGAGGCTATTGGAGCTGTTAGGAACAACTTCACCCTCTCCTCTTTCAGCACTGCATCTCCATCAGATGTTTCTACAAGTCAACATCAGTTAAGGAAGAGATCACTTTGTTTCCAGTTAGATTGTCATAGGTGAGAGCATCAACCTTCCTTTTGGCTGTCCTTAAAAGAATGTCCTTAAAATACGGTTTTAAACAAAAACTATGTGACATCAAATTAATTGTAAATCTACAATGTCTGGTGACATGATATAACATAAAATTTAACTTCTAAAGTGACTATGACTTTTTAAATTCTATTTATCTGTTATTTGATTGGTTTCTAGAACTTACACATCCTGCACAATGCAAAACTGAAATTGTATTCTCATTGCAATGATTTTTGTACATCAGTGCCCCTAAGTTCTGAAAACACTTTATGTTTCTAAGAGGCTAACTATGATGCATACATTTTCATAGTATTCTCAGTACTTAAAAGTTATATAAAACTCAACAGTCCATTAATAGATGAATTGATAAAGACAGTGTAGTATGTGTGTATATAGCAGCTATCCCTCATTGTCAGGGCAGAATATCCAAGCAGAGGCAGTTTATGGGAAGGAAGGGTTTATTTCAGCTAACATTTACAGGGGAAGTTTCATCACAGTAGGAAAAGCATAGCAAAGAACAAGTCCCACATCACATGAAGGAAGGCAGTAATCTGAGAGACGTGGCTAGTGAACAGCCAGTAGGACTGTTCTAATGAAAATCAGTGTCACACCCTAGTGACACACCTCCTCCAGCAAGGCTTCACCTGACAAAGTCTCCACTACTTTCCAAAATTTCCACCAGCTTGGGATCAAGTATTCAAGACACAGGAGCTTACAAAATCCAATTCACTTAAACTACCACAACAAATTTTTGTATATGTTCATATGCCCTCGCTTAGGATAGTGATCGAATATTGTATATTCTACCAAAAAGAAAACTGTACTATGCTAAAATATGGACACATTTTTAGACATCAGGCTACAATGAAATAAGCTATTAACAAAAAAGAAACATTCATAGTCCCAGAAATAAGATACATTAATTTTAACTTTTAACTACTTTTTGTTAGTAAAAAAAAAAAACCAACAAAATAATAGATGAATTATATTTCACCAGAGAAGCAAACAGATCTGATATGTACTTAAATATCTGCCATGGAATTTATTAGGAGCATTCTCACATTCACCAGACAGGTGACAAGGTTCCCTACAAATGCCCCACAAGATGTAATGCTGGGGTACTCAGATGTAGCTCAGCCAAAGGACTCAGGAGGTAGTTTAGGGTGACTAGAAGCCCACAACTAAAAGCAGAGAGTTTCATTTGTAGTCTTTTACAATTTCTACTTTTCTAGAGATCAGAGAAGTGTCTGGCTTCTCCCTACCTCTTGCCTAAAGGAGTTCACTCTGTTCTTTTCATAAATAACCAGTCCCTCCCTAGGGAGGATTTTCTCTTTACTTGAATTAAGATTCAGTGAAGAATTAAACCTGATAAGGCCCAAAATGTGGGATCATGGCTGGTTAGCTCATCTCCATTCAGAATTTGTAAATGACCCCATTTTGATCTCTAGGCTGGCTGTATCCTCTCCTGCCTTCACATGGGCAGAAGGTCTCTGTACTTTCTTCTTTTTCCTTCTCTTGTTCTAATAAATTCCCTTTAAATCTGAAAACTCTGGTCTGTGGATTTCAATTCTTTGAATATTAACACAATAATCCAGAGATACCCAAACATTGTTGGTATGTTGGCAATATACTGGTGCATTGGCAGAGGGTCCCAAAAATTCCCATATCCCTTAGTTCAAGTCTAGAACCTGATAACCGGAGAGGGGCTTGCTGGAGGAAATACTAAACTCTACAGTCCAGAAACCCTAAAGCATTGATTTACTTGCATGTCAGGAAGGGTGGAAGCTTCTCATGGGAGATGAACTTCTTTCTCACTTAGTCCACTTAGACTCACATGCTAACTACCTCTGCGAACATTCCCTGAGACATACTCAAAATAATGTTTCATCTGGTTTCTAGTGCACACCTAAAACTTACAATCACAATATATTTTTAATGATTTTTTGACACTATTTTGCAGTTAGAATTTTTAAGCACTGCATGGCAATAGGGAAACGAGTTTTTGAGACATGTAGAGCAAACATGTAACCAGTATGATTTCTGTTATCAAACAATTATAAGGCCATACTGTCATTATTCAAATACTAGAATTTGTCAGGCTGGAGAGATTGCTTAGTGGTTAGGGTGCTTGCCTGTGAAGCCTAAGAACCCAGTTTTGGTTCCCCAATATCCATATAATCCAGATGCACAAGTGGCACATTTGTCTGGAGTTCATTTGCAGTAGCTAGAGGCCCTGGTGCCTCTTTCACTATCTCTTAAATAAATAAATTAGATTCATCTAATATCAAAAGCTTATAATTTCAGTCACTTAAATAGGGAGGAAGTAAAATCACAATTCATAATCTTCCTGGGATTCAGAATACACTCAAGGCTAGCATGGACAATTTAGTGACCACATGTCAAGAAATACATGGTTTAGTGGTACTGATGCAGGATTTGGGGATCTAGTGGGTGTCCCCTAGACCGGTGAAGCCCAACCTATGTTTGTTTTCCACTTTCACAAAGAAATAAGAAAACAGACCCTAAGAAGTACAAATTCTGAGTTATTCAGGTTATTTCAAGAGAAATTATAAATGATCAGGTTTATTGTAGGGGAAGTTAAGGTCCAGGGAGGAGGCTAGCTGGAATGACCCATGCTGGAGAATTCTCCTCCTTGACTTGCTGGAGAGGAGGGAGAAGGGCGGTGTAGAGAGATCCCCACGGAGAAATTCTGGGGGTAAGAGGACTCAGGAGGAGACAGGTATACCTACTCATGGAAGAGAAAGCACAAAAACCAAAAATCCCCTTCAAAGAAAATACAGCAAAGGCTTCAGAGATCAAAGAAAAATCATCAACATAACAAAGTAAGAAAGCAACACAAATCTTGCAAGGCTCATGTAGAGGGCAAACTTGGAAATACTACCAAAGATGTACTCACCTTTTCTGGGAAGGGAGAGACAGACCTACACACTTGGGTTCCAGCAAAATCACAGGAAGCAAAGACGGCTTACCTGATGGTTAGGCTCCTTTACAGGGACCAGACATTTAATTAGAGTGAGCCTTGGTATGACACTCAGGTGTTAAGGAAAGGCCTGATTGGTTTGTGGAATCAAGGGGCTGACTCAGAAGATACCACTCACCTAGGTGGACTGGGTTGAGGCAGGGGCAGGAAGTGTTGCTGCCAGCCATTTGGAGGAAACTGAATCATATGCAAGTTTTAGTTCTCCTGGGGAAAGTGAGGAGAAATCATCGGACCTTTGTTTCTGATTGACTATAAAAATCTACTGTTTTCCTGTTTCTACTTCATTATTCATTTCCTAAGCCTAAAGGTGATTATATATCCAATCTTATTTTTCAAAGTGAAAAAAAACAGTAACTTAAAACCTGTGTATATTATATATCAATAATTTAAAATATTTTTTAAAAATATTTTATTTATTTGAGAGAGAGGGAAAGAAGCAGATAGAGAGGCCATGGGTCTGCCAGGGCCTCTAGCCACTTCAAATGAACTTCAGATGCATGAACCACCTTGTGCATCTGGCTAATGTGGTATATTAGTCAGGGTTCTCTAGAGGAACAGAACTGCTAGAATGAGTTATTTTAAAAGGGAATTTATTCGATTAGCTTACAGTAGTCCAACAGCAGTTGCAGGCCCAAGAATCAAGGAACCTGATAGCTTCTCAGTCCACATGGCCAGATGTCTCAGCAGTCCCATTCAGGCACTGAAGGCCTCGAGACTTCCTGAGGAGCTGCTGGGTTTGATCCATGCGGGTCTTCAGTCTGCGCTGGTCTCCAATCCATGCTGGTCTTAAACCCATGCTGGAAGGCAACACCCAAGTGGGAGGAAGGAAGGGGCTCTTTTCACCCAGGGCTTCCTTATATAATGTCCACCTCTGAGAGTGGTGCCCACTCTGAGGGAAAGGCTCCCTCTGGGGAAGAACTTCCTCCTTCAGTTAGTCTTTCCTGGAAACAACACCAGAGACCCACTCGAAAGAGGTTTCTATGGATAACTAAACAGATGAAGTTGACACAATCTTAACCATCATAAATACACCCCATGTCAATTTGATATCAAACCATATCTCCTTACATCATACTTAATTTCCAAATGAAACCAGTAACAAGGTCATAATTCCACCTAACATGGTATAACTATCCCATGTACAACAGGAACCACAAAATCTTCCCACCAACACAAAGCAAGGTTCTTTGAGGAATTCTTAGTCCCTAATATAATAGGTCTAATATAAATTCAACAATTAGTTAGTGATATAATCTTTTTTTTAATATTTAAGTTTATTTATTTATTTTTATTTTTTCAAGGAAAGGTCTCTCACTAGCCCAGGCTGACCTAGAATTCACTATGTAGTCTCAGGATGACCTTGAACTCACATTGATTTTTTTTTTTTTTTGCATCACCTTGTGCATCTGGCTTATGTGGGTACTGGGGAATCGAACCTAGGTCTTTAGGTTTCCCAGGCAAGTGCCTTAACTGCTAAGCCATCTTTCCAGCCCTGTTTTTTTTTTTTTTTTTTGTTTTATTAGCAACTTCCATGATTATAAAAAATACCCTATGGTAATACCCTCCCTCCCCCCACTTACCCCTTTGAAACTCCATTCTCCATCCTACCCCCTCCCCATCTCAATCAGTCTCTCTTTTACTTTTGATGTCTTGATCTTTTCCTCCTCTTATGATGGTCTTATGCAGGTAGTGTCAGGCACTGTGAGGCCATGGATATCCAGGCCATTTTGTGTCTGGAGGGAGCATGTTGTATGGAGTCCTGCCCTTCCTTTGGCTCTTACATTCTTTCCACCACTTCTTCTGCATTAGACCCAGAGCCTTGGAAGGTGTGATACAGATATTGCAGTACTGAGCACTGCGGTCATTTCTTTCCATCACCATGATACCTTCTGAGTCGTCCCGAGGTCACTGCCATCTGAAAAGAGAAGATTCTCAACCAAAAGTGAGAGTAGCATTAATATAAGGGTGTGAACATTAACAGAAGTGCTTACAGGGCAGTTTGATAAGCATAGTATACACATTTGGCCAGACAACAGCAGACATTAACCCCCCCTAGGACTCATGACTACCCCTGTTTTAAGTTTTCAGTATCAGGGATATATTCCCTTCCCATGGAGCGGGCCTCCAGTCCAATTAGAGGGAAGTTGGTTTCCCCCATAACAGATCTGCCACTATTGCACCCGTTGGCTCATTTGGCCTGGATGGCCAATTATAAGGCTTGCAGTGTCCACTGATGAGTATTTTCACTGGTGATTTCTCTTTCTCCCATTGAACTGCATGCAGAATGGCTTCTTCCAGCTTTCTGTCAGCTGGTCTACATGGAGGAGGTTATCAGCTCAGATCCAGCAAGATCTCTCAGTGGCCTTGTAGCCCAAGTATATGGAGCCTTCAGCAATAGGGTCTTACCATCTATTCCTGGTGGGAAACCAAGGGCCTCAGCAATGGTCTATAATGTTTTGGGGCATCATGGGTCTCCCTGGCCAACAACTCATTGGATGATATCCTATCCCTGGCACTGACAATTTTCTAGCAACAATCTATGGCTCCTGAGTGTTACATTGTCCAAAAAAGTAGGATTACATATGTTTTTTTTATGTCCTCTTAGATTTTGATTAGCTGTCCCTCCAACTTTCCTTTACTCAATCTCTTGGTGTGATGGTAAGTGAGACAACTCCCATTTCCACCCCTTGATTCCTAGATCCATGAATCTGGGCTATAGGAGAAACAGTACCATATATAGGACACTGATTCAGAGCATATACAGCCTGCTGGAGGACAATACCCCAGCCCTCCAAGCTATTACCACCTAGTATCTGTTTCTTTAAAAGGCCATTTCACCGTTCTATCAATCCAGCTGCTTCAGGGAGGTGGGGGGGGGGCACATGATAAGACCAGTGAATTGCATGATAATGAGCCCACTGCCATACTTCCTTGGTGGTGCAGTTCCTTGCTCAGAAGCAATGCTGTGTGGAATGCCATGATGGTGGATAAGGCATTCTCTAAGCCTACAGATGGTAGTTTGGCAGGCAGAAGCCTTATGTGCAGGAAAAGCAAAGCATACCCAGAATAAGTGTCTATTCCAGTAAGGACAAAACACTGCCCTTTCTGTGATGGAAGAGGTCCAATGTAGTCAACCTGCCACCAAGTTGCTGGCTGGTCACCCTGAGGAATACTACCATATTGCGGGCTCAGAGTTGGTCTCTGTCACTGTCAAATTTGGCACTCAGCAGCAGCTGTAGCCAGGTCAGCCTTAGTTAGTTGAAGTCCATGTTGTTGGGCCCATGCATAACCTGCTTCTTTGCCACCATGGCCCTTTTGTTCATGGGCCCATTGGGCAATGACAGGGGTGGCTGAGGAAAGAGATTGACCACTATCCACAGAATGTGTCTTGATTATTAAAGTCATCCTCCAATGAGGTCAGTTTCTTATGAGCATTAACATGGAGCATAAGTATCTTTATATCCCTTGCCCATTCAGAGAGTTCTATCCATATATACCTTCCCCATATGTCCTTCTCACCAATTTTCCAATTGTGCTCCTTCCAAGTCCTGGATCATCTGTCCAAACCATTGGCCACAACTCATGAATCAGTGTATAACCGCACATCTGGCCATTTTTCCTTCCAAGCAAAATGCACAACCATGTGCATTGCTCATAGTTCTGCCCATTGTGAAGACTTCCCTTCACCACAGTCCTTCTGAGTTGTCCCAGAAAGACACTGTAATGCTGCAGCTGTGCACTTCTAGAAGGTGCCCACATAATGTGCTGAACCATCTGTAAACCATGCCCTAGACCTCTCCTCCTCAGTCAACTTATCACAGGGCACACCCCATGATGCCATAGTGCATGTTTGGGTCAGAAGGCACTGCAACAGGAGTAGCAACCATTGGCATTTGGGCAACATCCTCATGTAACTTACTAGTATCTTCAGGGCCTGCTCAAGCCTGATCATGTATATACCACTTACACTTGATGATGGACTGCTGATGTGTATGTCCAACTTTATGGCCTGGTGGGTCAGATAACACACAGCTCATAATGGGCAGCTCAGATCACATAGTAACTTGATGGCCCATTGTCAAACATTTACTTTCCAGTAAGGCCCAGTATCAGTCCAATACCTGTCTCTCAAATGGAGAATAATTGTCTGCAGATGATAGCAGGGCCTTGTTCCAAAATCTCAAGGGCCTCCTCTGTGATTCACCTAAGGGGACCTGCCAAAGCCTCCAAACAGCATCACTATCTGTCACTGATACCTCAAGTACCATTAGATAGGCTGGATCATATGGCCCAAGGGGAGGAGCAGCCTGCACAGCAGCCTGGACCTGTTGAAGAGCCTTCTCTTGTTCAGGGCCCCACTGAAAACTTGTAGCTTTCTGAGTCACTTGGTATATGGGCCAGAGTAAGACACCCAAGTGAGGAATGTGCTGTCTCCAAAATCCAAATAGGCCCACTAGACATTGTGCTTCTTTCTTAGTGGTAGGAGGGACCAAATGCAACAACTTATCCTTCACCTTAGAAGGAATATCTCTGCATGCCCCACACCACTGAACTCCTAGAAATTTCACGGAGGTGGAAGGTCCTTGAATTTTGGATGGATTTATTTCCCATCCCCTAATGCACATATGCTGGACCAGCAACTCCAGAGTGGTTGCCACCTCCTGCTTATTTGATCCAATCAGCATAATGTCATCAATATAATAGGCCAACATGACACCCTGTGGAAGGGGCAGGTAATCAAGATCCCTGCAAACTAAGCTATGACACAGGGCTGGAAAGTTAATGTAACATTGAGGTAAAACAGTAAAGGTGTACTGCTGACCTTGCCAGCTGAAGGCAAATTGTTTCTGGTGGTCCTTATGGACAAGTATGGAGAAGAAGCATGCGCAAGATGGATAGCTGCATACCAAGTACCAGGAGATGTGGTGATCTGCTCAAGTAAAGAAACCACATCTGGTATGGCAGCTGTAGTTGGAGTAACTGCCTGCTTAAGTTTCCGATAATCCATTGTCATTCTCCAGGATCCATCTGTCTTCTGAACAGGCCAAATAGGTGGGTTAAAGGGAGACTTGGTGGGAACCACCACTCCTGTACTCCAGGGATGCGATACTGGTTTTAATTCACTATTTTCCCTGGTGGTGGGAGCCAAAATAAACTTCTTTTTTCCCACAAGCTGCTCTTGGTTGGGTGATACCTATCAGCAATGTAAGCCTGACTGAAACACATGGATACTGTGGAATTGAACCTGGGTCCTTAGGCTTGGCAGGCCTTTAAATGCTAAGTTACCTCTCCAACCCTTAAAATACTATGAAATACTCTTCATTGTTCTAAATAAGAATTAGTAAGAAACCCACTGCATCCAACATATATCCATATAGTTAAATTTCCAAATCATCAGGCTTATGAAGAAAAAAGCTTATTTTGAAATGTTTTATTTTAATATTATCAGAATTTATTTGTACACCCTTCTTCTTTAAGATAACCACATTTATAAGTGAATTTTAAATAAGTTGCAACTAACAGAATATGTGAGCATATTCCCACCCCAAGAATATCATAAATCTGGGTAAGTCTACCTGACTATTAAACAAACTTTCATAATTCTATAATATTGAAGATAATGAATCAATACAATAATTATGTGTTTCTGCTTGAAAGAGTGAAATACTTATCACATTTGTTTCCTTCAACAAAATACAAATATTAAATATATGATAAAGAAAATTTAAAAATATTAATACCTATAAAAATAAAATTATTAATTATTACAAATATATGTTTATGATGGATAACAGCATTCCTATAAAATATCAGTCCACTAAAGTAAGAATAATTAAGATATGATAGATATTTACTGTCAGTTAAGCCATGATAAACACTTCCCCTGTAGAATTTGAGAAAATGCACGCAATAGCCCACTTAGCCAGGTAACAGTTTTTTGTCACAAAAGCAAATATTCATAAAAATTCTCTTACATAACTATTCTTTTTGTTTGTTGATTTTTGTTTTTGTGTTTTGAGGTAGGGTCTCGCTGTAGCCCAGGCTGACTTGGAATTCACTATGTAGTCTCAGAGTGGCCTCAAAATCTCAGCAACCTCCTACCTCTGCTTCCCAAGCTCTGGGGTTAAAGGTGTGTGCCACCAGGTCCGGCCATAAGAATTCTTCTTAATATGACTTATATTTATTCATAAGCACAAAAATCATTTAATATTTTCCTCACAAATTCCCTGAACATGATAAAAATGGAGGAATGACTAGAACTTCCTAAGACCAGCTTCCTGTCCTGTTCTGAGCATTTTATGACTGCAGTTATGAGGAGATAATCTCCAAAAAGTAGAGATTTAAGATTTATTTAATTTTCAACAAACATATGCCCTTCAAAATCTGCATGCATATTTCTTTTTTTTGTTTGTTTGTTTTTTCTTTTGGGTTTTCAAGGTAGGGTCTCACTGTATCCCAGGCTGACCTGGAATTCTCTATGGAGTCTCAGGGTGGCCTCAAATTCATGGCGATCCACCTAACTCTGCCTCCCCAGTGCTGGGATTAAAGGTGTGTGCCACCATGCCCGGCACATATTTATTTCTTTATACACAAACTCCTAAAACCCTGTGTGAAGAAAAATACATCTTTCCTGCATACAGTAGAACACAAAACAAGGGCCGGGGTGATGGCTTAGCAGTTAAGGTGTTTGTCTGCAAGTCTAAGGACCCAGGGTCAATTCTCCAGGACTCATGTAAGCCACATACACAAGGGGGCACATGCTACTGGAGTTCATTTGCAGTGGCTGGAGCCCTGGCACCCCCATTCTCTCTCTCTCTGTTTCTCTCTCTCTCTCTGTCTCTCTGTCTCTCTCTTTTTCTCTCTGTCAAATAAATAAATAAAAATAAAATATTTGAGAAAAACCACAAAACAAGGAAACTAAGGAATGCAAACAAACCAATGTCAAAATGTGTTTGTCTTCAACATACTTCTGGCCATCATTTGATTACTTTTAGTATTTAAAATGAAATGTCTCCACAGTAGTGGACCTTAAGAACACTCTATCACAATTAGAAACCACTCATGTCAGTGGTATACCAGAAAATCTGTGAGCAAAACAGTGACATCTTGGTAACAGAAGTTAAGCTTTCATTGTCGGCCATGATAAATTACATTTAAAGCTTTTATTGTTGGTGATATTTTGTTTTATTTTGATATTATTTTAATATTTTACTAAAATTATTTTCAGGGGGATAGCTAATACTGAAAAAGAAAATAGATTTGAAGTTTTAATATGCCATTTTTTAAAGGCTAATGTTTTTGAATAGTCTTTATATGTTGATAGGCCATGCATACTTTCCTTTTGAGAATTATCTAGCCATTTAATTAGCACATTTATTGATTTTTTTAAAAAATTGTCTTAATTTTTTGAGTGTTTTTATGTTGTAAATGGTAACCCTCTATCAGATGTATACCTAGCCACCCCCCCACCTCACCCACCCATTCTGTTACCCATCTCTTCACTTGTTTTCATTTTCTGTGCAAAAGATTTTTAATTTAATGAAATCTCATTCGTCAACGTTTAGGCATTATTTCCCTAGCGAAAGAAGTCCTAATAAGGATGCCCTTTTCTGTGTGTACATCGTGAAATGTTTTCTTTCTTTATTTTATTTTTTTTCTATTGAGATCCCATCTGAGTCAGAATAACATTCATCAAGAGACAAATGACACAGCTGTTTGGGGGAGGATGCTGACAATAGGTCAAAACCAGGTCTACCGTTTGACTCACCCTTCCAGTTATGGGTATTTACCTTAAGAACTCCAATTCAACATATCAGAGAGATACCTGCACATCAGTGCTTCTTGAAGCAATGTTCATCATCGGTAAGCTAAGGAAATAACCTAGGTGTCTGTCGTGGTTTAGCTGTAAAATATTCCCTGAAGTCTCGTGAGTAGGAACATGCGGTTGCCAGCTGATTTAGTTGTTGAACCATTCAGGGATGAAGCCTTGTTGGAGGAACTGGGCCGCTGGCGGTGGGCCTTGAAAATTTGGAGCTCAGCCCCACTTCCTGTCTCTGCTTCCTTCCTACCCATGACAAGGTGGCTTCCTGTTCCTGCCACTATGCCTTTCTCGCCATGAAACTTCCTCAGAAAACTGTAAGTACAAAATAAACCCTTTCCTCCTTAAGTTGCTTTTGTTTAAGTATTTCTACAGAGCAACAGTGACTAATAAGGTGTCTATCAACAGGAATAGATTAAAAATGTACCAGATAGATAGACAGATGTAAAATGAAGTGGAAGTGTTTGCAAGAACGTGGATACAACTAAAGATATCCATATTAAGCAAATTAACTCAGAGTCAAAAAGAAAAATGTGACATGCTTTCTCTAATTTGCGGTTCCTATGTTTTATACAATACATAAGATTATATATGCCCATGTGGCATGAAAATGAACCAAAAAAAACCTAGGTAGAGGAACAAGGGGGAATAATAGAAGTAAGGGGGTGAGACAAGGGAAGGTTGAGAGTTATGCAAAGAGTGTTCTATTACATTATGTATTTTTATATATACCAAAGGGAAAATAGTTTAAAACAATAAGTTAACAAATAACAATCATAAAATTACATTAAAAATAGATTTGTACATAAACTTCAACTCACACTGTTTACCTTGAAGAGATAAAGGAGCTTCCAAACTACCATTACCCCTGGGAAACTCAGAAGGTAACTGAGGTCTCTGCTAGTGACCAAGAAATGACCTCTGCCTCACCGTAATGCTGAAATACACACCCGGAGTGGGGGATTCCTCTCCATCATGCAGGATACATGTAGACACATGTGCTCGAACTGTGCTTACTGGCATTTCTTCTCATGTATGCATGTGTAAACCTACTCATCCTTTTGCTTTTTTTTTTTTTTTTTTAAGTGCGTACTGGGCTCAGATAACTCATACCAACTTTGGGAAAGCAAAGCTTTGGAAGTGATCCCCCATGCTCTCTTTATTTGCTACAAACAAACTGTAATTTGTGTGACAAATATTGTGTGTTCTCTTTCAATTTGGTTCTCAAAATGCGGCAAATCCAATGACTCTGGTAACCAAACATTATATTTATTGCAGGAGGCTGTGTTCACACATAAAACATACATGAAAAAGATAGGAAATCAATCATGAGCCTGGAACATTTTTATTGCTAACATTACCCACTTCAATGTGCTAAATGCATGCTCAAAGTAATTTACAGAGGCATCACTTACAATTGGGGTAGATAAGCACTCCCAACTGACTGCTTCCACCCAAGATGAGCTCATCTTATTTATACCAAATATATTCTATCCTCTCATGTAGACACTTGGATAGAAATTCTTATTTCTGTTGATGAAAATGTAAATATACTCACAAGAATTTCATTTTAAATAGGGCACTAAATAAACAATGGTATGATATTTGTAATTCACATTTGTTTTGGGATTCAGCTGAAAAAAAATCAAACAAGTGAGAGGAGAAGATAATTGCCTTATTCAATAGGAATACTTTCATTTCCATACTCTGCTGCGAGCACATAAATACAAGGCTCCTAGCAGACTGGGACAATGCACTTCCTGAAGCACACATTGTTCTTAGAGATTTCTTACCAAAGCATGATGAACAGAATTAAAATATGTTCCTTGTAAATTACTGAAATTAGGATGATCAAACAGTGGCTATGAAGAGGGCTATACAATTAGAGTACCATTCCAAATTTTAATCGTTGCTTCAATGATATCATTACAGTGAAAAGAAAGTAGTATCAAACCATTCACTTTGATTCAGCATCAACATATTTGGGCCAAAATAACATCATTTATTAGGATTTATGTAAATATATGCAAGCTGTTTTTATTTGTGGTCAATTCTTGCCAAGATTGTTGAAAGACAAATTTCAGGTATAAATGAAGGTGGTAAGTTATGCACAACTTGTTTCTCCTTCACAGTTTTCCCATAAATAAACAAAGAAGTTTAAATATTAACATGATCATTGTTTTTACTTTAATTACCATTGAAGGCAATGATGGCAGTTGTTTCTGTAATCTTGATTCCTGCAGTAGAGTGAGTACTCTCCCTCAATATTCTCTGTATCTTCTTCCTAAAGATTATAAAGCCTGGTCATACCAGTTTTAAAGATCTTGTCTCTCTTCCTAAGACTTTTTGTAATTTGTTTTTGAAATTTTCTTTTACTTGTAATGTCAGCTTGTCATGGGGAAAATTTAATTCCAAATGATTGAGTTGCTTAATTACCATTACTCTCAGCTAACATATTTTTAAAATGAGCTTATTTCCTCATATAGCTATTTTGAAAGCCAACTAGGTTTGAAATAACCTACTGATTTGAAAAGTACAGTTTGGTTTAAAGAAATGTTAGAAATTTCTAAGTAGTTTGTCACCTGTCCTAGGTCCTGTTTCAAACCCCAACAGAATGAATTTGTAGATTAAAAAGGAGAAACTACATTGAACTAACTTTCTCTGATTAACAAAGAAATCTAAGTGGAACTTCAAACAAAAATGTGCTTCCAAATTCTCATCAACCTTGTCAGGATGTGTGCACGCACTTGACCTTTCCTGTGTAACAACAGCATCATAACTCATCTCAAGGAGGAGCATCATCAGATTCATACTCTCACCCTTTGATTACGACGAATGTAAAAGTAAGTGATAATTGTTCCCCCCAGTTATCCTTGGGATTAAGTCATACAAAGATTATTTAACCAAGAATACTTGCTTTTTTTTATAAAAGAAAATCTTCAGCTACATCTTGACATGTAATGTTTCTTTTCTTTGATCCCAGAGTTGGCTGAGCACATCGCAAGTCAAGTCTCCAGTTTTCACAACCTGCTCTGATGGAAAGCCCTGCTTTGTAGCCCAGGGTGCTCATATGCAGTGCCCAATCAGTTATTGACTGGACAAAGACGAAAACGTGTAACATGGAGGATGCAAACCCCAAGGTGTGCGGTTGGTTCATGTTAGAGGGATGAAAATCATTTCAGATAATCTCATGGACTTACCTTTTATGTAGGAAGGGTGAGTCATTGGGTATTGGAACTAAGTGAGTGAGATGGTAACTTGTCCATGCAACAGAGACACTCACTGCAGCGAAGGAAAAATCTAGTAGTTCTTAGAGTTGGTTTATCCCGGGTGACTTTTCCATTCTTGAAACAAGTGTTATATTCTCTGTAAATTGTTCCTGTCCTAAAATAGTCTCTTTTTTATTATCACTAGGAAGTAAACTCAGAATAGTAAAGGCTCACATAGAGGGGCCTGTAGCATTTCTTGTGTAAATAAATATGGTCCTAGTTCTGGCTCAAAGCAGTCATGGCATCATGAATAAATTCTCACTCTCATCCTTCCGGGAAGCTGCAGTTTACATTGAGAAAAGGCGACTTGATAAATCAGATGCGTGTCACCTCCTGGGGAGGAGAGTATGCTGCCACCACTTCACATGAACACTGGAAAAATTGGGAGGGAAAATCTGTTTAATGGGTTTTTCTGAATCCAGGGTAATTTATAGTGAAATGAGGCCAGTTTCCCAAGCTGCTTGCTTACCTCAGGAAATTTAGTGCCACTTTATAAGTGTGCAGTATTTGTTGGTGTGATCCCATCTAATAACAGGACAATATGATCCAATGCTGCTGATAGCATTATTTACATCCCCTGCCATTCTATATAGGCTGCTTCAGCTCCATGTATCATGAATGAAAAATGAACACTGAGACCATTCACAAACACACACACACACACACACACACACACACACACACACTTCAATTTCTGGGATGCCATTGAAAAAATAAATTTTAACATAAAAAACCCATATCTTTTGGTTCTATGTCATGAATTTCATGTAATTATTTTTCAATAAGCTCAAGATGATCCCTGAAAATAATCGTAGCTGAATAGCTTCTCTCCATTCTTCTATAAAGAGAATAAGTGTCTGCCCAAAAGAAATGTCAATACACACTTGAAACTATACCAATTTCTATTTGGGAATTTTCTTTCTGACTTCTTGTTTTGTTCAAAATGTCTCCATTTCCTTCAATTGTACTCAGTGAATATTAGTTCATGACAGGAAAAATTTAACTTAAACCGACCAAGAATATCTTGATGTGAAATTATTGCTGTGAGACAGCCACATCTGGTTCTATTCTTCCAGACACATTGCTAACACACCTACTTATTTATTTATTTATTTATTGAGGTAGGGTCTCAGTCTAGCCCTTGGCTGACCTGGAATTCATTATGTAGTTTCAGTGTGGCCTTGAACTCATGGCGATCCTCTTACCTGTGCCTCCCAAGTACTGGGACTAACGGTGTGGGCCACCACTTTCACCACCTTTTTTTTTTTTTTTTTTTTAGTGTTGTGGATCACATACTGGCTTCAGAATCTCTCCTTGCCTGGCCTATTACCAGTCTCCTATAGGTGCTCATGATGAGTATTAGAGCTCATTCGAGAGTCTTACTACCCCATTGAATAATGTGGTTCCAGACAAGTTTTTTGGAGGTCAGGCTATGAGATGTACTGGTCACACAATTATTGTCAACCATCACAACTGGCTCTACCAAGGCTGCAGGGTACGGGACAGTGAAGATCATAGTCGTACTCGGGGCCCCTTCAGGCTCTGTACCATGCCCGGCACCACACAGGCAGGACGGCTGAGGGAGATCTCCCATTGCTTATGCCCGGCCTCCTGGATGTTACAACCCTCCTGACATAATACTAAACTTATCAACTGTATTTACCAGTGTTGACCATTTATCACAAAAAATTGTAAAAATACTCAAAATAAAATTCACCAGAAAAAAATAAAAAGAAAAAGCTACCGAGCAGTCTGTGCACAATAAAATGTGGCCTGCACCAAGTGAGAAGCAGATGAAGTCTCCCATGAAAGCATACACCGTAGGGAATGTTGGCTGTTTGCTGGTTCCAGGCAGCTGTGTGAAAAACAGAAATGAAGGTTGTTTTGGAGGGAGGGGCATTTGCTATCTTCTTTACACACCCATTGAGGAGGTGGCCTGTGTCACGTGCTCTGTGCTTGTTCTCCGAGCTACACTGCGTGTTATTGACATTTACACAAGGGTTAAAGTTTGGAAGGCTTCCATACAAATAATAAATTTTTACTTTGACTCATATTGGATTGCTCCTTTTTTCATAGAATCATTTCCAGGAATTCATGAAGTAGTAATAAGAATAGTGATTCATAGAAATCCCTGGTTTCTTGGATTTATTGATATCAAACTGTACTAAAATGCCCCACAATTTGTAATATATTGTGTGGTCTTAGGAGACTGAGTGAAGAGAACCAGAGGGACTTTCAGTGGAATTAAAAAAAAAAAAATGTAGAATCTGTGCGTGAGAAGGCATTCTTCTACTGAAATCTCAGAGGAAGTGACTGCTGCCCAGACTTCTTTTTCACTTTTGTGGCAATCCAGAACTTGAATTAATCGTATCGAAATCCTCACAAACTTGTGAGAACAATATTGCTAAGTAAAGGAGACTTTTCTTTCATTTATTTTCTCCAAGAACTTGGAACAGAACTACATACTGGGTAGCAGTAACATTTTGGACATTTAGCTGGTTGATACCTGAAAAAAGAAAACAAAAACCCTTGTTTGTCTTGTTTTAAACAAATTTGTCATGTTTTGCTCTTAATATGAGATTCATTTGGGCATTCTCAAGTGATACGCTTATATAGATAGGTTATAAAATGGGAAATATGCTGCTAATGCATATTTGAAATTAACTTGCATTTTTGAAGGTTAATTAACACTCAGGGAATTAAAAGCTGAGGAGAGGCAAGATTTTGTCAAGAAGTGTATGGCAAAAACCAGGTGGTATCCACTAGATTTTCAAAAGAAAACATCCTGAGAATTACTTCCAGCATAGAATAAAAAACCTTTCAATGTTTTATTAAATGCAGGTTAAATAAAAGCATATGGTTCAGGTGAGAATTTCTTAACCTTTGGTTTGACTGTCACTTCTACTGAAACATTATTATTATTATTATTATTTGTGGTCAGGGGTTGTTATAGTACTGCAAAATGCTAACCACATTCCTGCCTTCTGTTAACTAATATGTCATACCACATACCTCTGTGGTACTGTTGAGCAAAACATCATATGTATAGTCCCTTGGAGAGAAAAATCTCAGTGGATTACATATGTTTATTAATATGTATTATATGTATGTATATGTGTATTCATTTGTATCTACTTGTTCATACATATCCATTTTAATATGTTTATTCATACACATGTTTGTTAACATATATTTATTCACATATATTTTTATGTGTGTTTTCATATGCAACATGACAATCAATAAGCCATTGGTTTTTACAGATGCAGAATCATAATCTACCAATAATTCTTACCTTCACAAACTTTATGGAAGGAGCTACATGTGGCATCTATGAATTGTCTGGAGAACTTTGAAATAAGGACCCTTCTGGGATACTGTCGCCAAGACCAAGGAAGAGAACATAGGCTACAACCAGAGTTTCCCATCTGTGCCATCCACAGTGTACATTGCAGAAGTAACTAACCACTTTACTGAGCTCTCATGAACAGAGCTTTCATGAGATTTTCCCACTTTTGAAGGCCAAGTGAATGAATTCCCTTTGATATGGGTTTTTCCTTTCAATATCTTTCTTAGGAGTTTCATTCACATTGTGATTGCAGGTCATTTCATTCATAGTTTTTTTAACTTCTACCAACAAAAAATCAATTTATTTTTGTGCTAAACATAGATGCTTGAGTTATAAATTTTTCTTTCATGATTATATAAGGCTGATATGAATAATTTTGTATGTTAATGATTGTATGAATGTGTGGCATGTGTAAACTTTTTTTTTTATTTCTGCTAGGTGTATAGTTGGAATAGAATTGTATACTCTCTAAATAATTCCCATTTTAAATATATTTTTTCCAGTTTCTGTCTTCTTTTCCTATTGTCCTTACTTCAATGATTATGTTGTGGCCCTGGAATCATGGGGATAGACACATAAATTACCCTAATCACTATGCTGCTGATCCTGGAATCATGGGGAGAGACACATAAGATACCCTGATCACTACATTGCTGACCCTGGAATTGTAAGGATAGACACATAAACTATCCTGACCACTTCTTTTGGTAGCCTCTGAAATGATTATGGGCATTTCTTGAGTCAAATTATCTCCAGTAATCATAAGCTTTATCATATTTTGTAGGGGAGTGTTGACTTGTCATAAAGCTTTTTCCCTTTTAATTAGCAGCATGAGCACATTTCATTGATGCATATTTAGAATCTGTATTGATTTATTCTTTTTGTCTTTTGATAATTCAAAGGTTTGAGTTAATGCCAACAATTTGGGCTGACATAGATGGGAAAAGAACATGGGATTCTATTGCTTGAAAAAAAAGACCATTATTGCATATTAGCCAACTTTTATTCATTTTCAATGGGTATTAATTTATTTACTTGAGAGGAGGAGGTAGGGAGAGAGAGAGAGGAAGAGGCAGGTAGAGACAAAAAGAGAACGGGCACACCAAAGCCTCCAGCCAACTGCAAGTGAATTCCAGATGCATGCTCTACCTTTTGCATCTGGCTTACATGGTGTGGTAGTTTGAGTAGATGCCACCCAATACCTTCAGGAGTTTATTAAGACTTCTTGGATTTCCAGCCTCCTGGCTAGAGGAGGTGTCACTGGGAAGATCTAGGGGTCTAGCCCTAAGGTGTGGTGGTGGATTTATTATTCTAATCTAAAGATAGACAACCTGCCTGAGTTCAATCTGGAGTTCATGAAGTATGCTGTGCTGTGTGGCTTTTGGGTTTTGGGGCTTGTGGCTTCTCTCTCTCTGTTTGGACCCGTGAAGGCAGGCCAGCTTCTTCTGCCAGTACGGAACTTCCTTTGGATGTGTAAGGTCCATTAAATTCCTTCCTCCATAACCGTGCCTGGTCTGGAAGTTCATCTCAGTGACCTGGGTCCTTAGGCTTCACAATCAAGTGTCTTACTTGCTAAGCCATATCACCAGGCCATTATTTTTTCATTCATGTACATAATTACCCCTGTCCATATAACAAATGAAAGTCAAAATCTAGTAGTTCATACTTCACTACTACCTAACTAAAGAAATTCTAGTCTAGAGACTGTAGATATTCAGGAACAAGCAGATTTTCATCAGAAAGAGGAAGCAGAGTAACAGTTTAGGGTCTGACAAACCTTAAAGATTTTTCTCTTGCAGGTTTAGAAGTTCTTAGAATTTGGCTCTTCTAGAAGTGGAGAGCCATCATTTGCGCTTTTTTCTATATCCAGCAGCCTCTTACCTTTCCCAGGAAAACTTGGAGCTGCTTCTTAGTAGTAATGTGTGTGGGAGTGGAGGGAGGAAGGGCATATCCTATGAATACAGGTCAGTGTGATTTCTTTGTCTTGGGGGTCAAAATAACTCCCAGACTGCAAACCCTTGTTGGAAGAAGTAAGATTCAGAGGAGATACTGAGTCTTTTGCATGGAAGCTTCTCTTGGCCTCTGAGGCTCACACACTCATGGCTGCTAACGCTGTGGTCAGCTGCAGCCCTCCTGAAGGCAGTGCCAGGGAGGAAGAGGAGCCAAGGTCCTGGGGTCTCCTAGGAATGGACACACGGCCCCCTTTGGCGGTGGCAGAAACACAGGATGTGGTGTCCTTTGAGGATGTCACCATAGACCTCACCTGGGTGGAGTGGCCGGATCTGGATGCTGCTCAGAGGATGCTGTACAGGAATGTGAGGCTGGAGACCTACAGCAGCCTGGTGGGACTGGGGCAATGAATCTCCTAACCTGACTTCAGCTTCTAGTCGGAGCAAGGGGCAGAGCCATGGATAGGAGAATATCTTTCTAACCTGACCAAAAACAAAAACAACAACAACAACAACAAAAAAAAAAACAAACAGCTAACAGAGCCTGCCAGGGGACCTCAGTGTGGAACACGAAGCTAAGACCAGCCACAAAACTCTATGTGAAAGTCTATGTGACAACTTATTACCAATAGTCACAGTACATCAACAGAGGAGATAACAGGGTTAGAAAACACTTTTGACTTGAGCTCTGTGCTGGTTTGATTCAGGTGGCCTCCATAAACTTACATGTTTTGAATGCTAGGTCCAGCTGATGGAGATTTGGGAATTGGTACCTCCTAGATACAGTGTATTGTTGAGGGTGGGCTTATGGGTGTTATAGCCAGTGTTTCCTTGCTAGTGTTTGGCACACTCTCCTGTTCCTGTTGTCCACATGAGGTTGGCCAGGAGGTGATGTCTACTCTCTCTGCTCATGCCATCATTTTCCCTGCCATTATGGAGCTTCCCCTCTAGCCTGTAAGCCAAAATATACCCTTTCCCGAACACCGGCAAAGCTGCTCTTGGCCAGGTGATTTCTGCCAACAATGAGAACTTGACTGCAATAAGCTCTATCAAAATTTCAGATTTCATTGCAAGTAGTGAAAACTGTTCACAAGTAAAGACGTACGTGGATTTCAGAATATTCATCTTTCTTGTGAGCCTCATGGAAAATATAATGTAAGGAAATCTGATGGCCATCATATAATGGGGAAATCTCTTAGTGTCTTGACTATTTTGTTCAGAATCACAAGAGTCTTACAGGACAACAGCAGTTTGATTATAGTAGAAAAAAGAACGACACGGAAGAGGCAGAGTTATTGGGGAAAAAAAATAAAACAAACTTCTCCATATAAGAAGCCTCTTGTGTGACTGATCTTCTGTAAACATAATGAATATATGCAGGCATCTGATAAGTCAGTTGGTATTGTCAAGATAAGGAGGAATACTTTGTTAAAAGCTATAAACTCAATACCAAGAAACAAAATTAGAGGAGAAATCTTGTGGATAACTTGAAAGAAAATCTTCACAAGCCAATTACACCTTACATTTCATCAAAAGATATGTACAACAAAATAGTCTATATATATATATATGTATATATATATATATATGTATATATATATGTATATATGCTATATATATGTATGCTGTATATATATGTATATGTGTGTATATATATGTATATGTATATGTGTGTATATATGTGTATATATATATGTGTGTATATATGTATATATATATATATATATATATATATAATGTATATATATTCTGTGTGAGGAATCCTTCAGCACTAAATCTTCCTATTCATCTGAGAATTCACACAGGTGAAGCCCTATGGATGCACTGAATGTGATAAAACCTTAGGCCAGAAGTCAGCACACATTGCATACAAAAGAATTCACAATAGGGAAAAGCTTTTTGAATGCAATATGTGTGGAAAGGCCTTTCAACATAAGTGGTATTTTAGTGTACATCAGAAAATTCATACATAGAAACCATATGAATGTAAAGAATGTGGAAAAGCACTTCAAAAGAAGTCATGTTAACCGGCATCAGATAATTCATACTAAGAAACCCTACGAATGTAATAAATGTGGGAAAATCTTTCAGTGGAAGGTAGTCCTGAGTATGCATTATAGCACTCACAAAGGTGAGAAGCCCTATGAATGTCTTTTCTTATGGAAAATGTTTTCCCAGAAATCATCCATTGTTACCCATGAGCTAATTCATAGTGGGGAGAAATCCTACAAATGTAATGTAGAAAAGGAAAAACCTTGACCCAGAATTCTGACATAAGTAGGCATCAGAGAATTCACAGACACGGGGCGGCCTGTGATGCAGATAAATGCAGAGAAACATTAGACTGAAAGTCCAGCATCAAAATGCATAGGTACTTTCAGAGAAGTGTCTATGAATTTGATTTTCCTATCATAAGTCACTTTTCATTTTATATGAGAGAACTCACACAGGGGAAGAACAGTAGGAGTGTATTGAATTGGAGAAACTTCCCAACAGAACTCATATCTCAGTAGTTATCAGAGAACTCATGTAGGAGAAAAAAAATCTTATGAATGTAATTAATGTGGAAAAACCTCTCACCAGAAATAAAAAAAAAATAGTGTATGCAAGTATTCAAACAGGAGAAACCATAGTAATATAAAAAAATCTAAAAGTTTACCTTGGGTCATAAATTTATGTGCTGAGACAACTCACATGGAAGAGATAGTATGAATATGCAAATTCAGTCTGTAAAAAGCATAAGAAAACTGTATTAAAGTCAAGAAACCTACGAATATAACTAAATTTTACATAACATCTGTTTTTTTTTTTTTAGTACTCATAAATGAGATAATCCACATGGGAGAAACCTTCAAATATATTAACTAGAAAACTGACTTGAAGTCATTGTTTGAGAAGATGTTGCAAAGAAAATGTCTATGAATAGAGTCAGTGTGGGAAAATCTTTTGCTGAAGTTAAATTCAACACGTATTGCAAAATTGACATTTATAAGGGAAGGAACCCTATAAATGTAGCAAAACCATTAACCATCTATCACACCACAGTATGTGTCCGACACGTCATATAGAAGTGCCACAAATGTGGAACAACATTATCATAAATCAAATACTAGCTTACATCACAGATGTGCACAAATGAAAAATATTGAATGGCAGAGAGTAGCTTTGTTTCTCCCAGTAATCTTTTGTTTTTACATCTCTGGACAAAGCCTGCAATTCGTATCCTCTCCTAATTGTGGTCATGGCCTGTTTATTGTTGTGTGGGGGAATATGGACCTAACTCATAAATATCCCCTGCAGATGTGCTAAAATAAGATGATAGGCCCTTCTCAATTGCTTCTCATGTGAGAATGAAGAGAATGGAGTACAGATGACTCTAAGGATATTCTGTGTAATCATCACTGGGAATTCACAAGAAATTGACTGAATAGAGGTCTTTCCACTTCTATTGGTATGTCCTATACCTGTTACCTCTTACAGTGTTGATTCTTCCTAAGTCTCTCTCTTCATTATTACTCTAAGACATCCCTGAGGGTAATTCACTTTATAAGTAATTCATGCTTTAAGTCACCATTTTGAGTTGTGAGCAGTTAGGACCCTCATACTAAAGTGAAACCAACATTTATCTTTCATCTGCAAGTCAATCCAATGTGAAGAAAGAATGACTTACTTGGGAATGTGTCAGGCAGACATTACTCTTGAAAAGCTGTAAATGTTTTAAATTTTTCAAAGCTATAAATTACATTTCTATTGTTATATGTCAAAATTTGTAATAAATGTAAAAAATTCAATTTATATAATCTGAATATGTATATAGGCTTTTCAAAAGAAATATTAAATATAATATCAAGAAATTTTTGAGTAATTACAATAAATAAAATGCATGTGGTGATTATAAAAAAAAAGAGAAAACTGAGCCTGGAGAGATGGCTTAGCTGTTAAGGCGCATGCCTAGGAAGACTATGGACTCACGTTTGACTCTCCAGGTCTCAAATAAGCCAGATACACAGTGTCACAAGCATGCAAGGTTGCACATTCATACAAGGGGAAACACACTCCTGGAGTCAACTGTAGTGCCTGGAGGCCCTGGTGTGCCAAGCCTGTTTTTGCTCTCTCTCTCAGTCCCATTAAAAAAAAAAAAAGAAAAGAAAAGAAAAAGAAAAAAGATAGTCTGTTGGGCTTGTCTCAAAAACAAAGAAATGCAATAATCCCTTAGGTATAGGAACTTGACAGTAATAAGCATTGCCTGAAGGGAATCATCTCTTGAGACGATATGAAATAATATGTCATCTGTACAGTGGAGAATGCACCAATTTAGATCTAACTCATTTGGTTCTTTTGTAGGGCTTTTACAAAGAAGTTACTAAGTTCCTGCAGTATACCTTCCACATTAGTTTTTGAGTTTGAGAGAATTCAGGATCCATCTACTCAAAAGCTAAAAGATTGAGAATCAGTATAGAGAGGAATACAAAATAATAATAATAATAATAATCATCCTTGAGAATTGTGTGGTGAACCTGTTTTAAGATAGTGTAAGGATTGAAAAAATGGGTAGATGTGTATTACAGATGTGTATTAATGTTCCTTGGGTATAATACAATGTTGCATTTCCCATCTAGATTCAGTGTTGGAGTAATATGGATGTCACATGGTGACTAAAAGGGCTTGAGCAATGTGTACTTTAGGAGTTATTAGATAAGGTATCTGATCTTAGATTTAGGTTTCACAGAGCACTGTGGGACCCTGTCTCTTGCTCAGAATTGTAAATCCACCCATTAGTGGAACATTTGTTTTGTTTGTTTGTTTTGTTTTTTTGAGGGAGGGTATTGCTCTAGCCCAGGCTGACCTGGAATTCACTATGTAGTTTCAACGTGGCCTCGAACTCATGGCAGTCCTACTAATTCTGCCTCCCAAGTGCTGGGATTAAAAGTGTTCACCGCCCCCCCTCCCCCCATGCCAGGCCCCTTAGTGGAACTTTTATTTAAGAAATATTAACCTCCAAAACAGGCATTCTAATTTCCAAGATTTTGTGACGAAAAAAAAAAAATTGGTCCAGGCTCTAGTGATATGCTGATCAGAAGATTTCATCACATCTAAATTAGATACCAAAAGTGTTGTTAAACTTAGTAGTTCTCCAAAGAAAAATAGAAAGAAAAATAAATCTTCCAAGGGACAGGACTTGGGCATAATCAAGAATTTAATGAGTGAGACTATGTGGGGATTTTTTTTTTTTCTGTGCTTGGGTAAATTCACTGAGAATGATCTGTTCCAGGTTCAACCATTTTTCCTCAAATTTCATTATGCCATTTTTTCTTACTGCTGTACAGAATTCCATTGTGTAGATATACCATATCTTAGTTATCCATTCTTCTAGTGATGGACTTCTGGGTTGATTCCAGCTCTTAGCTATAACAAATTGAGCTGCTACAAACATGGTTGATCAAATCTCTCTGGCCTGTGGTTTGAAGGTTTTAGGGTAGATGCCCAGTATGGGAATAACTGGGTCTATTGGAATCTCTATAGTCAGATTTTTTCAGGAGTCATCTACAGCACCTAAACCGAATTTACTGAAGACACCTTACATACCCAGCAAGGATCTCGTGGACTAGACACTAGGATGGATGGGGAGGGAGGCAAGGGCATCAAAGGGGTGGGAAACACAAATCTAGACCCAAACGGCAATGGTACCATAAAATTCTGCTTCCTAAAAGGCAGACCAAATGGCTGAACCTTCACCAGGCCCTTATAGGGAACACCTGAATCACAAGCACTGGAGAGGGTAGGATCAAGACTAACCTTAATCTTCTACATCTTCCCTCCTTCCCTCTCCCTATCCCCCTCCCTTCCCCCCCCCCCTCTCACTCTTCTTTCTAACTCTTGCATATTAGTTATCTTTTTCCTCATTTTCTTAGTGGGCACTGACCTATAACTCCCAGTACCAGCATGGGGCTGTCATCCACAATAAGTTTTTGATCAGAGAGACCTACAAGGTTTCCTAAAAGACAGACAGATTTCTGTCAGAGTATTTGATGATCCAACAGAGTTTAGTGGTAAGAACCTACTGCTGAAGACACCTTATGTGGTTGACATGTAAAATGGAATGGCATGGCTGGAAGTTGGAAGAGAGTCAGTCTCAAGACAGTCAGCGCATCTAGTGCCAGAAGGTGCTACATGGGTGACTGGGGGAAAATGACCAATATCTGTCCAAGCAACTCATGGTCTAACCTACTTAGCAGCAAATAACTTGTTGTGATTCCCACACAAGTGCAATAGTGGCATACAGGCATGGTGGGGAACCAACTGCTCTTGATTTGGCTAACTGATCCCCTCAGTGGTACGGGACCCATAGCTGGAGCTGGGAAACAAGTCAGAACCATATCCAAACATAAGCCCACTTGCCAACATCAAGCTACCATCAGTCATGGGCTACAAGAGGGCCTACACCTATTAAATTCTCTATAAAAAATGTAAGGGTTATCTCATTTGTCCTGGTACTAACTTACTCTCCATTGGAGAATCTGCTTCTCTTTTTCATATAGATGTAGATCCTAAGGAGAGAGCCACCCCATCATACCTCAAAAGGGCCCCTGCTGAAACTAAGAAAAATTGGCGAAACAAGCAAGGGTGCTGTTTTCCTCATGAACCGGATACCAGCACAAGGGGGAAGGAGATCAGCACAGAGAAAAATCAACTCCTCCCAAATCAGAGAGCCAGAGCCTCAGAGGCCCCCAACACCTCATCACTGAAACAGACCAAAAATGAACCCAACATGGCTCAGGGAAATTTTGCGGAAGAGGGGGCGGAAAGAATGTCAGAGCCACATGTTGGGTCATGATATGCAGACATTTATCCTACCCATAACTGTGGGCTAACTCCACAATGCATGACCCACATACCTCCAGAAGGAGGGGCCAAGGGGAGGAGGTAGGTCACGGATGAGCCTAATAATGGTACCAAACTGACTGTATTTGCTGAATACAAAACTAATTAATAAAAAAAAAACACTTAAATAAAAAAAGAAAGAAAGGTAGAAGGAAAGAAAGAAATTGAATAAATAAAGGATATCCTTTCCAAAAAAAAAAAAGGAGAATTTAATGGGAAGTCATCTCATTTTCTCAGAAATAGGCCAAAGATAATTAAAATGATACATCTTAGGTCTGCCTTCTGTCCCTTTCATGGTGGCAATATACGACTAGATAGTGTGAAAGAGTTCACAGAAAAGCACTTTCAGGGAGATGGTGACAGACACTGTGATCACTCATACCTCATCAAAACTGAGATCCAGAGGCAACAGTGCAAGTGATCCTAAATCAGATCCCTATCTTGCTTGCCAAGGCTCAGGGGGCACTACAGAAGAGGGTACAGAAAGATTGCAAGAGCCTCAGTGCTGGTGGGAATTGCCTGAGGCTCTGTGCCCCCCAGAATAACTGATGTCACTTGTTCCCCACAATGAATAGAAATAACCCGACCAAAGAAAACCCTCAACAGAATTGGGGTGGGCATAAGGGGGTCTAAGAGTACAACTTAAAAATCATATATATATATATACACCTTTTTTGTTGTTGTTGTTTTTCAAGGTAGTTTCTCACTTTGGCCCAGGCTGACTTGAAGTTAACTATGCGGCCTCAGGGTGGCAATTAAAGGTGTGTGCTACCATGTGCGGCTTATAAGAAATTAAAAAAAAAAAAGTTTTAGTTTATAGAACGGTCATAAATTCTAAACAACTTTTAGTCTTTGAAGTCATGAAGGAGGTTGAGCTGTCAAAGTTAGACCCTCAGAGAAGGTACCCAAAGCTATCTATTCATTTAATCATTCTTTCTTCTCTCGCAAGTGTCTGAGTATAGTCTACAAGACTAAGAATGATAAATGGATATATATATGTATGGTTGCAAATTTTTATTTTTATTTATATTTCCTTTGTTGCCAAAAATACAAAAAATCTACAATGATTTAGATATTTCTATAAGAACTTTAAGAAATTGAAGGAATTTATATTGAATCAGGGGGACTAAATTTATCTATTTTTAAGTTCCCTTATCCTGTAGGAACATTTGGATGACTTTACTAACCATCATTCTCTGTATGGCTGCTTAAGCTTTTAGTGTAAATAAAGTAATGGAAGGATTCTTTACGACACTAATGTTTAAGGAAATTAAGAGTTTTTGTGTCTAGTATAATGATAAGTGCCAAGAAGGTCTTGTATAGACCACATTTCAGAAAAAAATACAAAGATATATGAAGTTATTTTTGCAACTGCTTTTCATAGCATAACAATGTAAAACTTAAAGTCAACAAATGGGCCATTAATTGTAATTAATTATTACAATTAATGTTAAGGTAGTATTTAAAAAGGTAATGTTCCCTTTATAGGGCTTAATATTCTCAGAATACGACAACTTTTTTAAAGCTTATTAACTCTTACATTGCTCTTATGATTGCCAAAATGAAATCACTCAGGTATAAGTAGAATTCACTTGAGTTTGGAAGAGCAGGAAACAAAATTCCTGTAGCTTTGTCCACTGAGAGACATCGAGCTTCTGGATTGATTTTTGTTCAGATTTGGAGCAAGGATTTAAATCTCCATCAGCATTTGTACTCGTACTGCACACAGTGTTGGTGTCACCCTTAAAACTTTCCCACAGTCAAACCTGTTTGCAATGCTTGATAATTATGCTTTCAGAATATTCTAGAAACAGATATAGGATTACAAAATTACAAGACACAAAAGTCCTTTGCCACTCTTCACAATGAGGAATGGTTCATGAACTTTCTAGGAATTTGGTGTATGTATAAATATTACAACGGATTGAGTCATAGTGATTCTGTCCTATGTTACTTTCTGTCTCTGGACTCAACAGAGTCACATTTTCAATTCTGACTCTAAGGAAATTTGACGTTGTAATTCAGCCATAGCGCTAGGAGGAAACTCAGGCTTCCTCAGAACCCAGAGCTATTACCACCTTTGTCAGCTATGTGAACAGTTTGCCAAAGACAGATGCGTTATCCCCACAAAGCTTTCTCAGGCTTCAGTTTACTAAGTAAAGCAAGTTGTAGATTTCGAACTGTTTATTTTCCATTGTGTAAAAATTAATATCAATGTATTTAAAGCATAATAAAGACCTATTAATAAGAAATCTTGCAGAGAACCCTAGTACACTAAAATCACAGTACTGGTACATTATGAAGATGGCTGTTAAGGTTAAAAGCATTCTCTTTAGACATTAGCATCATTTGTGTTTAAAGAATTCTGGGTATTATTTTAAACTTGCAATAACAGCCATTGTAATGTATCATGCTCAATGTCAGAAGATTTGAAAATACCTGTTATTTTTTCGTTTTGACTACAGCTTAACAAGAAAATGTCCACTAGTTTTACTTTCTTAGTAAATATTTATGTGATATTATTCATATTACAGTTATTTTGAAGCATACAATTAACAGGTTTGAACAGCAATAGTAACAAAAACTTATGTATATGTTTACTAAATCACCACTAAATTCCACTGCATTGGTTCCATTTCTATAGAATAATGACATAATACTTTTCTCTATAAATTCCTTTACTCATACTTATTTTTGCCTGGTATATCTCATCAAGCAATGTAAGTGAAAACAGTTAAATTTTCTATAAATCCACAAAACTGAAATAATCTTAAGAACTTTAACTTGTGTCTTTATAACTTTTTTCTATCTTATATGCAAATATTTAATGAAATTTAATACTAGTAAGAATGTTTTCTTCCCAGAAACTGTGTTCAACAATTGATATCTTACAAACAATTGTACACCAAAGCTTAGAACTTAGGAAAACAACAAAAAAAGCAAGTTATAGTCTTCAATATTAACCTCGAAAATAAAATTTTCAACTAATCCATTGATAAAAGCTTAGGTTCTTTATACTGAAAATTCACATATTTAGTTATGTAACTGCAGCATATAAATTGTTGTTCATAGGTCTAGGGAGATTGTCAGTGGATAAAGTGCTCACCATGCAAGTGTGAGGCCCTGAGTTCAGATCCCCACATCTCAAGTCAAGGCAGGCTTTTGAGATGCCAGAGTACCTACAGCATGATGGGAGGTAGAGACAGAAGAATTTACCAGAAGATCATGGAACAGTTAGCCTGGTGAACAAGACAGCCAATGAGGAGAACAAGAGACCTGCTTACAAGGAAATGGGGAGATGAGGACCAATACCAAAAAATTGTCCTAAGATCCCGCACATGCTCCAGGACACAAGTGCGCCCCCCACCCACAGATATCTTACACACACACACACACCCCTAATATATACAGTTTAATTAAAAATGCAATAAGGCCACTTGACATATAATGCAGTTGTTTAATATGTACAATATGACATTTTAAAACTAGATAAGGATACACATGTCACACAGTGATCTTCATTGACATACTAAAGACAGTTAAATCCATGCATTTCTTTTCCTCCCCTTTTGTAAGCTACCTTCTCCCTCCAGTGTGGTTTTCTGTTACCAGCAGTGTACTTTCTATCACTATATATTATGCTTCATTACCACAAAGAGTGGACTTCAGAGGCTATGAATCATATGACAATATAAGCTCTTCCACACATTTTATTTTGTCACCATTCCAATGTTTGTTTCCGCATTCTATGTGTGATGCTATGGTTTCATGATGCGCATTTTAAATGACTGAGGAGACAGAGAAAATCTGTATGTGCATTTTGTTAAATTTATATCTTATTTGTTGAAGTTCTTGCTAAATATTTAGTCAGCAGCTTTTGGATAATATATTTTTCTTCCATTTTTATGTATATGTTCATTTTTATTTAGAATGTTAATTACATATGAGTGCATTATACATTGGTCATATCCCCGCTGGGTTATACTCTTATGTTTTCTCTCCCACTTCCTGTTCCCCTGAGGGTCCTACTGAATGGGTTCATCCATATTCACTGTGGGATCATGAACATACCATTTAGTCTCTGTAAGGGAAACAAGATCTCAGAATACATCTCTCCTTCTATGGCTTTTACATGCGTTTGCATCCCCCTGCACTTCTGCCATCTTCCCTGAGGCTTAGAGGAGTGTTATAAGTCTCTTTTAGTGTTGAGCTCTCAGCAGCCTTTGTATTGATAGAAATTTTGTCAGATATACAGTTGCAGATTTCACTTTCAATGTGTCCTTCATTTTAATTTACTTTGAACTTTGCTTCTAATGAATAAAATTAGCTTGCATTTCTCTTTATTGGACCTTATATTTGTTGAAAAATAAGATGTCTGCCAAAATCAAGGGAAAAGAAATTTCAACCATTTTTCTTGTTGTTCTAAAATTTTAACTTTTACATCTAATTCTGTGGTGAGTTTTGAATCAATTTTAAATCAAAGATTTTGCTGTTATTATGTTTTGTTTGCTAATTTTTCAACAGATATCTAATTTTCCCAGAATATTGTTTGTAAATTCTATTTTTCCACCCTTAAATTTTCTTGGCACTTTTGAAGAAAATTGGTTGTCTAAAAATGTAAGGATCTATTTCCGGTTTCTTGATTATGTTCTTTGATATATTTGATGACCATTTTGGTACAAACATACAAGTTTGATGATTGCAGCTGTTCAGAAAATTGTGATTTCAAGCAAAATAAGCTTTCCAATTGCTCTCTCTTTTTTTTCAAAATAATCTTAGCTATTCCAGATGTTTTGAGTTTTCTCACCATTTTTAGGACTGTGTTTTTCCAGTTTTTATTGCAAAAGCCTTCACTGAGATTTTGAAAGTGATTTTATTCAATCCAAGGAACAACTTGTAAAGAATTACTATCTTTATATTATTGACTTTTGCATCCATGAACTGGGAATAGGGTTCTCAAAGTTTTAGGGATATTTTTGAGTTCTATGATTGAAAATTCACACTGTTTATTAACTATATATTTATTGCAGTTCCTAAAGTAATTGTGAATGAAATTTTTGAATGAGTGTTTGATTTTCTTTAATCACTTTCAGAGATAATTAGATATTTATTTTAGAATTTTACTATCTTGATTAGTATTTTATTAATACAAAATCAACTATTTGAATTTTAGATAAAATCAATCTGTTATACTCTGTATTCTTTCTTAGATCCCAGAATAAGGTTGGCTAGTACCCTTTTAAGTGCTTGTGCATTTATGTATAAGATCATTGCATTTAACTTTCCCTTTAAATGTATCTGTTTTGTTTGTGTCTCATTAAAATGGTGGTCTAATATAATTTTGGTTGAAATTGTTCACTATTTTCTGAGAGTTTTATGCATGTTTGGTTGTTTCTTTCTTAGGTATTTGAAAACATCACCAGAGAAACTGTCTGGGATGCCATTATGATTCTTGCTACTATTGTTTTCTTGAGGGAAGATGCTATCATTTGAGGAAGTTAATTTCATAGCAAATTTGTTTCAGAGATTGCAATGTATTCAGATTTTCTATTTCTTATTATATTACTTTTGATAATCTCTATATTGTTCAGATTTTGTGCCAATATAACTGAATATTTGGTTGCAAGCCAATGAAAATCTACTGATTTTATTATGAAACCACTTCAATGAACTCTGACAGTTGGGAGATAATAGCTTCACATTGGATGGAGCTTTGGTTTTTACATTATATGTGGATATTGAAAGGGACCAGAAAATGATGTATATTGAATCATGGCAAGGAGTTTAGAGATTTGAAATAAAAACAAATAAATATTTAAATATTTATTAGGACCAAGATTATCTGGGACATATATGTGTCAGTTAATCTCTTTGTGAATAAATTTCAAAATTGAAAGGATGACTCAAACATTGGACATCAGCCAGTCTCTTTCATTTACCTTTGTAGTACTATGATGATGAGTGCATAAATTAAATATTTATGGAAGAGGAGATTGAGCAATGAGCCCAATGATATAAGGTCCAATTCATCAGCTCTTCCATACAACTCCAAAGTCCAATTTACTAATATAGCAGTCCAACCTATTGGCAACAACCTAATTTTAATGATGTCTGTCCACACTAGATGGGTGAACAATTCTTGAGTAGAATAAAAGCCCATCCCAGGTACATATCACACTTATATGGCCTCAATATGCCATTACACATACATTTTAAAACTGGGGTGAGAATGTTAAAGTCTCAGAACATTGCAGTGTATCAGTTTTAACATTCCATTGTTCTTTATATTCAATTGTATTCAAGACACACACGTAGATATAGATCCACACTAGCAGCTGTAGCTCATGAGAGACAGTATTAATGAAATAGCATATAGAAGGCAGACTTATTGTGTCAATTTGAGAACCATACCAGAATAGGGTAGAGCATAACCCTTCAGGACACAGTGCATCCCCTTAATGCTTGCATGATAGTGGGACCCCTAAAATTAAAGATATGATCTATAAATGAGGTAGAAGCAGGAGTAGATTACCTAGTCTTTGTTTCAGTGAACTTGGATGAAGTAAATCTTTTCATACTTTAATATTTTATATTCTTATATGTTCAGCCTATCTTTTAAAATATATATAAATCATATATATAACAGCATGTTATACATTATTTTACTATATGTGTGTGTGTGTGTGTGTATGCATGTTATATACTATTATTCCTTGGTCCCAACTCCCATTAACCTGGGAGCACTCCTCAGTGGGTATTTGGTAATCACTGTGGTTTTGGCTTATCTAAAAAAGAAAACTTTTGTCATGCTATCCAGAAAGATTCTCTTTAATGTTTAAGCTCTGACTGTCATATGTTTACTTAGGTTTCCTACTTCCAAATGACTAAATATAAGAGAAAGGAATTGCACTCATAATGGAAGTAACTACCTCAAGTTGATATAAAACAGAAGCCAGTGGATTTCTGGAGCAACTTCACAAAAACCACTCAGGGTGTTGGGGTGGGAAGATCAGAAATTCAATAATAATCTGGGATACATGGATAATCCCTGTGTCAAAACATAAATAAATAAATAAATAAATAAATAAATAAATCTACCAGATTTTTGAGGGGAACAGCAGTAGTTAAATTTATAAATTTTAAAAAATCATAAGCTTGGTAAACTTGGTGTAATCATGCCTCATATTCAATGCTGCTTAATAAATATGTACCAAGTATAAGCTTTATTTACTGATTGTGGTTTAAAATGGTTGTTTTTCTTCATTGTATAATTTCTTTTTGCTTAGATTTTGCTTGAATAAGTCACATAGTACAATATAGTTACTGAATAATGAATATTGAAGTCTGATACATTTGCTTCACAATTAGTGATATACAAATTATTCCACTTTCATAAAGGCAATATAATCCAAGGTATTTTGGTGGAATCCGTGAATTATGGAATGTTGAGAAAGTCAGTGTAGTTCTGGCAGTGAATAATAATATGTTGCTTTGAATGCAAGTCCCTCAGGTTCACTGCACACATTGGAAGGCTTTTGGACACAATCCAAAGGGTCAGAGTCAGCCAGCTATGTCTTTCGGCACCAGTGTTAACTCTGTTCACTGAGTTAAAGGATTTTAAGAGGTTAAAAAGTCTTATCACTTCAACTGAAATACATGTGGTCATTTCCCAGCAGATACTGCTTTTCTCTAGGTGTTAAACCTTAGGGCAGACAGATGGTGATAGTTTGTACTGGGGGCTCCTTTCTGCCGAGAAGAGCCAATGCCTCTGTAAGACTGAGTGTGCACAAGCTTTAGAGAAGGATGCTGTCAAGTCATTTTGAAACTAAAACCCTAAAAATGTGTTATTCAGTCTTTTCCAAAATATTCTTAAAAACATTATTTCTGAGGATTATGCCAGTTGAGTATACATAACTAATTATTAAGCATGACAGAAATACATTTATTTTCCAATCTTGAGATAATTAGATGAAAAATAGCATAATATTCAGTAAATGCAAAAGTGTAATGGTTCACTAAAGTAGGATAAAAACTTCCTAAATACCACCTTTATTGAAAGAAGTAAGCTTGCTCAGACGGTGCTGACTGGTGACAACGCAGTAGTGTATTTGGAGGTAGGTCCACATGGGGCCACAGAGCCCGCATCTGAGATACAAATGGACTTTCTGAACCCTCCCAGCTGGAGAGAATGCACTGCACCTCATGACCACCAGTCACTGGAAACAGAGAGTTACTTAGAAACAGGCATGCTTTTCGGCAGGAGGAAGGATGTTTCCACAGAAACTTGTAGCAGAAACCTGCCAAAGACCAGTATTCCCAGTATGTAGTTCCAGTAATTCATCATTAGACACAAGCCAAGAATGTCTGTTACCAGATTCAAAATAAAAATGAATGTAAAATAGAGGGTTAGGCAGCATTTGCATTTTGAAATTCATTATAGCACACATTCTTATAGATTTTGCAATTAAAATTTTTAATAATTGGAATGTTTTGTTCATGCGAATTTAATGTAATAAGAATGAACAAAGTGCTTGTGAGTGTGTGCTGCTCACCTTCTTCAATACTGGAACATGAAGGGTATTTCAGTTGCCCATTGATTTGTAATTTGTAAATAGTCAACCTTCTCATCCACTTGTTCCACATTAAAGAGTTTAAATAACCATGGTTAATAATTATTTGAGTAACAACTGGGCTCAAGCGATGGCTTAGCAGTTAAGGCATTTGCCTGCAAAGCAAAGGGATCTTAGTTCAATTCCCCAAGACCCACATAGTCGATATGCACAAAGTGGCATATGTGTCTGGGGTTCACTTGCAGTGGCTGGAGGCCCTGATCTGCTCATTCTCTCTCTCTTTCTCTCTCTCTCTCTCTCTCTCTCAACTTCTTTCTACCTTTTTGTTTTGTTTTGGGGTCTCACTCTATCCCAGGCTGACCTGGAATTCACTATGGAGTCTCAGAGTGGCCTGGAACTCAAGGCGATCCTACTACCTCTGCCTCCCAAGTGCTGGGATTAAACGCGTGCGCCATCATGACCGGCAAATAAAGTTTTGTATTTTCTTAAAAGAAAACTTTTAGCCAAAAAAAGAAAATAAAACATGAAGGTGTCAACAGTTGGACACTATGGTGGATCCATACAAAGAAGTGGAGCTACCCTGTGAACTGCCTGCCACTCAACAGGTACGTGGTCTCTCAGGCACCTGTAGTTTGAAAATTGTTCCTAGTCCATCTGACTTATGTACCGTGTTCTCAGGCCTCTGATGATTGACTTTGTAATGAACATATGCAGACATTTTATTTCTTGTTTTTGCCCTAAACAACATGATATAGCAACTAGTCACACAGATTTTTTCTGATGGATGATGTTGCACATCATGTAGAGATGATTTAACATACACAGAAGGCTTTGTTTAAGTTGTGTGTGAACATTACACCATTATGTTCAAAGCACTCAGGCATGCACAGATTGTAGTATCCACAGAGGATTCAGAAAGCTCCCTAGACAAACTATTGGGTAACTTTATGGGATGTCTAATAAAGCAAAAGTCTTCAGTGTCAGGGGAGTATAAATTATACACTTATAATCGAGGGAATTTTAATGTAACATAGATTGGAGTCAAGAAAGTAAGGTAATAAAAAATTGTCAACATTTTATGTCTAGAAAAAATGAGATTATAGGCTTATAGCTAATATAAGCACTAAAATCATTCCATGCTTATGAAATATATCTTGGTTGGAGTTGGCAGGAAGGTGCAAGAGAAAGCAAAACTTAGATGGAAAATCTGTTTCTGGGTGCGGGGGCATGTTTTCATCGTCAGAACTGAAAAATAGTGGCAGAAAATAAGAAGCTATCCAATGTAGGGTGAAGATTGCAACAAATTCTTTGAAATATGTACAGAAGATTACACAGAGAACTGGCAGTAATTATTGGAAATAGATCTTAAATGGGGAAACATAGGCAGGCCCTATCTGCAAATTTACAATAGAGAACAGACTATGAGATTACACAGAAAAATGGCAGTGAGTATTGGAAATAGATCTTAAAGGGGAGAATTTAGTCCCTATCTAAAATTCATAATAGCGATTATACTAAGAGAAAACATAGTAACTTTGATGGGCATTTGAGGACATTGCAGGAAAAAATGAAACAGCATACAATACACACACACACACACACATATATATATACACACACACACACACATATATTAAAGACAATTTGGTCAACAGGGGATCAAATGGATATAGTTAACTTGATAAAAGCAAACAAAACCAAAACCAAAATATAAATATAATTTTGACACTATCAATGGAGGGAATATTCATGGAAACATTTATTAATAATACCAAATGCCACAGCAAAATATTTATTGAACAAAATAAACCATAAATTTTACTATCATCTTTTTTCTGAAATACACAAGTGAACTCTAAGTCATAATAGAACTATAATTACATAAGGTCAAACTGAAACATGTTTTACAAACTGGATCTGCTGTGGGCTGGGAAAAATTGACATCTACCCAAATTCCTCTAAATTTTGCTACAATTTTTTATGGAAATGCCAAAGTGATGTTTATTACATCTATATTTATGTTCATTGCCATGGCCATGAGAACACAAGAAATGAAATTAAAGGTATGAATCAGTCACCTTTAAGATAGGATAAATATAAGAGCCCAGTGTTATATATATATATGGTCATTTGAAAACAGTGTGTTTCCTGCTGGTACAAAAAGGGAAGAAGAGAAAGATTTAAAGATTTAAGGTGTGAGAAAGACTAAGTCTGCTCCTCGGTTTGACGATGGAGTGGTGTGAGCAGATCTGCAGGTCTTGATCAGCAGAACACATGTCTTGCCTGACAACCACCAGTGAACAGTGAAAGTCGTATCTCTGCCCTCTGTGTGGCCGGAACTGAATTCCGCCATTGACCTGCCTGAGCCTGGCAGTGGATTCTTTTCTAGACTAGCCTTCATCCTGCTCAGCACATTGGTTTCAGCTTTGGATACGCTGAATGGGTAATCTAGAGTTGATTTTATGGACTCATGAATTACAAAGCTATGAGCTAGTAAACAGTTATTGTTCAAAGACAGTATATCCTTGTTGATGTAGCTTTCAGAAACTGAAAGCTAATATACCCTGAATATTTAGACATACAACTATAAACTATCTCAACTTTCTGGGGCAATGAGCCCTCCTCACCAACACAAACATGATTTTTCCAGAATTAGACATTGCAGAAGATTGTCTGCTAAGACAATGAATTTCTTTCTGATAAGACTAAGATATCTAATCATTAAAGTCAGCACAATTATAACTTAAGGATAACATAAAAACCATATTTAAATAGCCTTATCTGAATCTAAATTCAGAGCTTAAGTTTTCATTCTTTTATCATAATCCAAATAGTCAAAATCTCTCTCTATTGGAACTCAGTTGGTATTTACTCCTGACTTTTGCCATGTTCTGCTATACTCATTTGCTTACTGGAATTCTGAAAATATGGATTCAAATCCCAGTTACAACACTTATTAAATATTCACAATTGAAGCTAGTAATTGCTTGTCTCTTTGATTCACAGTGTGTTTATATTAAATGAGAATAGCATGTGATTCAAAGAATAAATAAGGCAATGTATCTGACATCACTGGAACTTGTATATCCCAGGTGATATATATAATATTTGGTAGTTGGATATGAATCTTGTTATATAAGAGCATTTCTTTTTTAATATTTTATTTATTTACTTGAGAAAGAAAGGGGTAGACAAAGGGGCAGAGAAAGAGAAAGAAAGAATGGGTATACCAGGACCTCTAGCCACTGCAAATTAACTTCAGACACATGCACCACCATCTTGTGCATCTGGCTCACGTGGACACTGGGAAATTGAACCTGAGTGCTCAGGCTTCATAGGCAAGCACCTCATCTAGGCCCGTGGAGCCTATGGGCTCAGGTCTTTCCAGCCCAAGAGCATTTCGTGTTCCTTTACCATATGTAGACATTACCATATGAACAATGTATTATTTTAATGCAAATGTGAGGATTTTTGAAAATATTTATTTTCCTAACATCTGGCAAGAAAAGGAGGTTTGACAGATAACAGAAGTCTAAGTTACATTAAAATGAAGAAAATGTTGTAAAGGGATATCCATTTAATCATCTTTTTCACATTTAAAATATAAGTTTTATGAAGTCTAAGCTAAAGCAACTTGGTGAATATATTTGGATTCTGACTGGGTAAATATTGTTATTAATTATTTTATTTTGATAAGTTGTTGAAATTTGAATATTGAGTATAGAATAGATATTAGTTTCATGTTATACTTTCTAATTGTGACAATTATACTGTTACCATGAATGAGAATGGATGAATTGAATTCTCTGAAGTACTAAGCAACAGGGTAATGATATTTTCAAGTCACATATTTCAGTAAACAATATATCCACTTGTAAGTGCAGATACAGAAATAGAACCGGATAAGACAATAAAGTAAGTGGGAAACATACAAACAATAAATGAATTTAGCAAAAATTAAAATTATGAGATCCTCAAACAAATCATGTAATTTTTCTAAGTGATCCATGCCCAGTAGAAATTGATAGAAATTTCTAAAACAGTCACAGATACAAACATTTAACTTAATTTGTAAAATGTGATGACTATGATGATTAACACTAGAATATAAAAGTTTATATACAGAAGACATCTGTTACATTATACAACTATTATATTTCAAAATGTAATGAAATCATAAACTCTCACAATATTTTATTAACGCTTTAAATTCTTATGTGATTTGAGATGCATAACTGCTTTATGGCATAACTAGTAAAGAAAGTAATAACATAAAGTCCTTTCTGTGCTAATAGTCATTTTGTAGAAATCATTTTGATAATATTACCTCTTCTAGTCCACCAGCCAAGAAAGTATTAACGATAGTACAGTTAAAAGCAACAAAGTTTAAGCTGGGTGCCGTGGCACATACCTTTAATCCCAGCACTAAGGAGGCAGAAGTAGGAGGATCACCGTGAGTTTGAGGCCACCCTGAGACTACATAATGAATTCGAGGTCAGCCTGGACTAGACTGAAACCCTACCTCAAAAAGCCAAAAAAAAAAAAAAAAAAAAAAAAAAGTAACAGTTTCATGGATCATTTTCCACACAATATTAGGTGCTATGTGTGGGTTACTATAGCCAGGTAGTCTTAAACCTTAACACAAATTGTGCCTTATATATGTATTTTCCAATGATGCAATTTGGCATTATCTACTGTCAGTTTTAGACTTTTTTTTTTTTGGTTTTTCGAGGTAGGGTCTCACTCTAGCCCAGTCTGACCTGGAATTCACTATGGAGTCTCAGGGTGGCCTCGAACTCACGGCAATCCTCCTACCTCTGCCTCCCGAGTGCTGGGATTAAAGGCATGCGCCACCACGCTCGGCTTAGTTTTAGACTTTTATTTAGAGAGAAAAATGAAAATTACTACAAAATATGAATTCCACTGTTTTGGCAGGGAGTTAATAAATAAAGCCAGGCCTGAGACACTGAGGAATGATCATAAAACACTGGTCACAAGCTGAGTGGGATTTTTCTTTCATCCTGCTTTAATTTTTCTATCTGAAACTGGACTTGAGACTTAAAAGAGACAGTTAGTTTTCAGTCAGGGTTTCACAGGAGAAAATGTACTAAGCCAAGTTTGTAAATAAGAAACTTATGGTGTATTTTTTTCTATGGATAGATAATAGAATGGTCAGATCTAGTAACCAGTCTGAGTTTTCCACCTTATTTCAACAAGATTATAGATATTTAAAATATATGTTGTTGCACATCATAGATCTCTATCATCTCATTTTTGATTTTTAATATTATCTGTGCTTATTTTTACTATTTTGTACCATGTTAGATTGATATATTTTTATAACTTTATGTTTATTTTTGAAATGTATGGAGTACAGCAGGAAAAATAGTTCTAACATTATTTATCACCCTATGTACTAAAGAAAATTTTATCTTATCATCAAAGGACTTGAGTTGTAATATAAATCTTCTCATTACCAGATAGTCTCTCTTATCATCAAAACATCCAATTTCATGTATCTTGTTACTATACCCATGATAATTGTATCCTTCAGCATGTGCTACTAAGAAAAGTACAACCATAGCTTCCTACTCATGGAAAGATATTTGCTCAATGGCTGAAGTGACATTGTGAATATTAAGCACTGCTATTTATAAATCTTTAACATTTATAGACAACACATCAAAGTATAATATCATTTTGTTTAATTCTGCAAATATATTTCATATACTTTCCTGCATACTTATTATAATAATCCATCCTTTTTCCAAGAGTCAAAACTATGTTATATGCTAAGCTTATCATTCATAACAAATGGGAAATAGAATATAGGCACACAGAAATACTATGTAGACTTCTTACATGTCACTACTGAGTTAGCAGGAGGATACATGAGACTGGTCTTAGCTCTTTGAAAGTACTGGAAAACTATGTGGTTCTATGCACATGCTACCAACATGATGAACATCCTTACACATATAAGTCTTGTCATCTCACAATCCAGGGCAATGAGATGAATTAAAATTTAATCAGTGTAGTAAAAAACTATTGAGAAACCAGCTATACAACTCCTAGACTTCATAATGCACATTCCCTGTCAAAAATACTGACTGGAACAGTGTTCACTAGAACTAACTCCGTTGTTTTAAAATAAAATAGGGTAGTAGTTCACGTCTTTTTCAACTGAATTCCCTGAAACTTCGCAATTTTTTTTACAGTAGCCATGTATTTTACTATGGTATAAATTAAATTGTCCGTATGTAATTATGCCAATTTGTTTCACAATTAAACTACTTTAGTATATCTACCACATAATTATAATCATCTAATGAATAATTTTGATATAATATCATACAACAATAAAAGTTCTATTGTTTTGTTTTAGGACTTTAAAGACCACTAAATCCTCATTCTTTACAAGAAGATGAGTGCTTTTACTAGTGCCCTTCATGTCACCCTAAAGACAGAATTTTGCTTCTGCTCTTCAATTTAAGGAGGCAGTTTATAGAATGTAACGCCACTTTGGAAAAGCCGCTGTCGTTTCACTCTGCACATTTGGCTTGCATAAATGCAAATGTTAATGATGCAATATTTCTTTTGTAAAATTATCTTTTATGGTGGATGAACTGATCATTAATTTTACTGTAAAGACATAATTTGTACATCTTAATGTATTTTTTATCTATTCTTTTTTTTTTTTTTGAGCACAACAGCTGGTAGCTCCCAAAAGAAGACAAGGTATTAACTTCTCTACCTAACTTCCATAAATTTTTGATTTCTTTTCTCTTACACATAAAATATAGATTTAAAATTTTATTTCTCTGTTATGCCAGCATCATAGCTACTTTGTATACAAGCACACCCATGGCATACCAGGCCTTCATCGGTAGAGCAATTACACCAGATTGCAAAATAGTTTAATGATCTGTCACTCTTTCAAGCAAATAGCTATTGTGATATGCCTGCAACTAAAGTCACTTCTTAAGTTTCCAATTTAAGCTACTAATTTAAAATCTGTTCATCTACATTTTTATAACAAATGTTTCCTAGTTTCTTTCACTTTCTTATTTGTTAAAATTAAATGTTCATGAACTCACAAGTTCAAGGCTTTATAACACAACACATATCTCATTCAACAAGATAATAGTTTCAAAATATTATAAGGTTTGGGAAAATCTTACAAATGTCTTTTAAAGTTGATATTTTATAACTGTTGGAGTACAAGCAGCAATGGTATATTCCATGGCAGTGACCTGCTAGAATCTGTTTTAAATTTTATAATACAAATACTTTCAAATACATCATATCGTGTATAAAATTTAATTATTTAGGAATCACAAAATTAGCTGTAAGAATCTAGTCTTACTTCACAGTTTGCTATAACAAAATATCAGAGGCTCCATAAATTATAAAAAAAAAATTATCTAGCATACACTTCTGAGGAACCACGTTATAGGCATCCATTCTGATTCTGAGAATGGGCAGCATATGGCCTCCAGCTAGTGCAAACTGTTGAAAGCCATCCTGAGTATAAAAACAGAGGAGGGCTGGAGAGATGGCTTAGTGGTTAAGCACTTGCCTGTGAAGCCTAAGGACCCCGGTTCGAGGCTCCATTCCCCAGGACCCACGTTAGCCAGATGCACAAGGGGGCGCAGGTGTCTGGAGTTCGTTTGCAGTGGCTGGAGGCCCTGGAGAGCCCATTCTATCTCTCTCTCTCTATCCGCCTCTTTCTGTCTCTGTCTGTCACTTTCAAATAAATAAGTGCAAAAAAAAAAAAAAAAAGCAGAGGAAAGGTGATATGGGTGACAGATGCAGGCACTATCTCCTCTCCTGGGGATAAACCTCTTCCCTCAGACCTGTTTCAACCTCATAAGGAGAATGTTAATTCCTATTAGCCAATCATCTCCCAAGGGTACCACAGCTTCATGACATCTATATCAAGTTTTGCTGGAAAAAAAATCTTATTCCAACTATAAAAATATATTATCCACTCTTGATTTGTTTTTAGTTTCTTGATATGCATACATAACTGGTACAACTTATTTACCTAATACTGTGTGGAAAATTGGCTCTCATCATGATTTTTAATATGTAGTCACCAGCTTTTTGGCAAAATGAATACGTACAAGCAAAATAGTTCAAATCAAGTGGAAGAGAAATGCACAATATATCCTCAACTTCATCAGGAAATGCTTCCTGGTGAATTCAAGGGTAGACATTAATCCTGTTGATTCTTAAAATGCTTAACTCATAGATCATAGCAAATTATGTTGCCAAAGAACAATTTTGGGCCCAAAGTTGTAGCAATGAAGAAAAAGTGATTTTTTTTTTTTTTTTAGGGTCAAGATTAAGAAGAGCAGAAACATCTGTTTTGCTTGCATGAAAGAACTTGTATTTCTTTTAAGTGCAAGCTTGGAAAAGAATGTGTGCATGAGAAGTTGAAAGTCAATGAAATATAGCTACCCTCACCTCTGGTGCTCTGAGTTCTTATGACTTCAGGTGCCCTATTCATGAAAGAGCAGGCAGGGCTCCTGCTACTGCAGCTCAGAACTCTAGCAGGGTGAGTAGTACTTAGCAGCTTCCCTGACATAAGACTGGAGCTGAGTGATACTGTTACCAAAGGAGACCACACTCAAGCAGGAAACAACAACTGCATCATTTACCACTTAGGACCCCAGAAACAGACTTTTATCTAACCCTAGTAAAGAACTATACAACACGTTTTATAATTACTCAGAAGTAAGTTCAGACATTCACAAGATAGAGTGTCAAGATGCAGAAGCTTTGAGCAATGGGAATGTATGCACGCCCACAGGGATATGCTCAGAAACTGGGGGAAAAGGAACACGGAGATCTCTTCATACTCCACCCATCATCCCTGGCTTCTTACCATCTTGTTCACAAAAGCTAAAATGATCAAAAACTCAATTCAGCTTCTGGTATTTTTACACTACATTGGCAAATGTTTTTATTTGATTTTTTAAATATTATATATATGTATATATATACATATATATCTATACACATGCACACACACACACACACAGATGAGGATAGAGAAAGAGAATGGGCCGGCCAGGGTCTCCAGCCACTGCAAATGAACTCCAGATGCATGCACCAACGTGTGTGTGTGTGTGTGTGTGTGTGTGTGTGTGTGCGTGTGTGTGTGTGTGTGTGTGTGTGTGTGGCTTCTGTGGGTGCTTGGGAACTTGGGAATCAAACCAGGGTCCTTAGGCTTGGAAGGCAGGTGCCTTAACTCCTAAGCCTTCTCTCCAACCTCAGATATGTGTTTTGAATCATATAATTTTGCAAAAATATTTTATTTATTTAACAGAGATTGAGAAGGAGAGATAGGATATTAATAAGTGTGTCAGGGCATCTGGCCTCTGAAAACAAACTCCAGACACATGTAACACTTTGTGCATATGGCTTTCCATGATACTGGAATATCAAACCCAAGCCTGCAGTCTTTTCAAGCAAGTGCCTTGAACTTCTGAGCCATCTCAACAGCCTCTGAGTTTCATTTTCTATTACTTAAAACTCCAAGGTAAATACATGGAGGTACCCAGGCAAGAATGTGATTTTCTCACTCCAGACCCACATGCGCTGACCTCGTATCCCTCACAAAAGCTAAGAGGAGAGGAGAGGGAAATGGAAAGACAAGAGAGCAGCAGATGGTCTATCTGTCTTCCAAGAACAATCAGGGAATACAAGCAGGCTATTTCTTGCCTCATTCTCTGAGCAGTGCTAGAATTGCATTCACAGCACGAGAAAGACATTTTGCTCTTCCAAGGAAAGTTTATTCCATATAGAAACTAATGCACTGGTTTTCTGGGTCAAGTTCATTGATTCTCATTTGTGAAAAAAAATGTTTGAAAGAATAGTAAAAAGGGTAAAGCATGAGCTGGAGAGATGGTTTAGTGCTTAAGGTGCTTGCCTGCAAAGCCTAAGTACCTGGGTTTGATTTTCAAGGCCCCATTTAAGCCAGATACCTAAAATGGCACACACATCTCTAGTTGATTTGCAGGGCTAGAGGCCCTGGTATGCCCATTCTCTCTCACTATCTCAAATAAAGAAATAAATAAAAAGTGAAAAAAGAGACAAGGGTAAAACAGTGAGCTTTATTGAAGAAATGAAGGCGAAATACCAAATCTCCCTGCTTAAATGGAGAGGGGATCTGAACATCTTGCTATTGGAGTGGTTTGTGAGCATTCCTGGCTAGGCAAATGATCTTTAAAATGACTGAGATGAGCTATGAAGTTTAGTTTTGATCAAATCATGGATATTTATGAGGTCTCCATGTAACTCCTTTCCTATCAGGGAACTGGGCACATTCTTCTCTGCCACTGTGTCCAGGCCAGGGGATTTCGTGACCCATCTATAAGCTTTGGAAGAGAGAGAAACATCCAAGGACGGAACACAAGGGGGTTGCTTCATGGGAATCAGAGCCCATTCTTATCGGTTTTTTTTTTTTTTTCTGTCATTTTTTCCCCAGAGCCCTGCCCTCCTGATTTGGTATGCTTTGCTATCTCATACTGAGCTGGAAGACCTCTTCTCTCCCAGTAGTTTCAACTTAATCATTTCAACCCAAGCATTCGTTTTAACTATTACATTCTCAAGGCAAGGACAAAAGACAAAACACTCAGTTTTCATGGTCCCTTCCTTCAAGTTAGCAGGTCTCTTTGAGACTGCTGGTAACTGTCTTGGCTCTTACCTGTGCTCTAATGCGGAACTAAGGTGCCAAGCCCTTAACAATCCCCTCAACTGCAGCAAATCCGTGGCTGTGTGGGAATGTAGGATGGTACAACCACTTTGGAAAGCAATATGGAGACTTCTGAAAAAGCTGAGTACCAACAGACCCAGTTATTCCCTTCAAACCACAGGCTAGAGAGATTTGCTCAACCATGTTTCTAGCGGTTAAATCCGTGGTTCTGGGTTCATGGTTTCATAGAACTCAAAGAATGAATCTCATGGCCAATAAAGATAACATTTAAAAGTTCATTTAGGGGAAAAGCTTATATTAAGTTCATTGAGAAGTGAAAGAATAAAGGTCCCTGCACCTGGGATCAGACCCAGTTACCCTTGATGGTGGGGTTTATGAAGCAGTCTGACTAGGCAAATACCTTGGATATTGAAATGAGTGGACTTAGTTATGAAATATATTTCTTGTCCAAATTGTCCATCTCCAAGGGGTTTCAGTGTGTCTTACTACCAGTCATAAACCTGGTCACATTCTTCTCCTGTCTAGGTGGCTGGCCAAGTGGAGCTTGGGATGGAGATTCAGCTACACCCACCAGCTTTATCAGAGGGAAGAAAAACAGAATCAACAATGAAATGTCCTTCACACGGGGCTTCATGGCCAGCCAGAGAGCCTGCTGAGACTTTTTTTTATTTTTCTAGAGGTCAATCCTTCCTCTTATCTGTTGGCCAGCTTGGTTGTATCGTACACAGGTCTGTGCCCTATTCTTCTCCAGTGTTTTCAACATTACTGTTTCAATGCTAAAATCTAGTTCAACTGTTGTATTCCTAATACAAGGACAAATAGACTGCCAACAAGGGCAGGGAGCAAGATGCTGACCCTCCGAGCCTCCCTCACCACCCACCAAGCTTCTCCCTTTTTGTCTCCATCATAAGCACACATCAAGTTTCTTCGCCCTGCACCACTTTATCACCAGGACATTTTAACAGAAAACAAACAAACAAACAAATGTTTACTTGCAGATGTGATCTGTATTAATTTGTAAAAACAAAAACAAAAAAACAAACAAACAAAAAACACACATAACCAGTTCTTGCTAACTTCCAGATATTCTTTCACCTTTCTGCACATGTTAATTTCCACAGCTGTCTCACTTTGCTTCATTGGTATTCTATCATCATTTCTCCCACCTTCACAGGATGCTACCAGGCTACTTAAAATTGTTCACTGACTGTTCCTCGGTTGTCACAGTTCTCTGAAGCACATCCAAGTCCATCTCCCTTTCCAGGTCCAAGGCCAGCCCCCATGGGGAGTTTTCTTACTGGAGCAAGATAGCCTCAGGTCCTCAATCTACCTGAGTTAATGACAGCTACATAATACATTGCATAATTTTAATTAAAGTAATTCTAATTTCTTAAGGCAACAAATGTCACCCAAAGTAGACTCCTGGCATTTGTGTAGTATCAGGCAGACTACTTCCACCATAAGGAAGCGGATCAGTTAGACTCCATTTCCCAAAGGAGCCCTCTTTCAGAAAGCATTTCTCCCAGAAGGTCTATTATATACTACATGTTTTTAAACCTTGACATTTTGTGGTTGCTTCTTTTAATAAACTGTATTCAGTTTGTATCACCTATGGAATCCCCACAATACTGTTCACAGGAATGAAAATAAAAAGGCATAGTTTGGGAACTATCACTCATTGTTTTCTTCTTTTCTTTATCACAGTGTTAACTTAATTTCCTTATATTTTTATTTACTTATTTATTTGAGAAAGATATATATATATACATATGTATATATATATATATGTATATATATATATATATGTGTATGTGTGTGTGTGTGTGTGTGTGTGTATCCATAATAGTTTAGATTTAACTGCTTATATAAAATTTATGGAAAGAATAAAAATGCTAATAACAATGACTCCCAAAAACTATAATGTGCATTGGAGATTGAGTGTGTTTCTCTCAAGAGCAGATTGTAGTCTGTGGCCAAACAAAATTAAATATAGAAATAGAACATTTGTTTTCATGGAAGTACACATAGTAAATGCAAGTAGTTTTTGTTCAATAAATAATTTATTAAATAACACACCATCTAGCAGTTAATAACTATTAGATTAGATGATAATGTCTATGAAAAAGTCACCATTATACAAGCCTGAAAACAGTTATGTTGATTGCATGAAATAGAAGAATATTTAAGGAAAATATGTCTTATTATGAAACAAACGTTTTGGTTACAGTCTCACTGAGGTCTAGGCTTATAGGAATTCACTATGTAGTCTCAGGGTGGCCTTGAACTCACAGTGATCCTCCAACCTCTGCCTCTAGAGAGCTGGGATTAAAGGCGTGCACCACCATACCTGGCTTATTTATTTGTTTATTTTGCAATTTAAACTTTTACTTCAACATAATAGTGGGAATATGAGATTAAAAGTTACAAGGTTCAGAATGGTAAAAGATCCAGACTACAGTCCCTCTAGAATGAGACTATCATTTATACAAATATCCAGGATTCTTTTGGAATTGAGAAAAAGAACAGGGGGGGAAACATATCTGTAATCTGGTGTTTTGTTTGACCTAAAAGGTAGGTGAGAAGGATGATTCAATTTAGAGCAGAAAGTAGCTCACAAGAATTCTCAAAGAAATTAGAATAAAATAATCAATCTGACTTTCTAGAAATACCAGTATGTTCCCAGAGGATGACAGTTACAAGCATCCAAAAAACTTTTATTCCAGGTAAGGCAGGGAATACAATTGTTAGCTATTTTGTTGGGACCTAGGATATAAGCAAGCATGTGAAATGGAAGTGGTATTTGAGGGCTTCTTTGGTCCTATCTTAGCCTGAATGGTAGACTATAGTTTAGAGATTCCCGAAAGGTATATGTGTTTATATAGCATTTTAAAGATATTCTTTTATGTTGAAAAAAGTAAACATGGTTGACAAGTATATTTATTATCTCAAGAAAGAATACTTTTGTATGACAAGAATTGAATGGTGGAATAAAAAAGAGGACAGCATGACATGAGACTGTGGGTTTTATTCTTATCGTAAGAGAAAGCGACAAACCACTTTAGTTCTCTTTATATAGAACTTTGGCTGCTCTGTGGAGAAAAAAAAATGGTTTTATTCCAGAGTAAATACTGAAAAAGCAAGACTAATTTGAAACCTCTTAAACTAGTCAATGTGACAGATGTTGGCTGAGACTTGAAGTTGTCACAGAACTGAAGAAAAATAGACAGCTTTGAAATACTTATGAGGTATAATTTACAAGCCTCTCCGATAGATTGGATCTCAGGGTTCAGGCAGAGGTAGATGTTAAAAAGTGCTTTCATTTCTTTCCAGGTGACTGGAAGAGTGATCACTTATTAATGTATAGGACAGAACAAGAAGAATTGAATTGCAGATAGAACTAGATTGAGAATTTTGCTTTTGGATATACTGTGCTTCTGTAAATAATATTGTTTTTGTTACTGAAATGTTACTTTCTGTGAACAAGCAGAATGGGTATTTGAAGTAGTCAATTTGAAATTTTCGTCTGAAAAAGCAGGAAAGGTTAAGAAAACTGCCAGTCATTTCGTGGGAACTCCATGAAGTTCTGGATATTAATGATGTTGCTAGAAACTTTTTTTTCCTGGGGTGGAAGATCTACTCCCACCAAGAAGGAATGTTTAATTTTCTAGTAAACAAAACCTTGGGGAGTGGCTGCAGGACCTTCTGGTTTCTGGTCTCCCAGACAAGACTTCGTGAAGCAGAGCCTGCTTACCCTCTTCAGGAGAGAGTATTTCCACTGGGCACACTGTGCTACCCAACAACTGAGGTCATCTAGAATGCATACAGAAATAAAGAAACTCAGACCTAATTACTAACAGTTAGCCAAAAGATAGCTTCAGTAAAATAATATTAATAAGAATGTGTGGCCTCAGGGAGAGGGGTAAAATAAAAGATAATTGTTATATAGGAGAATCTAAGAGAAGGAAAAATAATGTTAAAGGAATATTCTGTGATAAATGCTACATCTGAAGTTTAGAAATAGAGAAAATATGTGGAAGAGATTGCTCAGTTGTTAAGGTGCTTGCCTACAAAGCCTAATGACTCAGGTTTGATTCCCCAGTACCCATGTAAAACCACATGCACAAAGTGACACATTCATCTGGAATTTGTTCACAGCAGCTGGAGACACTGGCATGCCCATTTGTATTCTCTCTCTCTCTTTCTCTCTACTTGCAAATAAATAAATAATATATTTAAAAAGAGAAAGGGGAAACTAACAAGCCTCTGGTAAATTTGGCAAATGAAGGTCACTCTTGGAAGTTATAATTGAGACCCAGCATGGATATGAAGGATGCCACAGAGTGAAATTTTAGGGAAGTGAGAAAGGATGAAATGTGAATTTATCAGTGAATAATCCTGTCACTTCAATTGCCGGACACAGAAAAATCAAACTTTATCTGAGCTGGACGCTGCCTCCCTGTTACTCCAAGAAGCTATGAAGGTTCTACAGACATCATCCATAGACTTAACCAAGCTACGGACCCTTTGTGCTCCACAACTGACCTACCAGAAAAGACTGTCCCTAGCTGCAATTGTAGCACGACTGGCAGGAGGGCAACAACTATGGCTTTCTGGTTGAATTTGAGGCCCGTTCCACAGGAGGGAAATCATGTTTGCTACCGTGAACCCGGTCAAAAGCTGAGGGCTAGGGAGGTGTTAGCCTCCTGAGGGGAACCTACTACGTTAATAAGCTAAATAGACACGTCATGTTTCCTTATAAATATTCATGTTTATGCATGAGACTTGCTGTCAGCCTTGATCATAGAAGATTTTTTTGTTGTTTATCTTGGTGATTTTTTTGTAGTGGGCAGGAGTTAATGCAGAGATAGAGGGTAAACATGGTGAAAATAAGTGAGTAATGTGTGTTCAGCCCTTAACAGGATATCTATACCACTTTTCCAAGGCTCAGGTAATATCACAGACAAAAGCCCTGAAAGAATATTAGCAACAGCAGACTGTTAATGGTGCTGTAGAATGCTGTCTGCTGTACACGACATGATCATTCCTTCATGAAGTCCCCATTCCTTCCAGAGTCACTATCGGTAGTTAATGATTTCTGGGGGACAGGGAATGATGGTCTTTAAGGGGAGTAGCCACTGATAAATCATCATAGTCTAATAAATAACCTCACAATCATGCTCACATAAGCAACCATAATTTAACTCAGTGTGTTGCAGAAATGACTTGAAAGTAGGAAAGAGATTAGTTGGGAAGAAAAAGGGGTAGTGGGATGGAGACATAAAAAGTTATGGGTGATGAATCTGATAAAACAATACATACATAAATGTAATTAAAAAATAGTAGTTGCTCACAGGAAAAAAATAAATAAAATACATGGCCCTCTCTTCATTTAAAGAAAACCTAAAATTGATTACAAAACAATTTTTATATAAAAGTACAGATTACACTAATTTACTAAATATTATGGCGCGCTTTGCTATAAGAAGCAAACATATTAGACAAAAATAATATGGAAAAAACTAATACTACATATCAGCAGTCATTACCCTAGTATTTGGTAAATCATCTGCTTGATAATTTGCATCATTTCAGATATTTTTCCCTGGGAAATTAAGCAATATTTTGCCAGTGACTACAATAAATCATGAACATACAGAGACCTATTTAGATATGCATTAATCACTGCTTGTCAAAGCTCAGGTCTTCACTGAATATTTACATTTAGCAAAGTAGACTTCAACTTACCGGAATGCATACTATCTAATTCCAAGAAGCAGACACTTTCTTCTGCTAAATACATGTTAGAATAGAAACCTTCAACAAGGATGAAGTTTCATCTATGGAGTTTGAGAGTTTATTATCTCAGCCACCCTTAAACATGTTCCTTCAAGTGGATGTGAATATCCTGTGATTAACTCAGTGGTAATAACTCAGTACCGACAACTGAAGAGGAGCACTGAAGAAGGAGAATTGCAGACAAAAATTCTGGCAGAGCTTTACTGTCTCTGAACTCTGCATGAGTGGGAATCCTCCCTTGTCACAGCCTAGTCTAGTGGCTTTGCGGGAAACCTTTAAACTTCTTTGGTAAGTAGCTGAAACACTTCAATCAATGTTTCTCTTGTTGTATGACATTTGTCTTGTGTGTGTTTGTCTTAAAATCTGATTTTCCTCTTATTAGAACCTTATTATTCTGGGTAGTTCCACAGTATACTTGGCTGAGCCAGTTCCTGTCATCTCTTCTTGACTGCAATTCTCAGAATAACTGCAGAATACCCTGGGAATGTAGTAATATAAAATAGACAAGAACTGCCTATGGCAACCTGAGCTTTGTTCTTTCTCCTGGAGTATAATAGTAGAATATTCTGTGAAATTTCCTCACTGATTCATGTGTCCCCTGAGGTATATAAGCTGGAGCTGGCTGTGGGTACTCGGGGCTCCACTTGCCTCAGGAAGCTTAATCGATCCTTGGGAAAGGCTCATAATGGATGTTAAGCTCATTTTAGATAAAGGCTTCCTTTTCTTCCCATTATCCCTGTAAGAAATAATCTACATAATAAATTTTGTGTGTGTGTGTGTGTGTGTGTGTTTGGGTGTGGGTGTGATACCAGCACTCTTGCAATGGCTAAATTGCAGACCAAGATGCTGGGGGTGAAAACATTTAAACTTCTGATGATCATAGTCATGGTGATCATTGTTTTCTTTCAAACAGTGAGTCATTCAGAAGGGATTCTTTACGAAGCTGGCGCCCACAGTTGTATCCATACTATTGGCTTAATCTTAGAATTACTACTATAATATTATCCTCAAATAAGGTATAATTCTAAAGGGCCAGAAAGTAGATCTTTAAAATCTTTCTTTTTGCAAAAAACTATTTATTAATAATTCTAATATGTATACGTATTGTATTTTGATTGTAGAGATCATTACCTTCTATTTTGCCCTTTCCCTTCCCATCAAATTTTTAAAATTTTTATTATTAGATATGGACATATTTTGTATGTCAATATCACATGTCGGTACCATCATTTCCCTCCTTCCTGCTTCTTTTCTGAAGAGGCCTTCCTCATTTGGGGTGCAGGTCAACCCTATGGGGACTGCGGGTCATGCATTTTGGGGGCAGCAGTCAGTTATGGGGTAGAGGTAATGTCTGTTTAAAATGTCCCAACTTAAGGCTCTAACAGTATTTCTGTCTCCTCTTCTACAAAATTTCCTGAGCCATGCTGGGAGCATTTTAAATCTACTTCAGTGATGGGCACTTAGAAGCCTCTGGATCTCTAGTTGAGATCTAGGTGTTGAGTGTCCTCAGTATCTTTCTCCATCACCCTTGTGCTGATATCAGCTTAACTAAGAAAGCAGCCTTCTTGTTCATTTCCCTAATTCTCCTGTGGTTTCAGCTGGTGCTGGGGTGGAGTGTGCTGGGTCATTTATCGCCTCAAGTCCAGTCCCCATCTGAAAAAGAAAAGGATGGAGAGGGAAGTCAGTACCAGTTAAATGGGATAACAATTATTAATTTAGAGAGAATTAAAAGATTTATATACTGTTATAGTCTAAGGTTAGTGGGAGCTTGACAATGGAAAGCAGAATCATTACCTGGATGTGACTCTGACTTGTTTCGCAGTTCCAGATATGGTTTCCTTTACACTGAGCAGATCTGTTAGCCAATCCAAGAGTACTTGGTTTCCCATGGCCGTTTTCACTATTGCACTTGTGTAAGCATCACATCAAGTTGTTTGCTTCTGAGTCACTTAGATTTTGACTTGCTTGGACAGATGTTGGCCACTTTCCCCTGGTAGCTCACATAGTGCCTTCCAGCACTAGAAGGGCTAATTTTCTAGCCACTGGCTCTGCTACAGATTCCAACCATGTCTCTCCATGGTCCATGCCAACAGCATACGGTGTCTTTAGCAGTAGGGTCTTACCATTAACCTCTGGTGGGTAATCAAGTTCTCTGACAGAAGTCTGTCTTATTTATTTTGATAGATGTAGTAGGTCTCTATGATCAACAGCTCATTGTGGATGTATACCACATCCTGGTACAGGGTATTATAGGTCAGCACCAATGGAAAAGAAAAAAGAAAAAGACAGAGAAGAAAGAGAAACAGGAGAAATTTGAGGTTAGATTACTTCTCACTCTCTCCAGGGCCCTTCAATTCAGGTGTAAGGTCCACATGAGGGTTCCACCTTTTAGTCTGATTTCCAGGATATAGGATTCTATGGTACCAGTTCAATTTGGGTTCAGTTTTGTGTACCCTCCATGCTTTCTCTTCACCCAAGCCCTGACCTCCTATTGTCCAAGCCTCAAGATGCTATTCAGGTATGACAGCAACTTGGGCTGATCCAGGTTAGGAACTGCAGGTGAGTGAGATCGTGTGATGGTTAACTTACTGTGATTGTGTGAGTGCACTTAGAATGATCTGTGCTAAGTTTGACCATTTTAATAGAAATTTCAATGTGTCATTTTTTTTTCTTACAGCTGAGTAGAATTCCATCGTGTAAGTATACATCTTGATTATCCATTCATGTAATGACGGGCACCTGGGTTGATTCCAGTTCTTCGCTATTATGAGTTGAACAGCTACAAACATGGTTGAGCAAATATTTCTGAACTGAGATGTGGAGCTTTTAGGGTAAATGTCCAGTAAGGGAATAACAGGGTCTGCTGGAAACTCTATATTCATCCTTTCAGGAATCTCCATATTGATTTCTACAGTGGTTGTCCCAGCTTACATTCCCACCAATAGTGAATGAGTGTTCCTGTTAGTCCACAGCCTCGCCAACATTTTCTTTTAAATAATTTTTGCTATCCTTACTGGGGTAAGGTGGAATCTCACAGTTGTTTTTATTTCCATTTCCCTAATAGTTAGGAATGTTGAAGATTTTCTTAAGTGTGTGTTAGCCATTTGTAATTCTTCCTCTCAGAACTCCCTATTTAGTTCGCTGCCCCACTTTTGGAGGGGGTTGTTTGATTTTTTATTGTTTTTCTTTTCTTTTAGTTCTATGTAGATTCTAGATATTAGGCTTCTCTCAGTGGTGTAGCTGGCAAAGACTTTCCCCCTTTCAGTGGGCAATCTATTGGCTCTGCTTATGGTATGTTTATGCAAAAGCTTTTTAGCTTCATGAGATCCCATTGGTTGAGATTGTTTAATTTCCTGGGCTACTGGGTTTTGTTCAGGAATTCTCTTCCCAGTCCTATATAGTGTTGTGTGCTTCCTATTTATTCTTCTAGTAGTTGGAGAGTTTCAGGTCTTATATTGAGGACTTTAATCCATTTGGACTTGATTTTTGTGTGTGGCAAAATGAGTGGGTCTAATTTCATTTTTCTACATATGGTCATCCAATTTCTCCAACACCATTTGTTCAAAATGCTGTCTTCTCTCTACCCTACATTATTGGCAACTTTGTCAAAGATCAAGCAGCTGTAGTTGCCTGCCCTAAGTTCTGGGTCTTCAATTCTGTTCTATTGGTCTATGTTTCTGTTTTTATTCCAGTACCATGCTGATTTTATCACTACGGATTTGTAATATAGCTTTAGATCAGGTAAGGTGATACCACAAGAGGTGTTTCTTTTGCTGGGGATATGTTTGGATAGCCAAGACCTTCTGCCATCCCATATGAATTTTGAGATCATTTTTGCAGTCTCTGTGAAGAATGAAGCTGGTATTTTTATTGGTATTGTGTTAAATCTGTATATTGCTTTTGGTAGAAAATTGCCATTTTCGCAATATTAATACTACCTGTCCAGGAGCATGGGTGGTCTTTCCATCTTCCCAACTCCTCCTCTATTTCTATCTTGAGTGTTTTTATGCTTTCATTATATAATTCTTTCACATCCTTTGTTAGTGTTATTAATTTTTTATTGCTATTGAAAATGGGACAACTTCACTGATTTATTTCTCTGTATATTTGTCCTTTGAATATAGAAAAGCTACTGATTTTCTGTGCAATGATCTTGTATCCTGCCACTTTGCTGAAGTAATTTATCATATTTAGAAGTTTTGTGATGGAAAAATCTCTTTTGGGGGAACTCTAGTCACTCATAATAGGGCTTCCCCTCTTTAGGCAAAAAAGATGAAGAAATAGGAAATAAATACAAATAGATCCTTTTATCTTCCTTTTACTTTTTTTTTTTTTTTTTTTTTTTTGAGGCAGGGTCTCACTCTAAACCAGGCTGACCTGTAGCTCACTCTGCACCCCCATGCTGGCCTCGAACTCACATTGATTCCCCTACCTCTGCCTACAGAGCACTGCATTAAAGTCATGTGCCACCATGATAGTTTTCTTTCCTCTTCCTGATTATCAGATTTATAATAAGAAAGAGAATAATTATTTGCTTATTGGCAGTTCTATTTTACATTACTAATCAGCATAGAATGAAAAATCATTGATCAATCAATCTATCTATCTACCTATTATACAAGTACAGCAATCTATATGTATCTTTATATACCAAAAATTATATCTATTTATTTATCATCTCTCATCTTAATAATATATATATATATATATATAGAGAGAGAGAGAGAGAGAGAGACACACACACACACATATATATAGATATACATACAATTATATATGTATACATCGACCTCATGCTTCAATCTTTCTTTTTTAGTGCTTATTTCTTTGAGAGAAAGAGTCAAAAAGAGACAGAGAGAGAGAGAGAGAAAGGTAGAGAGAGAGTAAGTAGGCTAGGGCCTTTTGCCACTTCAAACAAACTCCAGATGCATGCACCACCTTGTGCATTGAGCTTATCTGGGTCCTGGGGAATCAAATCTGTGTTCTTTGACTTTGCAGGCAAGCACCTTAATGACTAAGCAATTTCTCCAGCCTTCTCTTTCCTCTTTACGTTTATATGCATTTGCACAGGCACATATATGAATATTATATACAATGCACACACAAAAACATTATATTTATGAAATACAATAAATGAGAGGAATGCTAGCATCTGGTAAGCAATTTTTTTTATTTTTTTATTTTTTATTTTTTGCTCATTTTTATTTATTTATTTGAGAGCAACAGACAGAGAGAAAGAGGCAGATAAAGAGCGAGAGAGGGAATGGGCGCGCCAGGGCTTCCAGCCACTGCAGACGGAACTCCAGATGTGTGCGCCCCCTTGTGCATCTGGCTAACGTGGGTCCTGGGGAATCAAGCCTGGAACCGGGGTCCTTAGGCTTCACAGGCAAGCACTTAACCGCTAAGCCATCTCTCCAGCCCTCAATGTTTTTTTAATATAGATGACTTTCATGTCCAGAAGTCACTTTCTTGCTTTTCCACTTAGAAATTACTTTGATCTTTCCACACCATTGGCCATGGAACTAACACTCTAACTCAAGTAGAATTGTTTCAAAAATTAAGTACATAATATCTTTGCTTTCCTGAGTCACATAAAAAATTGCCAAGGTCACTGCCTTGGGGACAGACTTAGAAAATCTTATTGCATTTTTCCTTTAGTCAAAGGAGGAGTCATCAATTCTTCTGAAATTGTTTCTGTTAGTAATTGGCTTTTAAATATTTTTATCATGTTACTCAAAAATTCTTGGCAAGATACAAAATGTAGAGAGAATTAGAATATTTCACAAATTGAGCTTCAGAATTGTTTTTCTTAATACTTGAGTTCTTTAACACACAGGAATAAATATGTTAAAAAATAATCTTCTTGGCTGAATAGGGTTAGGTAGCTTCTAGGAGACACTCTCTTACCTGAGATTGAAATTAGCCAGAAGTGACAAAATAATGTTTTTAAGAATTTAGTAAAATAAGGCAAAATTATATTATTATAAATGTTTGTGCAAGTGATATAATACATTCACATATGATTAAGATAAAATTGTTCAGCAATAATAACATTGAAACAACATTTTGCATTTTCTATAAGTAAAATGATTATTTTAAAACATACATATATCAAGGTATGTGCATTTCCCATGTATCTCCGCCCTCTATTCTTCCTCTCTCTCACTTTCATCTTCTTTCTCTCTCCTCTATTATTCTTTTTCAATCTTTGTCTCTTCCCCATTTCTCCATCTCCAGTGTTATAACAAAGTCTTAGATCCATCAATAAATAAAGTATATGTAGGTACTAAGTATTATTGATTTTGAGGTCTGAGATGTTTCTTTTGATTTGGACCAGTGTCCAGATGGATCTATAAGACTGATGATTGCACTTGTTTATTTATTATTTTTTGTAGACATCCCAAAAATGCTATAGGATACTACTTTTGTAGAATTTGAAAAAGTACAGCACGAAATGATTTGTATTATTACATTATTTTTATATTTTTAATCCTATAAAACATTAAGGTAAGTCTAGGTACAAGTTTAGTTTGTATCTCCTTAAGTAGATAAAGTTTTCCAGGTGAATTAAGTAAAACACATATTACTATTTTCCTGTTTTAAGTGGATTTTAAAGTGCATCAAACAATGTGTTTTACATGTTCTTTGGTTTAGATAAAAGATTTATGGGCTTGAGATTACTTAGAATGAGAATGTATTTTGAAATAAAGTATAGGAGTATTTTTCATTAAAATGAGAAATACAAAATTACAAAAAAAATACAAAAAGTTTTACTAGTCACCTTCCATTTCTGGCCTCCTTCTAGTATCTCAAATACTCATACTGCAATGACATATTCAGTTAGACATTAAGAGTCCTCATCATCATACAGTTTCTAGTCTGTTCAAAAGTCCAAAGTTCAAAGTCACATTTATTGTATATTGTTATGTCTGCTGTGAAAACCTATTAAAAAAATAAGAAATAGTATGGGAGCCTGAACTTAGACTTTTATGTCTATAGGCCCAGCAATAAAAACAATAAGCTCTAAGGATATCTCAGAAATGTTCAAGATCACCTTATCCATCATAGGATAAAAGTTGGAGAAAAGCAAATTTGTTTCTAAGATGTCCCATAGGCAAAATAATTTGAGAACCAAATCTCAGGGTACCTCAGCAGTGGATGAATACAAACTCCAAGCTGGTGGTGGACCTTGGCATTGTGCATATCATGACGGTTTAGCAGAATAAAAGATTAGTGGGAAAAGAAAGAAAAAAAAGGTACTTTTCCTTAGGGTCTGAGTCACTTTGTGCAGCCCCTAAGCAAGGCTGTGTATAATGGACATGTCAAGTGAAAACAATACAGCAAATAGAAACACTAGGAACATAAATCATGGTTGAGGGAAACTAAGAGCAGGTGTCAAAACTTTTCCAGGAGAGAGGATATGCCCGCAACGGTGGCCAGTGCTCTAGGGAGATCTGAGTCCTGGCGTGTAGCTGAAGTCAAGCGTGGGGATTTCTGTTGCAGTTCTTCATGCTGCTTGACTTCGGTCTTGCTTCCATTTCATACCTTCTTATTTTCCATTTCCATCTTTTTGGAATAGGAATGCCTGTTCTGTACATATCCCACAATTATAAACTAGATATATATAACTTTTGATTAGTTTTCCTTGTATTTTTTTTCTTTTTACATGGAAGGAGAATAGGGAAGGAGGGAAGAAGAGGATAAATAAGGAGGAGAGGAGCTGGAGAGATTTCTTAGTGGTTAAGGCATTTGCCTGCGAAGCCAAAGGATTCTGGTTCAATTCTCCAGGACCCACACAAGGCCAAATATACGAGGGCATGCATCTGGCGTTTGTTTGCAGTGGCTGGAGGCCCTGGCACATCTGTTCTCTCTCTCTCTCTCTCTCTCTTTCTCTCTCCCTCTCTCTCTCCTCTTTCTCTCTCAAATAAGTCAATAAAAATATATTAAAAACAAAAAGAAGGAGGAGGAGAAAGAAGGCGGCAGAGGAGGCCAGATGAGGTCCAGGGCTCCGCACTCTCTGCTTCCTGATCCATCCAGATATGTGGAGGCCCAGCTGCATGCTTCCACACCATGGTGACCTTTCCTCTTAACCTTTTCTCCCTTACATCACTTTTTATTAGTTATTTGGTCCCAGGCTAGAGTGAGACTCTATGTTAAAAAAAAAAAAAATCTAGACACAACACCACAAGAAGCTGTAAAACACATACAAATACATTGAGATTAAAAAAAAAAAAAAACTACCTAATGCATCATTGAAGAAAACAGAAAGGGATGTAAGATATTCCTAGAATTGAATGAAAATTAAGGTACAATGAAGCAAACTTAAGGGCTGCTGTGAACATGATTCTAAGAGGGAAATACCTTTAATTGCTTACATTAAGAAATCTAAGATATCTTAAATGAATAACTTAATAATTTATCTTAGGGCATGTGAAGAAACTAAGGCAAACAAAACAATCAATAAATGGGAAGAAGTATTAAGATAAGGGTAGGCATCAAACAAAATGGAAGCAAATAGATCAATAGAATCAACAAAATAGACTTAATTTTTTGAAGGGATTAATAATATTGACAAACCCAAAAGAAAGGAGAGAAGACCAAAATTAGCGATGAAAAGGAACTTATTACAGCAGATACTAAGTAAATTCAGAAAATCATTAGTATATATATTTATGGCATATATATGTATATATATACATAGACATATATCACTAACTTGCAAAAGTCTGAGAAATCAATATATAGATGCTTATGACTTTACTAAATTAATACAAGAGGAGATAAATAACTTAAACATATTTGTAACAAGCAGACAGACTAAAGCAGTAACAAAAGATCTCCTGACACAAAAGAGGCCAGGTTCAGATGGATTCACTGGTGAATTCTATCAGATAGTCAAAGAAAAATCTAACACCAAATCCTACAGCAACATATCTAGCATTTGGCACTTGTGATGAAATAATCTGGACTCCAATAGCTCCCAAAAAACCTGCAGTCTTCTTATCCAGAATGTTAAAATTGCTCAAAAACCTTCCTTCTCTGAATTTCACATTTTCCTATCTTCTGTCTTTTGCTATAGATCTGACTAAAAGCAGTGAGTAACAATCATGACACAGAATCAATGCTCTCTGTTCTTGACATTTTCTCTGCCAAAGATATTAGTTTATTTGCTTCAAATTCAAGTTGAGCCTAACTAATGTTCTCAGATTATTTGCCAGAATATAACCACTGCCACTTGCCCAGTGCTTGTTCACATCTGTATTTCTCTCTGAAACCTCATGATCAGGGCTTCCGTACTACATGTTTCGCTCAGTATTTTTGTCTTTCCACGTAATGGCTCCCTTAAGCTATGTGTATAGAATTCTAGCGATTTTCTCACGCCAAATTTCAAACTCATCCACATTCTTTCCACAAATCAGATTCAAAGCCCGCTAACACATGACTGCATTTGTCGTAGTAATTTCCATAATTCTTGACACTAAATTTTTCAAATTAGTTCCTTTAGCTTTGTTCTGCACAAACACGTGTCATGAAGCAGCTTGACGTGGGGAAGTGTTTATTGTGGATCCGTGTTTGGAGGTGAGACTTTCCCTCGTGGCAGGGAGTTAGCAGCACAAGGGCCGTCAGTCGTACCGCATCCAAAATCAGAAAGCGGAGGGGGAAGCGGTGGTAGAGCCAGATTCTGAACCTCGATCAACCTTAAGAGTAAATCTCCAGTGTTTGTTTCCTCCAACAAGGCTCTACTTTCTAACTTGTTGCACAGCCTTCCCAAACGCCACTCGTAGCTATGTGCCAAATGCTCAAACACACGAGCCTTGGAAGGACACTTCACATTCAAGCCATGTATAAAGTTAAAAGCACAGAACCTCGGTTAGCATAAGTAAACTTCTTTATCATTTTACAACTTATCAATCACATATTTATAAAAATTCTACTTGCTCAAAAAAATCAGTCACATTGTAATACTGAAAATGTACCGTTAAATTTCTGACTGAAATGAGTTTCAATAAGCAGAAAAATAGATGAAGAAAATGGTAGAACTTTATTCAGCCATAAATTAAAATGAAATCAAGGCATTTGCAGGAAATGGATGTAACATGTAATTATCTTAAGCAAAGTAACTCAGACTCACTAAGACACATGCCACCTATTTGCTATCATATGCAGATCTTAGAGTTTACTTTTTATATATGTGTTTTGGACTGTGAATGTGTGATGAAGCTAGGGACAGAGCACGTAGACCAACACTTGTGTAGCAGATAAACTAAAAAATGAAATGTAACAGGGGATCAGGAAAAAAGTATGTATGATGACACCATAATAAAACTTATTTTTAAATATTACTTTAAAAATTTATGTACAAAGACATCAAAATAGAAGAGGGACTAGTTGGAAAGAAGGTATTCTGTGAAAGGGGTGAAGAAAGGGGCAAGAGAAGGTAATGAGACAAGATCATCATCAAAATATGATGTGAACATGTAAGAAAATTATAACTAAAAAGTGAAACATAATATCTATAGATAGATATGAGGAGGAACAAACTTGGTCTCTATGCTGTAATGCAGTATATGTCTTTATGTACATGTGGTGTACTCATGTATGAGTTTAAAATTTTGCAATTTGGGGTTGGACAGATGGCAATGCCAAAGGACCCAGATTCACTTCCCCAGGACGTACATAAGCCAGATGCACAAACTGGCACGTGCATCTGGAATTCATTTGCAGTTGCTTGAGACCCTGGCATGGCCATTCTATCTCTCTCTATCTGCTCTGTCTCTCTGTCTCTCTCTCTCTCTCTCTCTCTCTCTCTCCCTCTCTCTCTCTCTCTCTCTCACACACACACACATAAATAAAGAATAAGTAAAATTTTACAACTTTAAGTCCATTTTATTTTTTTCTGTCACCATCTTGAACAATAATATCAAATATATCTTTACCATAAAAGTCTACTTTTATTTTAGAAAGAAAAAAATCTATGGTTTTTGTTTTTTATTTGCAAAATTATAACACACACATATATATTTTCATTAATTAATGCATTTTTAATTAGAGCATTTAGTTGATAATGGTGGCACACACCTCTAATCTAAGCATTGGAGAGGCAGAGGTAGAGAATCACTGTCAGTTCAAGGCCAGCCTGAGACTACATAGTGAATTATAGGTCAACCTGTGATAGATCAAGACCCTACCTTGATAATCAAAAGTATAATAACAATAAAAATTTATAGCTTTTGATGTAATAGTTGAATTAGCTTTTGATGTAATAGTTGAATTTATACACACACACACACACACACACACACACATACATGCATGTGTGTGTGTGTGTAGTTATAGACTTTAAACTTCCAGCTAGGCCAGATATATTTATGCTAGCACTCTGCAACAGCTGCACTCTGCATCTGCATTATCTGTAGTTTCTGGAAGGCCTTCCAAAGAACTACAAATAGAGCATATTGCAACCATCTAGCCTGCAGTGCTGAAAATAATGACCCACCTGCAATGACTTCAGTGCCACGAGAACCTCATTGTAGTAGGTACACACACACACACGCACAGGGGTATAGAGGGTGAGAGAAGCAGAGACAGAGACAGAGTTATTCCCAAAATTTTGTTCATCTCCCTTTATCTCTCCATGGCTGATTAAGGATAAAAAAGTGTTACTTCATGCACCACAATACACCAGGGGTCCATTCTCTTTCCATGTCCTACCCCCTGCCTTTATTGCTTCTTGTGATGTGAGCAGCAGCCCATGGAAAGAACTGGAGTGAACCATAAAACATCATTGCTATTAATGAGCTTAAAAAGCACAGTCCATGAAAATACACCAGTACTGTAGGGGGAAAAAGGAGACTGGCGATTTCACTACCACTCATACAAATGATGAATGAACACCCTGAGCTATTTCTGCAAGACAGATGAACAGTGAGAGATGGAGGTTTTGCAGAAGGACTGCTTCAATGAAGGCGCCGCTCATGAAAAATGACTGCAGAGTGCTTTCTGGGCATTAATGACGCTGAAAATGCCCTCGTGAGCATACACGCCTTCCTACACTAGTACAGAGACAGGAAAGCACTGGTGCCCTCTGGATACTTTTTAACCAACAGATTAGTGTGAGTCGCGTCTGTAGTTCGGCTCCATAACCTTTCTACTAGAAATTGAAAAAGTTATGGTATAGCTTGATAAATTATTCTATCTCTAGAAAACCCTACGAACCATCACCACTTTTTACATAGTGATTCTTCAAAATATTTGAAAATAAATTAGGCAGAGAATAGACTATTTTACTTACTGCCTTAAGCCATAACTTTTATCCTTTGTACTTTCATTTATATATCTTAGTCAGATAGTTGCTATTTGATGGTATAAACACTGAAGTGCTATTTAAATAAAGTGAAACAAAAACAGTCATTATGATTTACTATGTGATCCAAAAAAAAAAAATCCTGAAATATCATTTACTTAGCTTGATACCTGCATATATGCTTTTGATGGGAATGTTTGTAAAATATTAACATATACCATAATTTGACACTGTGTTCTAAAATTGATCTAAAAAGATGGTCACAAATATATATTCTAGTTTAATTTTTACCTACTTTTCAATTCTTATTATCTATGTCTGTTTAGCCACTGATTTGTAGAAAAATCAATATCACTTGTTTATAAAACCCAAAATGCTAAATTTTCTAAGCCATATAATGATTGACTCATTGCAACAGAAACTTAGAAAATAATAATACAGAAGGTCTTATACCATTGTAGGAATAACACCAAGGTTTTGACTGAGGTAGAAAATTTTTTACTTTGCTAAGTTGGACACACTTGGAAGGAAGGATTTTTTATGAATATACATAACTATGAATACACAGAACATTAGCTCTTATACTAGGAGTTAAAATCTTCACAATCATAGTCTGAACAGTCACAAGTTGTGATAAAATGATCAAGCATCCCTCAACATGTTTTCTGACCTGTACATCAATATAAATATGTGTAAAGAATTTTATGCGCTGATCATGTCCTCATAGCATATTATTAAAAGTGTTTTATATCTTACTATTATATTTTGCTGTTTGCTTTTACTAATAGTCATACTTAAAAATGTAATTGCCTGTTTAGAGATGTAGTTTTACCTCTTCTTCATGATTTTCTGTATCCACTTCCAGAAATGTGTTTCTGCCTTACTAACTAACCCTTTCTGAAACACCTTCTCTCTTTATTGTTATTATTTTGGTTTATATTATTTTGCCATTAATAAGTCAGGATGACTGTTTTCTCTTGTATCTTTTGAAGAAACATTCAAATTTATTCTCATAGATTCATGCTGAGCCTATAGTGTAGCACCCCAGAGAAGACATTTCTCCCAGGCTCCACCTGTATTGTTTCTGGTTGTAACTGTCTGTTATAATTGAGTATATTCAATAAATAATTCTCACCAACTCAAACTATAACATGTTATATTCATAAAAGCATTATTTAAAAACACACTTCATATATAGTTTATATCTGTGTAAGCAGATGATAAAACCCTGTGAGGCCAGTTCCTGTCTCTTGTCTGCCAATTTCCTTTTCAAATTTCTCTTACTATTGTCTGGTAGATTCCTCTGTCTGTCTCTCTCTATGTCTCTCTGTTTCTCTCTTTCTGTGTCACCAATATTCGAGGTCCCTCTCCCTCTTTTTTATTTTATTTATTTATTTTTGAGTGAGAGAGATAAAGAGGGAGAAAGACAGAGGAAGAGAGAGAGAGACAATCGGTGCACCAGGGACTCCAGCCACTGCACATGAACTCCAGACACATGTGCCACCTTGTGCATCTGGCTTATGTGGGTAGTTGGGAATGGAAAATGGGTCCTTAAGCTTTGCATGCAAACACCTTAGTGGCACTGTCATCTCTCCAGTCCCTCAAGGTCTCTCTTGTTTTACCTTCAAGTGACACAATATTATGTAAAGTAACTGCTTCACCAAGGATTTAGTTCAGGATCCTTTCCTATAGGTTATCTAAGTTCTGAAAGCCTAATCTCATACCTGGTTTTCCAAGCTGGCCCCTACCTCCTTTCTTCCAAAAACTTGTATTCAGTTTTCCTGATATGACTCTGCAGATGCAAATGTATTGGCAACATGTTGTACTTTTCTATTATATTCCATTAATAGGAAACTTGATATATCAAAGTTATTTAAAATGCCATTAAATGTTTAATCATTTTAATAGGGGTAGAGCTTTTATGTGTATAAGAAATCTTTTTTCATCCTTAAAAATGACTGTGTCTTACATTAACACTAGAGAATTTATTTCAGAACACAAGTGACATCTTATTTTGCTTTACCTATACTGTGTCTAACAAGAAATGGTTTCTTCATGTCTCTTTTCATTTTCTACCTTTCTCTCTCTCTTTTAAGAAAGTTTTTTATTATTTATTTACTTATTTGAGGAGGGGGGATAGAATGTATGGGTGCATCAGAGCCTCCAGCCCCTGAAAATGAACTCCACAGGCAGGTGCCACCGTGTGCTTATGGCTTATGTGGGTCCTGAGGAATTGATTCTGGATCCATAGGCTTTGTGGGCAAGTGCCTTAACTGCTAAGTCATCATTTGAGCTCTGTCTTTCTCGACAGATGGATGATAGATAGATAGATAGATGACAGATGGATATAGATAGTTGATATTTTATTTTACTATTTATTTATTTGGTTTTTCTAGGTAGGGTCTCACTCTAAGCTCAGGCTGACCTGGAATTCACTATGTAGTCTCAGGGTGGCCTTGAACTCATGGCAATTCTCCTACCTCTGCCTCCGAGTGCTGGCCTTAAAGACGTGTGCCACCACACCCAGCAATGATATATATTTAGATAGATAGATGATAGATAGACACACACATACATTTATCTCATTTTTTTATGTCACTGCTGTTACAAAATCCACAAACAGAAGCAGCATAAAGAAGGGAAGCTTCTGCTTACAGTGTCAAACAGAAGTTTCATCATGTTGGGGAAAGCACAGCAGAAGCAGGAAGATGTTCACACATCGGCTGATCAGCACGAAGGCAATAAGAGAGTCAGCAGAGCTGGGCTTTACACCTCAGTGACAAAAATCTTCTAGCAATGCTCCACCACCTAAAGGATCCTCAAACTTCCTAAACAGCACTGCCAACTATGGATGAAGTATTCAGACACATCAGGCTAAGTGGGGCATTTTACATTCATATCATGACATTCCACCCCAGTCCCCCACAGATTCATGGCCATCTTATGGTGCAAAATACATTCAGTACTACTTTAAAAGTTCTGATCATTTTTACCAATTCCGACGTATTCAAAAGTCCTGAGTTCGAGGGCCATTGGAGACATAATGTATTCCTCTAAATACAAGCCCCGAGAAAACAAAACGTAAGACCGATACTTCCAAAATATGACACAGGTGAATTGGGGACTAGGGGCCTTGAGAAGAAGGACTTGACAAGTTAGACAGGAAATCCCGAAACTCTGCGCCCAGCATGAGACTTGTGATGACTGTCCTTGGGGGTCCAAAAGGCTTGCGTAGCTCTGCCCGTCCACGTGTTTCACGAGCAGCCTCCCTCCTGAGCAGAGTCCTCCTCAAAACCACATCCGGAGTCTCCGTTCCATCTCAGGCTCGTCTTCACAGCTTCACACAGTGGTCTTGTTGGAACTCTTTGTAAGATCTTTGACCTTGCCTCATACGGCACAGTCTCAGTGGAATCCTGCCGCAGTCCATGCATCTTTCCTTCTTCTAAAACCAGTTACACATGGATGACGCTGCTGCGTTCGGTTGTCAGCACTAGATGAAGCCTGGCCCCCCACTACAGCTCCAGCAGCCTCTGGATTCTGATCTTGGAGAAGGTGGAACTCCTTTTAGCCTTTCAGCACGTTCCTTTAAGAGTTCCAATTCTGACGAATTTGAGCCTTCAGTGGGTGAAGTACTGCCCTCAGGGCATCCTCCCTATTCTTCCAGTGCAGAACAGTTTGCTCATCTTTTTTTTTAAAATATTATTTTATTTATTGATTTATTTGAGAAAGAGAAAGAGAAAGAGGGAGAGAGAGAGAGAGAGAGAGAGAGAGAGAGAGAGAGAATAGGCACACCAGGGCCTCTAGCCACTGCAAACAAATTCCAGATGCAGCTGCTTACATGGGAATTGAACCAGGATCCTTTGGCTTTGCAAGCAAATGCCTTAACCAATAAGCCAACTCTCCAGCCCCAGTTTGTTTATCTTTAATGGTGGAAATATCTTTAACAATTACAGCTGTATAGGCTGGGGCTTCAAACATTCTTGTCTTTTGGAATAAAACCTTCCTGTTGCTGAGACAGACACGCCATGAGAAGCAGCTTATGGGAGGAAAGGGTTTATTGTCATGGAAAAAGCTGGCTCACTCCATTATACATAGCAGAGAGATGAAGAGAGCAGCCAGCATTCACACTGGCTCCAAAAATACCTTACATAAGGCTGGACACAGGATCTGCCCCTGGTGACACACCTCCTCCAGCAGGGCTCCACCTGCTGGGAACTAAGCAGGAAGGCTAATCAAAAATACCTGAGACTGTGGGATGATTTACATTCAAACCACCACGTATTTATATATCATTCTATGCCAATCTTGGTAGTTTTCATGTTATTCTGCTCTGTATTTTCTTATTTTTCACTGTATCCCTGAATCAGGGAAGCAAAGAAAAATGATGTCACACATTAAAGCTTGTCTGCCTTGAAATTGCCTATGTCAAACACATTAGTCCATTGCTTTTAAACTCAGCTTCAATCCAGTTCTCAGGGAACAGGCAGAGTGCAGCCAGTGGTTTTTTTTTTTTTTCCAGGATATTACCCCAACTCTTAGGGAGTTTTCCACGCAGACATTACCCCACTCTGGAACTTCATGAGTCAAGCTTCCTGGTCTTCCAGTTGCCCAGCAGAATGGCCCATTGAACTTTTCTTACAGCAACATAAGGCTTTGAAACAGTGACTTGGGATGCCCTTGAGAGCAATGGAGCCTTTCTTTGCCCAACTGAGAGCGAGGGTTCTGGACAGTCACAAATACGCAAAGCTGCCACTGAAATCTGTGGTCTCTGGGTTATTCTCGTACGAATTTAAATAAGGACATTTGTATACCTTATAGACTTAAGTTTATGAGGATTTCATTGTAGCGATTTGGATAAAACTTAAGAGAAGAAATGAATGCAGTATTCTTCCCAAGTAGAAGCAAGATGTGATTCTGGAAAATGGAGCATATTACAAAAGATTAGTCAGCATCTCTAAACAGTGCTTGTTAACATTGGCCATATGTGCTATTCAGGCCAAGTGTACACCAAAGCAGAGAAAACCTGGTTATGTTGCTTTCAACAGGAGGGCTACACAGTTGTAAAATTAACTTTAGGGCAGGTTACAAGTAAGGAATTTAGTATCTCACAACAATAATATCACAAAAGCTGTCTACAACATCCATTAGAAATATTTCCAGTTTATTCCCATAGTTCATTCCCCTAGTTTATTTGTTCAGCTTATTCTTATAGTTCATCACCACAGTGGAAGAAGAATTATTGATGTGAAGAATGCTAGATTCGCCATTATGAAGTTTTAGTGTTCCACATGGAAGATACCTTGGGGTACAAATAAGTCACATTCAGACTTGATGTAATGTCAAAAGCTGGAAGAAGATAGGTGGTCCTCCTCACATTCTCATAAAATGAATGCATTGCTTAAAACACAGTATTCTTCATGTGAAAATATCATTGTTATCTTCACTTATTACTATAATGAATAATGTTACAGGTGTTTCTGTTTTTTTTTTTGTAATTACAAGTTCTACACCATTGTTTCTCTTTAGTTTTTTAGAAAATGACTTCTTATCATTATTGAGAATGTGTATGTACTATTAAAAGAAAAACATCATATCCAGATTTTCATATTTGCTTCTTTTATCCACAAAACCATATAGATGCAATTATTTTCTCATCACACATCTAACAAAGGGTTTTTTCAATATAGTATATTAGTTACAAGATACAAAAATTAGACTATCTTTTACTGTAAAAGGACAAAAAAGTAGTGGTGAAATGAGAGAATCCCATCGTTTACATGGTATAAAATTATCTTCCAATATTATCTTGGTGTGAGGAACTTGATTTAGTATGTTGATCTGGTCTCTTAATTCATACCAGCAGCAAACCAAGTATGTTGGAGCACAGACTTTCGAACCACAGGAGTGGCTTGCACGTCAGCAAGAAAGCTTCAGGCATAGGTTTCTATGAGTCATCACCCACATTGGGTGGGCTTTCTCCTGAAGCGGCTGTTTTGGGGTTGTTCATGATTAGTTCACTAAGCCCAGCTTGTGTGAAATAAATTGGTTTGTTGTCTCTGTCATGCTTGGGATAGAAAAAGTTCACCCAATGCTAGCTGACATCAGAAACGAAGCTGCATTGCAGATACTGTGCAGAAGAACTTGTATTGTAGAGTATGCATGACACATATGCTTAATTCAGACAATGTAACTGGAAATGCTTAAAAGGCAAAATGCATATCAACCAGAAACCAGAACATCAGACATGACATACCTATGTTGGGATATTTTGTCCCAGCTCTCTGATGTGGACTGTATGGAGTAGAGCATGTGTTTCTTTTGGTCATTTTTGTCAGAAAACTGGACAGAGATCTAATCACATGGATGTAAAACATAGGTTAAATACCTTAGGGATTTTGAAAACATGGCTTCATATTATCGAATTTGAATTTTTAAAAGATCACTGATGTTAAATGAATTCCTCCAGGGTGTATTTACCCTACATTTGAATAGGAAATTGCAAGCTATGCTAGAACAATGCATGTGTCTGTTTTAAATGAGTCCAATATTCATTGACCTGTGACTCATAGACCCACAAGGCAACTTTTTTGTAGAAACATAAAATTCTAATAATGTACAGTGTAAGAAAAAAAATATTGAACCTAGGTGTGGAATCCGGGGAAAATATGATTGCTTCTGTGGCTACAGATAGATGGGGGCTTACTCAAGAATGAAAAATATAGCTGAGGCTAATTTGTCCTCTCAGCCTTGGAACCTTTGGGTTTGATAATAATGACAAGGGCTGCACAAATTCAGAAGCTGATTTAAACAGTACTGAAAGAACCAGGGAAAACTGAATCAGTAGGAAAAATTCCAGAGTGCCTTCTAATCCTGAAAAGGCAGAGAAATTTTTTTCTCAATTTTTATTAACATTTTCCATGATTATAAAAAATATCCCATGGTAATACCCTCCCTCCCCCCCCCACTTTCCCCTTTGAAATTTATTCTCCATCATATCCCCTCCCCATCTCAATCAGTCTCTCTTTCATTTTGATGTCATGATCTTTTCCTCCTCTTATGATGATCTTGTGTAGGTAGTGTCAGGCACTATGAGGTCATGGATATCCAGGCCATTTTATGTCTGGAGGGAGCACGTTGTAAGGAGTCCTACTCTTCCTTTGGCTCTTACATTCCTTATGCCACCTCTTCCACATTAGACCCTGAGCCTTGGAAGGTGTGATCGAGATGTTACTCAGTACTCCAGTCACTTCTTTCCAGCACTATGATACTTTCTGAGTCATCCCAAGGCCATCTGAAAAGATAAGATTCTCTACCCAAAGTGAGAGTAGCGTTAATATAAGGGTATAAATATTAAGAGAAGTGCTTACTGGGCAGTTTGATAAGCATAGTATATACATTTTTTCAGACGTCAGCAGATGTTACACCCCTAGGGCTCATGACTACCCCTGTTTTAAGTTTTCATTATCAGGGATGTATTCCCTTCCATGGAACGGGCCTCTAGTCCAATTGGAGGACAGTTGGTTTCCACCATGATGGACACTATTGCACCCGTTGTCTCATTTGGCCTGGCTGACCAATTATAAGGCTAGGCAAAGAAGTTTTTAAGAAGCATGTATTTTGTACATAAGATAATAGCCTAGACCAAGCTATTATAGAGAGAACTTGTTCTCTGTGAACATAGCTCAGTCAAACTTGACAAAGGCAATGCTAAAACCAGAACTACAAAGAGTTGATGAAGGTAGGTGTGACATCAGGTTTCTGCAAGTCTTGACCAGCTGGACCTCAGTTAATGGTTGTGAGGACTCGGTGAGGATAGTGTTAGCAACTGAAGAACTCAGTTGAGGAGGGCTTCATTGATGGGTAAATGGATTGGGTGATGGAGAATTCACCAGGACTAAAGTTGAAAAAGATGTGGGTCCTTGTGGGTATGTCACCAAGATAGCAACCCTGAGAGTAAATAAACTGATACATGACACCCTCAACATACCACTGCCATTGGGAATAGCTCTAGTCTCACAATGTTACAGTGATAAAACTGTGTGGGTTCTTCAGATCTTGATTCTTGAAGTTTGTATTTTGATCTTCTTGATAGGCACCAGTCCCCTTGTCTCTGCCAGCTGTCACTAATGTACATCCTAATGAGGCAAAGTCATTTTAATGTCTGTGTAAACCATGTCTTCAGAGCTCTCTGAGCCTTGTGTGCAGGGTCACCTGACTGTCACTGCCCAACTTCACTCTTGGTGGCAGAAAGTTAGTGTCTTAACTAGGCACTGCTGCCTACCCCACTACTGCTGCTAAGGTCACCTGCAGAATGTGAGGCTCTTATACCTAACCTAGACCCCAACTGATGCCTTCTAGTCACAGATTCTTTAATGCTTTAGTTCTGATGCCATTGTTCCTCATGGTGTCTGGTCTTCCTTGTTTAACCCTCCCACAAAGCAGTGCTGCTATTGCTGGGACAAAACAAGCACAAATTCAGGTGATAAATGGGTAGCAGAGAGTATTTTATCTGTGATTACCTGAATTTAAAGCAATTACACAGGTAGCAGGGCTAGAGTTAGAAAAAGCACCCACGTGGTAGATCTACAGTGCAAGGAAATTGCGCACGTGGTAGATTCTGAGACTAAGGGAAAATCATAAATGGAAATAAAGTGAGAATTTACCCCAAACTATAAAGCAGAGGCAAACAGAAAAAAAAAAAAAAATCCAGACCAAGAAACAGTATTCTGCTCCACCCCCTCCAAAGCCATTCACGTGTATCCAAGCAGAGATGAGAGCGAATCCAGAGAGAGCAAAGGAGGGGCTTGAATTGCCTTTATCATTGATTGAAAATGTATTCTTTCATCAGATTCAGATATGCAAAGGTAAAACCTCATTGGTTTGTAGATTTGGAGGACAGACCCCCACCTGGGCCATCTTTATGCATGGTATACTAGACCATGGGCTGCACAGGGCACTGTAGATCAGTCTTGATCAGACAAGAATTCCGTTCCTGTCAAGAGTTCCATTAATGTGCCAGGGGGAAGTGGCAGGTGGGGTGGCATCTCCTGGATCTCTCTGGGCCTCAAATGTAACTGAAATGACCTAAAAGAGCCCAGCTTTCTCTGATTCTCTTTGAGTTACTGCATATCTTGTAAAGTTGACAACCATGGATTAACCAGCATAATTTGTCTATTTAACCATTTTCTTGCAATCTTGTGTTAGGTGAAACTAACCTTTGTACGATTACTTTAAACTGTAGGATTTTTTTTTTTCTTTCTCAAATACATGTCATGAAAAATTTTAAAAATTCAAGGCAAATTAATATATTCATTAAGATGTATTAATATTCCTTTATTATTTAAAAAATAGCTTTTCCCAGAAACATAATGCTAGCTCATTATTTTGAAATATACTTTTTACCTGTGTATACTTATAATATAGATATTTTGAAAGAAAAAAGGCTTTATTTGGTACATGATCACATTATGTTATCTTGGTTTGTCTTAAACTCTTGTCCAAATGATTTTCCCAAGTCACCTTCCTAAGTAAATGGAACTTCAGATGAGCACATTAAACCCTTCTTTCTACTGCTTTATGTTAAAGTAAATCATCAAGAAGGAAAAATGCTTTATGCCTCTCTCTTTACATATACGTAATTTGACTGAAATACTTCATCATTTCTCACATCTCAGAAGTCTAAATGTGTCTAATATTTAGAGTGATTTTGCTGATTCAAACATATTTGATAAATTTAATTGAATTACCAAAATGACAATTAAATTATGAGTATTATTTATAATTTCTTCTTAAAATCTCATGCTTTTCATTCTGAATATAAAACTATTCCTTATTTCCACATGTTTAAAGGTATACTACATGGTACTTGCCCCTTAACATTGTTCAAAGCATATTTATTCTATGCGGGTTATGCTATTATATTATGCATAGATTTTCAGAAAGTTATCTATACTTAACATGACCGCATCTTTTTTATATCATTTTGAATGTGTGCAATAAAAAATGAACACAAGTATTTGTCCTAGTAACAATGAATAACTTAAGTACATGAATGCATGCCAAAGTAGTGTATATTTCTGCTAAATTCCACTATATTTGGGCTGGAGGACAAAGAAAATAATGTTTTCCTCTTAGTGTGCCATCTATCAATCAACACTGTGGCTCATAGTAATTTTATTCTCTCCTCTTGGCCCCAAGGTTCCAATATAGATTTTCAGTTTGCCAGCAAAAATAAACCTGAGAGTTGTACCTGATACTTGCTCTTGATCCACTGCTGGCATTCAGTGATCGAGGAAGAAACCATTTTACTGTGACTACCAAGGTGGAGAAATGGCCTGTCCTGCAAGTGACCCTGCATTTCATTTGTTAAACATACATACATACATATATACACATACATAAATTCATACAAACAAATCAATTCTCTGTCATCTATCTATCTATTTATCTAAGATAGAGTTAACACACATAATTACTATCTATCTATCACCATCTATCTATCTAATATACATAGGCCTGAAACATGTGTGTAAGCCTACTTTTGTGGAATCCTCTTGAGCTCCATTAGCCTCTCCTAGCCCCTTATCCATTTTACACCTGTCCTTCTGCACTTTTATCCCCTATGTTTTCTTGCCTGGGCACTTTCCTGCTTTGCTTTCCAAGTATGTGAGGCCCTTCCCCTGAGGCTTCCCTCACAGAAAGAGACTCTTTCCCATTTCTTATTATGTTTCTAGAGTGGACTTATGTTTCAGTTAACTTCTCCTTACTGAGACAACATAGCTGACAAAATCAGTTTGAAATTAATTGAATGGAGAAAGGATTTATTTCAGTTTAGAGTTAGATGTTGCAGTCTATCATGACAGGACAGACAAGCATGGAGGCAAGTGGTGGTCACATTCATACAGTGAGGAAGCAAGGGATGGATGATTATATATATATATATATATACATATATATATATATATGTTTATGTACATGTACATGCATGTGGATATACACACAATTACTTAAGTCCCCATGGATTACACCACTGGCTTTGCAGTCCAACAATGACTGTGTTTTCTGCACACTGGAGACACTGAGAACCAAGCAGCTGATCAGTTCATGAGGCAGGATCCCATGCTCGTCCTAATACAGTGCTGAAGGCTTGGAGGATTCCTGCAGAGCTGTTGCTCTGCAATCCACAGGAAAAGATTAAAGAAGGGTGGATCCACTGTCAGTACGGGATGACAACAGCAAGGTAGATGTACTCACCGACAGGGAGCAAGGGCAGCCCGATAAAAGAATGGCTGCCTCCCGGAAACAATATATATGATAGCACAGGAAGTTCTGCCCACTCTGGAGGAAAGTCTTCTCCATTCTATTAGTCCTTCCTGAAAATGCACTCACCAACCTGCTTATGACACATGTCTCTTATTCGTACTTGGTCCCTGATGTGTCCAAGTGGACTACAGAGATTAGCTGTCATACACCTTAGCTGTAGGTGATGCTGTTCCATGGGCAGGAGTCCCAGATTAAAAAAGGAGAAAGCAAGCTGAGCACCAGCACTCTTCTTTCTCTACTTCCTGACGTTATGTGACCACCTGCCCCATGTTCCAGCCACCATGATTTCCATGTCATCACGGATTGTACCATCAGGATTTGAGACAAAATAAAACCTTACATTTTAAAATTGCTTTTGATTAGTATTTTGTCATTGTATCAAGAAAAGCACCAAGATGTTTATCCCAATGCCTTTACTTATTATAGGAACATGAACATCAAAAGTAATATTTACAAACACAAATTGTCATTAACACAACTAGTCTTTTTAGCAGACAATGCTGTATTAATGTTTAACACCTGCCTGCCGCCCACAGACAGTTGGATACCCCTCATCTGTCTCATGAGGATGTGAACCTAATATTATTCTACCAAATCACTCAAGTGACTACTTTGGTTCTATCAGTGATTTTGTATAGTAACTTTGGAGAAGGGAGAAGCCAGCTTTAAATTCGTAAGACAAGAATCCAGGGTACCCTAAATTTGTTGCTGTGTTGACATATTAGTGTATTGGCAAGAAACCCAAAATTCTTATTTCACAATGAGAATATTAAAAATTATCCATACATTCAACCATACACAATTTATGTTTTGTGTATAAATTCAAAGTAGATCTAACTGAGAAAAGTAAAGAAACTTGCAATATGAGTAGACACTTTTCTAATTTACATGTGAAAATATAGTTTCACTGCACTGTTCATTGAAAATTATGGAATTGTGTACTTATTTGAAAGGCTTGTAGACTTGTGAGCTAGTAAAACATCTGTGAACCTGAATATTATTTTATTAAATAGCCACCTTACAGGAGATGGAGAGAAGTCTCAGTGGTTACAGTGTTTGAATGCAAATCCTAAGAGCCCAGGATCTATTTTCCAGTACCCACGAAAAGCCAGATGCATGAGGTAGAATCTTATATCATGAGTTCATTTGCAGTGGATAGAGGCCCTAGCAAGCCAATTTTCTCTCTCTCTATCTCTCTCTGTCCTCCTCTTTCTCTCTCTCTCTGTCTCATATTGTCATAAATAAATAAATAAATAAATAAATAAATAATTATAAAGCCACGTTAGGGGCTGGAGGAATGGCTTTGTGGATAAGGTACTCATCTGCTAAGTCAAAGGGACAAGGTTCAATTCCCCAGGACCCATGAAAGCCAAAAGCAGAAGGTGGCACATGTGTCTGGAGTTTGTTTTGAGTGGCTGGAGGTCTTGGCATGCCCATTCTCTCTCTCCCTCTCTCTCTCATTCTCTGAAATAGGTAAAAATAACAATTAAAAAAACACTTTAGGACAGAATTTATAGTAAGGTAGTGGACATATGGTCACTGTCCCCACCCTCAAAAAAATCTTCTGAGTTAGAAGAGTGTAGCTGATGCATATTACTGAGGTCTTATGATTATACTTCCGTGAGTTAAGAAACAAAGTTCAGGTCAGAATGATTACGGAGAAGAGATGTGGTTACAGTGATTCTCAGTGTGAGTTGTGCAATGATTTTTACACATTTGATCTAGTCATTACATTTTTCCCAGATGATAGTACATAATCTTGAAGCCTGCTAAGACAAAACTATAGATGGGTACCATTCTTTTAATAAAATAAGAACCAGATACACAGTGCATGAGGAAAACAAGAATAAAAGTTGACTAAATTTACTACAAATCAATGTGAAATCAGGGTATAAACAGGTATTAGAAGTTATTCATATTTTATACTTATAGCTATAACTCATGTAACTATTGGCTACTACATTTCACTTTCTGCCTCTGCAAAGGAGTCATTCCAAGGACATAGAACTCCTTCTAGTTTGGCTCATGATCTAGTGTCAAAGATTGATTACCTGTGTTCAACCTAAAGGTTGATTATGTATCTGAGGATCATCTTTTTTTTTTTCCTAAAAACCTTGCATTACAAATCAACATCAATTAGAACCTTTATAAAAATTTCAGATATTAAAACATATATAAACTCCTATAGATATTTAGTCATACAAGAGAAAAAGAGTAAGTTGTATGTCTCACTTCAATACCCTCAAAGGCAGTGTGAAAATTTATACATTGTTTCAGTCAAGTTCACATTGCTGGAAGAAATCACCCACCCAAGAGCAGCTTGTGGAAAAAAAAAAAAAAAAGGTTTATTTTGGGTTACACACTTGAGTCGAAGCTCCATGATGGTAGGGGAAAATGATAACATGAACAGAGGGTGGACATCACCTCCTGGCCAACATCAGGTGGACAAAAGGAACAGAAGAGTGTGCCAAACACTGACAAGGGGATACTGGCTGTAACACCCATATGCCCGTCCCCAACAACACACCACCTCCAGGAAGCTTTAATTCCCAAATCTCCATCAGCTGGGGACCTGGCATTCACAATAGCTAAGCTGATGTGGGACACCTGAATCAAACCACCACATACATAAAGAATACGGATATCTTGTGTCTACATTAAATTTTTATTTTGTCTTTATATGGAGTGGCATTACTCATCTTAGTTGACAAAAAGAAGGGACAAGGACAAACCTCCACACATGCACAAAATGTACATGTTTATATAATGTGAACAATTAGAGAGTGTTATAGCAAGGGAAACATCTGTTTTCATCAGTCATTTTGTAAACATGATGCAAAATATGTTAAGAAAGAATGAAGCTGAATTATTTATCTCTTTTTTTAGCAGTTAAAATACACAATCAACACAGCACTCTTGAATGTTGATGCCTCTTCTAAATTAGGAAAAACAAAAATTTATTACTGTTTCTTTGCTTGAGGGACAAATCAACAAACAGAATTGTTTTCTTTCTCCAGCAGTATCTCTAGAAATAAAAAAAAAAAAAACACTTTTAGTGTTATCTTTGCATCTCGGGCAAGTTATTTTCATTCATGTAAATCAGAAATAATTTTCAATTACAACTCTGTGTTCCTGTAAGGAAAGATATTAGCCACCTCATGAGGTGTAAGTGCACAGTTAGCCCTTTCCTCCCTCTCTGCCTGGAATCCACCCAGGTTGGTGGTCTTTACATACTGCAATCTTTACTCCAAGGGCATTGCATTCTCCCAGGTGGGCTTATGTGAGTCCAGAGCTACTCATTGGTGTTTGGTTTAGATGAAATGGTTTCAGAATCATCTGGAAGTTTTAGTTCTTCATGAATAATTCTACTCCAAATGCCAAAGTCTGATGAATGATTACCCTCCTGGAGAGAGAGAGAGAATAAAAAGAAAAAGATGCTACTAAAATAATCACTCCAATCACACAGGAAAAGCAGCAGGACAATAGCAAAGATTTCCTTTTTCTTAATTTGGGTACTGCAAAATGGAAAAGGATAAAAAGGCATGTTTGCTTTGAAATAGAAATTAAGTCTGCCTTCCTCGCAGCAGTAACTGCTACACTTTGTCTCATTACTCCTGCAGTATAATACAGTTACTCGGGAAATTACTGAATTATTATAGTAAGCCCACTATTAAATATTTATACTAAAAAAGGGACATGCATTTTTTTTATTTGCAGGGCTTACAGTAAACAATACAGAACGTGACTAAAATTATCTAAACAATAATTCACAAACTGGCATGGAAGCACTGTTGACGAAGCCTCTCTATCTATACTTAGCTCACTCTGTTCTGAGACGTATGTGCCTCAATCCCGTATAGTCACAGAGTCAAATTGTATAATCAACATCCATCCAACAAGGCAGGCTGTCGCTGTAATAATTCTGATTTTTAAGGAGGATATAAAGCAAGCTTCGGGGAGGTGGCTCAGTGGGTAAAACCCTTTCCACACCAGTGTGGCAACCTGGGTTTGGAACTTCGGCCCCCACATTAAGCTGCGTTGGTGTAGCCAGTGTCCCTAATCCCAGTGTGCCTACGACAAAGTGGGGGATAGAGACAGGACCACTGGGAACCTTGAGGGTCAGCTGGCATTGTGATCACAGTAACGCCAGGGCCTCCAGCATCTGCAAACTTCACATGCATGTGTGACCTTGGACATCTGGCTTACGTGAGTACTTGGGAACCAAACCTGGGTCCTCTGGCTTCACAGGTAAGTGCCTTAACCACTGAGCAATCTCTCCAGGCCCACAGTTTCTTTTTTAAATTATTTTTATTTATTAAGTTGAGAGAAAGAAGCAGAAAGAGGCAGATAGAAAGACAATGGGCGCATCAGGGCCTCCATCCACTGCAACTAACTCAAGATGCATATGACACCTTGTTCATCCGGTTTACATGGGTCCTGGGAATCGAACCTAGGTACTTTGGCTTTGTAGGCAAGTGCCTTAACCGCTAAGCTATCTCTCCAGCTCCCGTAGTTTTTTAAAATGTTTCCAAAAGTATGTATGTAATTAATATAACTATTGAATCTTTTTTGTTACTACAATTACTTAACAATATAACTTGTCACATCTATTATACCTCTATCTACCCACCTATAAAAGGAAATAATGATAAGGTCATAAGCAATTTGTTCTGCATATGAAAATAAAGTTTTAAATATTAAGGATTCAAATAATGATGCTAATATTGATATGAACCAGGTTTTATTATTCAGCACTTGAATACTTGAATTTCATACCAGGAAAAGATGATCATGACATCACCAGAGTCTTCCCAAGTTCTAAATGACTATACAAGATTTTATATATTTTTCTCATTTATTTTCTTCTTTAAATATAGTCCTGACATAGGCTATTTCTGTGTTGTGAACCCAAATTCGTTACCGTTCACACTGTAGGTATATTTATATTGTTAAATCTCCCATGTTATTCAGTAAAGTAGGTGTCTATGAAATCCTACATCTAGGAGTACACTTTAAAAATCTTGCTGCTGGCCCTGCATACTTTTCAGTGCTTGTCTATTTTCTGAACTTCCTGATCCATTTTCCTCTTAATATTTCCTTTGTCTTATTCTGAGATAACTTTAAAAATAATGCAAGCCAAAGTTAAAATTAATCACTTGATAATCAAAGAAAAATAATGCATTCATCATCCACTTCAAGAAACAGAATACTGAATCCCAGCCAAACTTTATCCTTCTCTTAAGTCTCTATTCACTTCTGATAAAGGGTTATCAATTGCCAGACTGACATTAAGTCTTTTGCTTATTCTGCCAAAGTTGCACTAGCGTGTAGGTCTTGTTCATATAGGTGTCTGTTGCCCTTATTCTTATTCTTATGGATGAACTCCTCAACATAGGGTTATTGATCATTTACAAATGTTGGAAATAGAGAGGGCTTTTTAAAACGGTATTATTATCCAAATATTTTGAAAGTGTTTGTAGTTTTGTATGATATATGTAAGAACTGTTTGCTTACTTTGTGTGTTTCATGTACAGAGTTTTATTTTCTACAACAATAAATATTTTAATTGTAGGCTACTGTAGACAGTCCCTTATTGCTGGGACAAACATCCAACAGGGAGTGAGTATAGGAGGAAGGGAATTTATTTCAGCTTATGGAACCAGGGGTAGTTTTATCCATGGAGAAATAAGTTAGCTCTCATTCATAATGCAAAGCAGGGAAAAATAAAAATAAAAATAAATAAAAATAAAAACACAACCAGCCAGCAAACACCAGAAGCAACAAACACACTACCAATGGCAAGCAACCCCTACAGAGCTCAAACCTCTTTGCACACCTTTGGGCTGTGATTCAGATCCGCCCCAGTGACAACTCCTCCTGCGAGGCAGCTAGGGATACAGGGTACAAGCTTTAATAAAACACCTGAGTCTATGGGAGACATATATTCACACTACCACACGGTTTAATCTCTTTATTTGTGGTGCATATTTTGTATTATTCCTTCAATTGTAATACTTTCCAAAGGGATTGAGTTATATAATATTTTGGATGGAAATAATTCTCATTATTTTCTTTTACATGTTTCAATCTACAATAAATCATTGTGGTTTGAATTTTGTATCTCATGCTTCTTGGGATAAATGCCACTTTTTTTTTTTTCATTAGGACATAAAAATGACCCACAGTATTTATTGAAGTGACTTTTTTCTATGCCTTTTCCCCACTGTTTTCTATGCCTTGGGGTAGAGGCTGGCAAACTTTCCTGCTAAGGTCCAATGGAAAATATTCTGGGTTCTTGGGGTTAGCTAACCTTGACTATAACTTGCAGAAGAATGGCTCTGTACCATATGCAAGCAAAGAGATGTGCCCATGCCACAGGACAATTTTATAATGAAACCAAACAGGGAAGCACACTGGAATGCAGGCTACTATTTCTGAACTCACCCAAATAGTATGGATTTTACTTTATTCCTGCTTTCTTCTATTGCTATTAACCATTATGTTCTTTCAGGTATCATAGCACCATAAGATCCATAGGCTAAGAGTATGTGACTTGGAAGGACAGGACTACAAAATGAAGCACATTAATATTAAAAAAGTATGCAAATATTTTCCTGACAATAGGAAAAACACTGTTGCAGTTGACCTGCAAAATGCCATCTTCCCCTATAAAACACTTGGCCAACCATAGCAGGAGGCAAGAGTCTGGTATGCAGTCATAATATCCTCATCAGGGTCTGTGTTCCTTAGTCTGATGGATGTGTCCCTGTATCTGGTATGAATGATCCATCTGGTTTGCAGCAGCTACAATGTAGCAAGTCGGGGCTTTATTAGTTACTTGGTTGTGGCCTGTCAGAAAATCATGACAGTGACATTTCACTTAGGAGCCATGATATGTCCCCACAGGTTTCAGTCTACAGTTTTCCAGATGAAAGAAAAGCAGGTATTTAGGGTAATAACTCAGAATCATTAAAAACGAGTTTTCAAAATGAATTATGACTAGCGCTACAAAAATGATGATAAATTCAGAAGCTAAGCAATATAACCAAATCAGTGTGTGGGTTTGTGAATCTGATTGAGATTTCATAATTACAGTAGTCCAGAGATTACTTTGCACTTCAGCTCAGCCAAAGCACCAGTCAGCCAGATCCACATATTTAGGGGAATAGCAATGAAAGGAGGGCTCTCCACTGACTCAGTGGATGTGTTTATGTCATGCAGTGTAGGTTACAGTCCCCATGAGAGATGATTTTACATGTAAATACCGTCCTTTCCTCCTTCTCTCTCTGCCTCTCTCTCACTCCCTCTAAATCTCCTTATTCCTCTTTTACAATTTCCCCATCTTTCTTTTTCCTTTTGCTCTTTGTGCTTTTAAATATTTTATTTTTATTTATTTATTTGCCAGCAAAAGAGGGAGAGAGAGAGAGAAATAGAAAGAGAGAGAGAGAGGGAGAGAGAGAGAAATATGGGCGTGCCAGGGCCTCCAGCCACTTCAAATGAACTCCAGATGTGTGTGCCCCCTTGTGCATCTGGCTAACGTGGGTCCTGGGGAATCGAACCTGGGTCCTTTGGCTTTGCAGATATCCTTCCAGCCCACTCCTTGTGTTTTTAGAGTGTACTATAGCTCTCAGTAGCTGTGGTATGAGGTAGTTATATTGTACTGGGGAATTGTTCACAGTACTCCAGCAACCGATAAGAATTTGAGTAAGATTCTACCTTACCTTTGTTTTCCTTGGAAAAGGTATTATTTGATAAGGGGATAGGTTAGAAGACAAGGGTAGTGAGATATATTTTACCACATAATTTCTACAAATGAACTTTCCAAAATGTAGAATCTTCAATAATCTATAACAGTGTTATAGAAAAATGTCATCATTTTTCAACAACTTGTTTGTACAAAAACAAGTTTAACCTAAACTTTCTACATACATATCCCCTCATTTTGCCCTGTTGATGTAAAGTTCCTTTATCTCAGGATACCTACTTTGATTGTAATTCTGATGTTTATATTCAACAAATCTATAAGTAGTAAATTTTTCTTTGTGAAAGTTGATCTTCTATCCTTTGGTAATTGAGGATACCTCTTCTATACTAGACAGCTGAGGTTGAAGGAGGGGAAAATCAAAAGCCATTGGATACAAAGAAAAAAAATGTGGCTTAATGAAAAAAGTATGCACATGCTCTTTCCATACATAGTGTCTGAAACTGATGTTGCATGACATGGTTCCACAATTTGAAACATTTCTTTCTAGAGGGAGGTAAGAGGAGTAAGCATCTCAAGAGGGAAACAATGCACAGGTCTCCTGACCTTCCTGAAAGTTACAGAAAACACAAGAGTCCTCCTCAAGATTACACAAGTAGTAAGCAGGTACTGGGAGAGGCCCTATTACCTGATAGCTGCTTACAAGTTGTGCAATTAAGTCCCAGAGATATAATTTCATTGAGTTGTCATCTATGTAGTGATGTGCTTTTTGGTGAGGCAGCTGCCTTCGAGTCACTCATATGGTATAGGTAACTCCAATGAATTCATTGGTTTAGTAGGTCAGATCTCACTGTAATCATTAAGTTTGACTGTTAGTATTGTTCTACCAGAAGAGAGTTAACTACTCACAAGAACATTTGTAAAGGAAAAATATTATATCACTACTTATACTTACAAGATATCTAGAATCACTATCAATTGTAAAATGTTCTCCAAATAAATAGATGTATCTTCATACACAATAATGAGAGAGAAAAAATATTAAATCAAACAAATTCTCTTTTTATTATAATATTTTAGGATAAATAACTCATATATCAAAATTATATATCTGCTTGGGCTTCAAGGTCACTGAGAAATCTTGCTGGAGCTGAGCTTAAAACCTCCTCCCTATAGACAGATGACAGAAAGCTGGGAAAAGCTATGCTGCATGCTGATCTCGGAAGAGAGAGAAAACATAAGTAGAGATAAACAAAAGTGGACACTGTAAGCCTTAAGTTTAGCCATCCAGGCCAAATGTGCCAACCAGTGCAGTAGTGGCTTGTCTGTTATGGGGAAAACCATGCACTCTCTAATTCAACCGCAGGCCCACTCCACTGGTGGGTATATATTCCTGATACTGAAAACCTATGACAGGGGAGGTCATGATCCCTAGGTGTGTAATACCTGCTGGTGTCTGGATAAATGCATATATTATGCTCACCAAATTACCAAGTTTGGTGAGCATAATATATCTTAATATTCATACCCATATGTTAATGCTACTCTCGTTTTTGGTTAGAGAAGCTTCTCTTTTCAGATGGTGGTGACCACTCAAAAGGCAGCATAGTGCTGAGAAGTGACAGAAGAATGCTTATCACTGAAACATCTCTGTCACACCTTCCAAGGCTCAGGGTCCAGTGTGGAACAGGTGGCAGAGAGAACGTATGAGCCAAAGGAAAGGTAGGACTCCTTACAACATGCTCCTCTAGGTACAAAACGGCCTGGATACCCATGACTTTGCAACGCCTAGCACTACCGAAACAAGATGATGACAACAAAATGAAAGAGAGACTAATTTATAGGGAAAGGGGATATGACGGAGAGTGGAGCTGTGAAAGGGAAAGTGAGGGGGAAGGAAATTATCACGGCTTATTGTCTGTAATTATGGAATATTATGGAAGTTTTCAATAAAAAATTTAAAAATTATGTATCATTTAAAAATTATAGGGATGAAGAGATGCTTATCAGGTAAGGTAGTTGCTTGCAAAGCTACAGGACCCAGGTTTCATTCCCAAAGACCCACGTAAACCAAAAGCACAAGGTGGTGTTCATTTGCTGGAGTTCAGTTGCAGCAGTTGGAGGCCCTGGCATGCTCATGTTCTCTCTTTCTCTCTCTTACTCTTTCTATCTCTCTCAAAGAGATTAAATAACAACATATATTTAAAAAATAAAAATAAAATATAATTAGTAGCCAGGCATGGTGCTGCACACCTTTAATTCCAGCATGCAGGAGGCAGAGGCAGGAGGATCACCTTGAGTTCAAGGCCAACCTGAGACTGCATAATAAATTCCAGGTCAGACTGGGCTAGAGTAAAACCCTACTTCAAACAACAAGAACAAAAAGTGTGTGTGTGTGTATATATATATATATATATATATATATATATATATATATATATGTGTGTGTGTGTGTGTGTGTGTGTGTGTGTGTGTATATATATATATATATGTATATATATATATATATATATATACACATATATATATAGTGTATATACATGTATATATATGCTATTAAATGGTGTATAAAGATTTAGAAAAATATAAATGTAGTTGGAAACTACATATGCAACATTGCACTCAAATGAATAACTAATATGTTTCATATATTTTTAAAAGAACGAATAGTTGGGAAATACACTATATTGTATATGTTCTCTAATAAACTTCACATGTGCCAACTATAAAATCCAAGTTTTATGTTAGATATAGGACAAAAAATTTTTAGATTTTAGGTGCCCTTTAGTGGTTTTTACAAAAAAATCCCCAAAACATATGGATACTATAAAATAAAGCAGTAATAAATAAAGCATAAAGTTTTATATATTAAATGTTTTTTATCACTACTAAGTACCTATACATCCCTTTAATAAGTCATATCCTTAAGCTAGCTAAAAGAAATCTCTTACCTGCTTTATTATTTGATATATTAAATTCTTTGTTATCATTGCAACATTTTAATGTATGGAAAAACTGTTCATCTGATATATATTCCTTAATTTAAGTTAGACAATGTCATGCAATTTGTTAAATTTCATAATATTGTAAATAGGCTAGAGATTGTTGACTGAATGACATAAAAGAGTCCCTGTGCCTGCTTTCTCAGTGTCACACCCACTTAGAGTTTAAATTTTATTGTTTTATGCTACATTAAAATGATATTTTCAAGAGATATTTTATGTTCCTGATAGGCAGTTGCAGATGGCTCTGTGAACTCAGCAACATTCCGTTTTCTACAGTGAACATTTCTATTAGTAACAATTCACCCATAATTTTATTTGAAAAAAGAAAAAAGTGCAAGTCAGAACAAATATATACATCATCATTTCCTGAACCAAAATAATAAGAAATTTAACCATGCTAATAACTTTTAAATCCAGGCAGATGGAACTTTAATTTAATGCTTCATTTTTATGACATAACCTACACATGTTGATAGTGATTTAATACCTATGTTTTAAAGAAATAATACATTTTCTATTTTGCTGTCAACATCTCATTTGGTGCCATATAGTCTTGTACAAAGGCATGGGTTTCATAAAGACGTCTCACACTTGTGTATTAAACACTTTGTTCATATTCACGACCCCCACACTCCACCATTGCACCGTTATTCCCACTGATCACTTCAGAGCATCTCATGTATATTTCCATGTGTTATGTCAGTGAAATCCCCATCAAAATTCCAGTGACTTTTTTCAAAGAAATATAATAAAGTCCTAAATTCATATGGAAGCACAGAAGATCCTGTTGCAGTTACTTTCTCATTCCTGGACAAACACCTGACTAGAAGCAACTTATGAGAGGAAAGGGTTTATTTCAGCCTCATATAATCCAGGGCAAACATCATGAATGGCAGAGGAAGCTGCTTAGCTTCAGCATGCATGGTACAGAGAGAAACAAAAACCAACATCAGCAAGCACCGACTGCCAGAGCTCAAACTGGCTCTGCACACACCTTCTTTAGGGCTGGACGTCACCATCAGTGACTCACTCTCAAGAAAGCTGGTGGAGTCTTAAGGTGAAGGTTCAATCAAGAATCCCATGGACTTTGGGAGACATACGTGCTCATTTAAACTACCACATTCTGCCCCAGGCCCACATAGACTCATAACCATCTCACAGTACAAATTGTTCTCAGACCAACATCAATGGTATCAATTTAATACTGTTCCACAGTCTCAAATGTCAAGTGAGATTCAAGACTGCCTCTTAGTTGTGAGGCCAGTGAGATAAAAACACAAGTTATGTACTTCCAACACATAATGGCACAGAGTAAACATTCCCATTGAAAAAAAATGGCATAACAAGAAACGACCGGACCAAGGCAAATAATAACCAGAAGATAAACGTGAAGAATCTGCAGCTTTAGTCCATCATCCATAACATTTCAGCTGCTCCACAGTCCTGATATATCCAAAACATCATTAGGTTTACACTGCCAACCACTGCTCTTCTTCATAGAGCCAGACAGTGGCATTATTTGCTTTCCACACAGAGGTTTCAATCCTTTTTCCTATTGTTGTCTGGGAGGCTCCTGAAACCCATTCATCTCCTTATAGTGGCCTTACTAGGTCTCCCTACAAGCTTTTAAACCATTCTTCACTTGCCCAGAGGTTATTTTCTTAAAACAGATCCATACTGCTCTTCATGACCCATATCCGTTTATTTTGCATTCTTCTAAAGCCAGTACCAGCTGTGTGGTATGAATCAAATATGTAAATCCAGGGGAGAATAAGCCTTGACCTTGAAGAGCAGATTACTTCTTCACTAGTCTTCCTTCAAACCATCTACTTTCAAAAGAATTTATATTTTCACCCATTTGGCTAACACTCAGGGCATAATTACCATTGTTTCAATGAAAAGTAGTTGGCCCACCCTTGATGGTAGTAATATGCCTAACAATTGTAGCTTTACTAACCTAAAACCATTATCTGTGTCTGAAACTTTAGACTTGCTTGTTTTTTTTTTCTGATAATAACCCATACATTTATCATATCTTTGGGTCTATACCTTCTGCAAACATACCAATCCATTACTTTTAAATTAATCCTTGATTAAATTCTCTGGGGAAGGACAGTGTAACATAGACAGCCTGTACAGCAATAGCCCAGTTCCAACAAAGTTCTCTACCCTTTAAAACTTCGTCAATCAATCCATCACAGTCCAAAATTCTCTCCGCATTTAGCATTTCCACACTCTCACCAGAATAGTACATCGACCACTGTTTATAATGCTGCAAGGATTCTCCAGCCCAAAGTACCAAATTTGTCCACAGTAATCCTGCCCACAAGTTCCCTAAAACCAAAACCCACATGGTCAGACTCACTGCATCAACAATCCCACTTTAGGTCCCAATTTTACTATTTCACTTTCTTTCTTCTTACTGGATGTCACAGTCAGCCTCAAGTTGCTGGGATGAACTTCCAAACCAGGTGCAGTCATGGGGGAAGGGGTTTCCTGAACTTATGGACAGAGGGAAAGTTCCTTCATGGCAGAAGAGGCTGGCGCACTTTCATAGGTCCATGCAGAGGGAAACACCACCCACATCACCAGAACAAGCATACATACTCCAGGAATCCCATATTGGCAGAACTCAACACTTCTCATATCTTTACATTGGAATTACGGATCCGTACCCAGACTTGAAGGCTGGAACCTTGGATCTTCCCACAGAGATATCACGTTACAAGCTTTAACTCTTGAATCAATTGGGAGACAGCCTTTGAAACTATAACACTGGAAAAAATGCTAAACTAGAAACAGTTTAACTGAGGAAAGAGCTTGTTTCAGGCTTACAGAATCCAGGGGAGAAGCCATCAATGATGGAGGAAGCTGGCTCATTTTCATATACACAGCCGAAAGAAAAAAAGCCAATATCAAAAGTACAAATAGCCATTGCTCAAACTGGCTGTACACACACGTTAGGGCTGGACTTATGATCTGCCCCCAGTGACACCAGAGACAGCAGGTGGAGACCTAAGTTGCAAGCTTAGTCAAGACTGCCTCAGGCTATGGGTCACACATTCACAATCACATTACCACAGACCACAAATAACCAAAGCTATACTGAGCACAATGTATAATATTCAAAGCATCACCATACTTGATTTCAAGATCAAGTATACGGCCATATTAACAAAAATAGCATTGTGCTGACACAAAACAGATTTGTTTATCAAATGTATAGTAGTTTCAGATATAACCCTTAACAGTTTCAGGCATATAATTTATAAAACATTTCCAAAAGCATGAGTTGGAGAAAGGACAGTGCTCATAAGACTTGATATTCTCATGTAGAATAAACTAGATTCATAATTTGTATCCTGTGTAAATATCAATTCAATATGGGTCAAAGGCTTGATAAGTACCAAAATTCTTGTGAAAATACTTCAAGACATAAGCATTAGCAACGACTTTCTAAAAAGTCCTCCAATATCTCAGAAAATAAAAAAAAAAATAAGAATTGAAAAATGGGATAGCATAAAATAAAAACCTTCTACAAAGGAAAAGAAAAGTGAGGGAAAAGATAACCTACAGAATAGAGAAAATACTTCCAACCATACGTCTGGATGGCAACTCCATTTGTGTGGATAATTTACTTACATTAGAAAAAAAATTGATATCCATACATTATTTATATCTATATCTATCTATCTCTATCTAATCTATATCTAATCTCTATCTCTATATCTATCTATATAATTTCATGGAATTCATAACTACCACATGCATAGTGGTCTGACAATATGAATTTTTGTTTTGATATATGAACCAAAATTGAACTTTTCTATTTCAGTATGCTGATTTTTTCAGGAGAAAGTCCAATTTGCAGTCACAGAAAGAGATAATTCATGTTACCTTGCTTGGACTTCAGCACTGCTTTCTTAAACTGCAGTACGCCATACAGTAAAACAAGGAGGAATCAAGCATTACAAATCTTGGTATGCACTGCAAAGACATATCAGCATGCTTTCCTTCACCCTACGCTCCTCCATTCTTGTCTATTTCTGTGACTCTCATCTGTGAGAGTGCTGTTCTATGTAGTCTAGGTATTACAAATCTAAATCCTTGGTGCCACATCCACCCTAGAAACTTTACTTTTATAAAAAACAGTTGACTGAAAATGATTTTATGATTTGTAAAAGTTTAATAAGATAAAAATAGGGAATAGGAAGAAGACAAGCCACAAAACAAAGCAAAAATAACAAGATTTAGGAAAAGAACAAGGGAAAAAGGAAAGACCATGAGGTGAGAGTCAAGATATCATCTGTGACTTCCAACCCCTCAATTATTTACTGTAAATTCATTTACAGAAAATGTCTATTAACATTTCCTTTAGTATCCTGTTGAATCAGGTGTCTGTTAAGTTCCAGAATAGATTTAATAAGTTCATCTGAATTCTTTTCTTCTGATCACAGGGTAAAAGCTGTGTTTTGACATCGTGTCTTACTACTAATATTCTGGAGTGTATATTTAAATGCTTCATTTTACATGACCTCCACTGCTCAACAGTGTTCTTCTGTCTCAGATTTCTCAACCAGCATTATCCAGTGAATGAATGATATGATACTTCTGACAAGAACCATTAAGGTCTGGAATTACAATTTCAAACTTTGTGTATATGCTCGGCTTCTGCCTCCATTGCTGTCCTACTATAGCAGTGTTTCTGAAGTTGTGGTCACTGGGATCCATTCACAAACACAGTGGTGTGTTTCCAAATTCCTATTTGTCTAAAGCGAGATTTTCCTAATAATTCTTAAGTACCTGTTTGGGTGTGTGTGTGTGTGTGCATGCATGTATGTAAGTATGTATGTATGTATATACACATGTATGTATGTATGTATGTATGAGTTTGTATAAATTTGTATGGCACTGGTGATCAAACGTGCTCTTGAGTATGCTAGGCAATGATCTCAGTGCAATTCCACATTCCCTCACACTTTCCCCACTTTTAATTTCCTATCTTACCTGGCATTCCCTAAAATGCCCATGAGCAGAACCAGAAATAAGTAATAGTGTAACTAAATGTGGTGCTCATACATTCTGGCTCATATTCAGTTTCCATAATGTTTTATCAATAATGTGTGGCCATAGGAGTTTGAGCTGGAAATTTTAATTTTTTTTTGGGGGGGGGGTTTGAGGTAGGGTCTCACTCTGGTCCAGGCTGACCTGGAATTCGCTATGTTGTCTCAGGATGGCCTCAAACTCACAGTAATCCTGTTACCTCTGCCTCCCAGGTGCTGGGATTAAAGGCATGTGCCACCATGCCCAGCAAAATTTTAATTTTTAATAGAGACGTTTATGTTAACAAAATTTTACTAATAAGTATAATTTTAAAGAAAGCATTAATTATGGATTATTGTTTAAAATGTGTTATTTACGTCAAAAAGGAAGATAAATTCTATAGGCAAATATGGGATTATGCATTTTAACATATCTTTCCAATGAGATAAGGCAAACATGGGAAAGAAACCATTAGAATATTTTTTTTCAATTTTTTTTTTTTTGAGGCAGGGTCTCACTCTAGCCCAGGCTGGCCTGTAATTCACTCTGTCTTCTCAAGGTAGCCTCGAACTCACGGCAGTCCTCCTACCTCTGCCTCCCAAGTGCTGGGATTAAGGCGTGCACCACCATGCCAGGCACCATTAGAATTTTTAAGATGACTCTTTTTTTTCTCTCTCAGCAAAGTTTCATATATCAATTAAAATATTAAGAAAAGTTATTTAGCCAATCAGAAAGGAAATTTTTATTAGGATTTATATCTACTTCAAGTAGGAGAAACTATTTCAAAGTTAATTATCAAAAAATGCATTGTCTTTAACAGTGCACTATCATTTTATAGTAAGAACAGTGCAATAATTTTGAAATAATATGTTTAGGGAATATAATATCCAATAAGAAAATAATGCTGTGACAGTAAAGTGATTTCATTCAAACAGTAAAAGTAGAACACATAAAACAAACTGTACTTACACAAACCCAGATATAAGAATCCTTGTATTAACAATAAACAAACAACTTTTAAAAGACTAGTGTTAGATCTTCCAATGTGCACCACTCAAAGTACTCTTTATTATTTAAAACACACTTAAGAAATTATGTTTTTATAAATTAGCATTTGGTTTAACAAAAATGCTAAAGAAGTCATTTCTTTTATTAGATGCAAATCTTCCTATTTAAAATCAGAAATTAGCTATCACCATATTTAATAAAGAATGTGACATACAGCCGGGTGTGGTGCGCACGCCTTTAATCCCAGCACTCCCGAGGCAGGCAGAGGTAGGAGGATCGCTGAGAGTTCGGGGCCACCCTGAGACTACACAGTAAATTCCAGGTCAGCCTGAGCCAGAGTGAGACCCTACCTCGAATAAATAAATAAAAACAAAAACAAAAACAAACAAAAAAAAGAATGTGACATACAAACTCCAATAACTTCCAGCATTTAGGTTGTTGAATAAAATTTGCCATCCTAAAAGTACTTGCAATGCAAATCCATTTGAGAAGCTTCATTCTTATAATTTAACTCTATCTGAACTTTTAAGTCTAAGGGAAACTGAGCCTCATGGATTAAAGGTTAAGGAACATATATGACTATTGCAGATTTATCTATGACTCCACAGAAGTAAAAGTAAAAGTCTTGGTTAATTAATAGTAGACACCAAGTCTCTTTTTATATAATAGAATCAGTTCAAGAATATGTAATAAACTAAAAATATATCCATCATCATTCCATTAGCATTCTTTTGTAGAATTTAAAAAAGGGATGTTGAAAATCAAATAGCAATTCTCTTCATTTCTACTTCTAAAATTCATTTTTAATCCACTTATATACTATACCAATGACCATAAATATTCACCAATCCATGCTTTTCACTTATTATACAGATATATCAACATAGTTCAACATACTTCACTGCGTAGAAATTTTTCATCTTTTCTGCATGAACAGAGTGGGTAAGTACTATAAAATCTAAAGATAAGCTTGTCATACACTGCAATCAAAAGCCTTGTTAGCAATCAAGAAAACAAGATGATACTGAAAAGGCTTACCATTATATGTTGAATAAAATAGACAGTGTTATACAGTTGTTTCACATTGCTGGCTAAAGTACCTAAAAAAAACAGTAGCTAATGGAAAGATGAGATGCATTTTGGCTGACAGTTTGGAGGGGAATCTTTCTGATGGCAAGGGAAAGCATAGCACAAGAACAGGCTGGGTAGCATATCCTTCCTAAAATAGGTAGGAATCAATAGAAGGAGTGTGAGCCAACTCTAGAATGGAGTTGAGCTCTGTCAAGGGGAAGCTGGCTGCAATACCCGTAAGCCTGACCCTAACACATTCTTTATTGAGCCTTGGCCTCTCAAGTTTCCAGTAGCTGCATATCAAGCTTTCAAAACACAGGATTTTATGGGCAACATTGAGTCAAACCATCACAGAGAGATAACCCGGGGTTATACTAATGCAAATTTATTTTAAAAACACAGGATGGTACTATTTCTGTTTAGGACAATTCCTGATCTGGTATTTTTGGAGACAACCTTATTAGTAGTTGGTAAACATATTTTGCTTTTTACTGAATTGCAAGTTTATTATTAATTTAATTAAGAACTTTTGTGGGATCTAGTAATATATGTATTCCTACTTGTAAATATTATGACATTGGATGTAAACAGCCTTGGCGTTCATTGCTCCAAAACCTTTGAATGCCACTATAAACTTTATATTTCTTAAGTATTTGTATACTTTAAGAAAAACATTTGAACAAAGAAAAATTAAGTATACTATAATTAGTACAAATTCTATATTCAGTTTCAATGTACTTTTTTATAACATGGTTTATAGTAAATCTGCTATTGTTTTTGTAGCATGGACCAAGTCCCTAGAATTACAAAATCTAGGTATATGTTTCCAGGGGAATGTTCTTTACAAGATGGCTCCAAATAATATAAAATAGACATGTATAAAATTAAAGAGTAAACCATATTAACTTCACATACATCTATATATTTTGTTTATGAGTTAAATGCATGAATAAGGAATTATTAAAATGAAAATTTTAAATCCCACAAAATTATATAAAGTGTAGAAATAATAAAATTGAATAATAATTTCCTCCAACTAAACTACTTTCTCATGGCATCCAAGGCCTCCACGGGGCAGTTTTTAAGCCTGGTTTTATAGAACATGAAGGAGATTAAATCTTGATATTAGCATGACCGTTGTGGAGCACAAAGTTGGGAATTTACATGGCTCTTTTCAGTGTAAGGTTTACAACCCAGTAACTACGCAAGGATACTAATAAGATTATTTGTCATGTGTTTTCTGAACTGTTCCAACAGCATCACTTTTGCCTTGTTCAACCCTCAATCCTTCCTGTGGTGTTTCATAAGGGTCATAGATATTTGTTCAAAAAGGTGAAAATAATAATCTCTGCATAAGTTTCTGAGTGAGCTAGAAATGATGTTTTCTGTGGACTGAATGAAATGACACCAAACTATAGCCCAGATTTTCTAATCCACTCTCATTAGTATGCACGAATTTCTTTCCTATTACAGGTTTCACTGGTGGTCCACATCAGGATATGTTTGCATTTATGCACTCTATAGAATATTTTCCCACTGGAATTTTTCTGGGAAAGGTCATACTCTGGTGAATCACTGCGTGGAAGAGTGTTATTTGTTTTGCTCAGCCTAGACTTTGGCCAGGAAATGATACCTTTCTATTTTCATACTGAAAACACATGAGATTGTTACATTGGTTTTCCACCTACAAAATGTTGTGATGGGCATATTATCATTTATATAGAAAAATGATTTTTACAGATGAGTACACATTTTGTTGTATTTTTATTCTATCACCCAGCAAAAGTGCGTGGTGTGTATACAGAATATAGATGAGTATCAAGTTTATATTCTATAGTATATTGAATGCTCATTGAATTATAGATTGCCTTGATAAAAAATTTTCCTTTAAGAGGAATATATCATAATTGTAGTTAATTTTGTTTCAGTATATTATATATAATATATTATATATGTACATATTTTTACACTAATATAGATATAAACATGACTTTTTTTAAAAAAAAATGTTTATTTGCAAGCAGAAGGAGAGGAGAGACAGAAATGTGAGACAGACAGGGAGAGAATGAACATGCCAGGGCCTGTAGCCACTGTAAATGAACTCCAGACACATGTGCCCCTTGTGCATCTAACTTATGTGGCTCCTGGGGAATCAAACCTGGGTCCCTTGGATTTGCAGGCAAATGTCTTAAATGAAAGACATCTCTCCAGCCCTAAACAAGACTTTTAAAGAAAAACTATTTGATAATGCTTTCAGTAAACAACTAGTGGTGTGATTGAAGTAGAATTTGTCTCATATCAGCATTTCTTGTTCATGGAGAGCTGGACATCATTTTTAGGATTTGAAATGAAATGATTTAGGCTAATAAAGGGTACTTACAATTTGATCCTCAGAGCCTAATAATAACTCTTTACCTAAACTTATCTTTCCATAATCTATTAAGTTAAGAATTGTTCAAGAAATATTTAAAAAGTTATCTTGAGAAAATTAACATATAACAACAAAAAAAATGTGATTTCCTCTTTCAGACATTTCCACTGCTATGATAGCCACAGAAAAGTGAGCTGGTGATTTTCCAGTAGCAGAATTAATGTTGTAACTAATGAATACTCAACACACTGGGAGCAGACATTAACGAAATATTTTACTCTTATGGAAATAAAATTGCATCTAGCTAAGCTCTGAAGCTGAACAGATGTCAGCAAGGGAGACCCAGAAGGGGCCAGCAGGATACAGTGCACTAAACTAACCTGGACATGCTATCCAGAAAAGGTATATGGACAGTGAGCAGCAGATAGTAGATACCTAGTGCCAGGGCATGTACACAGAGTCACTTAGAGGCAACTGGTAGTCTATGACCAGAAATATGCTAAGTGAAAATTTAACCTGTAGCTTTGTGAAACATAAATATTAGGACACAGAACAATGTCCAGGCATGTTAAAAAAAAGAAAAAGAAAACTGTACTTCTGAGATGATACATTAGTTTGCTTTATACTCTTGGAACAATTACAGAATTATCTTTTAGAACTTAGAGAAAAATTGTAATTTTGTGTTGAGTTCTTAGCAAACATGTGTTAAGGCCTTGGATTCCACATACAAAGCAAATAAAAATAACTACTGGAATGCATTTCAGTTGCCATTCATAGTGAGTATTTAAAGTTACTATTTGTGCTAAAATGTTGATTCCATTTATTAAAAATACCAGGTTAGTTCTACTTAATCCTAACTCATTTGAATCTTTGTCTTAATTTGATTGAATGCAGCTATGATGTTTCAAAGGAAGAGGAAAGAAGTCATACTTGGGGAGAACAAGTATGATTTTGTGAAGGGAAAGTTCATTAAATTATGAAAGGTAGAGAATTTTTATTCAAACTCTGTCAATTCAGATAAGATACCAGGAACAGGCATATCTTATGAGGAGAATAAAATTGTCCCTAGAAAGAAATACTACCTTGCACTTGCTTAAATGAGGTTTTAAAAATAAGCCTGGAAAGGATTTGAATTATTCCCAGAATTGTTTTAATTTCATGCCAAAAAAAAAATAATAATAAAATCAGCATTTCTGTAGGAAATCAGACATCCTACAATTTGGCCTAGCACCAGGAAAAGAAATTGCCAGGTATGTGAAGAATGAAAAGAGTAAATCAATCATCTAGAACATGTGACCCAGTGGTCTAACATTGCGCCAAAGTTAAACATACAAAGGGATAATGACAAACCAACTGCAGTGGAGATGAAAATGTAGTCCTTGGGGCTGGGGAGAGGGAGATGACTCAGCAATTAAAGCTGTTTTCTTGCTCGATTGGGCAGTGTTCAACTTCCCTGTACCCTTGTAAAGCCAGATGCACACAGTACTGCGTAAGAATGGGATTGGTTTGCATTGGCAGGAGGTCCAGAAAGGCTGACTCTCATTTCCTCTCTCTCTCTCCCCCTCTCGGATAAATAAAAACATTTTAAATAAGAAAATGCATTCTTTAGAGATGAAACTGTGTCCCAAGAGGTTTTTATACCATGCATAAAGTATCAGCATGTATACTGTGCAGAAAGAATGGCAAAAGTTAACTTGCAAGCATAACATAACTGTGACCGTTAAAAATGAGCCACTGTGTTAAAACAAAAGCAATATGGGAGTTATAGAGCTTTATTGACTTTTACGATGGCAGTAAATATATGAACTAATAGAAACATGGTGATCTGATGTCTTTTTTTTAGTAATTACATTAAATGCAAAGGATTTTCTTTTACAACGCCATTTAAATGAATTGTCTACATTTTACCTCACAATCATTATTCTACAGATTTAAATAATCTGGTGGTTTGCGTCAGGTATCCCCCATAAACTTAGGTGTTCTGGATGCTAGGTTCCCCAGCTGGTGGAAACTGGAAATTAAAGCCTCCTGGAGGCAGTATATTGTTGAGGGCGGGCTTATGGGTGTTATAGCCATTTTCCTCATGCCATTGTTTGGCACACTCTCCTGTTGCTATTGTCCACCTTATGTTGGCCAGGAGGTTATGTCCACCCTCTACTCATGCCATCATTTTCTCTGCCATCATGGAGCTTCCCAATAGAGCCTGCAAACCAAAATAAGCTTCTATTTTTTCCCCCACAACCTGCTCTGGGTTGGGTGATTTCTACCAGCAATGTGAACCTGACTACAACAGTAAAGTGGTAAAGAGGAGTGGGATTGCTGCTAGACACCTGACTGTGGCTTTGGCCTTTTGGAGCTGATTTTCAAGAGGAACATGGAAGGATTTGAAACCTTGGTCTAAGAGATGCCTTGCAGTGCTATAAGTACAGCTTGATGGAATATTCTGGTCAGAGTTGAAAGACCTGAATGCAGTAAGAACTGTGGCCTGTGAGGTTTGGCTTATGAGGGTGAGAAAAAGCTTTGCTTGGACTGGGCTAGCAGTTTGTGTGAGAAGCTTGCTGTTATCCCTGTGTCCTGAGAAGTTGTGCAGGGTTGCTCTGCATAGAAATGAACTGGTGTGAGTAGAGGGATATGGCACAGAAAAAATGAAATCTTTGGGTCTAAACTGCTGCCCATTCACTTGCAATAAGAAATAAGGATAGTGGCAGTCCTTGAACCAATGTAACATTGATGTAAAGTGGATAGGTTCTACATCTATAGAAAGAAAATAGAGAGGTGGTGGATGAAAAGAAGCAACATGCTGGGTGTGATGGCACACATTTTTAATCCCACCATTCAGGAGACCAAGGTAAGTGTATCACTGTGAGTTTGAGGCCACTCTGAGACTACATAGTGGATTTCAGGTCAGCCTGGCTGGAGAGAGAGACCCTACCTCAGAAAAAAAGGGGGGATGGGTAAAGATTTGATTATACACTTATATAAATTTCCCATAACTGGAAAAAGAATACATCATTAACTGCCTTTAAGGAAATGCAAATTGTGTGAAAACATAATCTTTCATATAATTCTGGTTAGGGTATAATATAGATTTCAAGTTCCAAATAAAATTTAAGCAATTTTTAACTAACTTCTATACAAATATTACTATTTTTATTTACTAATGTCCTAAGGTAGATATGGAACCAGTATTCGTGAACAAATGAAGTGAATAAATATTACCTGCATGGAGATAAAATATAGCAAATGCAAATAAACACCATATCAAAAAAAGGAATCTCAGCAAATATCATGCTGATAAAGGAGCTGAACACAAGGGTAAAAAACTTATGGTTTTGGGCTAGAGAGATGGCTTAGCAGTTAAGCGATTGCCTGTGAAGCCTAAGGACCCTGGTTTGAGGCTAAATTCCCCAGGACCCACGTTAGCCAGATGCACAAGGGGGGGCCATGTGTCTATAGTTTGTTTGTAGTGGCTCAAGGTCCTGGCATGCCCATTCTCTCTTTCTCTCTTTATCTGCCTCTTTCTCTCTCTCTGTCACTCTCAAATAAATAAATAAAAATGAACAACAACAACAAACTTATTGTTTCATCCCTATGAAATTTCAGAGCAGGCTCCACTGCTCTTTCCTCAGGGAATGTAGAGCAGTGCTTGCCTGAGGCTCAAAGATACAATACAGTGTGATGATGATAATTAGAATGAAACTATATGGTTCGCGAGCTCTTTCATAATAGTTATTGAGTCAGGGTGAAGGTTGTAATTTTTCATCATCTGGCAATGAATATAACAAGTTTATTTTTACAGAGAAATTATGACTTGATAATGTCGATTATTTAAAATAATTAAAGATACAATGGGATTTATTTCTTATATACTTTTGAAAACAAATAGAGCATGTTTTGTATATTTTAAATATATGTGCATGTAAACAGTCAAGTGATATAAAAGTTATAGTTATTCTTAAATATGTCTCATAAATTTATTAGGAACCTTTGATACAAACAAAAAATAAATCTTTGAAAATATTGTGGATTAGACATAGGATTGCCTTCAAAGTAACTTTAGCTCACTATTTTAAGACAGAATCCTAAAAATATGATATTAATGAGGAGCTATGTATGCATGTTTATGTATCTGCAGTGCACCTGGAATGTTTGAAATCTAGAAATTACCAATGAGAAATGTATCAGAAACTCCACCAGCTCCAGGACAGTGACCAACACACTTTTAGACAATGAATAGTTGTGGAAGAAATCAAAACAGATATTGTAAAATTTCTAGAATTGAATGATAGTAAAAATACAACTTACCAAAACTTATGGGATACAGTGAAGGCAGTCCTAAAGAAGAAAATTTGTAGTGGTAAATGCCTTCATAACAAAGACAGAGAGATTCTAAGTTAATAACCTAGCCATCCACCTAAAGGAGGTGGAAAAAACAGAAAAATCTAAAAAGCTTTTATACAGACACACATACCATAAAAAGAGGTAATATACTGCCTTCTGAATGGGGAAAATTTCACTAGCTATAACACTGACAAAGGCTTAATATCTAGAATCTACAAAGAACTCCTAAAAGCTAAACAATACCAAATGAAACCACTCTCTCAAAAAGTGTTGTAGAGAACTGAATAGGGAGTTCTCAGAGGAAGAGATAAAAATGGTTAACACACACTGAAGGAAATGTGCAACATTTCTAACCTTCAGAGAAATGCAAATTAAAACAACTATGAGATTCAACCTTACTCCAGTAATTGGCACTCATTAAAAAATCAAATGACATCAAATGATGGCAAGGATGCAGGGAAAGAGAAACCCTTCTTCACTGTTAGTGGGAATGCAAACTTGTACAACCACTGTGGAAATCAGTATGGAGAGACCTGTAAAAGATGAGTACAGAACTACCAACAGAGCAAGTTATTCCCTTACTGGGCATTTACCCTAAATGCTCCATGCTTCACTACAGAGATATTTACTCAGCCATGTTTGTAGCTGCTGTATCATAACAGCTAAGTACTGGAATCAACCCAGGTGCCCATCCCTGGATGAATAGATAATGGAATTGTGGAACATATGCATAATGGGATTCTACTCAGTGTAATTAAAAACGATACCATGAAATTCATAGGAAAATGGATAGACTTAAAAAAGATCATACTCAGTGAACATATACAATCACAGAAAAGCAAACAACATATATTCTCCACTCGTCTGCAATTCCTAACCTGGATAAGCTTGAGTTGCTCGCATTCTGGATAGGCAACTTGAGGCCCAGGCAATAGAGATGGAAGGGTTTGAAGGGGTGAAGAGAAAGGGAGGTTTGTGGAAAATAAACACAAAACTAAACCCAAAATGAACTGGTACCATAGAAACATTTCTCCTTGAAGGTAGACTAAAAGATACAACCCTTAACAGGAGTATAAAGGGAATGCTTGAAAAGAAGCTCCCTGAAGAGTGTGGGATGAAGGCTAAAATTAATATAAAATTGGGTACTGACCTGTAACTCCCAGTACCAGAAATTGTTCCTACCCATATTGAGCTGTTGATAGTGATAGGAGAGCCCTACAAGTTCTCTCAAAAAGGACAGGCTTCTGTGAAAGCACTTGAATACCTACCTGAGGTCAAAGGTAAGACTTCACTGCTGAAGACACCATATGCTGCCAACACAGAACACGGAGAGACATGACTGGAATCCGGAAGAGAGTCAGTCCCCAGACAGTTAGCTCATCTATGCCGGAAAGCGCTACATGAGCTACTGGGGGAAAGTGGCCAACAATGGTGTGAGCATGAAGTTGTTTAAGCTACTCAGAAGCAACCATTCTGATAAGAATTACACAGAAGTGCAATGGTGGGTAACCAATGCTTTCTGATTGGTTAAGAGATCTGCTCAGGGGAAGGAAAACCATATTTGGAATGGGGAAGCAGATCTGAATCCTATGGAGACAAAGATTATGGTCACCAATGTCAAAGACCCGCTAGTCTTTGGCTAAAAGAGGGGCTACATCCATCACAGTCTCCCTAAATTAATAATTCTTATCAAGTTTAACCTATGCTGACTTCACTCTCCTTTGCAGAATCTGTTTTTCTCTCCCAAATCCCTGGTGAAACCACAGAGTAATTGGGGAGACAATCAAGAGTGTTGCTTCTATGGCGAGCCTGACAATCAGAGCCAGGGTGAAGGAGACAGGTACTGAGGATACTCAACATCTACTGAAGCAGAAAAAAATCCAGAGGCTCCTGAGAGCTCTTCACTGAAACACACATAACCAACCCACTGAGGCTCAGGAGCTTTTGTGGAATGTGGGGGGGGGGGCAGAAAAGTTGTAAGAGCCACAGCTTGGGATGTCATGGCGAGTCAGTGCCTTCCCCCAACCACTGCTGTTCCCACGTTGCATAACCCTCAACCCTGTGAGGAATACCAGAAACCCTGCTGAGGAAGGCCCCCTGTGGAATAGGGACAGAGAGGAGGGAGAAGATAGCACCAACATACAATGAATACATATTAAAAATGTTCTTAATAAACAATGACAAAAATATGAAATAATGTATATGGATATAATATCAGTAAGTCTTTTAGAACTCAGTGGGATGTTTTGACAACTAATTGATGTGTTTCTGTAATGCAAAATATATATATTTTTTTTTAGAAACAGAGAAAGAGAAAGAATTTGGCCCACATCAGGGCCTCAGCCAATGTAATGGAACTCCAGAAGCTTGCACCACCTTGGAGGGGGGCGACATGTGTGACTTTGTGCTTGCCTCACCTTTATACATCTGGCCTATGTGGGATCTGGAGAGTCTAATATGGGTCCTTAGGCTTCACAGACAAGTGCCTTAATCGCTAAGCCATCTTTCAAGCCCTTTGAAAATTTTATTTTAGAGAGATAATGCACACATTTTTAAAAATGCCATCTATCATCAGAAACGTAAAATATTTTGTATTGAGACATTTCATCTCCTGTTCATTTGACTCATAGAAGCTATGAGAAGATCTGAATGGAATGGTAAAGCTAATCATGAGAAGTTATTTTAAAATCAAATAACATCATCCAGTGCTGCAAGACTCGGCCACTAGTGCACTGCTGTGAAGTACTAGGACCTGGAAAACATATCAACAACTAGAAGATTTCACAATGTGAGTGAAACTCCATGATGATACCAAGCATTCCATTGAAGTAAGTGGACATGAAATGGGCATTATTGGATGGAGATTAAAGCACGCTAAAATCTTTTCCTGATTAATGTTGAGCAAAACGGGAGACACATTTTTTTTTCTAAATGTGAACTTAAAGGTTTGTTTATTGTGATAAAAACATATGACATGTAATTTACCCCCCAACATTATTATTTCTACAATACAGCTCACAGTGAGACAAAGAAGTTGAACTTTATGTTGTATCCTGTGTTACTGGAACTTTATACTTATTGAACAATTCCCCAGATTTGTTGTACTCTGAATTTCTGATATTCACTATTCTCCTTGCTGTCCCCATGAGATTGCCCCATGTAGAAATCCTATGGAAGTGGATCTAAGCAATATTTGCATTCCCTTACTGACTTAATTTATTTAGCCTACAGCCATTAGGTTGAAATAACTTTATGTATAAGGCAAGATTTTCTTCTTTTTTGCATAAGAATCAGAAATATAGATTTAGTCATTTCTATTAGTAAATACTTATGTTGTTATCTATTGTGAATATTGGTACAATGACATAGATCTAGATATTTGAGATTTGTAGTGCAACTTCTTTGAACATGTAATCAGAAACAGGATTGTTGAATTATTGGAAGTTACATTAAATTTTAATAAGTATCATTATTTATTTATTTTTGAGAAAGAAAGGGAGACAGAAAGAGTGAGAGAAGCCATATATTATTTGAGTTCTCATTATCCCTAATCTTTAGTGATGCAGACATTGCTGGATAGTTGCTGCTATTTTACATAAATTTCTCTTTAAATAATTAACAACTTTTGATTATGTTGTTCAATTATTTTGCTGGCTACTGGAGTTTACTATTGATTTGCAGATAACCTAGTTACGTTTTATCAACCTTTAATAAGTTTACAAGTGAGAGCCTAGCACATCATGATGAAAACATAATGTAAATATACAGAAAGAAAGCATAGATCTCACAGAATAAACTGCCACTTAAAATCAGTCTTTTAATGAACTATTGTTTCAAAATATGAATATCAATGAGGTGGGACCTGGAGAGTCGAACATGGGTCCTTAGTTTTCGCAGGCAAGCACCTTAACCACTAAGCCATCTCTCCAGCCCATTTGTTTTCCTTATAATTTTTTTTTTTTTTTTACTTTTTAAATTGAAAACTAACTTTGTATGGATGCATTATCTATTGGTACCACCTTCACCTTTCTCCCTGCCTCCATGTATATTGCATTTCTATCACATGTACTCCACAATATTCTCCCTTTTCATCCTCAGTATTTCTGCACTCCTATTTCCCATCACTCACCATTGACAATGTCCTGGAAGGAAATGACTTCCCCTTCCTTCACTGGAAACCCATAGCTGACATCAGCTCATTAGGTAGGTAGTCACTTCCCCAGAGCTGTCCTATCTAGAATGGAATGCCGAATGGGCCTACTGTGTGCTGGGCTTCTGATGTGAGCAACAGCTGTGTGAGTTCATGAGAGCTATAGTCTTGTCTTTCCTGAGTGCTCAGTTTCCAAAGAATTCTTCCCCATGCTTTAGCCGTTACATTATTCTCACTCAGTGTTCTACAATATTCCCCGAGTCCTGCTGGTGGGGATGTGCATGACTCATGCAGGGTCCAACACTCCTCAGAGTCTTATTTTCAGTACTTGTCCAGTAATGATTTGACCTCCTCCCTCTGCCTGAATGAATTAATGAACAGACAAACAAATTAATTAATTAAATAGCTGTCTCTTCTAAGATGAAAGCAGAAATAATCTGTGGGCATAAAGATGAATATTTAGGAGAAGATTCACCACACATCCTTTCAGCAATACAACAATGGCTGGTTCTTCAGGCATTTCTTCTCATTCTCTGCATGAGCCCTGAATTCCCTCCTGTGGAATAGGCGTCAAATCCAATGATGGAGCTATTGGATACTCTTGTATAGTCATGGTACTATTGCACTGTGGGGGACAATTGCCTGGTATAAAATACAGGATTCAGGAATGGGTGATAATGTTCACTCTTGCCACCAAAAAAACAAACAAACAAACAAACAAAAAAACAGTGAAAACCAGTTAGCAAAAAGAAAGCGTCTGCCTTAGATCCAACTTGATATCTGTATGTCCTGCTTTGGTGGTTACAGCAGTAGAGACTTACTTCCAGTTATGGTGAGCAGCCAAAAGCCATGGAAATAGGCTGTAATGTTTGAGGAGTCCAAGAGGCTTTCCTGCCTAGCAGTTTTATTTGGAGGGGGGGATTCAATTGTATTTATTCTTCTTACACAGAACGAGAGAAGTAAAACCTTGTACCAAACTCCAGAGAAAAGGGTTTTATTGGGTAGATTTGGCTGCATATTTTCTACATGCATACTGAACATTCTGAATTAAAAATAAACACACATGTGCCATTACAAAGTGTAGAGATAATTTTTTTAAAAAAGTTAAAGCACAAGCACATAAATGATAGTGCTATGAAAACGATCTTTACCAGTCACCCATTTTCCCAATTAAATTAATCTACTGTTTCCTTTTCTCAACAGGGTGTACCTTTCCATAAAACTTGAACTTCCAGAAGTTTCTTTCTAATTACATCATGAGAACACGGCTTGCAGTTAGGGATACTTCGCTCACCGCCCATCACCGTCCGCAGACAGATTTCCTACCATCAAGGAGAGCCGCTCCCAGGACCGCAGCTTTGCTCTCTCAAGTGCTTCTCAGATATGCTGAAATCAGCACGGGAGATGCACTTCCTGTCCTGAATCCTATCGCGAGACACTGCCTGCCAACTACACACATAGTCTTAAAAGAATTACAGGTAGGTTTTGACTATTTATTTGGTATAAGAAAATTTATTTCCTGACAAAATGAATTTTTATCAGGAAAAGAAAACTTAAGTGAAAAAAATTTCTGAAATTATCTATTTAATTTTGCCTTTTCTATGACAAAATTTGGGGGTGAGATGGTGAAATTTATTGTTGTATTTCAGGCTAAAAAAAGACTCACTATTCTGGTACTTGTCTTATAATAACAAATATAAATAGCACCTCATTATGAACGTTGACAGGGTGTCCTTGCTTGTAACAATATTTAAGGATCATTAAAGATCGGTGTAAAGGCTGGGGATGTAACTTAGTGCAGAGTGCTTGCCTAGCATGTGCAAAGTCTTGGGTTGAGCTCAATCCCCAGCACTGGAAAATAAAATAAAGGTTGCTCTTGTTTGAGATTTCTAGATTTAATGATGCTTAATAAAGACCATATTCATTGGACTTAAAAACAACAACAAAAAGCATATCTGATCTTCTGGAAAAAAAAAACAACAAAAGAATATCTGATCTTCTGGTTTTATTAGTAAGTAGTCAAGGGTCATATTTCATTCTGGAAAAACATATTTATTAAAATGTTCCAACTAAATTATTAAATATTACCCTAGTATTTTCTTATGCCACAGGCTTACTTTTAATTTACTTCTAAACCTCAATAACATAAATCATCAATGATTTAACTACTTTTTAAAAAAGGGAGAGTATCTTTCTTTTACATTCAATAACCTGAAAATAAGGTTATTAAAAAAAAAAAAAAAAACAGTAACACTAAGTTTTATTAGGTCCCTTAGTTTTATTTTTATTTTTTGCCTTAGAAAGAATGTACAATTTTTGCGAAGAAAGGAGGAAATCAAAATGTTCCCTTTCAATTGAGTCATGACAAACATCTACCCTTACTTCTCTGAGCGTGCTGGGAGACAGCCCAAGGCTATGGAACAACAGAGGGTCCTTCAGGACAAAGCAATCCCTCGAGAATGCTGGAAGCAACCGCAGGTCCAGGTCTCGTCTGCCTGTATAGCTCAGCCACGGCGCGAACAGGGTACCACTGCCCTGCCCCTCCTCTCCCTCCCTCCCTTCCCCTGTAAAGTGCGGCAAAGCCCTCTTCTATAACAAAGTCTTGTGGTATAAAGGGGGTGGTAGAAAATCCAATGCTTTGTCTCTTTGGGGCACCTCTCTCGCCTCTGGCATGTCTTGCTTTGGGTACTACCACTTGTCTGCGTCTGTCTCACATGGGATATCCTTTCCACCATGTTCCATCACCTCACTACTTCATCTTTGACCTTCCCTGCCCAAGATCCAGTGTCTTCCGTATGGTTGTATGCTTCTAGACCAAAAGGGTCTTATCTAAGATTCCCAACAAAGGAGCTCTCACCCCCTTGGGAATTAGAAGGTTTTAATATCATTTTTAAGACTTATGTTTTGTATTTTCCTTGTCTTCATTTGCCTAATGACAAACTCAGCAATGATTTTTTTTTTTTCAATGTGGTTATACTTAGCTTTAGCCCAACGTATTCCTTCAAGTAACTTTTGTAGAGCTGGCTTATTGATAAGAAATTCTGTTAGTCTGATTTAATATGGAAAGCTTTTCCTTTCCCTTCTATTATGAAAGATAATTTTGCTGGGCCTAGCAGCTTATGTTAACAACGGTAGTTTTTCAATAACTTAAATAAATCTATTTTCTAATCACTTGTAGCATGTAGAATTCCCTTTAAAGTCGGGCTGTTATTTTGAGGGATCTTCTCTTATGTGTGATTAGCTACTTCTCTCCTGAAGCTTCAGTATCCTTTGTTTACTTTTCCCATCTATTTTGTATTTTGTAAAACTCTTGTAAATGGTTGGGCCTCTCCCTAGATTTTGAAATTTTTTTTTCTCTAATTTATAAATATTTTCTATGCCATGAACCTGAATTTCTTCATGAATGTCCTAAATTTAAATGCATGTTCCTTGCAGTGTATCCCATATTTCTTTAATGTTCTGCACATACTCATTTGAAGTTGCCATTGATTTTGAATAACTCCTCAATTTTTTCTACATTTCTTTGAGCCCTAATATTCTGGCTCCTAAACAGTCCATTATATTGGTGCAACATTCAGGGGAACTTTTTATTTTACATCTTTCAGTTTCATTTCCAACATCATTTAAGTTTTCTTGTTCATCACTATTTCTATCTGTTTATTTAATTTTATTTTTGTGTCCTTGGTTCCTCTTTTTGTTGAGCTTTTTGTGTCTCTCAGAGTTCATTTGGCGTTTATTTGTATCGTCCCTGAATTTATTCAGCATTTCACTCATAAATTTATCCATGTCTTCTTTGAGTTTCCTGTACATAACCCTAATGTCTTTTTTTCTTTTTTTCTTTTTTTTTTTTTTTTGAGTTCTTTGGGTTTTCCTTAAGTATCCACTTTCTGTATCTGGCTTTAAGTGGGTTCTGAGGAATTCAATCTTGGTTGTTAAGTTTTACAGATCATGTCTCCAGCTGCATTCCTATTCATTTACATGTTTATTTATTTATTTTAGGGTTTTCAAGGTAGGGTCTCGCTCTAGCCCAGGCTGACCTGGAATTCATTATGTAGTCTCAGGGTGGCCTCGAACTCATAATGATCCCCCTATCTCTGCCTCCCAAGTGCTGAGATTGAGTGTTGTCTCATAGTGTAATCAGGTTAAGAATTATTTTATAGTTTATTTAAATTTATTTCCACTTATCTTTTTGAGCAGAAAGTTGAATAAAATTAGTTTATTTAACTGCCATTTAAAAATTTAACTTTACACATAAAATTTGAAATGGAATTCCACCGTATTTTAAAAGTCCTACATGTTTAGTTTCAGATTGATCTTCTAAGTTATATAATCATTAGAACTATTTCTTGTTGCTTTGCATCTGTCAAAAATACATTTTAAACCAATTATTAGGTTTATAAAGTGCAATCAAATTATGCATCATTTATTATCAAAAGCTTTTTATTTACTTATTTTGGAAGTAGAGACCTGTGAATTCTGTATTTATGGCATTACTATGTAAAATAATAAAGAATTTTCTTTAAAGTAGAAATCTACTTAACAGTTTAAAACATTTTGTAAATATCCAAAATTCTGTTTTTCTTTTCATTACCTTGTTTTCAATGTCATTGTTAACTAATATATTCTAACTATTCCAATTTTCAATATATTCAACTTACTCGTGTATGTGCTGACTATGTTTGCATGTGTTTGCATATGTACACATGTGAGAGCATGTGGGGAGGGTTGATGTAGATGTCAGTGGTCTCCTTGATTTCTCCTCACTCTATGAACTGAAGCATGTTCTTGACATTGCAGTCAGACTTTGCCAGTTCGAATAGTACCTCTAGCCAACTTGCCCTGAGGATCCCCTGTCTCCACCTCCAGAGACCCGAGATCACACATGGGCCATTGCACACCACATGCGTATGTGAATGCTGGTTGTCCAAATTTATGTTCACACAGTTGTGTGGAAACTTCTTTATGTGCTGAGTCATCTCTGGAGCCCTCAGATTATCTCTCCTTAGTCTGTGCCTTCTCTAGTACACCCTAAGAAAATAATTTACTAAGTGTATGTATTTATTTATTGAATAAATGTGTGAGAGAAAGAGAGAGACACTGAGAATGGACACGCTAAGGTCTATAGCTGCTGCAAATGAACTCCAGATACATGCACCACCTTGTGTATCTGGCTTATGTGGGTACTGGGAATCAAACGAGGGCCCTTAGACTTTGCAGGCAAATGCCTTGACATGTAAGCCATCTCTCCAGCCCACAAAATGATTTTTTTCAACCAAATTCTGATTGACACATTTTAGTGTTCTGCATATTCCATTTTTTCATTATTAACATTTGTGTCATATTCTTTTATATGTTGTTTCAATTGGCATGACTTCTGTAAAATTATCTTTTTTCATTTGATTTAAAATTATAGAATGAAGTCATATTATCTGATACTAGTATTTTGCCAATTGCATTGTAATTAGTTCTTCCTAATTAAATGATTGAAAGTAATAAAAATATGCTAATTTCAAACTCACTGTACATACCAAGTATTTTAAATTGCTAAAATTATAATTCAATTTTGATGCCCCAATAACTCCAGAGCCTTAAATTCTTCAAGTTATTGGGGACAATTTACCCCTTGAGTAAATAAGGAAGTAGAGGAGAGGTAGTAGGGAAAGGGACATACTGGCCTCACTTCCTTGTGTTTATCATACAATAATCCATGTCAACTTTACCTACACCCACTGCTGAGAACATATTACATAATACAATATAGGGTAGGAGGTTGGAAATAATCTCCAGCCATGTTCCAGAAAGTAAGGGAAAAGTCTGTCAATTTAACAACCTTTTATCTATCATATATCCTGAAGTATGAGAAGAACAGAAATAATAAATGTCCTTTTTTGTAAATTAAATATGCATGATAACATGCTGCACATAGACACATTTTTTACTGGTGTAAATTAGGAAATGAATGTCCATAACAGCATAGGCATTGTGATGTAATGTACATGAAAACCATTTGTACTACAGCAGGTAGAAAGGTGTACCTAAATAGGCTATTTATAGTAAAATAAAAATAGCATTATTTATATCCAAACAATGTCAGTAACTCATGATCAATATTAATTTCATTTATTTTATTTTACTTTTTGCATATTTTCTTACATTTCATTTTTAAATGATGTAGGTTCAGTAGCAATTTCTAGACAACTTTGACCCAAGCATATTTGAGAAAATGTATTTAGTGACCAAAAGATGAATAAAATTAAGCATCAGAAAGGGCTATACTCAGTAATGATAGAGGTTGGTACAACCAGACAGCAAGAGGGTTCCTGACTTAACGAAGCTCTGGCACACAGAGTTCAGAACAGAACAATTTTTTTTTTCCTGTTCTGTATGTCACTATCTCTCTTGTGATGAATCAGAAATTAGGAAGCATTTCATCCTGGGATGATGCCATCTTCAACACATGGTTTGGAAATGCATTCTGCTCATCCGTGGAATTGGCAGAAGGGGTATATTGAAGTCACTAATGTAAGAGAGTTTCACAGCCAAGGTCTGAAAGTTGTGCATATGTTTTCTGTTCATACATCACTGACAATATCAATTTTATGAGTACATTTCAAGGAGATCTAGCAAATGCATTGCAGTGTGTCACTGATGAAAATACAATATTATGTTGTGACCAAGTAGCTATCTAATTCACTTGGATTTTGTATTTTACTCTGAAAGCATCTAAATTCTTTCTATGAGGAATACATCTAAATAATAGAATGTCAACTCTAGAATGAATAATACAAAATATAAGAAAACACAATGATTTTCTCTGATGGAATAAGAAGCACCAAACTCCTAACCCATAGCAATAAATAGCACAAGTTAATCAAATAATATATTCAAAAATGTAAGGTAAATATGTTGAAATATAAAGCTAAAGAAAACTAAATGAAAATTCCAAAATTAAGGTGAAATAAATACAGTTGTAATTCATTTAAAAATATTTTTCATGTACTAAATATTAATTCTGAAAGCACAGTTAAGTATATATTTTACCAAGAAGAAAAAGAGCAAAAGCCAGCAAATGTGAATGATAATTACCTTATTCTCATGGTTTATGTAGAAGTTACAATTGAAATTTATAAAGTCACAGAATGCATCCTTATGTTGTTTGGTTTTGTCTACTAATACTTATGTCTCCAGTCTACCATTTGCACTACTCAAGCTGAACAAGGTGAGAAATCTTGCAGGTACATCCCTTATTCAGTGTGCAACACATATCATGCATCCATTTGCAGTATGTGAATTGTAAATTCCATGCTCAAGCATCTCTTTTGAAGTGTGAGGAAGCAGGCAACCTTCTACTTGTGTCATTATGCCAGAGGCAGTGAGAATATTTCAAATGAACTGAATTCACATTTGAAAACCTACTCATTAAAGAATTTCTTCAACTTCCAAAATATGTACTTTCTTGGAGAAAAAAAAAGATGAGAAAATTAACAGTTCTTGCACATGGTGTATCAATATTAGAAGATCCTTACAAACTACTCTTATTCTGACTGAATATGGAACAAATTAATTGTCAGATATGATTTCATTTTATGTATAATTTACCTAGCCTACTGTTCTAGAATCAAAGCAAAACTGAAGATGAATTTGTACCTTTGCATTCTCCGTTTATTATCACTAAATAACATGCATTTTACCACCCATCATTAGTTTGGATTTTATAGAGAAACCTCCAGTAAAATTATTAAGATCTTCAAATGTGTACAAAAGTCTAAAACATGAACGTATATCACAAGAGTGATGTTAGAATTCATTTTCTACAACTAAGATTTAACCTGTCATCATGAGTTTGCCTGTTTAGGTATTTGAATACCAAAAATTTATGAACCAACCAACTCGTAATTTAAACTTACAGACTGCTAATGATACAATAAGACATCCACATACAAAATTTGCCACAAACGTTTACTTTAAGTATTTAAATATAACAAGCATTTACTATTTTTATGCTTGGTACACTATTGGGTTGTACTACATGCTTCTAGGTTCAACATTCTTTCAAGAATTGTGTTATCATGGCTCCTATGCTGGGAATTATTAAAAGCATTATTTCACTTTGAAATTAATCTTTAGTAATTTATAAAAATACAAGAAATAATATGATAAGAATTAACCACCCATATTATTCATGTTTCTGGTTCATCATATATGTACATGTTTTTATCAAATTATCCAATGATGCGATCATTTCTTCCAGTGTTAATGAAGCCGCAAACCATGTCCAAGTTCAAAGCGATCCAAGGTCACTTGTTTTCACATTGGAAAGGAAGCCCTTTTATTTTTAGAAAACAAGCACATATTGTCTGTGATAGAGGTGATGATGTTATTCTCTTTGCACAGAGAATTAAAATTGAACAGAACGGACATGTGAATATAATACCTTTGAGAATGGAAGTGATAAGCACTAACATGGGTTGTAAAGGATCAAAAAAAAAAGTAGTTACTGAGGACTAGACTCCATTGGACACTTGGAAATTCATGGAAAAGGAAAGAACATTTGAAATCATTTCTAGGCTGGAGAGATGATGTAGTAGTTAAGGTGCTTGCCTGCAAAGCCAAAGGACCCAGGTTTGATTCCCCAGGAGGGACATAAGCCAGATGCACATGTTGGAGCATGTGTCTGGAGTTTGTTTGTAGCAGCTAGAGGCCCTGGTGTGCACTCTGCTCTCTCTCTCATTCTCACTCTTTCTTTCTCTCTTGTCTCTCAAGTGAATGAATAAAAAATGAAATATTTTAATAAATGCCTGTGAGTGAATGTACCCTTGGTTTTGGAAGGAAAGGAATGAAGGGCTCATGGTAACGGATTGTTGCAAACAGCCACGGAATCAGCTCCTCTCCAATAATTCTCCATAGGTAAGAGTTTCTAATGAAATTTGGTAATGAAGAGCAATGTATCTAGGGGTTAGGATATTCTAAGAAGTTTTAGGGAACAGTAGGACTGCTAGGCCTACAACACTGAAGATCCCTTGGAGAAATGTTTCCATTCATACCAGTTTGAGGGAATTCAACAAAGTTGGCATCCATTTGCCTGGAACAGCATCTGTAAAAAAAAGCAAAAAGACTGAAACGATGGCCTGGCTGCTTTAGCCCAAGGCTTCTCTGGTATTCCAAGGCAAAATGTACACAACGAGGCATAATCAGACTTTTCCTTCAGCGCTTTAGTAGCTATTCAAATGTATGTCTTATAAATTCTGTTTTCTACACACAGTATAATCTATAACCCAATTCAAGTAAGTATTCTGCTATTCCAAATTTAAATAAGAATTGGCTTTCTTCTGGATACAAATGACCTTTTCCATTTCCTTTTAAAACTTCATAGAAATATCGTTAATGTTCTAACAACTTCTATTCTTCTCAATGTATAGATTTGATAAGATCATGGAAGTCTTTAAATCTATGTTTCTTCCACCAATGTTGCCACAGAGTTACAACTTGGTGACACCTCTATTTCTACTTACTGGCTTTAGAAACAATCTAATCCTTCTGTCCAGTACCTCAATGTTTTTCCAGGGACTGCCTTTTCCCTGATTTGAAAATGGTATGCCCCCTTTTTAGGGATTTTATTTTTTTACAGCATCCCACCCTCAGTATTAAATCTAGGCAGTTTACAACAGAAGTGATTTATTCCCTTGCAGTTCCGAAGGCTATAAATCCACAATAAAGATGAAACTACATCTGTGCTCTCACTTAAGGATCCAGGAAATAAATGTATTTGCCTCCTGCCATGTCAAGAGACCCCTTTGAGCATGGTAGCATAATCTCAGTCTCTCTTCCCTTGGATACGAACATGTTCCTCAGTGCATATACCTTTACTACATTTGTTTTTGGTGCACATTCATGTATGTGAATGTGAGATCATGCATGCTATGGGTTCGTGGATGTGGGAGTCAGAGGACAACTCTGCTGTAGTCCTTGCTTGCCGTCATGTTTTTGGTTGGGGCTTTTGTTCACTGCTGTGTTTGTGAATTTCGGGAGAATTCTCTTGTCTCCATCTACCTTCTGTCCACATGCACACTGGAATTATAGAAGCCTGCCACAGAGTCTGGCTTTTGCATGGCAGTTAGAGGACTTGCTTACATGGCAGCAGGGGATTGGAACACAGGTTAAAATCTTAATTATTCATTGAGCCTTCACTCTAGCTCCAATTTAATTTTTTAATACCAGGGTGAAAAACTCTCAGTCATCAGAAATCATCACAGGCATCACAAATTTATGTGATTCTCATAAGAAAAAATATTAATGATAATGAAAAATTTAGACTTTAACATTCTTTTCCAAATACTTAAGATAGAGTAAAAATTATAGTTAACTACTTTAAAAAATAGTAGCCTTGTTATACAGAGCATGTATGAACTTGGTAATAATCAGCTGCTTTGCTAAATTTGGGTTATATTATCATTCATATTTAATATGTACTTTTAACATCATAACTTCAATAAAGCTCTTAATAGTTCAGACATATTTTATAATTATTTTCCGTTCTAATACTAAATGTCTACATTCACTATTAGGAAAAAAATTCTGTATTAAAAAATACTGAATTACTTTTCCACACACATTATTTATACGGGAATTCACTTTTGTCAATGACTTATATACCAGTGGAAATGATATAGTAAGCTATTATTTTCCTTTTGTGCTAAATAATTACTAAGATTTTATTTCCATATTCATCAAGACTCTTTATTGTCCATTTTAAGTAGGTTTTGAAAGTATCCCTAGAAGCTATATAGACTGCAGTTTCATAAGACATAGCTCTAGCCTTCCATTTTTCTCATTTGTATCAGACATATTGTAAAATTTATTTAATATATATTAAATCATGAAAGTGAGGAAATTAACCTTTACAAAAGTGTAAAATAAAGTAAGTGATGCTTTGAATATTACATCTGGTGCAATGAGGAAAGAAAATAACTATTCTGCTTAAATGAAAAATAAAAAAAAAAATGTTGAGGTACATTTTGCCAGCACTTGCACAAAATGATAAATCATGTTAGCTTGCTTTGTTACTACACATATCGTAATTACTAATTGTAAAGAAGAAAATCTGACTCCACTGTAATATTGTGCTGTTAGCCATCTCAAATGATACAAAAGTTAACATGATTTAAAATGGCATATATTGACATCTTCCCCTTTGGAAGTACTCTATCCTAAAGTTCATATTACTTCTATCATATTTTCATTAAAAGTACATAACCTGATCAGGAAAATTGCACCTAAAATTCACAAAAGGACATTCTCCTAAAGAACTGATAAATATTCTCCCTAAGTTTCAAGGTCATGAAGAAGAAAGAAACCTGTATTGATTTTATTAGCTAGCTAGTTTTATAAAACTAGATGCTTTACTTGATCCTGGTTGGATGCTGTCTAAGAAAGTACAATTATTTTGTAATTGAATATATTTGAACTAAAATATAGATTACTCTTATGTTTGGATCCATTTGATACCAAGTAATCTATCATTGTTTATATAGTATGAAACTCAATGAAAGATAAATTGGGAGTCTCCCATTATCATATGACTAAGTGTAGAACCCTCCCAGTGGATGTATTGACTACTAAACATTCCCCACATATATTTTTTCAACACATACATATGTGTGGCATAGTTTAATGTAGAAATTATACACAATAATCGGTTAAAGTAAGGCATTAATGGCAATAAATTAAATTAAGCATAAATACCAAAAGTACATATAAAATTTATTTAACATTTACAAATTATTTATATTTTTGGAACTTCTAATTTAGTATTCCCAAGGTCAAATTATTCATTTAATCCTCCAAGGACTAGCAGAGGTCAGAGGAAGAAACTGACAAATTTTTCATACCTTGATCCAGTAACATTAAATTTTAAGGTTTGGGCTGGAGGCATGGCTTAGTGATTAAGGCTTTTGACTGCAAAGCCAAAGGACCCACGTTCGAAACTCCAGGACCTATATAAGCCAGATGCACAAGGTGGTGCATGTGTCTGGAGTTCGTTTGCAGTGCCTGGATGCCCTGGCCCTCACATTTTCTTTCTCTCTCTCTTTACCTGCCACTTTCTTGTTCTCTGAAATAAATAAATAAAAATAAAATGTTTTTCAAAAATTAAGGCTGATGTGAAAGTACATTGATATTTCCATAATCCAGCTTTGTAATGAAAGTGAAATTAAAAAGTTAAATCCAGACAACAGTACTATAATTTTTGCCCATTGTCTGGATTATGTACTTACACTGCACAAATGTATGTTCTTCCTGTGCAGTCAAGCAAGCTCATCAAACTACTGCCTTTTATACAGATGATAAAAAAAATTAAAACTTGTTAATCAGATTTAGAGAAGGCAAAGAAATGAAAAGACTCAATAATTTAGTTTTGTAATGAATATATTCAAATGATAAGCAGAAATTTAATTTTTCTCTTTACCATAGCAAGGATTCTTAGTGAAGTTGTGTGTAAGACTTACAAGCCTAATTAATTCTTATGTGCTTACTGACAACTTGTTTTCTTAGCATCAAATGGAATCATCCTACAATAAATTGGTTTTATATGTTAATATCTGACAAGAAGTTATGTTTCCAGTGGCTTAGGAAGTTTAAACAAATTCAATGTCAATTATAAATAGGGTTAATCTTTCACATAAGCTAATTTAATTATATAATTTAAATTCCAGGTATGGACATACTTTGAACGTTTGATCACTGATCTGATTCAAAGTTTTTCTTACCTCTTCTACTTATTGCTTTCTTTAAAAATATTATTTCATAAAGAAACTGGAAATATATATGAAAACATTTACATATTCATAAATATGCTTTATTTTGGCTAATAGCTCTAGATTTGCAACTCAAACCTTAATTTTAAACACTTATAAACCCTCTTCTGACGCTCACTAATATAGACTGCTAATTTACATAAACAAGGTTAATATAACATTTTCTATAATTCAATGAAGATTTGGTATTACATGAATTAAAATTTATCATTGAATTTAATTTCTGCAAAGAAAACATTCCTTCAATAGAGTTTGAAGATTTTTATCAGATCCATCACTTTCTTTTCTTTATTAAACAGCCTTTGAAGAAACATTTCCTCTTTAATTTGTCTACATGGATAAGTGTCAAAAATTACTTTCAATTTTCAAATCAGTATTTTTCAGGTGATAAGTGGAGAAGCAGCAATACTACAAATCATATTTAATCATATAATCCTATTTTTTGAGACATACTTTATATGAACATATCCTAGGTTTCATTTGCAAATGGGATTAAAATAGACATGTATTGCATTGATATTAATGTCCCATCACATCTTTTATTATGTAAAGTAATAGTTAACAAAAACATGTTCCAAGCAATACATTTTGGGTTGGAGGTACGTCTTCGCAGTTAAGGCATTTACCTGCAAGTCCAAAAGACCCAGGTTCTATTCCCCAGGACCCATGTTAGACAGATGCACAAGGGGGCACACACGTCTGGAGTTCGTTTGCAGTGGCTGGAGGCCCTAGTGTGCCCATTCTCTCACTCTCTCTCTCCCTCTTTTTCTGTCAGATAAATAAAAAGAAAATACTAAAAAATGAATACATTTTTCCTTTCACTTTATGATTAGGAAAAGTCATGCAAATATGCTATATAGAATACTAGATATTTTCCTAGTATTAACTAATGTAATTATATTTTCTTAAAAAAACTAGAATGGCATGGCTGGAAGTTGGAAGAGAGTCAGTCCCCAGACAGTCAGCGCGTCTAGTGACAGAAGGTGCTACATGGGCGACTGGGGGAAAATGACCAATATCTGTCGAAGCAACACATGGTCTAACCTACTTAGCAGCAAATAACTTGGTGTGATGCCCACACAAGTGCAGTGGTGGCACAAAGCCATGGTGGGGAACCAACTGCTTTCAATTTGGCTAACTGATCCCCTCACTGGTATGGGACCCATAGCTGGAGCTGGGAAACAAGTCAGAACCATATCCAAACATAAGCCCACTCTCCAATATCAAGCTACCATCAATTGTGTGCTACAAGAGGGCCTACACCTATTAAATTCTCCATAAAAAAAAAGTAAGGGTTATCTCATTTGTTCTGGTGCTAACTTACTCTCCGTTGGACAATCTGCTTCTCTTTCTTAGATAGATGCAGATCCTAAGGAGAGAGCCACCCCATCATATCTCAAAAGGGCCCCGGCTGAAACTAAGAAAAATTGGAGAAACAAGCAAGGGGGCTGTTTTCCTGATGAACCGGATACCAGCACAAGGGGGAAGGAGATCAGCACAGAGAAAAATCAACTCCTACCAAATCAGAGAGCCAGAGCCTCAGAGGCCCCCAACACCTCATCACTGAAGCAGACCAAAAATGAACCCAACATGGCTCAGGGAAATTTTTCGGAAGAGGGGGCTGAAAGACAGTCAGAGCCACATGTTGGGTCATGATATGCAAAGACATTTAGCTTACCCATAACTGTGGGCTAACTCCACAATGCATGACCCGTATACCCCAACAAGGAGGAGGCAGCAACATGATGGCCATGGAAGTCTAAAATTGAGACTTGGAGGCAGTGAAGGAGGTGAACATGGATGTCTCAGTGAGGTTGTATAGTGCGAATGTTGAAGGAGTCTGGACGTAAACCAGGGATGTGAAATATTTTGTGATCTATACAGTTTTTTAATACAGACAAGTCATCACTGCTTTCTCTTTTCCTCTACGAAGGTTGGAATCCACTGGATATTTTTAGAAAAAATATATAAACGGGATGAATTTCTAATTATAAGTGATTTGAAAGGCCAATAGCAACATGAACTTAAACAAATAAAGGGACTGCTTACTAGTGTCTGGAATTTCTTATTTGTAAAATCAAGGATTGATGCCATTGAAGCAAATGTGGTCAATCTATTTCTAGGTTACAAACTTCGAATCCTTTCTTAAAATATTCATATTTCAAATACAATTTGGCATACCTAATATTCTTGGTAATGGAGGGAGGAAAATTTTCTATTGAAGAGGGATACTTATAACCTATGACTTTATAATTCGTAGAAATCTAATAGATAGTTTATTGTCATGTTGGAGAATTGAATTTTTTGTGCTGAAAGGCATTTTGCCAGGGAATGATCTTTGTGCATTTTTGTATTACTTTTGGTTATGGTTATTTGTTATATAAACTTCTAAAACTTGAAGAAGAATGTATGAGTTATTAAAATCTAGGCATGTGCAAACACATTCAAACACATCCACAGACCAATTTGTTTTTCCCTATCATTCCATATTGAGCCCTGGTTTTTCAGAGATTATTGTAAGAGATTAGTTTTCAAGTATTTTATCTTATGATGTTGAGGCTGATATGCTTATTTGGAAATTTCATCTTTAATAGTAACATAATGCTTCTTGAAGACTACACTCACCTTTATTTTATTGTTGTTATTAAAAAATAAATGTAATTAAATTTGATGATGGATGGAAGACAAAAGGGCAAGCAATATATTTACTTCATTGGAAATTTATTCAAAGCCAGATAAGTGACAAGAAATTGAAATCATATTTGAAAAGCGATATGACATTCTTGTTACCTTAGCATAATAAGAATATTATGAAAATTGAGAAAGCCCAGAAAATAGCAATCTGCTTGAAAATATTATGTCTTCACAATAGTTGAGGAAATTGCCTTTATACTCCTGGTAATAGCAAATTATATGAACACCTCAGTGACTGTGGTGAAGAGACAGAGAAGATAATCAAGAAAGCCTTGTGAATGTAAATTGGAAAGAATAAAATTGATTCTATAAAAATTTAAATTCCAGGCTTAGGACAATTGCCTCACACTTCAGTGTACACAGACAACTTTAGTAATAATGCTTTAAAGTGCTATAAGAGGAAATGGATTCTTCAGAGCTGTTGACTTATATGTTCCAGAATGTGATTCAATGGAATTCAAGAATCCTGATGTACTCTTTACAAATTCACCTAAACCAGAACATCACAGACCACCAAAGTAAACTAATAAAACTTTTCCCAAATACTCATTGCAAAAAAATAGATCTTCTAATTTTTCTATTATTTCTCACAAAAGAATATTCTACAATGATATTTGTAATGTCACAATAGACATCAATGGACTATTAATTTATTTTCTACAGAGTTTTTTATTTCATTAACTGTGTTCTTCATTGCTAGTAATTCTGACTGGTTTTTCTTCATTATTTCTATTTCCTTATTTATGTCTTGTATTGATTTCTTTATTTCATTAAATTGGTGTCCTGTATCTTCTCTGATTCCTTTGATTTCTTCTTTGAGTTCATCGGACTATTAATTTATTATTCTCCTGGAAAATAAATGATGGAGTCAAATTATTTTCAACTTTTTGTAAGTTTTAGAAAGATTTTACTAAATAAAGAGAAATAAAGAGGAGGAAGTATGGAGAGCTCCTCTCCATGAAGGAGTTTAGAGGAAATAAAGCCCCTAGTTTTCCAACTTTTAAAACTGAAGGTGATAAGAAAGGACAGTAAATTATATTGTGAGCTTTAATTGCCTAATACAAAAATGTACATGATTTAGGGGATAGTATATATGTTGTATAAGGAGTGTGAAAGAGAGTGAGAGATAGATAGGTAGGTAGATAGATAGATAGATAGATAAATAGATAGATAGATGGAGATTGAGAATATGAATAGGAAGAAACACAGAAAGAAAAACATTACTTATTTACAGAATAATAAGAGTCACTCGATTAGGGGCAAGAAAAATAAAGCAAGGGTAAATTTCTGGCGTTCATATTCATATAGCTGAGTACTACAAACTTCCTTCGAAAAAAAATATCTGCTTAGCCTAAAATCCTTCATATATATATATATATATATATATGTATATATATATATATATATATGGTTCTTTTCTCTTTTTAAAATACATTTTGTGTATGTATGTACTTTATTTATTTGTTTGTGAGAGGGAAAGGGGGAGAGAGAGAGAGAATGAGGGATGAGTGTGTGCCCAGACCTCCAGCCACTTCAAACGAACTCCTCATGCATGTTCCCTTGTGTGCATGTGGATTACGTGGGTCCTGGAGAATTGAACAAGATCCTTTGGCTTTGCAGGCAAGCACCTTAACTGCTAAGCCATCTCTTCAGAGCCCCCTTTAGTTCTTTATCACAAATCATTGAAGCTTGGTAGCAACTGCTATTTGTAGGGTTGTTGCATTTGTGCTGTGTAAAATATATCATTTGGAGTAAGATTCCACTATCACTTACATTTTGCCACTTTGCTTAAAATAATGGGCAACAGTTCCATTTATACTAAAGTGATAAATAGCTTGAATCACTCTGTTCTCAAAGAACCGCTTGTTTCCAAGATGCAAACCTTCAACCTAACCCAGGCAGAAATAGAAGTCTGGCCTTTGAGGCTTAGGCATAGCCCAGTGTGTTACCTTGCCAGTGTTATGTTGAAAACTGTCTCCTCCTCGTGGTAGACTTTGTGTACAGTGAATGAACTGCAACGTCTGCGCTCACCCTCCACGCTTCCAGATGACAGACCATGCCTTCAGACAGAGCAGTGTTTCTGGTCTACATGACTCCATTCACAGGACTCTCTGTTGGGAATGGCAAGATTAAATTTACCAAGATTTTAGCACCTCCACTGAAGCCTCTTTGTTGGAGGACACTGAGATATTTTTCTCCATGTTGCCTCAGTCACTTTCTTCTCCTAAACTTTCTGTTTAGTCTATTGTGTCCATAACATACTAGAAATCATGCTGGAGATATAGCTCAGTGGTAAAATACTTTTGGCAATGTAAGTCCTCAGCCTCCATGTGCAGCAATGAAAACATAAATAATAACAAATAAATGAGGAAAGAAAAAGTGGGATGATTTATTTTTATTTATTTTATTAGTTTTATTTTAGAGAGAGTAAGACAGAGCGACAGGGAGAATTGGTGTGCCAGGGTCTCAGCCAGTGTAATCGAACTCCAGATGCTCGTGCCACTTAGTGGGCATGTGAGACTTTGCACTTGCCTCACCTTTGTGCGTCTGACTTAGGTGGGTTCTGGAGAGTCAAATGTGTGCTTAGGCTTCACAGGCAAGCTCCTTAACTACTAAGCCATTTCTCCAGCCCAAGCGAGATGATTTTTATTCAAGTCTTCTTCTCAGTCAATCCCACAATGAACGTCATCCAGTGCTATATATATTGGAGAAAAAAAATAGAAAGAAAACTTTTTAGGAGATTACAGAAGAATTCCAAGTAATTTAAGTAAATGAGCCACTCTAAAAAATTAGATCACATATTTCCCTGTTTCATAACAGTCATCAGACATATTGAAAAAGTAATTTAATCATAAAGAATTATATACACTGCACAGAGTTTTTCATTATACTAAAATCAAAGATCAAAGGCAAACTAAACACTATGTTGTCAAGAACACATAGACACAGGAGTTCTACAAAGACGTGCAAGGGGGTAGCTGCGGATTAGAACTTTCTCCTCTATCAGCAGCAGGTGGGATCTCCCCTCGCCTCACAATGCATCTCACCAACACTTGTAACATTATAATTTCCTTCATTATAAATGAGGGAGAAATATTATACAATTTACATTAAATGTGCTCTTCTAATATTACAAAATAATGTTGGTTAACTTATCATTAAAATAAGTGACTGGGGACCTGAGTAGGAATATGTCAACCAAATGATCTACACCAAAGCAAGAGAAGTACAAATAGTGTATAAATAAATAGACTATGGCATCATTGATAGAGCCCTTCAAGGATACAGAAAGTGCACATCCATTAAATGAAGTAGGGACTTGAGTTAATATTATATCAGTATCCATTAAGTATAACCAGTGAACCACAAAAACATAAGATGTTGGGCTGGAGAAATGGCTTAGCGGTTAAGTGCTTGCCTGTGAAGCCTAACGACCTTGGTTCGAGGCTGGATTCCCCAGGACCCATGTTAGCCCGATGCACAAGGGGGCGCAGGGATCTGGAGTTCGTTTACAGTGGCTGGAAGCCCTGGTGCGCCCATTCTCTCTCTCTTCCTCTCTCTCTCTCTCTCTCTCCTTCTCTCTCGCTCTCACTCTCAAATAAATAAATAAAGATTAAAAAAAGCAACAAAAAATATAAGATGTTAAAATATGGACTTTGGATAAGTGGCATATATCTATCAATCAATCTCTAATAATGTACACTTAGTTTGTGAATATGGCCATGCTCTGTAATTTAAGACATTGATTTATTTAGAGTTATTTACATGAATTTTACATTACCAGGCCATGAGTATAAAAACTTGGATATGAGAACTTACTCTTAAAAACTAGATATTAAAGCCGGGCGTGGTGGCGCATGTGTTTAATCCCAGCACTTGGGAGGCAGAGGTAGGAGGATCGCCATGAGTTCAAGGCCAGTCTGAGACTACGTAGTGAATTCTAGGTCAACATGGTGCTAGAATGAGACCGTACCTCAAAAAGCAAAAATAGGTAAATAAATAAATGAGACGAAAGTAATTGTAACGTGCTATACCATTCCAGACCACAAAAATCAACCTCCTACAAACATGTCCCACACCTTTATCAAGCCCGAGTATTATATCCTTGAGGTTGATAAAGTGGATACCATGTCAATCCTGGCACCCTTCATACTGACTTAGAACACTTCTTGGTGAAATGGAGGATGGACTAATAGAAACTATTATGCAAATGAAAACCCATGCTGTGTACAAAGTGTAAAGACTGGAAGTGTCTAACATGAGGAGAAGTTGCAGCGACGGCAAATTAGAGGGAGCCCGGCACAGGGGTACAGTTCCTTCTCAGTGTTAATAAGCAGGTAGGCTGAGAGGAAGGTTGGGACTTGCAGTAGTCACCTTCATTGCTGGCATAGAGCGGCCATCTGAAAGCAGCTGATGGAAGAAAAGCTTTTCTTTCGCCTTACAGTCTCAAGAGGAAGCTTCCTGGTGGCAGGGGAAGATATGATATGAGCAGATACTTGACATCACCATTGCCTCAGTGGAGGAAAACAAGAGCATGAGAGCGAGCCAATCTCTGGCAAAGGGAAGCTGACTATAACACCCCTACGTATGCTCTAATCAACACACCTCCAGCATGGACACATCTCCCAACTTTCCATCAGCTGGGACCAAACATCCCAGACACGCTAGTCTGCGGGGGACTGCTGATTCAAACTACAACTGCGCTTTGCAACCATAACTTTGTGATTATAAAACTACAGACACACACAAAAGAACTAGGACGTATATTTCATACATTATAAAGATGTTTTGGCAATTTGCCACTTTTTTATTATAATGATTTTAAAATTCATAGGCCTATGGTTTTCAGTAATAACTTGGATACCTTTTATCCTTCCCCATTTTGAACAGTGGTGGTCCCTAGCCTCAATCCTTGTATAGTTTAAATATAAGGCTTGATTTATACTGAAACATGGCATGGGGTGCTCACTGTGAACCAGCCTTCAGAAAAACCAATTATTTATGTGAATCTCATCCTACACATTGCTGAGAGCCTTACTGTATAATAGAGTAGAACCTCTTCAACCTTCATGCAATTCCATGTGGTCAGAATGTTTTTTTTTTTCCCCTTCTTTTGCATAAGTAAGAAGTTTTTTTTTCTTTTCTATCTCCCTTTAATATGAATAATGACTAAGTCTGGAGTGGTATCTATGAGGTGCTCTTTGGACCGTGTCTCTTCTTTTAAGGCTTGAACTAGTCTGTATTAATACCTAAGGTTTGTAAAGTCTTGAAGTAATTGCCTACTGAGAGAACACTGTTATACCTGTGCTAATGATACTCAAAACTATATTTCCACCTCAAATCTTTTTTCATGGTTTTAAACTAGAAATATCAAGATGCCACAGAATTGTCAGGGCTATAGAGGTGGCTCGTTAGAAAAGGATTTGCTTGTCTGGTGTTTAGAATACATCATGCGCAGAGGCATTGCCTCCCCCCAAAAACTGACTGCTGCTGTCACAACATATGACCCAGTACCCCATGGAAAATACCTGCAACCCCACAGAGGAGGGTCCCCAGCAGAATGGGGCAGGGACGAGGGGACAGAGGGTACCCACACATGATGTATTTATACAAAATACGTTGTTAGTAAAAAAAAGAAAAGCATACAGGTTTTACAGCATGCTTATCAAGAATACATTTTTTTTTTGGACTCCAAAAAAAAAAGAAAGAAAGAAAGAAAGAAAGAAACCAACCCAACTGTTTCTCGACATTTACAGTTTTTTGGCATTACTAGTTTGCTTTTATTTGGAAAACTATAAATATGTTGCTGAGCACATTTGAAACTGGTCCCAGAAATCACTATCAGCCAGCGCTAGTTTTTAACCTGTCACTGCTGAAGCGATGTTTTGTCATACATAACCACATGCCATTGTACGCTAATGAGTTTTGTGCCAAAAAAAATTTAGGCAACATTTTTTTGGCCAGTATCATGGCATTTACTTTTATTCTGATTTTCCCCCATTTGGACTATCTAATCTAGTTGTTCATATTAGATGTTAGAGCCTTTATGTTTTTAGATATAGAAAATTTCTGGAATTCAAAAAAGCTGTGCTACCAGAATAGTCTATGAAAAGTTTTCCCATAAGAATTCCTTTACTATTGTTTTTGTCACACCAACTGATGTACCTCTTCTTGATTCGTGAGTAACTAACATATAAAGAAGCTATTAAACTTACTAATTTTTCTGATTTTTTAAAAACTAATTTCTGTTTGCAGAAGGAAGAGTTGAAATGAAAAGAAGGAAGGTTCTCACAAGCTCAGGTTTGTGCCAAGCTTTTTCCATATAGGTTCCTATGTGCATGTCAGTGTGCCCAAAGGCATTATGCCCAGTGGGTTAGCTGACTGCAAAGTCCAAAAATAAGAAGAAGAAGAAAAGAAAGGAACACAATCTGTTCCAGCATATATTAAAATTTTCAGGTAGGAGCTTAAGTATAATAATTATAGTGCATCCATTTAAATGGAGTATGTCTTTGAACATGTAAATAATGTGAAGGTTTGTAATGAGCTAGTGAAAAATGCCTGCTTTTCTTATTGAAGGAATCACACAGAGAGAAGATGAAGCGTGCCAGGTCTCACTTCTCCCAGCTTTTCTCTTCTGAAGTCAACACCTGGTGTCATTACATCTTTTTGAACTATATAAACTGCACTGTGAAGTGTTTATTTCGAAAATTTTATGGAAGAGAATTGTAATAAAGCAGTGAAGCTTCGATTTCAGGCAAATTTGTTCCTTTCTTGTTAATATGTAACACAAACTTTCAAAACTAAAAAAAATAAATAAAATTATTTTACAATTTCATACATGTAAATAAAGGAAGGAAGGAAGGAAGGAAAGAAAGAAAGAAAGAAAGAAAGAAAGAAAGAAAGAAAGAAAGGGAGTTTCTTTAAAAAACAGGGTAGCTAAATTTGGATCTAAAATACACTGACTCAATAATAAGGGGCAGAGTGATCCAGGAAAACATCTGCTTGATATCAAACTCAGACCTCCACATGTACACACACACACACACACACTTGCACATATACATACTTATGCACACTGAGAAAACTATTAACATGCATACAACACACACATACTCACACAAAACCTCAAACATATATCTAGGGGGTGGGCAAAACAGGGAACAGGGATGGAGAGAAAATAAGAGAATAATAACAACATTGAAAAATGATACAATGAAACTTAACTACTTACACGACAATTTTTTTAATTAAAAACAAAACTTATTACTACATGTCACAGGTAAGATGTTGTCAACTTAATCGGTTTAGTAATCCACAGAAATCCCTTTCCAGTGGATCTCTGCAGTTGCTTCCAGGAAGGATTAACTGAAGGAGGAAGTCCTTCCCCCAGAGTGAGCCCTTCCCCCAGAGCGGGCGCCCCTCTAAGAGGGGGACTTCATATAAGGAAGCTCTGGGTGAAAAGAGCTCTTCCTTCCTTCCACTTGGTAGCTGCCTTCCAGCGTAGATTGAAGACCAGTGCTGACTGATGACCAGAGTCAACTGAAGACCCATGTGGATGGAAAACCAGCGGCTCTGCAGGAAGCCTCCAGGCCTTCCAGCACCATCTGCAGAGATGGATCTAGACTGCTGAGGCATCTGGCCATGTGGACTGAGCAGCTACCAGGTTCCATGATTCTCAGGCCTGCAACTGCTATTGGACTACCGTAAACTACTCCAATAAATTCCCTTTTTAAAATAATTCATTCTAGCAGTTCTGTTCCTCTAGAGAACCCTGACTAATACACAACCTAAAGTACTTTTTCTCCCTCCCTCTCTTTCTCTCTCTCTCTCTTTCCGTGTGTATAGTTTTTTTAAAATCAAAATCTGGAAGCTAATACATTCAATATTATTGTGAAATCAAGAAAATATATGTGGATAAGCCAAGCCATGTAGACATACCTGTTGATAATCATTTAAACATGCAATAATAAGCTAATCATTCTAGCCTGTTTCACTTGCTCATGTGTAATTTTCTCAAATAAGTAAGAACCTGACTCCCGCTGCATAGCATGTATTTTGTTAAGTGTTCAATTCTAGAACTCAGTAGATTAAAAACTGCTAGCCTATGTCAACATGGTAAGTCATTCAATTAAGTAGAATACTTATATTCCATTACCTTTGCTTTTCTCTTAAAACATTTACTAATTTCCATATGCACTTGAAGTTTGTGCTATATTCAAAAACCCTCATCAGTGAGATTGTTTCAAATTGTTTTGACACATTTCACATTCAATCTTGAGATAAACTTCCAAGTGTATGTATGACACCACACACACACACACACACACACACACACACACACACAGACACACACACACATACAATGTAGTATTTTATAATCAAGTTTAAACTTTTTGTCCTAGGTGTCTAAGGATTTTGTTAAATGATAAATCTTTGTTTTAATCTCCCTGAATAGCTTCCTCACACTAAAAGTTCCATTTGACTCACACATTCACATTCTCCTCATCTGCATCTCCAACAACCTGCTTACATTCTCAATCATAAGGCATTTTATAAAACCTCATACATTTGAAAGCACAATTTTAAAGATTTATTTTATTTTTGTTTATTTATTTGAGAGAGAGAGAGATATACAGAAATAGGCAAGTAGAGAGAGAGAGAGAGAGAGAGAGAGAGAATAGGTTTGCCAGGGGCTTCCAGCCACTGCAAATGAACACCAGATGCATGTACTCCCTTGTGCATCTGGTTTACAGAGGTCCTGGGGAGTCAAACCTGGGTCCTTTGGCTTTGCAGATACGTGCCTTAACTGCTAAGTCATCTCTCCAGTCCCAAAGCACATAGTTTTGAAGTGTTACCAGTAATTGGCATTCTACTCTGTTATTATGTGATGGTTTCTTTAACCTATTAATTTTCTTTCACCTATTAATTTCATATTCCAGTGTTCTGATGACCATAGGGTAAGTTGTTGCCAACTTTGATATGTGTTTGTGTTTATAATTTGTTTTAATGTGCTGTTTGAATTCATGAATCATAATGAACTTATGTTTAGTTTTTTTTTTAAAGCTCTGCTAATGGCTTTCCTAAGTTATTCATTTATTTTCCCATTCTGAATGAATCAATGAAAGTATCTGCTGTTGTACTCCGTTCATAGAAGTAGTATCAATTTGTGATATGAATTTTAATTAAGAAATTTATATAGCATATAGTATACAAATGTATATGTATATTTCTGTATATCAAGAAAAATAAAAGAGTAGAGTTTATATCAAGATTAAATATATATGAGGATAAAATATGGGGAGCTTTATTGTCCATTCCCTTAATAAATATTTATTAAGCTCTAATAGCCATATTAATTGTATTTATAATATATTTAGTGTATAGCAATATGCAAAAAAAATCACAATTTTTACATATGCATGCATTTTTTCTTAATAAGTTCATATGAGTATTCAAGGAAAACAATAAAACTACTACGAAAATATAGTATACTTCTTGAACATGTTATTGTACTTAGGCTACATATTTTATGGAAATGTTTGATCAGGGTGGTTAAAATTAAGTAAGTAGTGAAAGGCCAAATATAACCATTTTAAGTAAAAAGGCCCAGGCCTGACTTAGATAGAAAACTGACCTCTGCTTCTGTAAACTTTGCTTGCTTGCTAAATTGCTGCCTTTCTCCCTAAAGTTTCTGAGGAATCTCCATTTCAAGGGCATTGCAGAAACACTCCACTGCGGAGGCCTCCGCCTCCGACCACCTGCTTAGATAAGAAACTGAGGAATCTCCATTTCAAAAGTCGTAAAATACCACTGTTTACTTAGCCCATCACAATGGAGATTGCCTCATCTGCCTGGAGTGCCCCTAGCTCCTGCCCCCAACTTTGCCCGCTGAAACCCCAAGCCAATGAAAACTGTTTAAGTCAACCAATCATGTATCTATCCCCTACTTCTTTGTTCGAATTCCTATATGAACCCCTTCCCCCAAAAGGAAGGGGCTCTTTCCCTTACTACCGCTGTGTCGGACTGTAGGGATGGAGCCCAGGCCTAGGCTTGCAATAAAGAAACCTGTTGCTTTTACATTCGAGTGTCTCTGCTTCTGTGGCCGTTCTCTGGGTGACTCCTGGGTGACCGGGGGACTTGGCTCCTGGTCAGGGGACTTGGCACAACAGTAGTAATGTGGTTTTGATAGATATGATGGAATGAATTATAGTCCTAAGTATTCTTTCTTGCAACAAAAATAGTCATCTATGCAATTCAGCTAAAAGAGAGGGCACAATATAGCTTCATCACATCTAGAAGGGTTTACACAAATGGTTGCTACAGGTGAAAGGAAGATATGTGGCACATTCTATGCTGGGTATCAACTTTTTACCATCTACCTTACAAAAATAATACCCTTGTCTACTACTTACCATACAATGAGTGTGTGGGACCACCAAACTCAACATGTGCCTCAAAATGATGGAATTAAATGCTTCATCATTGAAGTTTTAGGTCTGCTATATTTTTATTGAAGATGTTGATGTCAACTATGACATTGATGACAGACAGGAGTTCTATAATGATAATTTCTTTAAAAAGTTATGTTGAAAAAATTAAGCACTATGAAAAACGAAGAATCAAGATAATAAGATTTCAAGGCCTAGGATGCAATGTAATGGAATGATTATTATTTACACAATGCTTATTATATAACATATAGTTGTAAGTATTTTTGTACAATTAAAAATTATTTTGCATTTTTTTCTGCCTTTCATATTTTTGTGAACATTGTGATGATTATTATCAGCATAAAATGCTTTATTTTTATACACATATAGAAAACTCATTTTATGTAGTCTAATTGCTGATATATGTGTTAAAATATCATATCATGATTTTTCCCTCATTTGTCATTTTTGATACATTACAAATCTTAAATTTATTTTCATTTTCTTTTGTAAAAATTTGTGGTACTTTAGTTGATTATCAAATAACAATTTATATGATATATCTTTGAATCATTAAAAGTTAAATCAAGTAAGAATATTTCCACATTTCAGACAATAAGTGTGGTGGTTTGAATAGAATAGATGGCCCCCAATATATTCAGTGGTTTATTTGTTTGTAGTTTGCATCTCTAGCCATCTGGCTGGAGGCAATGCCATTGTGTGGATCTTAAGGTGTGGTGGTGGGTTTGAGATTTCAATCTAAAGATATGCAAAGTGTGCCTAGCTGGAGTTCCTGAAGTGTGCTCTGGCTTTTGACCTTTAGGCTTGTGCTTCTCTCTCTCTCTGCTTGGGCCTGTGAAGGCAGGCCAGTTTCCTCTGCTTTTATGGAACTTCCCCTGGATCTGTAAGCTCGAATAAATCCCTTCCTCCATAACTGTGCCTGGTCTGGAAGTTCATCTCAGTGAACCTCAGGTTGTCTGCTACAGAACTTGGTAACGAGGAGTGAGCTGAGATGAACCTTACTATGTGGATGTTGATCTTGTGGAACCTTTGTTTTGGAGGAATAGGCATGGACTTGGTGCTTGCAACTGAAGATGTCGTCTGGAGTGGTAAGCCAAGTTTTACGGACTATTCTGATGAGAGTCTGAGAATGCTAAGTGCAGATAGCATTGAACTTCAAGGCTTGGCTTATGAGTTTTCTAAGGGGAAGGAAAGACTGCAGAGGACTTTGTTGGAACTGGGCTACTGGCATAAAGGCTGACTGCGTCCTGCTGCCCAGGCCCAGAGTGTTTGATCAAGGTTAAATTTGTAATGGACTGATGTGCTTGGCTAGAGATATTGGACTGAGACATTTAAGATTTTAAGCTGGAAAACCTCAAGCAAGTTGAAATTACAGGCACTGAGACTGGTTTTAGATTACTGAACCTGCTATTGTCAAACACATTAGCAATATTAAGGAAGATGTTCCAACTGCTTTACATTAAAACAATGGAAAGGATGCCTGAGGAAAGACTATCATAGAAATGCAAACACTTTTGGAAAGAGTTGACTAGAGAAGGAACCTGCTTTTCAAGGCTATGATTTGTTTCATCCCTGAATTAAGAATATGGCTGTGTCCTGCACACCTGGTATTGGTGGAGCTGCCGCTGAGATGCTGCATGATGCAGGGCCTGATGCCCTGATAGGCTGAAAGAACCTTTGGAAGATGGACCGTGGTTTGCATGAAGACCTGAAGATGTTTTTATATACCAGGACTGTGCAAGGGCTACCATAGAGCGCACTACTGGCCTGGGATGGAAGTGTTCCCTGGCTACTCTGCCCAGCTGGAGGGGCGGAATTGGATAGTCTGGAGACTGTTAGTCTCTGGATATATTGAACTTGAACTGCAGAAGTTTGATGTTTGTTTGATGGTGGTTGAGTTTGCATTGTTTTAGTCTCTCCTTGCTGTGCCTTATACCAGTTGAAAATGTTTACTTCTTTAGATGTTAGAAATGTTTAACTTGTTTGATTTTACAGGTCTTCATATCTTAAATTGATCAAGACTGTGGGGACCTTTGAAATTGAACTGAGTACAATTTATAATGCGTGATGGTTATAAATCTGTTGGGGGCCAGGGGCGGAATGTGGTGGTTTGAATAGAATAGATGGCCCCCAATATATTCAGTTGTTTATTTGTTTGTAGTTTGCATCTCTAGCCATCTGGCTGGAGGCAATGCCATTGTGTGGATCTTAAGGTGTGGTGGTGGGTCTGAGATTTCAATCTAAAGATATGCAAAGTGTGCCTAGCTGGAGTTCCTGAAGTGTGCTCTGGCTTTTGACCTTTAGGCTTGTGCTTCTTCTATCTCTCTGCTTGGGCCTGTGAAGGCAGGCCAGTTTCCTCTACTTTTATGGAACTTCCCCTGGATCTGTAAGCTCGAATAAATCCCTTCCTCCATAACTATGCCTGGTCTGGAAGTTCATCTCAGCGAACCTAAAGCTGACTAATGCAATAAGGTACCTTAAAATTCTTAAATGAGGCTGGAGAAATGGCTTAGTGGTTAAGCGCTTGCCCGTGAAGCCTAAGGATACCAGTTTGTGGCTTGATTCCCCAGGACCTATGTAAGCCAGATAGCGGTGGGTGGGGCACATGCATCTGGAGTTTGTTTACAGTGGCGGAGGCCAGGGCGTGGCCATTCTCTCTCTCTCTCTCTCTCTCTCTCTCTTTCTCTCTCTCTCTTGCTCTCTCCTTTTATCTCTCTGTCTGTTGCTCTCAAATAAATAATAAATAAATAAATAACAACTCTTAAATGAGCTTATTACCAATTATTAGCCCATAATTCTACTTAATTATTTTATGTGCTAATATTAATATGTACATATATATTTTTATTTATTTATTATATATTTAGTGCATCATTAAATTCAATAAAAGCTTAGGCGGAGATTTATTTTATATATTAATGTATTTTCTGTTAAAATTAAAAATTTCATTTGGTGTACTTTCATACTAACCTTCCATAATATTCCATATGCTTCTTCTACTGCATCAATTCTTTTGAAATTGATTTGCAATGTTAGAAAATACAGTTGCAGTATTGCTTTTCATCAGAGCTTTACAGAGCTGAGTTCTCCAAGTCCCTGGTTTCCTAACAATTCATATTGTCTTCATTAGGAATGATGTTTTCACACATTATTGAAATTTAGGTCAGCACCTCAAAGATGCTTTCCAATGTTTGCTGGATTTCATTATTCATTTTGGAAAATCTTCTTTTGAAGTCAAAATGCCTTTTTTATCTGGTCTGTTTATTTTCTGGCTGTCTTTATAATTTTATTCTTTGGCTTGTTTTTGGCAGCATTGTTGATACTATATGTCTGTTCATTTTCTTTTTTGCTTTTTAGTCTTTTCTCTGTTATATTTGTGTGGCATGCCAGAGTGCTTTTTCAAGAGAGCCAAAAATTATGTATGAAATGGGCAGGGAAAATTGCAAAGTTTTTTTTTTTTTTAATTTCAAAGACATTTGCTTTAAGAATGAATTGAGCACTATGCAGGCATCTTTTACATATACCAAATGAAATTTTGTTTGAATTTCAGTTACTAAGAGTACCAGCTGGCTTTCTGTTTATGAAATAAAAGGCATTTCCCTTCAGGCTACAAAAATTTTGAATACATAATCCCAAATGTTCCTGACAGGTCAGTGTCTAATTTCTCAGTATGTTCTGTAATCCACTCAGTGCAATAGTCCAAATTCTGGAGAATTTCTCAGTGTTTCTACTTCAGCGTATTTATTAGTCAGCTTCCCAGACTGCTTTCCTTCTTAGAATGTCACGGATGGAGATGCAGTGAAGGAGTCTGTCTCAGTGCTCAGCCTGCACACTGTCCAGGGGAGAGGACCTCTGTGCACAAAACACTGTAGAATCCATCTAGTCACTCCAAAATGAGGTGTTCCTACAACTATCCGAGATATCTACAGGGTTTCTTCCATTTCTGAAAATATTTATTCTCTTTCGGTTTGACTATTTCAAATAACATCTTCAAAATATGGTATAACAGAGTTAAGATAATATCAAGCACATCTTTTACATATTTTACTGAGGTGTTCAATGCACATTATGAAAATAGTATGCTACTTCCCATGTTAAGATTCAATTCAGTGTATACATCTGTTAATATGGTGGAGTTTTAACCTAAAATTTACTTAACATTCTAAAATATGGAATATTTGATGATTACACATTGATATAATGTAATTTATAACTGACAGCATATTAAATCCATGCCTAATGATCTCATTTTATATCATCTGCTCCTAAATTATTATTTAAAAGCAAGCATATGTTCTATATGTAATACATTATTGAGAAAAGTGTCAGAAAAGTTTGCATTTGAGAACATAATGATTTTATTAAACCTATTCTATACTACTATAAGTGAGATACTTGTTAGCTTTTATTCTAAATTAATTGATTTTTGCTTAGTTCCTATTTCATTATTTTGACTATAAGTGCTTAATCAATATTGGCAGAAATTTCAGAAACCTTTCATATGAACTATTATGATTGCTCTTTTTTTACTGGCAACTTCCATAATTATAGACAGTGAACCATGACAATCCCTTCCCTCTCCCACATTTCCCTCCACAAATCCACTCTCCGTCAGATCCCCTCCTCTCAATTAGTCTCTGTATCATGTTAATGTCATCATCACTTCTTCCTATTGTAAGGGCCTGTGTAGATAGAACCAGGCACTGTGAGGTCATGGATATGGAGGCCAATTTGTGTCTGAACAATGGTGTGTAAGGAGTCCTACCCTTCCTTTGGCTTTTACATTATTTCTGCCTCCTGCTCCACATGTAACCCTGAACCTGGAAAGGTGTGATAGAGATGTGTCAGTGCTGAACACTCCTCTGTCACTTTTCAGCATTATGGTGCCTTTTGGTTCATCCCAGTGGTCACCATCACCTGAAAAGAGAACCTTCTCTAAACACAGTTGAGAGTAGCATTAACATATGGGTATGGATGTTAACAAAAGTGCTTACAGGGCAATTTAGTGAGCCAGACAAGAGCAGGCATTACACTTCTAGGACTTATAACCTCCCCTGTCACAGGCTTTTGATTAGATTTTCAGTACCAGGCATTATTTCCTTCCTGAGAAGTGGGCTTCCAGTCCAAATAGAGAGCAGCTAGTTTCCTCCATAACAGACATGACACTATTGGCCCCATTGGGTTGTTTGTCCTGGCCGGCCAATCTTAAGGCTTGCAGTGTCCACTGTTATCACTCCTGATGACTTCTGGTTTAGTTTTTTCCAGTATTCTGTCAGCTGGTCTACAGGGAAGAGGTTTTCAGCTCAGCTCCAGCTTGATTTCTCACTGACCTTGCAGCCCAAGCATGTGCAGTCTTCAGCAACAGGATCCTATTATGATTGTGTTCTATTGGCTGTTTTATTTGTTGGAGTGCTATGGGTCTAATTTACAAGTAATGAGTTTTCCTGAAAAATGATAGTGAAAACAAACAGTGTAGGAAAGTTTTCCTAGGCTAAATAATCATTTTATTATGCCATACTGAAGAAAAGACTCAGAACTGTGGGACATGGAAAACTGTTCTCACATGCATTAGGTGCTGGCATATGAGCTACCCATCTCCATCTGCCTCTGTCCATCTTCATCTCAGTTAGGATTCCTGGCAGAGTCATATGATATGCAAACAATGAACGGTCATTAGTCAAATGAAACTCTGCCAGACAGTATATATATATATATATATACTAGAGCTAGTGTGCTTGAATATAAAGTTATATATTAAACTCTATTTAATAAGATATAAATCTATACTGAGTATTCTCCAAGATAAGTTGAATGGGATAGTCAGTCCCTTTGCAGACTTGTTGGTACTATCACGCAAGACAGAGAAAATGGCTCCATTTGATGCTAGAATAATACACAAATAAAATGCCATGGAATAAGTACACTAACTACATTCTCAGCTCGAAATTCTACATGAGCCAAGCACTAGATTTATGGTGATCTTTGAAGGGTGATCCTCTTATGTCTCTTTCTTAATGATACTAAAATTGGAATAATAATTTATATATATAATAATATGTATAATATATAATATAATAATAATTTTCATGTAATGGAATGAGTGAATAAATCTGTAAACATAAAATACCTAGTATAGTGTTTGACATGTTGTAAGGACCAAAAATTATAATTCATATTTGAAATTAATATTTCCTACTCTATTAACAGTGATTTCCTCAAATAATTTTACATAATGCTTATTAATTAAAGTTAATATTTCTTTAAGTACCACCTTGGCTTGCCCATCTTGCAAAGTATGCTGGCTTTGTAGTCTCATCAAATTTCAAGGGTGTGCCTTCCATTCTAGTGCTGTGGAATATTGGTTAAGTGGCATGTTATCTGAGATACAATCTTTTAATATGAAACTGAAATGATTAGTTATATTGCATTTAAATAATGTAATTTATAACTGAAAGCATGTTGAATGAAATTTATGAATATATTAATTGAAATAAAGCATAAAAATATTAGTGTAGGGTCTGACAAATCATTTTTGATGAAACTTTTATGATTATACATTATTTATAAGTAAAATCTATCAAAAACTCCTACAAATTATGATTATAATGTTAGAGGTCTGGAAAATACGGGAGAAATTAATGCATACATACTTTATAAGATATCTTATATTGAAAACCTAAATTCATATTTTCACTGACTTATGAAATCTTACAAATACATATAAATAGGTACCATGTAAATTTTGAAGCACATATACATTATGTAGTGTGTATATCAAATCAAATATATCTCCTTAAATAAATTTTATTTTTGTTAAAAAAATTCAGAATAACATTCTTTTACATTTTGAAAATATATAGCAAATCAGTGCTTCCTATAGTTACACATTAAAAAAAAAAACACAGTACTTCTTAATCATATCTAACCATAAGTTAGTACTGCTTAATTAATCTCTTCTCAATCCTCCCATCCCACCTTCTGCAGTCTGTGGTACCCACCATTCTATAATTAAGTTTTAAGAAATTAGTTTTAATTCCAAATGTGAGTGAGATCGTTTGATTCTGTTTTTCTATCTGTCATATTTCATTTAGTGTAATAATCTCTACATCTACCCATGTAGTCACACATAACATAATATCATTAAATTTATAAATGGATAGAATTACACAGTCGTCATTACTAGATTTCTTTATTCCTTTTATCTGTTGATAGAACACAGGTTGCTTCCTATTTGTATCTACTGAAAATTAGTGCTGCCCTAATCATGGGAATACAGATGCCTCTTTGGCAGACAGATTTCATGTTCCTTGATAGGCGCATAGTGTTGAGTTTGCAGGATCAAGTGGTAATCTTGTTTTTGTTTTTTGAGATTTATTTACAAATTTTTTCACAGTTGTAATAATTCATATACTCACAGTGCAATAGGGCTCTGTTTGCTCAGTTTCCTTGCCAACTCTGTTAACCTTTTGTCTAATTCTTACTGGAAAACGTGACAGCCTGTTGTCATGCTGACATGGATTTCCATGACTAATGACATTTATTTTTCATTTAACTTTTGGCTATCTGTGGTTTTTGTTTTGAGAAATGTTTATTTCTAGTGCTTTTTAAAAATTAGGTTGGCAGAAGTTTTTAACCTTTGTCTTGCTTTGTATTTTAAAATTTTTGTTTACTGACAATTTTATACATGTATATAATGCATTTTGATCACAATGGACCCATTATCTCGGCTTGTTCCCAAACCCCATCCCCTGCCACTGGTCCCCTTGTTTTCCCCAACTAGTTTCCATTTTAGTTTGATGCCTTTTTGTATGTGTCAAAATGGAGAAAGAGAGAGAGGTAAGGGGGCACTAGGGAGGGATTATAGGGAAGGAAGGAGAAAGAAAAAAAGAGAGAGAATCAACTGCTTTAATTAAGATTGCTTGCATAAGCATGAGTGGCTGTTGTTTACCATGGCATCTACAACTTACCAGATGATATTCCACTAAAGAAAATATCACAACAAGAGAAGTAAAAAAAGAAGAGAAAGGGCTGGAGAGATGGCTTAGAGGTTAAGGTGTTTGTCTGCAAATCCTAAGGACCCATGTTGGACTCTCCATATCCCAGGTAAGCCAGACTTACAAAGGTGAAGCAAGCACATGTTCACACCTGCCCACTAGGAGGTGCAAGCATCTGGTGTTGGACTGCAGTGGCTGTGGCCCAGGCATACTCCCTCTCTCTCTCTTTTTCTCTCTTTCTCTCTCTCTCTGTTTATCTCCATCTCTCTCTTGCTCTCTCTGTCTCTCAAATATATAAAAGAAAAAAAAAGAAAAAGAAAATGTGTACCTCTGCTCCAGCAGCCATCTCATTAATTGACAGTTCCTAGACAGGAAGGAATGGGGGCTCTAGGCCTCTGGCCATATTTCATGATATAATGTTAGTAGACCCAATATGGATTGTACAGGTTTTATACCGGTAATGACAGCTGCTGTGAGGTCATGAAATCAATAGGTTATATCATATCCACAAGGGAGGATACCAGCACTACCATAAGTTCTGGTATGGTAGTGGGAGGTTCCTCAAAATCAAATAAATAATGAATAAATTCCTTTTGTTACTCTTTTGTATATATATTCAAAAGTGAGTTGTTGCAAGTCCATATTTTACAGGTGCAATGTTTTTCATGATGTTATTTTCTGTGTTTATCACATTGTGGTTAGAAATCATTATAGGATTTTAATTTTATTCCAGTATTGAAATTTGCACTATGAGCTACCAACCATCTTTGCTGTACAATGCCCAATGTGAGGATGAGAAGATTGTGAATTCTTCAGCTATTGGATGGAGTTTTTTGTGGCAGTCTTTGGGTCCACATGGGCTAAAATGAAATTTTACTGACTTTAGTTTGCTTGGATTTTGTAGTTATTGCTTGTTCTTATCACTAATATTTCATCTGTATGAACCTGACATTGTTGAAATTGGGGTGGTAAATTCTGCCAGTATTGTATTATATTCTTTTTAAATATATTTTATTTATTCATTTATTTGAAAGAAAGAGGGAGAAAAAGAAAGAGAAGAGAGAGAATGAGCATGCCAGGGCCTCTTGCCACTGTAAACAAACTCCAGATACATGGGCCCCCTTGTACATTTGGCTTACGTGGGTCCTGGAGAGTCATACAGGGGTTCTTCGGCTTTGCAGGCAAATGCCTTAACCACTAAGCTATCTCCCCAGCCCAGTGGTATTGTATTCTTATATGTCTATTAATATTTGCTTTACATATGTAGATCGTTGCTTCCTCTTGCTGTTTTTTCACATTTATCTTTACACACTATTTTGGCATGAACACGAGGTGTCTCTGTGGACTCACATCTTGGAGTACTGACTGCAACATTTTTGTAAGTGAATAGATCCAAGGACATTGATCTATTTGATGAGTTCCAAATTTTGAAGCACGGTTTGGGGATGTGAGAAGTGCACGGACAACTTAGGCATCACAGCTTGCCTCGGGCCTTTCCAATATTCTCCTCATCTGCTTCCTCTCTCATGACCTCACAGCCATGATGTTCCACCACAGCAAGGGTCCATAATCAGCAGAGCCAAGAAACCTATCAAGGCTCTTGTGGTGATTTGATTCAGGTGTCCCCCATAAATTTAGGTGTTCTAAAGCTGGTTTCCCAGATGATGGAGATGTGGGAATTAATGCCTCCTGGAGGGAGTGCATTGTTGGGGGCAGGCTTATGGGTGTTACAGCCAGTTTCCCCTTGCCAGTGTTTGACATTCTCCTGTTCTTATTGTCCACCTGATGTTGGCCAGGGATGATGTCCACCCTCTGCTCATGCCATCATTTTCCCCTGCCATCGTGGAGCTTCCCTTTAAGCCTGTAAGCCAAAATACACACAGAGAGACAGAGAGGAGAGAAAGAAAGAAATAGGCACAGACAGAAAAAAAGGCCTCTTGCTGCTGCAAATGAACTCTAGATACAATCACATGGAAGTAGAGACTAGAACCTGATCTGCGGGCATTACAAGCAAGTGACTTTAACCACTAAGCAATCTCTCAAGCCCCAAATCATAAATTTTGTCACCAAATAGCAAGATGTAGTTTGGTTCCTGGAGTTTATCACTATATACCCATTAAGTAGAGAAATCTGATAAAATAATAATAGTAATAATAGCAATAATGATGTAATAAACCTGAATATTATGCTTCTGATGTTTCTGACTAGACAAGGCTGCCACGTGCTGCTCAGCATCAATCATTCGGTGGCATTTGCTCCTCATGTGTTTTTAAATGGACGGAATTTTCTCATGTTATTAGACCCATATTACTAGTGACCAGAGAGAAATACATTAACTGTTATATGTCAAAAGTAATAACTCCTGTAGTACTAAATGATCAGAACCAAAAAAATTTAAAAAAAAAAAAAACAGCTTGCTAGTAAGATTACCAGTTAAACCAACAACCAAGGATCTGAATGCCTGTAAGTCATGGAATCAAGTGAACCATTGCATGTCTGACATCTTTAAGATGGTGTTAAACCACAGGAAATTGAAACATTAAACTTTCTGTTCATTACAACCCATGATAGTCCTAACAAATCACCAGGAGAAATCTCAAATGACAGTTTATGCCTCACAATACATCCATATGGAAGTGAAGGGAGCCGTGGGTTCCACCGGAGCCGCTGGGTCTCAATGCCTTTCCGTCCGTTAGAGCTTGAAGATAGAAATATATGCAGTTGGCTGGGTGTGGTGGTGCACGCCTTTAATCCCAGCACTCGGGAGGCAGAGGTAGGAGGATCACTGTGTGTTCGAGGCCACTCTGAGACTACATAGTTAATTCCAGCTCAGCCTGGGCCAGAGTGAGACCGTACCTCGAAAACAATAAATAAATAAATAAATAAATAAATAAAACATGCACAGTGCTATATGCTGACTTAACTTAGGGGGATATTTTGATAACTTCTTTCATGGAACCCAGATACATTTTATAACATAGATGATCGTAGATAAAAAAAATCATACTTGAGGGTTTTTTTTCTTTTGAAGTACTTTATATAATGCTTGAATTTTCTTGTATAAAAGTCATATAGTAACAAAACTTGATCTTTCTAATAGGCATGTAGGTACACAGACTCACCTATTTTAAATACATGTTTAAGAATATAATTTTTTATTTAAAAGAGACACTTTTAAAAGCTATTATGCCTCGCTTCCCTCTTCCTTAGAAACCTTACTCTACATGAATTCTTTATTAACATGAATAATATTATTCTTATCAACATGTTATATAATTACTTATACTCAGTGAAACCTAATATACTTTAATTGTAGAAAATGTATAGTTTTATTTTACATTAACTACCAATTATTATTATCTCATAATTAATGTTGAAAATTTCAGTGAACATCATAAAGTTTATATGAAAATCTTACTTGAAATTCAAGTTCAGGTTCAACAAACTAAAAGTGGCTGTATTTATATTTGATGTATTGGTTACCTTTAATGTTACCTTTAATGTTATTACTTTAAAAAAAAAACTATTTTTATTAGTTCTGGACATAGTATGAAAGCAACACAAGTTGGTACTACCCTTTCCCTCATCGCTGCCCCTTTTCCGGGGGGACCTTCCTCGTTGGAGTGTAGGTCCTCCCCATGGGGATTGTGGCTGTGCCGTGTAGAAGTGGCACTCAGTTACGGGGAGAGGCATGTCTCTGTGCACATTGTCCCAGCTGCGGCTTTAACAGTCTTTCCTCCCCTCCTTCACAAAATTCCCTGAGCCATGTTAGGTGCATTTTTTAAAATATATATATATATTTTTTTTCTTTTTTTCTTTATTAGTTAGTTTTGTATTCAGCAAATACAGTCAGTTTGGTACCATTATTAGGCTCATCAGTGACCTACCCCCTCCCCTTGGCCCAGACTGCCACGGGAGAATTGGACTGCTCCTCCACAGTGAACGTCTGTAGTTCCGGAGATCCATTAGGGCCCCTCTCAGTGTCACGATGCCTGTGATGAAGGTCAGTGGGAAAGCACTAGAGCCTAATCAAGCCAATGTGATACCTGGCCCAGATTGTTCAGGAATGAAGGTGTGGGTCACCCCTCAAAGTAAAAACCAAGTCCTGCTAAAGTGGTTTCTGGGGGCGGGGGAAATACAGAATGGGCAGTAGATGATGGTATTCAAAAAAACACCAGCTAAGCCCACATGACCAGTTATGAAAACACAAGGAGTGTAATTACCATGGATGTTTCTGTCCTACTTTGTTAAGAATATTTTTGCATATGTACATGAATATTAAGATGCTTTTGCTTTTCTTTCCTCTATATCTGTATTATGTAATTAATGTTAGTTGAAATTATAATAGTTAACTATTGATGAATTTACATTTATATTATTGGATATTTGGGGCTGGAGAGATTGCTCAGGGGTTAAGGTGCTTGCCTGTAAAGCCTGATGACCAGATTCAGTTCCCCAGTGTCCACATACAGCTGGATGCACAAGGTGGCACATGCCTCAGGAGTTAGACTGTAGAGGCTAGAGGCTCTGGCATGCCCGTTCTCTCTCTCTCTCTCTCTCTCTCTCACTCTCCATGCAAATAAATACATAAAATGTTTTAAAGTATTAGTTGTTGGAGACTAAGCATTCCTGAGGGGCCTTGCCATTTGTTTTGGGGGAAAGATTGGGTTTGAAACAGTATCTAGAAATATTTCCTTGTGTATTATCTTACTCTCGTGTTTATTATTGGCCTTATAGATTTCCATTTAGCGACAGATATTTTTTTAAAATCTGCTTCTACTTATAAGCTAATTTAACTGCTATAGTGTTTTCTTTGTTATTCAAGGTTGGTGTTTTGCTATTTAAAAATGCAGGCTTGTTGATTTGTTGTATTTTTAAATCTGCTGAATGTAATTCAAGTATGTATGAACACATGTCTCCTTTTTTAAATTTTAACTATGGTAAGTGTTGTGTGACTTTTCTTAACACATGACCAGACAGCCGTTCACTTCCAATGTTGCACTAATGACATATCAAAGAAACAATTCCTCTCATGTCACCCACTGTTAAGGAGTGACTCTATTGAGGTTACTTGCTGGAGTGTAGATAAGAGATTGCTTAGAAGAGCATGTTTGCATCACTGAAAAGCCACTCCAGTGAGCGACAGCTCTAACAGACGCATTCCCAGGGCTCCATCAATGATACGCAAGGGGCTTGGCAGGTCAGACGGCCTCCTTTCCCCAGCTATTATCATTGTTTATATGGTCTAGGAGAGGGGAGTTGTGAATTTTATACCTTTCTGGAATTTTCCAAGGTTTATGAGGGTTAATTCCAAAACCTTGTAAAATTCTTTTCCTTTCTGATGCTTGAAGGTCCTCCCTCTAAAAGAGAATGATTTAGTATATAGAAAATAATGACGTGCCGCTAACCCCTCTTTATGTCCTTATATTCTTTTTGTCCCCTTTTCTGTAGTGTTCCATGAGCCTTGGAGTGGTTGATATAAATATTTGATACTTTTTCATCTCTGGATAAGTAGTGGAAAATTATACTCCAAGATAAATCACTTATTCTCATTATTGACTATTCTGAATACCAATGTAAAAGCTATAAAAAAATTTCCTTGTATGGCACACTGAGGCTGACAGCCACAGTGACAGAATCAGTTATATAGCAACTGGTAGGAAGATAGCTCGTCCCCGGCACTGGGATTTCGTCTAACAACCATGGGGCTCCTGGAAGTTTCCTTTCCTTCTCATATTCACCTTTTAAAATATCATTTATTTATTTACAAGGACAGAAAGAGTTTGCGTGTGCCAGGGCCTCTTGACTCTGCAAACAAACTCTACATGCATGCACCACTTTGTACATCTGGCTTTATGTGGGGACTGAGGAATCAAACCCAGGCCATTAGTCTTTGCAATCAAGTGCCTTAACCACTGTGCAATCTCTCCAGCCCCCAAATATTTTAACATAGACAAAGAGAGAATGGGTGTGCCAGGGCCTCTTGCTACTACAAATTAACTCCAGATTCATGTCAACTTTGCACAGCTGGCTTTACATGGGTACTTAGGAGTTGAAACCTGGCCAGCAAGCATTGTAATAAAGTGCCTTTAATGGCTCAGCTACTTCCCCAGCCCCAAGTGCCCTTTTTATTTTTTACTCTCTATTTTTATGGTTGATTTAGATGTTCTTACAAATATGTAAGGTAATTAAGAATTAGTGTTACTAAAATAAAGATTTTTGATAGAGTGGGTAGTTTCTCAAAGGCATGCCAATATACATTCAAAGTAAGTATCAATTGGTCTTGAGTGGCTAAGGGGATACTAAGAAATAAGTGTCAGCAATACAAATACACAGTACAAAATGTTCTCACCACCTCCCTCAATTGTTTTGTCAAAACACAGCATGAGGCCTGGAGAGATGGCTTAGCAGTTGTCGTGTTTGCCTGCAAAGCCAAACGACCTTAGTTTGATTCCCCAGTTCCCACGTAAGCCAGATGCACAAGATAGCACACACATCTGGAGTTCATTTGCAGTGGCTGGAGGTCCTGGTGGGCCCATCCATTTTCTCTCTCTCTCTCTCTCTTTCTACATCTTTCCCTCTCTTGGAAAAATAAATTAAATAAAAACGTGAATAGCAGTTACTATCCTACATACCTCTCCACAGCCCATGGACATTTTTCATGCACCATCTGGTTTCCACATCCTGGGGTACAGCAGTTGCCCCCAGGCAGTGGTTCAACACCAGTGTGGGTTTCATGCACTACTTAGCCTGGCTTAGGCCTAAGGGGCATACCCAGGCCTTCCTTGCCTGTTGCCGTCACTAGCTCCTTGGTTTTGACAGTCTCTCAGCCATCACCATAGGCATGGTCTTTTCACTGGGGACATCTGGGTTCTGAAAGATCCTCAGACTAGGGAAAAAGCAAATCTCCACCCCCAGTATATTTCCTTACAAAAGACAACTTCTCAGCTATGCCAAGCTTATTTATTTACTTATTTATCTTGACAGGTACAAAGTTTTTGTGAACTGTTCTTTAGCCTTAAAACAATTTCAGCAGTTTAACAGTTCTGTTAATTTCCTTCTAGAAAAAAAATAAACAAAAAACTAGTTTGACATAAATGTTGCCATATTTATCTTTGAGTGCCCTGGAGAGAGCATTTTGTCAGCTTTTAAATACTATGAACCTAGCTTACACACTGCTCCAGATGGCTCAGCCAAAGCCTGTCCCTGCTCACAGAGCTCACATTTCACGGGGGTCCTCAGCAAAGGCACACCTTGAAGTCCCACCACAGTACTGGGCCATCCTCTGTCTAACTCTCCCTGGAGCACAGTCAAATCTGGCCTGGGCAACGTGGAATTAGACACCACTTTTCTCATGTAGCTCTGTCACTGCCAGCCCGTCCTCTCTTTTCTTCTGTCCTTGATATTTATGAAGATGTTAGCTGGCAATAATAAAGTGTTTTGTCACAAGCACAATTTGGGGGACTTGTTTGAACCAGTCCACGAGGGACTGATTTCCCTCATATTACCTCTGGTCACACAGCCTTTGTCTCAAAGTGGGATGGTTAGTTACATTGTTCAGTTTCCTCTCTTTTCCAGCCCCTCAGAACGATCCCACACGTCATCATGTTCCATAGCTTTAGTGGCCAGGCTTATTTGAAAATCTTTCCTAATTCAAGCATTTTGAGTGAATTTGATCAAACTGCAATTGTTGGCTACTTTTAATATCACTAGTATGAGCACCTCAAATGTGTCTTATGATAAACTTGTCTTCCTTATGCGATGTGGAAAGATTTGAATGTGAAATGTCCTTCAAAGGCCCTTGTGTTTGAAGACTTAGTCCTCCTGAGTGATTGTAGTATTTTGGGGAGGCTGATGAATCTGTTAGACATTGGTACTATCTGGAAGACTATAGGGCCACAGGGGTTCCCTGGTCCCTTCCTTTGCACCCACACTCCCTTCATCCTATTGTCAAGACAATGCACCCCCTATAATAAATACCTGGCACCTGAACTTTCTGCAATATGATGAGTGGTGTATAAATCAGAGTACTCTTCCCTTAAAGTGCTTATCTCAGGTATTGAATTCAAAATGAAAAGTAACTAATGAGTGTGAAATGCCAAATTCATGTAGTCTGCTTCGCCACATCCCCAGGAAAGACTCCTGTTGGTTACGTCAATATGAACATCTGCCGTTTGCTCTCTGCACTCGGCACATGTGGAATTGCTTTCTACAGCGATACGTCATTCTATTTTCACACTGCATTTTCCTCTAAATTCCTTAGTTATTTTGTAAATTTCAAGTATCCATATTACTTTTTTTCCTCTTTCTTTCTTTAGATTGTTGAAATCCATCTATAATATGTTTTTTATTTTGTTGGAGGTAAGTTCAACGGAGTTGTCTCTGGTGTTCTACTTTGGTTTTCACTCTTATGTTCCGTATTTGCATGTGTCTATGTTTTGTGCTGTGTCTCGTGTGTGTGTGTGTGTGTGTATGTGTGTGTGTGTGTGTGTGCATGTGCACCTCATGAACAAGTGCAGATGATAGCAGGAAAGAGAATATCAAGTGTCTCCCTCCATTGCTTATCTGTCTGTTCCCTGGAGACCAAGTCTTTCAGTTTTCATGAATCACAGCAGTTGTCTGGCCTCTGCTCCGCACATGACTAGGGTTGAAGGTATGCATTACTGGACCCACCTGTCTACACGGGTGCTGGTGGTGAATTAAACAAAGGTTTCCTCAACCCCACCTGCTTGCACCCGAAACACACGCTGGCCACCTCTCTAGCCTCTATGTAACTTTTTTTTTTCTCCATTTTTATTAATATTTTCCATGATAACAAAAAAATCCCATGGTATTACCCTCCCCCCTTTCCCCTTTGAAATTCCATTCTCCATCATATCCCCTCCCCATCTCAATCTTTCTACTTACATATATACAATACCAACCTAATAAAAGCCCTCTTCCCTTTCTTTCTCTTCCCTTTCTATCTCCTTTTTTAACTTACTGGCCTCTGCTACTGAGTTTTTTCCTTCTCACACAGAAGCCCAATCATCTCTAGCTAAGATCCACATATGAGGGAGAACATGTGGCGCTTGGCTTTCTGGGCCTGGGTTACCTCACTTAGTATAATTCTTTCCAGATCCATCCACTTTTCTGCAAATTTCATAACTTCATTTCTCTTTACTGCTGAGTAAAACTCCATTGTATAAATGTGCCATATCTTCATTATCCACTCATCAGTTGAGGGACATCTAGGCTGGTTCCATTTCCCAGCTATTATAAATTGAGCAGCAATAAACATGCTTGAGCAAGTATCTCTAAGGTAATGAGATGAGTCCTTAGGATATATGCCTAGGAGAGCTATAGCTGGGTCATATGGTAGATCAATCTTTAGCTGTTTTAGGAACCTCCACACTGATTTCCACAATGTCTGGACCAGATTGCATTCCCACCAACAATGTAGAAGGGTTCCTCTTTTTCCACATCCCCGCCAACATTTATGATCATTTGTTTTCATGATGGTAGCCAATCTGACAGGAGTGAGATGGAATCTAAATGTAGTCTTAATCTGCATTTCCCTGATGACTAGGGATGTAGAACATTTTTTTAGATGCGTATATGCCATTCGTATTTCTTCCTTTGAGAATTCTCTATTTAGCTCCATTTCCCATTTTTTGATTGGTTTGTTTGATTCCTTATTATTTAACTTCTTGAGTTCTTTGTATATCTTAGATATTAATCCTCTATCAGATATATAGCTGGTGAAGATTTTTTCCCATTCTGTAGGTTGCCTCTTTGCTTTCTTCACCGTGTCCTTTGCAGTGCAAAATCTTTGTATTTTCATGAGGTCCCAGTGGTTAATCTGTGGTTTTATTGCCTGAGCAATTGGGGTTGTATTCAGAAAGTCTTTGCCAAGACCAATATGTTGAAGGGTTTCCCCTACTTTTTCCTCTAGCAGTTTCAGAGTTTCAGGTCTGATGTTAAGGTCCTTAATCGATTTGGACTTAATTCTTGTGCACGGAGAAAGAGAAGAATCTATTTTCATCCTTCTACAGATATATATCCAGTTTTCCCAACACCATTTGCTGAAGAGGCTGTCTTTTCTCCAATGAATATTTTTGGCATTTTTATCAAATATCAGGTGGCTATAACTACATGGGGTTACATTTGGGTCCTCTATTCTGTTCCATTGATCTACGAGTCTGCTTTTGTGCCAGTACCATGCTGTTTTTGTTACTATGGCTCTGTAGTATAGGTTAAAATCAGGTATGGTGATACCACCAGCCTTATTTTTGTTGCTCAGTATTATTTTAGATATTCGAGGTTTTTTGTGATTCCAAATGAATTTTTGGATTGTTTTTTCTATTTCCGTGAAGAATGCCTTTGGAATTTTGATGGGGATTGCGTTAAATGTGTAGATTGCTTTTGGTAAGATTGCCATTTTCACAATATTGATTCTTCCAATCCAGGAACAAGGGATGTTTTTCCACTTCCTAGTGTCTTCTGCAATTTCTCGCTTGAGTGTTTTAAAGTTCTCATTGTATAGATTCTTTACTTCCTTAGTAAGGTTTATTCCAAGGTACTTTATTTTTTTTGATGCAATTGTGAATGGGAGTGATTCTCTGATCTCATCCTCTGTGTGTTTGTTGTTAGCATATATGAAGGCTACTGATTTCTGTGTATTTATTTTGTATCCTGCTACATGACTGTAGGTTTTTATCAGCTCTAACAGTTTGCTAGTAGAGTCTTTAGGGTCCTTTATATATAGAATCATGTCATCTGCAAATAATGATAACTTGACCTCTTCCTTTCCGATTTGTATCCCTTTTATGCATGTCTCTTGCCTTATTGCTATGGCTAAGACTTCCAGAACTATATTAAATAAAAGTGGGGACAGTGGACACCCTTGTCTTGTTCCTGATTTTAGTGGAAAAGCATCCAGTTTTTCCCCACTTAGTAATATGTTGGCTGTAGGCTTATCATAAATAGCCTTTATTATATTGAGATATGTTCCTTCTATTCCCAGTCTCTGTAGGACTTTTATCATGAAGGGATGTTGGATTTTGTCGAATGCTTTCTCTGCGTCTAATGAGATGATCATGTGATTTTTGTCCTTCAACCCATTTATATAATGTATAACATTTATAGATTTGCGTATGTTGAACCATCCCTGCATCTCTGGGATAAAGCCTACTTGGTCAGGGTGAATGATCTTTCTAATGTATTCTTGTATTCTGTTTGCCAATATTTTGTTGAGAATTTTTGCATCTATGTTCATGAGGGAGATTGGTCTGTAATTTTCCTTTTTTGTTCTATCTTTGCCTGGTTTTGGTATCAGAGTGATGCTGGCTTCATAGAAGGAGTTTGGTAGAATTCCTTCTTTTTCTATTTCATGGAAAAGCTTAAGAAGCAATGGTGTTAGCTCTTCCCTGAAGGTCTGGTAAAATTCAGCAGTGAATCCATCTGGGCCTGGGCTTTTTTTAGTTGGGAGATTTTTGATAACTGTTAGGATCTCCATGCTTGTTATAGGTCTATTTAAGTGATTAATCTCATCTTGATTTAATTTAGGTAGGTCATATAAATCAAGGAAATCATCCATTTCTTTCAGATTTTCATACTTTGTGGAGTATATGTTTTTATAATATGTCCCTATGATTTTTTGAATTTCTCTGGCATCTGTCGTGATGTTACCTTTTTCATCTCTAATTTTATTAATTTGTGTCTCTTCTCTCTTTCTTTTGGTCAGATTTGCTAAGGGTTTATCAATCTTGTTTATCCTTTCAAAGAACCAGCTCTTTGTTTCATTAATTCTTTGTATTGTTTTTTTGGTTTCTATTTCATTAATTTCTGCCCTAATCTTTATTATTTCTTCCCGTCTACTGATTTTTGGTTTGCCTTGTTCTTCTTTTTCAAAGGCTTTAAAGTGAAGCATTAGGTCATTTACTTGCGACCTTTCTAATTTCTTAATATAGGCACTTAAAGCTATAAATTTACCTCTTAGAACTGCCTTCATTGTGTCCCAGAGATTTTGGTATGTTGTGTTCTCATTATTGTTTGACTCTATAAATTTTTTGATTTCCTTCTTGATTTCTTCATTGACCCATTCATCATTTAGTAATGTATTGTTTAGTTTCCATGATTTTGTGTATGCTCTATATCCTTTCTTGCTATTGATTTGTAGTTTGATTCCATTGTGGTCAGATAGAATGCAAGGAATTATTTCAATTTTCCTGAATTTGTTAAGATTTGCTTTGTGTCCTAATATATGGTCTATTTTAGAGAATGATCCATGTGCTGCTGAAAAGAATGTATATTCTGCAGCATTTGGATGAAATGTCCTGTATATGTCTGTTAGGTCCATTCCTTCTATGACCTCGTTTAGTCCAGATGCCTCTCTGTTTATTTTTTCCCGGGATGACCTGTCAATTGATGAGAGTGGGGTGTTAAAGTCACCAACTACCACTGTGTTTGGTGTTATCTGTGACCTTAGTTCTAACAGTCTTTGTTTGATGAATTTGGGAGCCCCCATGTTAGGTGCATATATGTTTAGGATTGTAATGTCCTCCTGTTGGAGTGTGCCCTTAATCAATATAAAGTGACCTTCCTTATCTTTCTTGACTAATGTTGGAGTGAAGTCTACCTTGTCAGCTATTAGGATAGCAACCCCTGCTTGCTTTCTGGGTCCATTTGCTTGAAACACTGTTTTCCAACCTTTCACCCTAAGATAATGTCCATCCTTTGTAGAAAGGTGAGTTTCTTGGAGACAACAAATTGTAGGGTCCTGCTTTTTAACCCAGTCTGCAAATCTATGTCTTTTGGTTGGAGCATTGAGGCCATTGATATTAAGAGATATTATTGAAAGATGTGTATTCATGCTTGCCATTTTTTTTTTTTTTTTTTGTGGTTCTGGTTCTACCTTTGCTCTCTTATATTAACTAGTATTTGAGTGTTGTTTGTTGTTTTCCAGGTTCCTTATATGTGTGTTTTTCTTTCTCTTCGGCATGGAGGATTCTTTCAAGTATTTTGTGTAGAGCTGGTTTTGTCTTCAAATACTCCTTTAGCCTGCTTTTGTCATGGAATGTCCTTATTTCTCCATCTATTTGAATGGATAGTTTTGCAGGATAAAGTAGCCTTGGTTGACAGTTGTTATCTTTCAGAGTTTGGAATACATCACTCCATGCCCTTCTGGCTTTGAAAGTTTGTGTTGAGTAATCTGCTGTGATCCTGATGGGCTTGCCTTTGTAGGTAACTTGATTTTTCTCTCTAACTGCTTTCAATATTTTTTCTTTGGATTGTGTGTTTGGTAGTTTGATTATAATATGGCGAGGAGAGGTTCTTTCCAGGTTTTGTCTGGCTGGTGTTCTAAATGCTTCCTGTATCTGCATTGGCACCTCTTTCCCAATTTGGGGGAAGTTTTCTTCTATGATTTTGTTGAAGATGCCTACTATACCTTTGGATTGAAATTCTTCTCCTTCTACTATACCCTGAATTCTTATATTTGATCTTTTCATAGTGTCCCGAATATCTTGAAATTCCCATTCATACTTTTCTATTAGTTTGTCTTTCTCTTTGTTGGATTGTATTAGATCTGCCACCTGGTCTTCTAGCTTAGATATTCTGTCCTCTCCTTCATCCATTCTACTGGTGAGATTTTCTACAGAGTTTTTTATTTCATTAACTGTGTTCTTCATTGCTAGTAATTCTGACTGGTTTTTCTTCATTATTTCTATTTCCTTATTTATGTCTTGTATTGATTTCTTTATTTCGTTAAATTGGTGTCCTGTATCTTCTCTGATTCCTTTGATTTCTTCTTTGAGTTCATTGAACATATTTACAATCATTCTTTTGAAATCTTTCTCAGGCATTTTCTCTAACTCGTTTTCATTAGAGGTCATTTCTGAAGCATTGATGCTTTTTGGTGGATTTATATTGCCTTGGTTTTTGGTGTTTCTTGTGTTATAATGTATATATTTTTGCATCTTGGATTAAGTTACTGCTTAGATTTTCCAGTTAGCTGGGTATCCTTTGCTGTATCTATTGATCTGATATTGTATATCTTCTATGTAGGAGATTAAGATGTTAGGTGTGGCTCTTACCACTCTCAGAGTATCTAGACACGTGGTCCTAGGGGTTAAGTTTGCCTGCTATGGGAGTATTCAAATAGGTTGAGTGGAATAAAATACAGGTATATTCTAAAATTTAACTAAACCCTATACACATTCAGTCAAGAACAGCACCGAGCATTTATGCAAGATTAGGTATTATAAAAACCAGATCCTCTATCAACAAAGAAGTTAAGATTTCTGGTCTGATCCAAGTCAGCTTGTGACCAGGTGAGACCCTTCCCTGGTTCAATCCCAGTTACCTCTTTGGATGCTTTTGGTCTCAGTCAAGTTGCTGGCTGGGATGTTGGGCCGCTGTTCTGCTTTCTGGAACTGGGTACTGGCTTTTCCTGTGGGGCAAACCAAGCCTGGCAACTGTGGCCCTGCAGATTGGCGCCCCTGATGCTGGATTCCCGCTGCTGCCGCTGGAGCTGCCGCTGCTGGGACCACTGCTGCTGGATCCGCCACTGGAGATGCCGCTGCTGGGTCTGCCCCCGCTAATCCGCTGGAGCTGCCGCTGCTGGGTCCTCCGCCTCTGATCCGCTGGTGCTGCCACTGCGGGATCCGCCTCTGCCGCTGAAGCCGCTGGAGCCTCCGCTGCTGGATTAGCTGCCTGAAGCCGCTGTGGCCGGTACCAGAGCAGCTGATGGTGTTTTTGGGGGGCTGGAGTCACGGCTTCCACCGCCGCTTCCGGCTTCCACCGCCGCTTCCGCTGCCGGGGTCTGAGCCGCCGCTGTTGGACCCCGAGTCGCCACTGCCGGAGCCCGAGATGCAGCTGCCGGTGCCTGTGCTGCCGCTGCCAGAGTCCGAATCGCCGCTACCGGGTCCCGAGGTGCCGCTGCCGGAGCCCAAGTCACCGCTACCGGGACCCGAGCTGCCGCTGCCGGATCCTGAGCTGCCGCTACCGGGTCCCGAGCTGCCACTGCCGGAGCTGCTTCGGCCTGCCCGTGTGGGCTCTGGATATCTCCTACTTCTCCGCTGCTGTTTTAATCTCTTATACACCTCCCTTGTGTATTTTGCTGGGTTTTCTTTGGCTTTTTCTCCCCTAGGCTGCTTAGGCGTGGTTCCTATGCCGCCATCTTGACCGGAAGTCCCTCTATGTAACTTTTTGATAAAAAAAAATTCACGTAGTTGACCACTTAAACTTATAAATTATATTTCTTCACACACACACACACACACACACACACATATATATATATGATTTTTATTTTATTTTTTTGAGACTGATAGAGATAAAGGCAGAGGCAGAGAAGAGAGAGAACAGAAATAAGAGAACAGAATTATGAAAAGAGAAAAGAAAAGAAGAGAAGAGGAAATAACAGAAAAAAGAAAAGAAAGAAAAGAAAAGAAAAGAAAAGAAGAAAAGAAAAGAAAAGAAAAGAAAGGAAAAGAAAAGAAAAGAAGAAAAGAGTGTCTCAGGGCCTCCAGCCACCGCAAACAAACTCCAGACACATGTGCCACCTAGTACACCTTGCTTACTGGGGAATCTAACCTCGGTCTTTAGGCTTCTCAGGCAAGTGCCTTACTGGCTAAGCCATACCCCTTGCCTTGGATTAATAAATTTTTATTTAAGATCACTGATTGCTGTGTTCATATAAATATTCCATTTCCTCTTCATCATTTTTGCTTACTTTTCAGATCTGAAATCGAAACTGAGCATGATTAGTATTTTGTGTACACTGTGAAGAAGTAACCAAAAACTTTCTTTTCCACATGGGTTTCAGTTGCTTTGGCATCACACATTAAAACTGTTACCCTTTTCTCACAGCACTGTTGTTGTGGTTTGTATGTGAATGTATGTCTCCCCCAACTTAAGTCTGCAGCAACCTAATGGAGGGTTTATCACTGGGGGTAGATCAATAAGTCAAGCCCTAAGGTATGTTCCAAGAAGGTAGAGCTCAGACTGTTCATGTTTTGCTAGCTGTTGGTTGCTTACTGCTCTCTCTCTCTCTCTCTCTCTATCTCTCTCTTTCCCCCCCTCTCCATGCTGGGTTGAGTCAGCTTCTTCTGTGATGAAGGAACTTCCTTGGACGATATAAGTCTAAAATGAGTTTCCTCCTATCAGCTGCTTCCGGTTGAATGTTTATTCAGCGATATGAAACTATTCACGACAGTCTTGAACCTTTCTTGGTGACTCGAATCTGCATATAAGTTCATCTATTGAGATGACCGTGTTGGTTTAGGAACTCACGTTTAGTTGTAGCACAGTCTGTAATCTGCAGGATCTATCTACACGAAGACTAACAGAAGTATTAGAGGGGAAAAAAATGGTAGCAGAGAACACTACCCACCTCATAAATATTACCATGGTGAAGGGAATCAAATAAAAGGGAGTGTCATATATAAACTATAGTGTAAACTTGGGGACTTGATTAGCTATAGGATGGTAGCCAGAAGTCAGGAAATGATTCAACTTTAACATTGGTAAAAAAAAAAGAAGCACACATTTTCCTCAAAACTTACTAATAATATGGACAGTTTAGTTCATATAATATATGAGTTGTTGATTCAAAGTATAAGTACACTTTCCAGTCACAGTTTCAATAAAAATGGGTACTCCAAGCTCAAATGAACACATTATTTTGGTAGAAGTAATTACTGAAGTTTTGAGATCAAAAAGAACTCTGAAATTAGAAACTACATAGAGTAGAATACCATTATTAACATAACCATCTTCATGCATTCATCCATTATTTACAAAGAAAAAATAATAAGGCTAAGCTTAATGGGCATGAAGATGGTAACAGATTACCTATTTATCAAAAATCAATTAAGTATGATTTTACATTTTATTGCAAATTTACCACATAAATACTTACACACAGATCACTGAGCATGATTATTAAAAGAAGATTAGTTATTTATAATTATATAAATATTAATTTTTAAATCTATTTATGAACACCTGAATGATTCAATGCACTACTACTATTAGTGACAAAATATATTTCTAAACTGTCTGCCTTAGGAGGCATTGCTTCAAAATTGTTCCCATTTCTTGAGCAATGTCTGACATTTGAGATTGATTTATGAATAATTAGAGCAAGCAGCTAATCCACTAATGTAATGTGAGGGACTATATGAAAATCCCCCTTGAGTAAATTGACTCCCAATTGGATCTTTTTAAAATTCTAGTATTAGTGTTGTTATTTTCCCTATAGACAGTTTTTAATGGAAGATGTATTTAGAGAGTTAGTCATGACATTTCCCTGGAGAGGTTAACACATTATCTAGCTAATGAATTAACAAAGACTAATTGGAGGGATTTACCATGATCATCCATATTTATACTGGGCAGTTAGATTCTGAGGGGAATAGGAATTCCATATTAAAAATGCAGATCACTAGCAAGAGGAAAAGCAGAAGATTCAGTGAAGATAAAAGAAAAATGTTTCATTAGTTTTAGGTTGTTGTAAGAAAATCCATAAAAGGATTAATGGAGCTGTGTGGTCATACATGTCCATAAAACAAATTAATTTACACACATATATGAACACACATATATAATTCGTATATTTTAATATTTTATGATAATGAAATTCTACTATTTCAACTTTACAAAAAGGGGATAGCAGATGATATTAATAGTTAAAACATTGTATTTTAAGGTAGGAGGATTGCTTTGAGTTTGAGGCCATGCTGAGACTCCATAGTGAATTCCAGGTCAGCCTGGGCTAGAGAGAGACCCTGCCTGAAAAAACCAAAAATAAATAAGTAAATAAATAAATTACAATATTTGTAATCTAAGTATAATTTGCAAACATTTGTTAATTTCGCATTGTACTGAATTAAAAAAAAATATTTTACTTTCTCATTTATTTAAGAGACAGAGAGAATGAGAGACAGATAATATGGGTGAGCCTAGGGGCTCTAGCAACTGCAAAAGAATTCTAGATGTACCACCTAGTGCATCTGGCTTTCTATTGGTATTTGAAAATCAAACCTGGGTGAGTAGGCTTTGCCGGCAAGTGCCTGAACTGCTGGTCTATCTCTCCAGTCCCTCTTTAAATTTTAAAAAGCATAATTTAATTTCTATATAATTTACAAGCAATTGCATGGTTTGACTATTTTTATTATGTAGTGAATATATATTATATGTATTCCATAATTTTTATTGTACTTATATTTGTATTTGAAGTATCATACATAGTAATAATTTTTAAGCTAATACTTTTTCTTAATAGAGTACCATGGCAAACTAATATTTTATCTAATAGAAAAAGCTTCATCTTTCTGAATATATGAAGTATTATCCCTGTTTGTACATTCTAAGGAAACCAAGCACAATCTCTTTTCACATATTTTCATATGCCAGTGGCCATTTATTATCCCTCTGTTTCTTCTATTTCTTCATACTATGGTAGGATTTAATATTGACATGACTATGTTTTAGTCTTAACTTCCTTAGCATATATATTTTTACCACTACCAAGTCTCATAACTGTGAATCATTTTACAAGATCTCACTCTGCCTAACCTTTATGTATTTACTCTTGAATGCTTCTCATAGGCTAAAAACTTGTATATCTATTTACCTGAAATACCCAATGAGGAGCTCAGATTGAGCAGTTCAAAGTCATCTCTACGGTTTCGATACCTTCAAGTAGCACTTTTCTTCCATTTGTTTTTATTAAAATTGATATCATTGAACTCTATAGTGAGAAGCCTCTCACATGACTTATGATCATGGTCTCATGATGTCTCCTCTTTCCCTTGAATCTAAAATAGAGAGTATGCTACATGGATTGCAACCATGCATTGCCACCATCTAATACTGTTTATAATTTCCTTCAATTTTACAAGTGGAATGATATAAGATATGCAGATCATAATCTTTGCCACCATCTCAATGAATGCCTGTAAACAGAAGTAACTATTTAATAAATGAAGAATGATGATAGTCCACTACAATATTATCTAATTTAATTTGATAAATATAAATTCCATTTTAAACAAAAAAACTAATCTATAACTTTAAAAGTAAAGGTAGGCATAAAGATAGATGTTATTAATTTATATAATAAAACATAAAAGAAAGAGGGAAGTCTAAGGGAAAATAGTTACCAGCATCAAAGTAGGCAGGTTAGGGCTAGAGAGATTGCTCAATGTTTAAGGCTTTTGCCTGCAAAGCTAAATGACAAAGGTTTGATTCCCCAGGACCCATGTAAGCCAGACGCACAAGGTGGTACATGTGTCTAGAGTTTGTTTTCAGTGGCTGGAGGCCCTTGCATGCCCATTCTATCCCCTGCCACCTCTTTCTTTCTCTTAAATAAGTAAATAAATAAAATTTTAAAAGCAGGCAGGATAAAACAAAGTAAAGGTAAGAAAGCAGTACATTTGGTTTGGATATAGACTTAAAAAAAACAGAGATTTTATACAAAACAGTAAAAAATTAAATTGAGACTCTGTTTGAGCTTTGTAAGCATTTTTTGACAGTATTCCCAAATGTGATGGCTATCATACATATTGATAAAATTTCTCTACGAATTGGAAATTTCCAATAAATATACATTAAGGGAACTAACAGAGTGGAAAAACCAAACTAAACCAAAACAAACATACAACCGCTATTCTTTAACAAATCTCTCCAGTAAGCCTGAAGGAAGGCACATGAGGAAGTGGCATACATTGAAATGAGAGTTAAGGAGCCCAGTAGCTAGCTGCTCAGTCCACGCGGCTGGATGCCCCAATAGTCCCAATCCAGCGGTGAAGGTCTGAACGCTTCCTGGAGAGCCGCTGGTCTTGAGTCCATGTTGGAAGTCAGAGGAAACTTGGTTCTACTGCCGATGAGTGATAACCAAACAGGGTAGATGCACATAACCTGTGTCCCTGCCACCATGGCCACCTTGTTTATGGGCCCATCAGATAATGACAAGGAAGGCTGAGGAAAGAGGTTGAACACTATCCACAGAATGGATCAGCTTAATTACTTGATTGTTAAAGTCAGCCTCTGATGAGGTCACTTAACATGGGAACAAGTGTCTTGATATTTTTGGTCCATTCCAAAAGGTCTATCTATATACGCTTTCCCCAAATATCTTTCTCATCAACTTGCCGCATGTGTTCCTACAAAGTCCCCGACCATCCCGCCAAACATTGGCCGTAAACCAGCTGTGCACCACAGGAGCAAGCGCTGCCTTTAAAGTTCTTGCGGAAGGCTGGGAAAGTAGCTCTGTGACAACAGTGCAGCCATGTGCAGGACCCTGCGCTCAGTTCCTGAGGCTGCGAAAATGAACAAAGAGATAAACAAACACATTTTAATAGTATTACTTCCCTTAAAATCTTAAAGAAACATGGGCTGGGGAGATTGCTTAGCGGTTAGGCGCTTGCCTGTGAAGCCTAAGGACCCCGGTTCAAGGCACAATTCCCCAGGACCCACGTTAGCCAGATGCCCAAGGGGGCGAACGCGTCTGGAGTTCGTTTACAGAGGCTGGAAGCTCTGGCGCGCCCATTCTCTCTCTCTCTCTCTCTCTCTCTCTCTCTCTCTCCCCTTCTCTCTGTTCTCTCAAATAAATAAATAAACCAAAAAATTAAAAAAAAAAATCTTAAAGAAACTGCTGCAAGATGTTGCATTAAAAATCAGTGGACCAAAACAAACATGGGACAAACATATTTTGTACTTTTATATACTAATAAACATGAATGTGGGTAAAATATACAGTACTTTGCAATTGGCTGATATAAAGAAATAATACTAATGATGCATCATCTCAAGGCAGTCATTATTATATTGGTTTTACTGTAATTTGATTAGAATATACTTATATTTAAGTGAGCGTGATTTAGAAAGCGTGTCCTTCAATGAACTGTTATATATATTTTGGTATCACTATTTAAATATTTTATTTATTATATTAGTAAATATCAATCACATGTTTATGCTTACAATGTATATATAAAATGCATGCACATGTATATATGTGTGTTAAACATATGTATATGTTTAACTGGGACAATATAATCGCAGTGAAATCACAAGAAGACATAAGAAACAATTACTAGTGATCTCTACACAATCAGTCTTCTTCATTGAAAAAAATTACTAATGAGGAAAATAATAATATAAATGAAGTAAGAGGTATGTAAGGGTTTCCTATATGGACAAGGTTTTATAGCATACATTTTCTAAACTTAAAAAGCTGTAGGCAGCCAGGGCTTTAAGACGCACCTAATGTGTGCTCTACAGAAGAATCGTTAGGCATGCATTAATTTTTCTGTAGGGTCCTGTATGCACCTCCTAAACAGAATCTTGTTCAAACTTAGTAGTCTGCTTTTATAAGCAAGGTATTGTTAGTAACTCTACTAGTTAAAAATTTTGCCACCAGCATCAGTAGCATTTTCCCACTGATTATAAAAGTTTCTCAAAATGTATTCTATCAGGTTGTACAGAACTGAATTTTCTTTCATTTGTGAATTGAATAGCATCTACATGCTGGAGGTTTGAGTTTGCATTTAATTTTGTGGAATTTATTTATTTTGACAGTGATAAAACTGTTAAAGTCTAAACATGATTAATAAAACACTTTCAAAATTAGGATCTTAAATTACAAGACTCAAAATTTGGCCTGCAATCCATTAGCTATCTCTAACTTGACATTCACTGAGCTTTGTAAAGCAGTGTCCTTTCCTGAGCCCATCTGCATTGTTATACATGGGCTGGGCTGAGGCAGCAGGTTGCTGAGAATGTTTCCACTTCGTTATGCTAATGTTAATCTTGGCGTGCATGTAGGGATTTTGTCATTATGACCCTAGTCACACTCCCTTAGTTTTTCAACTATCGCTAGCCCAAGTGGTGCTCACTGAGACTCAGTTCCCCTGGACCAACCTTTTAATATGATTTCAAATAGATGTTTGGCATCTCAGTTCCTCATAAGCACATTTCTAATGTTCTGTATCATAATGAAGACAATGTGGGCAGTGCTTTTACACATTTTGTAGTATAGTGACAATTCCTACATGATATTAAAAAATTCTACTTAATTCTCTAGAGATTCACTAGAAGATGGGATAGTTGGGCTGGGGAGATGACTTTGGGAAATGTGCTTGCTGCATAAGTCTGCCAACCTGAGGATTCACAAAGTGCCAGGTATGGTTACGTATACCTGTAATTCCAGCACTGGGAAAGAAGAGATGGAGAATCCCTTGGGCTCACTGGCTGGCTAAGCTAGAAGAATTCGTGAGCTCATGCTTCAGCAAGAGACCTTGTCTTAAAGGAGAACATGTTGGGAGTTGACACCTGAGGAAGACCTCCAACACGGATTCCCTGGCTTGCAAACACACATTACCACATACATATGAAAAATAAAAGTGTGACAATCCAAAGAACTGCTTATACAACTGTCATCAAGAGATAAGGTTTATAGTTCATCCTTTCATGTCTGAGTCCCTAGCTTCCTAGTGTTAGTGAGGCTCACTCTCCTGTTGCTGATTTTCACTTGCTTTCCGCCTGCTGCAGAGGTGATGAACTGTCTGTGCTCATGATAGGCTGTCCCCTGCCATCAGGAAGACAAGTATATACCTTCCTCCTCCAGGAATTTTATTGTTATTTTTATTTATTTATTTGAGAGCGACAAAGAGGCAGATAGAGAGAGGGAGAGAGAATGGGCGCGCCAGGGCCTCCAGCCACTGCAAACAAACTCCAGACCCGTGTGCCCGCTTGTGCATCTGGCTAACGTGGGTCCTTGGGAGTCGAGCCTCGAACCAGGGTCCTTAGGCTTCACAGGCAAGGGCTTAACCACTAAGCCATCTCTCCAGCCCTCCCCCAGGAATTTTAAATGACCATGTTACTGTATCTCAGTGTGGACAATGAGCAGTAATTAAGCAAACATAATAATATTATACACTGCCATCAAACATATCATATTACATTCAAATTTCAATTTGTTCTGATACAGATACTATATATATATTAAAAGGACACATAGTGTTTTCGGTAAATTTATTATCTCGCCTAACATTTATACATGAAACAAAGTAAATACCAAAACGAAATTAGTGCAGAGAAAAAAATCATCATTAGTATTTTCTAGAATATTATGGTTTAATGCTGGTTTTCTTAGTAAGAACATCACTGTTAATCTGGTGCCCATTGTTTGTGCAACAATTCATGTCAAATCTCTGTACAGGGAGAGGCAGCACTTCATCTGTGCTTGCATTACAACGGTGGCTGCTTTAAGACCAAAGTTTCCGATCAGATTCCCACTGTTCAATGCAGTAGAGGTATTCGCATTTTATCAGAATTTCCTGTAATCTGCTAATAATAATGACTGATAGTAGTAATGTGTTCATTACATAGATTTAGTAATAATCTGAAAATATTATGACACTGAGGAAATGATATTTTACATTTATTCTTATGGCTGACAAGCATAAACACAGAGATTTAAAAATATTATCACCACATTTCTACTTCTTCTAATAAATAAATATTTCAAGACAAAATGGTGATATTGAAACTCTGAACTGAATTGGATTGACATTTCAATTTAGGCAAACGTGGTGGTGAGCACTTGTAATCCCCGTGGCTGACAGGTTAAAGGATCGTGAATTTGAAGTTAGCTTAAGCTACACAGCATGTTCCAGGCCAAACCGATCCTAATGACAAACTGTCTAAAATATAAAATGATTAAATGATATATAAATCATAAAATTTAAAATAAAATTATTAGATTCATAAATGTATCATTTCTAGGCCTAGGGAAATGGCTCTGTGGATGAAACACTTTCCAAAGACATATGGGTATCAGAATTCAGATACTTAGCACCATGTAAAAACCTAACAAGGTAGCATGTCTGCTATACCAGAAAATCGATGGTAAGATGGCAGGCAAAGAAAGGAGAATTTAAAGCTTGCTAGCCAGCTAGCCAAGTGGAATAAGCAGTGAACAAAAGGGAAACCATGCCTTAAATGAAATGGACGGCAAGGACCTTAACATCCAAATGCACCTGCACTCATACACATAAATGCACACACATACAAATATATATACATATATGCATATATATGTGCATGTGTGTATATAAATATAAGAATATATCTATATATACACATATACGTGTGTCTGTATGTGTGTACAAGCTTATATATATGTATATGATAAATATATATTTGGAATATATATGATAAATATATATTTAAATTATATTTAAATAGATATATTATATATATATATATATATATATATTTGGAATTATATATACCTATATATTTCTAGACATTAGTTTGGCCAAACCAAATTTCCACTAAGCTGCAAATGTCCTACAGTATTTCACAACATGTTTATTTCTTTCAAGTAGAACTTCTAGACAATATGCAAAGTTCTTTTAATAACTATGATCACTAATGAAATTTTAGCATTTTGGATTCCAAGACTTTCTATGTATCCTGTCATGAAAACACTTCCAGAATATAAGTCGGTCTGTATGAAAATAATTTAGTCTACTTTAAATGACACAGGTTTAGAATAATGAGCTACTAAATTTCAGTGGATTTATGTAGAAGGCACTGGTAAGATTACATATGTGTTGAATCCATTGTCTGAGCCAAAGCAATTCAAGGAATTATGACTGAATTGTGGCCACTGCTGCATGCAGTGACTACCCAATGATTTCAGGATTGCTGATATAATCAAACAATAATTCACAATGCAATCCATCATATTTTAAATTGATCATGACATGGGGTTGCCAACGTACACATAAACTTCAGAACCTATGATTTTAGTGGGGTTAGTAACAGCACAGATGACAGGATATTACCAGGACATGAATGACTCAACTATAGCTTTATCAACTCAAAGCCCACCTCAGCCTAGGTGGGATTGAGGGTAGCTATGCACCTGTAACTCACTGTCAGACTTGCAGGCAGCCCTGCTGACTAGTTAATCCCTTTTTGCAAGCTGTTTTTACTCTCTATATAAACTTGGGATGGGGTCTTGTGAGTCTTGTATCTGTCAAGAATGTCTTGAATCTTATGAGGTATTTACACCCTGAGTCTCCTTTTCATTCTGAGTCTTAATGATCTGATGTTTCAATTTGGAATTTTCCTCAAGAATCTAGCTCCCAAATGAAACGTTGCAAATTGGAGCAAATTGCTATAAAACAGCCCCTTTGCAGGGCACTAAGGGGAGGCTTCTTAAAGACTGGGCAATGACCTGGCCATCTGTGTCTCCAACTTACCCCCCTTCACAGGAGGGGGTGTGCACTATGAGCATGTGGGTGCTGTGGAGGTTGGCCTAATGCATTTTGTATCTGACTTTCACTGTGTACTTATGTCTATACCATATCATCTCTATTAATATCAATATCTCTCTATGTATATACATATGCATAATACCACACTGACGTTCTGCATTCTTCTTGAAAACTACCACCTTCCCCCAAATACATTTCAAATACTCAGTTAGTTTGGAAAAGTGCCAAAACACCTGCTTTTTACTAATTGTTGTTTTATATAGACAATGGTCATTGTCAATAATCAAGAGTATAAGAAGTGAGAGGATAAAATTAAGAACACATGCTGTATATATAAATAGTTTACAATTTAATTGGACTGAAAGGCAAACTAACCTATAAAGCTATTTTAAAATATTAAGCAATTAGTAGTAAAACTATAAACAGATATAAAAACATGATTCTTTATCTAATATATCAGAAAATGTGTGTTGGTTAGATTAGAACTAGAGTACTGTGACTGCTCAGTAAATATGCTCCCTAATGCATAATAAGGAAAAAAGAATAAAAGAAATCCTAATATATTCATGTTTTTTGAAATATAAAGAACTCAAATAATGTAACAATTTGATAAGATCAGTTAATACAACCTAGGGCTTTTCTTAAAATTTTGTATAATTTGAGGGCTCAGAAAGGTGTCTACAATAACAAGGATTATTCACAGCAGGATCTCACTATTGCCTGCCAATTACTATGCAGTTGAAGTGGCTTTTCTTGATGCAACACAGCATGAATTCCTCCCGGGGGATAATAAAGTTGAAGTTTTCCGCATTTTTGTAGGTGGTTATGTATAGTATTAACCCAGGATCAGAGGTGTGGAAATGAAACAGGCTTTCATTGCTTCTAACTTCAATTTCTCAGTAAGTTATTTTTGTTCACATTTTATTTGAAAGATGCCTAAAGTCTTAAATGAAAAGCATAACTTGCATTCTTTTTATTTGGTATTATTACATTAAAGTAAAACTTTTAATTAAAATACTATTTATCTTAATATATTTATTTCATGAATAATTAAATCTAATTTTTGTTTAGAAAAATGAAAAGCTATGTCAGACATAAGGTAATACCATATATATATATACATATACATATATATATATATATATATATATATATATATATATATATATGCATACATACATACATATATGTTCCTCAACTATTGGCACTTATGTCGAGTGTGTCTTGATTCTATTATTTAATGTTACTTACTTAAACGTGACCACCTGGTCTCTTAATTTCAGATTGCTCTCTCTTGATTGTCTTTTGTGTGACATATTCCTTATATGGAACCAAAAAAATAAAACAGGAAAACAAATTTGCTTAAAGAACATAATATATAGCCATGTAATTATAAAATATAAAGAATTATTGTACAGGCAAATAAACAGTAGAAGAATGGTCACTGAGTTTTTAAAAGATTCTGGAAGACTTTCCTTACTTGGTGGCCAGATTATCTCTAGAAATTCCTCCAGCGTGCTGGCCCTGCCAATGGTAGAATATATGGAAGGATGCCCTGAGAGAACAAAACCTCTTTTCACCAGGCTGCCTGTGCCTTGCCTAATGTTGCATTAGTGTAAGCAATCTTCAGTATTCTAATCTCAGAAATTCATTTGTTTTGGGGTAATGTTGTTATCCTGTAGTTTTTGTTTTGTTGTGTTTGTTATTTTTAATTTTTAGTTGTTTTGTATGTGTCCATGTGTCCCTGTGTACCCATATGTTTGTGTATATGCACAGTGTGTGTACATGTATGCACATATGCGGAGGCCACAGTCAGGTGTCTTGCTCAATTGCATTCCATCATATTTTTTTTTGGTGCGTTGAATATAGAGCCCTTCCATCATGCTAGAGAGAAAGCCCTAGGAATCCTCCTGTCTCTGCCTTTTCATGGAGTTTCAGGTGCATACTGCCACAGCCAGCAAGGGTACTGGAGATCTGAATTTGGTCCATATGCTCGTGAGAGTAGCACTTTACACATTGAGCCTTCTCTCAGCTCTCTAATCTCTGGAACTTTTGTTTCATATTTCTAACTATACTCAGATATTTCATATTTATACTATAGTAAATATAGGCTATTGCTTTCTTTGTTTTGTAATTTTTAAAAAATGCACAAAAAGCCAGGTGTGGTGGCCCATGCCTTTAATCCCAGCACTCGGGAGGCAGAGGTAGGAGGATTGCCATGAGTTTGAGAACACCCTGAGACTATATAGTGAATTCCAGGTCAGGCTGGGCTACAGTGAAACCATACCTTGAAAATCAAAAATAAATAAACAAATGCACAATGCAAAAAGCATAATAGCTATGTGCATTTTTATATGCTATGTGATTCTGATACATGTACAGAAATAACTCTGTTTACAGGACTTAGAGACAGGAAAATACCTTTATGCATATCTTGAGGATCTTGTGTTTTGACTTTTATGATGAAAACCTCTACATATTCTTCAAACAATGAGGGACTGTTATGAACCACAAAACAATGAATCATTTCTTTGCTTCTGAGGTTTCAACCTAATCTGGGTATTGAAAAAATATTGAAACTAGTAAATCTGATATCTCCATATATTGTTACAGTGTTTCATCTACTTTATTCAGGACCTCAATAGATATAACCATGACACACATGTTTATGTTAAGACTTTAAACAACATTGTCTATTTCTCATAATTAAATAGTGGACCAGATTCTCAAATGTTTAGTTGTGGAAAGACATGGAAGTGCTTTTATAAGCTTCCAATATTGTCTAGTATTATATAAATACTAAGATATTAATGACATTTGTTCACCTTTCTGAAACAAAATCTATTATTCCATATTTTCTGAATAATAAACATTTCCTCTACATTTCTAAGTTAATTGAATACTAAAACCACTAGGTCATTTCTTTTCAATGTTGTATCAAATTTCACCAATAGAAATAAATTTGAAACACTTAATTTGTTCAGTTTTGCTAAGCACTGGAACTATCCACATTTGACCCACCAAGAATGAGGCCCGAACCTACCTATTTCCCTTCAATGTTTGATCTTGTCTTGCATGCACATGGACATAAACATGAACAATAATTGTGGAATAATGAAGACGCAGCTGGACAAAAGAATTTGGACTATAATTCAGCACAAATTCTAGAGCAAATAGTACTGATTCATGTGCAATACTGAAAATCTGATGGTCCTTCAGGAGTATGTTCTATTGCAGTCAGAGGTTTGTTCTTGGGCCATCAACAATGACCACTCACTGAGTGATGGAATTGATGGGATTTGGGGCAAAATGACTTTCAGAAGGGATAGACAATTCTGAATGAGGGCTCAAAACACAGAAATGCTGTCCACATCACTTCCAGCAATTGGGAGAGTAGTCTTCCACCAGGACGGATGATTTGAGTGAAGCCTTACATTTCCTCTTGATCAGCACCTGAACATAATCATCAAAACATTTATCATTCTGCTTAATTATTTGAGATTTTTGCTTTCCTTCTTATTACTGCTTAGAGCCTGTTACTCTGTTCTGAAGTTTCTTGCCATGATGTGCAATTGTTAATGCAGAGATGTGTGCTCAGCCTCAAATTAGATATTGAAACCATCCCTTCCATGACTGAGAGAACCACTTGGAAGGAGTGAAAAAAAATGTAAGAGTAAGAGGATGCGCAGAAGGGCTGCAAAATGCTGTCTTCTGGATTTGACATGGTCACTATACTCATGAACTCACAGTAGCTGTGGTTTTGTTAGCAATAGTCAATTATGTGGAAAATTACAGCTATCCAGAAACAGACAATTGGATAAGAACAATGTGATCCAAATAATGATGAGATGGTCTTCATTATTATTATTATTAAGTAGAAAGATATGTGGATACATCATAGGTTAGAACGATCATTTCCATCCTCCCTGGCCCCATTCCACTAAGGGTCCTCCTCAGTGAGATTAATAGTATTAACCCTAGGTTTGTGGGGTACAGATGTGAGGGATTCAGTCATTGTAAGAGGGAGCAGTGCCTCTGGTCATTCCCGTCCACTCTGCGGCTCTTACATTCTTTCTTCTCCCTTTCTGCAAATTCCCTGAGCTGTGATAGGTATGTTTTAAGTCTACCTGAGTGTTGAGCTCCCAGCAGGTTCTGGATTTCTGCTTTGGTCCACTTTGAGTATCCTTTGTCTGTCTCCATGATCCTGGAACTGGTTGCCAGCCTCACTATTGAAGCAGCGCTCTTGGTCATCTCCTCAATTCCTCTCTGGTTTCACCTGAGCCCTGGCTGATGTACAAGGAGTATTTTAACTCCTCATTCTAGTTACCTTCTGAAAAGAGAAACATATTCTCCAAAGGAGACTGAGGTCAACCTAGGTTCATAGTTAATTAAGAGAGATTCAGGCAGGGGTATCCACTCTTTTGGCAAAAGACTAGTGGGAGCTTCTTCTTGAAGTCCATAATTTTGCTCTCCATAGGATTCTGACTCATTTCACATTTCCAGGTAAGGGTTTCTTTCCACTGAACATATCTCTTAGCCAGACAACCATTGATTACCCTCCTAGGCTGGATGCTACTATTGCACAGACATGCCAGTCTTGTTAGGCTGATTGCTTTGGTATAGCAATGTCCCCTGTTAGCTCCAAGGTTGTTGGCCATTTTCCCCCAGCAGCTCAAGTATCACTTTCCAGCATGATACTGCAGACCATCTGGGGACTTGCTTCCTTCCAGATTCCATCTGAATCTCTCAATGTCCTGTCAGCAACATGTGGTATCTTCAGAAATAGGGTCTTAACTTTTACATCAGACAGGTAATAAGTGTTTGTGGGACTTTGTAGATCTCTCCAATCAAGAGTTCAATGTGCATTGCAACTGATTTCTGGTACTGTGAGTTATAAGCCAGAGCCAAATGTTTTAGGGTTAAGCTTCATCCTATTATCCCCAGGGCCCTTCATAACTGACAATCCCTGCATGCTCCTTTTCTTGGTTCTATTATTCAGTCTGTGAACCAGGTCAAAGGTTTCTATGAAACAAATTCATTTTGGATGTAGTTGTCTGTATTTCCCTTGCCCAGTCATTCTCCTTCCCCAAGAAACTTCCATCCCTATTATCTGAGCCTCAAGTTGCCTGTCACATATGCCTGTTCCAGGTTAGCAACCATAGATTAGGGAGAACATATGCTGTTTTTCTTTCTGTGTTTATGTGAGTTTGCTTAGCATTATCTATTCCAAGTCTGTACATTTTCCTACAAATTTCATTGTATCATGTTTCCTTACTGCTGAGTAGAATTCCATTGTGTATATGTACCACATCTCCGTTATCCAGTCATCAAATGATGGGCATCTGGGATGATTTAAGGTTTTGGCTGGTGTGAATTGAGCAGCAGTAAACATGGCACAGCAAATATCTCCACAGTGAAGAGTGGAGCCTTTAGGGTAGATGCCCAATAGAGGAATAGCTGCGTCAGTTGGAAGCTGTATTTTCATGAATCACCATATTGACTTATATAGAGGTTGTACAAGTTTTAACTCCACAAGCAGAGAATAAGGGTTCCTCTTTCCCACATCCTTGCCAACATTTATTTTCATTTGATTTTTTTTTTTTTTGATTGCCATCCTGACTCGAGGAAGGAATCTCATAGTTTTTGTTGTTGTTTTTAAAAAATATGGAACAATTCAAGAATTTGCATGTCATCCTTGTGCAGGGGCTATGCTAATCTTCTCTGTACTGTTCTAATTTTAGTATATGTGCTCCTGAACAAGTACCCATATATTTTTTTTAATTTGCATTCCCATGATGGTTAAGAATGTTGAAAATTTTCTTAAATGAGTGTCAGACATTTGTATTTCTTCCATTGAGAAATCTTTATTCAGTTCTCTGCCCCATGTTTTGAGTGGATTGTTTGATTATTTTTTTTTAATTCTTTGAATTCTTTGTAGATTTTAGATATTAGTCCTCTATCAGCGGTATATCATTTAAGATTTTCTTACATTCTGTGTGCTGTCTGTTGCCTCTGTTCTGGTATGTTTGTCTGCTGTAGAAAAGCTTTTAAACTTCATGAGATCCTACTGGTTGAGTTATTGTTTGATTTTCTGGGTTATGGTTATGGGGGTATCATTCAGGAAGTCTTTGCCCACTCCTATGTCATGAAGAGTTCCCCCTATTTCATACCAATGTTATGTCCAATTTTGACTTGTCAAGTACATATTTTTAGCAAAGTCACTACCTATTCTTGTAAGCTTTTGCCTATGGATCAATAAATCATATCATGGGTACTGGGAGTGGTACATATTTCCTGGCTTTTGTTTCATAATTCTGTACATATTTTCCTTGATCTTGTTAATTTTTTTATTTTAAACTTTTGAAATTAAATAATTCCTTTCACTGTCAATATACTAAGCATAATTTATGTGCTTTCAGAATCTCTTCCTAAATTAAATGCTAATAAGACTAATAGGTACATCTTCATTAATTTGCTTTCACAAATACAACATAGATTTATATCATAATTATACACACACATATGTATATATATAAAATTAGTGTTTTTAATTTACTTGAGATGGGGGGAGGTGGAAGAGAGAGAGAGAAAGAGATACACAGAGACAGAATACTTACGGGCATACCAAGCCTCTGGTGGCTGCAAAAAACTTGAGACACATGAGTCAATTTGTGCATCTGGCTTTATATTGTGTACCAGGAAATGAAACCTGAGCTGGGAAACTTTGCATGCAAGCATCTTTAACAGCCGAGCCATCTTCACAGCCCTGATATATTTTAATCAAAAAAGTGAAAAGTAAATATGAGAAGAATCAAAGGAGACTCCTTACCTGAAATTGTAAACATCAATCATTCTGATTTTTTTCTCGTATTAAATTCATTCTACTTTTTATTTGAAGCCATTAATATTGTCTGTTTTTTTTACTTCTGTACACTAATTGAATAAAATTTTTCCTTTTATGAACATGTTCATATATTATGTAAAATATCTCAAAATGTCTCTTGATTACATACTGAATTATTTATCATATTTTATTGCATTCTATGTAAAATTCTAAAATCAGCTCTTATATTATCTGAATAAATATACAAATCCAAAAGGAAGACAATGCTATGACTACATTCCCTTTATTAATTTCTATTTTCATCATTAGAGACCATAATTATCTCATTTCCTTTATTGTTTATTTCATGTAGTTTCCAATTAATTTTCAAGCACTCATGAAGATAAAAAGTATCCTGTGATTATTTTGACTTACATGTTTCATTTTATCTCATTTTCTTCTCCATATCTCTATGATTCTTCAAATTCTTTTTTTTTATTCATTCTTTAGAGACATACCTTTTGAACCAAACATTGTGTGAACGTCCTGCAAAAAGTTCCCTCTTCCTCAAAGAAGTATTATTTTTTGAGTATAAAATAACTTAACATTCCACTGTCTTAGTTTTTTTTTTTACACTGGATAGTGGAACACAGGAGAGGGCTCAGCTAGAATGTGTAAAATATATATTTATATGATCTCACTTAAATATTGGAGTATTTCCACATAATCATGGGCTTTTCTGCATATATTAACCTTAATTATAAACCATTTTTCTTACAGTTTTAGAAATTTATTTCTTGTCATTCTGTCTTCCAGAGGTATGAAGCTACTGTTATTTTTCTTATATTTCTATTAGAACTTTCTCCTGCCTCCCAAAATTCAGCAGTGATTTATATTGTTTTTAGGCTGTAAAACTGGTTTCCTTTTATTGGCAAGTTTCTTCTGGAAGATTCACTTAATTTCAATATAGAAATCTATATTATTGCAGTATGTATACTTTGTATATTTTGTTTTTATTTGTTCATATTTTTATTTTATTTTATTCTACAACTCATACTTGGAGTCCGGTGATGAAGGCTGGTATTTGTTCACGTACTCTAATGAAGAGAAAAGTCTGATCTTTTCCTCGTGCATGGGAAATTAATTTTCTTTTATTATAGTTTGCATGCCAGTTCATTGATTTTCAAAGAGGCACAATTTTTATATGAATTTTTCATGTCCTACTCTCATGACTGCCTGGGACTACATTTTAATAGAGGAATCCAAGTTTCATTGTCTGGACTCCCTTTTTGGCAAATAAGCTTGCACAGACATAACTAAGCCAGTCTCAGGAAACACAGGCCATCTTCTTCACATGGAGCATAACGATAATGTGATGTGGGTTCTGGCTCACGGAAAGTAGAAGTGATGCTGGCTTTATGATTTTAGACTGGACTTTTAGTATGTCTGTTTAAGTGAGCCCAACAACTGAGCCAACCCCGTAAAGGTCGAGTTTTGAATACTTGACTTGTATTGTTAATTCTTTGTGAAGTTTGATGTTTGATTCTTCTGTTTATATTATAAATGGAATATGATAATCTTTAAATTTTTGCTTATTTAATTGGTGATGAGTTAGAGAAAAATAATTGGCTCTTTCAAGCTGTTTTTAAAGACTGGTTTCTTCAGTCCTTGTGCTATGTCCAGTCGCTATCTTTCCATTCAACCTACTAACATGTGGGTTTCAGCATATATACTCATCCTTTTTCTTACATATGTTTACATTAAAATTAATTTCTAGCCTTGGTTTATGTACTTGAAGTTTGGGACAATATCCACTGTGTATATGTGGTGGAGTTATTTTATACAATTCACAGACGATGGAGTAAAATGATGATAGTATATAGTATGTTGGAAGATGATTAAATAACCTTGTGAGAGCAGCAATGTCAAATAAAGCTATTTAATGTACTCATTAAAACATTAATATGCTTTTATTGCCAAATGATCTAGTGCTAGATCTTAAAGTTTATATTCCCTTTGAGCATTAACGTCTTATAGGCTTAAAAGAGCTGAAAAGGAACCACTGTAAGTTTGGAAATTTAGTAGTTTATATGGTAAATTCAAAAATCCCCAGTTATGATGAGGTTTAATTGTTAATGTGCATGTGCTATCAGATTAATTTTATAAACTGGACAATGACTAAACATAATGCAACTTCATGACCATTCATACCACTGGAGTAAAAGCTAAGTGTAGATATGTTTAAATCACAGGAAAGTTTGGAGAGTGGTTGAGTTTGGACATCCATGAAATTGCATTAAATATTCCATTAGTATGCCAATAAGTAAATTTGTTAATTAGTTGATTAAAGTGATTATTTAATAATCTTTATAAATTATTTTCAGTTTAAAAAAATCTATAAAACAAAAGTTTTAATAAAAACAATACACACAAAATTATGTGATCAGGTTCTAAGCAGGAATAAGATTTCAATGTAGTCAGTGAAATTTAGCTTGGATTTTTCTATACTTAAAGCTTGTCAAGTATGCAGGTTCTGCAGCCACATTTTCTGATGTGCAAAATTACCATCCGATGTGATATCATGATGCTGCTCCCAGATTTTCATATCTTCCTTTTTCTTTCAGCTGAGTCAAGGAGAGGTTTTGCCCGTGGAAACTCATAACGAGGACTAGACAGCTCCTTCCTCTCGGCTGCTTCGTGCTCCGCCCACGTTCCTGACCTGCGTCTTGCTCACGGCATCTGCTCTCCCCGGGGCTAGGTTCAGTTTTCTTTCTTTCTTTCATCCACATTCCCAGCACCAGTGTCATTACGTTGAGTTCTGTGTTCATAGATTCTAGAACGAGCTGACCTGGGGCTGAAGCCTTGACGAGAGGGCTGTGTCCCAGCTCCGGCTTTGTAATAAAGTCAGCGCTTTGCCTTTCATTCCTTTAGCCCCACAAATCTTTGCTGATTCTCGCAGTACAGAAAATCGGAGATTTTTTTTTTTTTTTTTTTTTTGCTTTTCAATTTGTACTGTACATAAGTAAGCTTTATTTTTTAGACGACTCCTGTTTGTCTAGATGCTAGAATTATATCCATTTTTAAGCAGGATAATAAGATCTCAGGTAGTCAATAAATGCATAATAAAAACATTAACTTTTCCTTGTCCACTGTAAGATGATTACTTTTTGAGTCACAAGTGTGTGCTGTGACCAAGAAACATAAGTAGCAGTGAAGAGAACATTTGTGGGTGATCAGAAACGGAATGACTACACCAATTAATGAAGATGTATACTAAACGTCATATTTGGCAAGAATTACAAAAAAGTTGTTAATACCTCACTATAGAAGATAAATGGCTTTATAACAAAATGAAATAAAGTAACATATAGCATAGATACTGGAAGATAGTGGATTGAATAAGAAATATTTTAAGTGGGGCTAGAGAGATGGGTTAACAGTTAAGCACTTGACTGTGAAGCCTAAAGACCCTGCTTCGAGGTTTGATTCCCCAGTACCCACATAAACCAGATGCACAAGGTGGCGCTCATGTCTGGAGTTTGTTTGTAGTGGCTGGAGGCCTGGTGCGCCCATTCTCTCTCTCTCTCTCTCTCTTTCTCTGTCTACCGTTCTCAAATAAATAAATAAATAAACTAAACATAATTTAAAAAATAAACACTTTAATTGATACAATATTGCTATTCAATGTTGGTTAAGTCAAGATTACTTTTAGTGTAAATAAATTTTGCTTTTCTGAATTTCATTGTGGCTGTACTCACATGTTTAATATGCAACACTATATCATAGTAGATATGAGACTTATATAAAATATAAATTGAAGGTTTATTATCTATTGAGATAAAGGAGAAATTCAAGTATCAAAGTGTCTTTATGGCTTTAGACTGATATTGAAATCACAAAACTAACTACAGATATGAGATATTCGGTTGAAAAGTGATTCCAGAAGGATAGGACATGGGAGGAATATGGAGGTAAGGATTTGAATTTTGATTGTGCTGAGTTTGCAGTAGTAATAAAGAAGATGTCCTATAGGAGAGTAAGAAATAAATTCCTCTTTTATTATGGGAGTGAAATGGGGAGAAATGGATGTGTGAAGTATACTAAAATAGAAGCTATGTATAATTCTAAATTCACAATATAGAAATCTTTTGAAATGATTTTCTTCTGATAAATTTTAGATATAAATATTGTCCTAGGCTTAGAAATTTGGAGAAATCTAGAATTTATTGAAATGTAAAAAATACAGTGCATTTCCACAATGGTAGTTGATGTTTTAGTTGCAGTAAGGTTTATGCAGAGATGCAAATCCCTTTTTATTTAACTGAGGCATCTCGACTAATCTGAATTTCTATTGCTTTTTTTTCAGAATTCACTAAGTTTAAGTGTGCTTTGTATAATTTCAGTGTCCATTTCCTTAGCTTCTTTTATAACCATTCGTTATCCTGACAAGTTATGTAGCACACAAGTCACTTGCATTTGTGATGGTTCCTAGACCTGGTACATATGTATGTAAGGGGAGAGCAGTTTGTGGTCTGATAACTTATACCTAATGTTCTGGACCATAGCAGGGAGAAGATGATCTGTCATTTCTATGGGACATCTCTCTCCCTGGGTTTGTTGGTTCAGGAGCTTTCCATGTTAGGAGATGGAGGCAAACACTGTATTTGGTTGGTAGCAACTCAGAAAAAGATGTCTTTTTGGAGATTGATTCTGTCCATTGCTGATAACTCAGGCTATTTGGATAATCTCCAAAACAGGCAGTGGGATGTGATTCTCTTTGAATCTTCTTCAGCTTGCCCCACCTACTCTTCCATTTACGGAGTCACTACAGTATCCCCATGTGTCTGCTAGTCCAGGGTTCTTTAAGCATTCTGCACTTATGATCAGTTTCTGCCTTAGAGGGTTGTTGTTTGATATAATTACAGGCACATAGGTACTTAAAAGGTGACACAGATAAAAATTTATTGATAACTAGTAAAAATATTTTAATGTAATTATTTGATATACATATAATTTTAACATTTATTAAAGATGAAAGCAAATTTGCATATTCATGAGATGGATGCATTAATTTATTTTTACATAGAGAATAAACTTTTGGCTATTTGATCCTTATGGGCATAGGTCAGCTCCCAAATGTTTCAGAATCTGAATCATATAGAATTTTAGAAATATACTTAGGACAAATTCAGAATTGGAAGAAATTCTGTCCTAATTCCAATTCAAAAATAATTTAATAATTTTTATAAGTATAACTCAAGTCATAAATTCAAAGAGAAATTTATTTTTTTAATTAGCTTACAAAATAATCAGTCTCACTATTGAATTTTCATGCATACAATTAGGGATCCTCTGTTTCCATGTCTTTTCCTTATATCCCTACAAGACCTGCAGCTTGTGTCCTTTCATCCCCAGAAATCCCCTTTCCACTTTCATACCACAGGTGTCCTCTTACCCTGTCAAACAGCAATTTTGAACATCAGATATTCTAAAAAGGCAATCCAGGATTATGGATGGATTTGATACGTGCCAAGGAATCCTGATAGACAACACTAATAGTATTTGTTCTCTGCAATTAAACAGCTATGTTTATATATGAGAAGAGTTCTTTGCATGTGCAGTAAAAAAAATACTGAAGTTCAGGGCATATAAGTCTCAGATATGTGCTGAGGTGTTTCCTGAAGTATTTGGTGGTTGAACATAGCAACAAGATGGTGCATGCACAGCAATATGCTTGAGCTGTAAATTCAGAATCAGTGCTGCAGTGCAGTTTGAAGCAGTATAGGCAATCTTTGCAAGAAACACCTTGTGGAGACTGGGCAGATGAACTGGCCTGAGTCAGAACTCTTGGTATGGAAGCTTGAGGACATGAGTGCAAACCTAGAACACATGCAAGCTGGGTGTAGCTGCACACCCCTGTAACCCCAGCACTGGGAAGGGCAGAGAGGAGGGCTGCTGGAGCTCACTACTCAGCTAGTTTAAGTGAAAACCAGTGTGAGTCTCCAGGTTCATTGAGAGACCTTGTCTCAAGAAACTCAGCCAGAAGTCTGATAGAGTACACCCAGCACCCTGCTCTGCCCTCCATATTCATGCACATGGGATATGCACATCTGGACCCACACATGAACACACAACATGCACATTCATGCACCACACATGCTACGCCGTACACACAGTTCTTTGTAAAAATAAATGGAAATGACTCTGCCTTCATTGTGCATTTAAGTTTTAGTTATTTTTTGGGTTTGGTATATTTCAGAAAATTTTTTATTTTAAATTTTTAAAATCTTATTATGTGTGTGTGTACATGCACATGTGTGCAAAAGGGTGTGTGTGCACATGTGTATGTGAATTTAAGAATGATGACTGAAGAGATGGCTTAGTGATTAAGTCATTTGCCTGCAAAGCCTAAGCACCCAGGTTCAATTCTCCAGGACCCAAGTAAGAAAGGTGGAAAAGGTGGTGCATACATTTGGAGTTACTTTACTGTGGCTGGAGACCCTGTAGCACCCAATTTTTCTCTCTCTTTCTCTCTCTCTTTCTCTCTCTGTCTGCCTTCCCCCTCTCTCTATCAAATATATAAAATAAATTATTTTTAATAACATGAGCACACCAGTGTGTGTGTGTGTGTGTGTGTGTGTGTGTGTGTGTGTGTGTACTTGGGTAAGAGGACAAATTTTGGGTTTTGTGGTTGGTACACTCCTGGCTGCCACATATGCGGGAGGGTTCCCTGCTATGGATTCTCAACCTATGTTTTTGTCTGGTGCCCATCGTGAGCTTCTGTGAAATTCTCATGTCTCATCTCCCATCCTGACGTCAGCGACAACACAATGGGATTACAAAAGACTGTCAAGACTTCCAGCTTTGAGAGAGTCAGTTCCCAGACAGCACGCCTAGTGCCAGAAGAGCGACTGGGGGATAATGGCCAATATCTGTCCAAGCAATGCATGGTATAACCTACTTAGCAGCAAACAATCTGACGTGATGCTCATACAAGTGCAATAGTTGTGCATAGCCATGTTGGGAAACCAGCTGTTCTCGATTTGGCTAGCTGATCTGCTCAGTGGAACGGAACTCACAGCTGGAGCTGGGAAACAAGTCAGAACCATATCCAAAAATGAGCCCGCTCTCTATTAAACTCTCTAAAAAACAATGGTTATCACATTTACTTTGTGCTAACTTTACTCTCCTTTGGAGAACATGCCTCTCTTTTCCAGATAGACGCAATTCCTAAGGAGAGAATCACCCCCATCATACCTCAAAAGGGTCCCAGCTGAAACTAAGAATAATTGGGGAAACATGCAAGAGTGCTGTTTTCTTGGAACCAGCACAATGGTGAAGGAGATATAAACAGATAAAAATTAACCCCTACCAAACCAGATATCCAGAGATACAGAGGTGCCAAAGATCTCAACAGGGAAGCAGACCTAATATGAACCCAACATGGCTCAGGGAAAATTGCTGAAGAGGGGGCAGAAAGAATGTCAGAGCCACCCATTGGTTCATAACACACAGAAATATTTCCTCCTACTCAAAACTAAAGGCTAACCCCACAATGCACGACCTATATACCCTAATGAGGAGAGTCCCTGTGGATGGGGGGAGGACAGGGAGGAGGCTAACAATGGTACCAACTTGACTGTATTCATTCATTGACTACAAAAATAAAAAAATAAAAATAAAATAAACAGAAAAAAAAGGCTTCCAGCTTTGTATGTGGATGTGGGTATCAAACTTGGATACTCCAGCTAGAGTGGCAAATACTTTAATTGCTTCCAATTATTCAGCGCCATCATTTTAAGTAGCTGTATTCTAAGCCCACAGTCTACACATTTGAGTTCTCCGCTGGTAGTTATGGTGCATTTTTCCAGGAGTCCCTTGAGCATTCCAGTGTGCCTACCTCTTCTAGCTTATTGGCTCTTTCACTGTGGTTGCTGAATAAACTGGATCACAGTGACTGGAGTAGATGTTCACTTAATTAGAGTTACTCATCATTTTTTTCATATATCTTCTGTACCACATTCTCTTCTTCCCAACATCCAAACAAGTAGTTAAGCATTATTCTCCATTACAAGGTCTTATTGCTTCAGGGAATACACATTCTGCTCCTTGAAGAATTCTCTCACTACTCTTTCCTTTCCTTGGTTACTTTCCTTGGGGAAAGCCTGGAGGTTTGGTTCCCCCAGAAAACTCCCACCAGGGAGCAATGTGACATACTCTGCTTCTCAGGGGAGAACAGAATCTCTTACACAGATCTCTTTTTATTGATTGCCATACAATAATGTACATGGAATTCCAGAGATTGTATGTATTGATATTGAATACAGCAAGTGATAACTCTGATGAGAAATACTCATTTATAAAGACAAAATGAAACGTGTACAAATCAAGACTGCTTAAAGCAGAACTCATTCACTGACTGTCCCATGTAAATCACTTAAATGCTTGTGATCCATTTCTATTCTATCAGCTTATGGTTGGCTCCATTTTATCCTGAGCTCCTATAGTTGTATCTCAGATTATTCTTCTTCAGCTCCATCATCACAGACCTCAAAGCTGGTCAGTAGAAGAAATTGGTATGCGGTTTCTTACCACAAGTCAAATTTGGCAAGTATTCCCCTGCAACTTTCTTCTCCAACATTTGGAATTTTGGAATAACTTAGGGTCACATTTGCCTACTTAATGGGGTTGGAATGTGGCAATGAGAAAAGAAACCCCTAGTAAGGCAACAGAAAAATATTCCTCATATTTTTCTTCCAAATCCAGACAAATTTTCAGTACAGCTTCATTGAAGTTACTGAAAAAAACCTGAATGTGCAGATGCCCTTCCAAACAGAAACTTACACTCATTGAATGTGATTAGGACAGTTCACTGAAATTCATGATCTGCCCTTGTGGAAATGAGATGAGACATGGGAAGAGACATGTTGGCCTGGTGCAATAGGTATTTGGTGACTTTTTGATGAAAGTCACATAGTTCAGCTTCTTGATATTTGATGAAGAATAAGAAAGTTGAGTAGAGTATTATAATAAATAAAGCCTTTTCTCAACCCAGAAACCCTATGTATAAAAGAAAAAGAGAGAGAAATGTAATTGCATCACACATTAGCTGATCCACTAAAAATGCAATGACAGAAAAAAAAAAAGTCATGTCCCTTCATTTAGTCAAACAGATGCAATTCTTCTTAATTATTCTTCAGGTAAGAGTAATTGTTAGCTCCATTTCCCACACACAGTTCATCCTGAATTTACTTCAGACTTGTGTTGTCTGCCTATGGTAGGTATTTGGTTAGCCAGAAGAAAAGCAAACTGGCATTATATTTATGGTAATGGGCCATTTTACAACATAGCGCAAGATGTCTACTAAAGTTATTTCCTTACTATCCCACAGAAACCTAGAAATAAGAGGAGTGTGTGTATGGTTTTTCTTTGTGTGTGTGTGTGTGTGTGTGTGTGTGTGTGTGTGTATGTGTTTCTATTTCTAAGAGAAGTTGATTCTGAGTCTGGCCTAGGTCTTGAAACTGACAAAAGCTTATTTTGCTTTTGCAAATTACTACAGATATTTGAAAGAAGCAGTAAGAACCAATACTTGTAAGTTTACTAAAGCAAAGTGAAACAAAAGGGGAGTGATGTCTTTTCAACTGTGTTCAATAGGAAGCTCCTCACCTTATCAATGTGCACTTAGCTCTACATGAATGTGAAGCGCTGTATGTGCGCATTCCCAAACTCCCGCTCCAGGGTGTCAGTGTGTGTTCTAGACTGGAATGTCAGAGGGTTAAGATGTCCTCAGAACAGTAAGCACCCACTCCACACCCTCACCCAGATTTAGAGAGGATTCTACTTTTGGTAGCTCCTCTTTTACTTATTTAGCATCTGTCTTTTCTTGGAAGTTTAAAGGATAGTCAGAAATTGTCTTGGCAGTGGTTGACATAAAAAGTCACTATTATGTTGATTTTTATTTCAAACAGGATATAACATAAGAGGAAAGTTCCCGGTGGAAGTCCTATCACTTACCCAAAGAAGCTACAAGGCCATCTCCATCTACATTATGTTCATTCTTGAATGGTGGGCTTTGTGTGGTTGACTTTCTCTAGTTATTTTCATGTTCATTGTATTTATAATTGACATATTGTTCTTCTTTTGTATGGATATGGGAAATATTTCATTGGCCTTCTGAATGGCAAAGAAGAATTGACTGAACTATGAGCAATGGGAAGAGAGGTGTATATTTGAGAAGAGGAAGAAAGCAGAGGCCATAAAGACAGAAGTTAATTGCTAGGAAAAATGTTAATAGTGTGTATTAAACAAATATACTTTTCTACTCAGAAATAGTCTTGAAAGGCACAAGCATAATCCCCGGGAATGAGGGTTCTGGCCCTTTCTTCTACTTACTTCAGAAGCAATCCTGTTCTAAGGGTCCGTGACGTGAGAAACTGGGTGTTAAGATTTGTTTTCATATTAATCTTCTTTTCCTTCCTTTTGGAAGAGTCATAGTTCCTTCTTCTCGGCATACTTCATTGATTGTAGTTTCTTCCTTACTTAAAAGGCTTACAATTCACTGCACAGTTTTGATGTTTAGAATATGTGCTATTCAGGAATTTTTGTTAGTAATGAATAGTTTAGTGAATTGTTACATTTAAAAAATTATTGACAACTTCCATATATTTAAACAACATACCATGATCAAAATCCACACCCATCACCTTCCTTTGTCTCCCTTCCCATACTCCCTTCTCCACTGAATCCCTTCTTCTTTCCAAGTAGTCTCTCTTCTATTTTGATGTCATTTTTCCTCCTATTACACAGAACCTGTATAGGTAGCATCAGCAGCTATGAGGTCATAAATATCAAGGTCACGTTGTTTCTGGAAGACTATATTGTTGTCACTCGTCCCCTTCTTTTGGCCCTTACATTCCTTTGACAGTTTTTTTAATTTTCAAAAGTAAAAGTGTGTATATATATATGTGTGTGTGTGTGTGTGTATAAAAGTATCACTAATAAATTTTTTTAAAAACGTTTTCATTATGTGCCATATGAGAAAAAAAATAACAAAATAATGGCTGTTTAGTGTCATAGATATAATTCCTGGCAAGAGGCTGGCCTTCTTCATACAGGTTGGCATGGTATCTCTGACCTAAAAGTAAGGTTGCCATACACTGGATTTTCATATTTCACTTGGAAATCATAACGCCTTCTTAACTTCTTTATTCATTGATTATTGGGAGGGGGCTAGGAGAGAGAGAGAGAGGGAGGGAGAGAGAGAAAGAGAATGTGCACACCAGGGCCTCCAGCCACTGCAAACGAACTCCAGACACAGACACCACCTTGTGCATCTGGCTTACGTGTGTCCTGGGGAATTGAACCGTGGTCCTTGGCTTTGCAGGCAAATGCCTTAACCACTAAGCTATCTCTCCAGCCCTGAAACATTTTCTTGAAGTTGTGCAAACTACAAGCCCATGGTTAATTATGAGGAGAATTGGTTTCCTCCCCAGGAGTTAAAACAATGATCTATTACAAGCTTTGCTTCTTGGATGATAGATACTGCCTTCTGTCTGTGTTTCTTTGCAGGATATTTTCATTGTGTCTATTTCTAAGCCTGATTTTCCTCATTTTTATAATAACACCCATTTTAGAAGACAGTACACTCTAATGACCTCACTTTAAACTTCATTACCCTTGTAAATATCTGATCACAAAGAATGTTATATTGTTATATCCTGGAACTTAGAACATCTGCATGTGAGCTTGAAGAGATACAATTCAATTTATTACTCACTTCCCCTTTTCCTGACATTTCCCATACATGATAGAACCCAATCCATCTCCTTTCTGCATGAGGCCTAAGAGATCAATCACAGGAATATGTAGGTAACTTTGTAGGGGGCAACTGTCCATTAAATAGTGTATGGAGTATAATATAAAAAATGTCCCAAAAGAATTCCCATGAAGTATTCGTGTGTGTGTGTATGGTGTGTATTATGCATATATATATATATATGTATATATATATGTATATATATATATATATATATATATATGTATATATATATATATATATATATACAATAACAGGCATATGTAACTAATTTCTTAACATACTGTAAGCATATTTTGAACTCATTTGTAAAACCATGCAAGGACAATATATCTATGTATTTGAGTGCTGGCATGTTAGTTGTTTTATGGCTGATGACAAATATAGGCTGTTGGGAAAGGTGAAGTTACTCTGAAGATTCATCAGAGAGACAGGAAGTGAAAGGCTGAACATAAAACTTCAAAGAGCTAAATAAAATTGAAACAAAAATATCTATATCTTTATCACATTCATGCGTGCATTTAAACTTATGCAAATTCATGGAAATATAGCTATATAAAAAGTGGCGGTGTGAAGTGGAGGTCTGCTCACTAAAGGAGCAGCTTTACCGCCTCACAGTTTGCGCTGGGCCATGCTCAGCATGTGCTTGCCTCGGAGGCTTCCAGGAAGCCTGCAAGAACCAAAAATACTCTCTCCACTTAACATTTTCTATGTAACCAAATGTCTTCAGTGTATATTATAAATGACTTAAGGAAGTTGGGATCATTTTCTTATGCAAGTAAAGAGGTGGTAGAGCCTGGTGCCTACAATTAGAATTATTAGGATATTAAAGAAAATGTTACTAAGCTTAAAGTAATCATATATAAACATATGACACAGCTTTTATTTAGCTCTTCGTATTGACCAGCTAGTTCTGAAGTCAATTTAACGTGTATTCACTCTTTTTACCCTCCTAGGGATTATAAAGGGCAATAGTATTCAGCAGATTTTAGTACATATAAAAACCATACTTGTTTTCAAGGCTCTGTAGCAAATTTGAACTACCTAAGCAGGCTAATTAACATTATAAATGTGCTGCAAACAGTTTCTGTAGTCCTACGGTCCATGCATGCCCTGGTTACATCTACAGCTAGGTACTCAGATAAAATCTGGGGGCTGGAGACATGGTTTAGCTGTTAAGCACTTGTCTGTGAAGTGTAAGGACCCAGGTACAAGGCTTGATTTGTCAGGATCCATGTAAACCAGATGTACAAGGTGGTGCATGCATCTGGAGTTCGTTTGCAGTGGCTGGAAGCCCTGGTGCACCCATTCTTTCTCTCCCTGGCTTTCTCTCTCTGTCTGTTGCTCTCAAATAAATAAATAAAAAATAAACAAAAAAAATTTAAAAAAAATCTGGGCTTGGCAATGCAGTGGATTTCATCTTAATTTCTAGTTTTCTATTCTTGTCTTTGTATAACAAGTTCTTTGTATTTATAGGCCATACTCCATCTCTCAAGTTCTGGGAAATTTCTCTCTCCCAAACAATTGGCAACATAGGTACTTGCTTTCTCACATGCACCTACAATGGATGCATCAGTTGCTCTTTGAAATCAATCTGACAAGCATCTTTTTAGTGACCTCTATGCTCCATTCAACGGGCCACATCTCTTCAGGTCTTCAGGTCAAGATGATATCCTTATGTTTAAATTAATACAATATCTGTGACTTAATTGTGTGACTTGTGGTACCTTTATTACTTTAGGTCCTGCCTTTCTTATGTGTCATTTGAGTTTAATTTCATTCTTCTCTGTGTGGATCTCCAGTCTTCTCAACCACATTTACTGGTAAGATTTTTGTCATTGCAAATTCTTGGAATATTTAGCAGTTAACTGAAAATACATGTAGCTAGATGTCTCGACTTACTACGTATTCCTTTAGTTTATGTAGTTTTGTGGTCAGTATCATGCTGCATGATTAATGTATTTGCTGTAGATTTTGAAAGCAAAGAGATTGAGCATGGGAAAATGTTGCATTATATTGGCCTTAGAAATGATTCCTTATGGCTCCAACAGAATAGGTAATAAAATCAAAAACTGAAAACGTTGGGTTATAACAATCTAAAAATTCACACAATGCAGAAATATGCATGTAGGAATAATACATAGTCTGGGAGAAAACATTACCTTGCTAAATATCTGTTAATTGGATAGCAAATAAACTCAATTAAAAAGTGGGAAAGAAATTGAAAGGATATTTCTGAAAAAGAAGTTCCTATCCATAGCCAACAGATATATGAAAAGTGCTCAACGTCATCATTCATCAGGGAAATGTAAATCAAATTTACCATGAGAGGTAAATTTGTCTGAGGACTGTCTGTTGTTAAAGAAATCCCTTGTGCCTTGTTTTGGGGAGTGAAAATTAAATATCCATTATAGAAAACTACTGATGATACGCCATTGCTACAAACAGAACTATCATATGGTCTAGCAACCCTAGTGCTAGCTATACATCCAATGACGGCATGGTCAGTATGCTAAGCAGACGTTTCACTGCCCTGTTTACGAAGCACTATCCACAACCGAAAAAGAAGAGAAACAAACCAAGTGCTCATAATGTTATGAAGGCATGAAGACAAAATTCAGTAAGTCCACCTGTGTGTAGTATTCACACACATCCACCATTTGTGACAATGTGCATGTAAGTGGAGATCCTTGTTTAAAGAAAAAAAGCTAGGTACAGAAAGACAAGTGCATTGTGATCCCAATCATAAACACGATCTAAAAAATTAGGTCTTACACAATTTAGTACAGAATAACATAGCAGGCCTAGGATACTCAGAATGTTTGGAGGATACAGGGACCAGAAAAAGTTGACCATCATTCAATAAGTTACAATTAAATAGAACCATAAAGTTCTGGAGTGCTATTATATTGTTAAGGTGACTATAGATAGCATTTGCACAATATTTTCTGAAAAAAGCTAGAAGTAATTTTAAAAGGTTTTACCATGAAGTAGTGAGAAATATTTGCAAAGAATGGTTTATTTACACTAATTTAAACATTACAATCAATACATACATTAAGGCATTCTCACTAACAAAAAACAATTATATGTTTTAATACATTTGACAAAAGTAAATTTAAAAACATAGCTCAGAGCTGGAAAGATGGCTTAGTGATTAAGGTGCTTGCTTGCAAAGCCTAAGAATGCATGTTCGAATCTCCAGGTCCCATGTAACCAGACACACCGTAAGGCAGGTGCAAAATACCGCACATGTACACAACGGGCCACATGCGTCTGGAGTTCTTTCAGTGGCTGAAAGGTCTGGGTGCTCCCTTTCTCTCTGTCTCTGCTTCTCTCTCTCTCTCTCTCTCTCAGAAAAAAGAAACAAAACATAGTTCATAAAGCAATGGGGTAATTATTTCAGTAGAGACAGCTAAATGAAACAAATAATGTTTACATAATGTGGTAAATAAAGGTCCATACCCAAATCTAGACTATTGGAAAGAAAAATGCACTTGTGAATTGAAATAATTAGTTGGTATGGTCAATTGCTGGAGCTGGATACAAACATTAGATACACCATGCTTGCCTGAGGCACTGATCTACGACCTGTGTATATGTGGAACATTCCTCGATGTGCAAACCAGCTTGTAAATGTCAATCTGCCTTGTTTATAAATTCCTTCAATTTGAAGTAATATTTCTAATTTTTAACAATAAGGGATAAGCATGACCAATGAGCCATGTACTTCTCAAGGAGAAATGCAGTTTTGTGGAATGACAAGGGTAAGGCATGATGCATAGGAAGTGGGAAATGTTGAAGGTAATTCATAGGAACTTAGGTTTCTTTCTTTTTAAAAAATGTTTTTTTTTATTTACTTATTTGAGAGAGAGAGAGAGAGAGGCAGAGTTAGAGAGAGAGAGAGGGAGGGAGAGAGAGAGAGAGAGAGAGAGAGAGAGAGAGAGGGAAAGGGAGAGAGAGAGAGAAAGAGAGAGAGAGAGAGAAATGGAAAGAGAATATGGGCACACCAGGTCCTTCAGCCACTGCAAACAAACTTCAGGCACATGTGCCACCATGTACCTCTGGCTTATGTGGGCACTGGAGAATCAAACCTGGGACCTTAGGCTTTACAGCCCCTTCACAGGATAACCTCTAGGCCATTTCTCTGACCTAATTTAATTCATTAGATTAGTATTTTACAGGGACTCATAATATGAGCTCAACTCATTTCTATACTGCAGAATTATAACCCTCTGTAATATGAATTATTGATGCTGAAAATAATTAAATCTAATTTTTAATTTTTAAACAGAGTGTAATATTGTACTACATTGAGATTCTTACATTCCCTCGATGTCTAACTCTTTGAGAGATAATTCAACAGCCTGAAGAAAGTAAAAAGAACAATAAGAAAGACAATGATTTATTCAGAGAAATCAAAAGATGATGAGCACAGATAGGAAAACAAGACTAACTAGGTTCCTTGAAATATCGGATCCTACTCTGTTCTGGAAAATCAGTTGAGTAACAAGTAAATTACTATGTATTTTAAAAGAGAAGTTCAAGGTGCTTAGGGCAAAAAGTACTATGAGTTAACCACTGGAGAGAAGTGCAGACGCTTGAAGGGAATGCTATTAGCTCGAAAACCAAAGAGGAAGAAATCACAATTTACAAGGTGGGTCTGGAAGAGGGTTTTCACAGTAGCATACATATAATCAATGAATGCCTTATGGCATGACAGAATAGGGTCTACTGAAATTTCTCATTAATTATTATTATCAGCTGGAGAACTTTTTTTAGTTGTACAATTAAATATATAGATCCTCCTAGGATTTTAAGAATTCCTGTCATTTTATGTTGTATTTTATGAGTTACAGGGTTACCTTTACAGTGTTCACAATCAATAACAAACAGAACAGTACAGAACAGGCCAGAACTGATCCACGCAACTTTTCCTAAACCCTATAGGGACAAGTTTAGTTAGAATTGACATTATAAACTTACACTTAAATAAAATCCTTCATAGCAATATGAAAAGCCCATTCTTCTACATTAAAAGTATCTTAAAGATATGCCAATTGATATATTTGGGACATACAGCAAAAACAAATTTTTGACTAGACTTCTATTTAAAAGCACAAATATTGCAGTAACATTTTATGTTTGTATATATTTTATGACCAAGAAAATTTTAAAAAGTAAGTTTAAATATTAGCACAATTGTATTTTTTTTTTTTTTTTGGTAAGAATTGCAACTGATTTTCTAACTGGAGCCTACAATTGCACCCTCCAATCATGCAATGACATTTAAAGATCCCAGAACCATTTGAGAGGAAAATAAAGGTAGATGTGGAGCTGAGTGTCAGAATTTCTGCCAAATGCCATGGTGGGGTATTCATTGACAGTAATCCAGTAAACAGAATTCATAGGTGAAAAAAAAGAAGCTAGAAAAATGAAGAATGAGGTATGAGTTCTCAGTATTATGCACTTAAGTGACCAAAAAATTGGGAATATAAATGATTAAAAATTATTTTATCTGAAAGGGAGAGACAGATTTGAGAGAGAGAGAGAAAGAGAGAGAAAGACAGACAGAATGGGTGCATCAGGGACTCTAGCCACTAAAAAGCAAACTCCAGAGGCATGAACCACCTCATGTATCTGACTTACGTGGGTACTGAGGAATCTAATATAGGTCCTTAGGCTTCACAGGCAAGTACCTTAACCACTAAGTCATATATCCAGCCCTATAAATGCATTTTTAATGTAAGTCCATCAAAACTTACCTTTATTTATTTATTTATTTATTTATTTATGTATTTTTTGGTTCTCTTTAGGAACATAAGTGAACATTCAGTTTTACAAAGAAAGGATAGTACCTAGGCCAGACAGATGGGTCAGAGGTTAAGGTGCTTGCTTGCAAAACCTGACAGCCATGGTTTCATTCCTCAGTATTCATGTAAAGATAAATGTACAAAATGATGTGTCTTAAAGCTGTAAGAAACCCTGGCATGCTTCTTCTCTTTCTCCTTCCAAATAAATGTTTTTTTTTTTTTTTTTTAATTTTTAAAGAAAGGTTGGGCAGGAGAGACGGCTTAGTGGTTAAAGTGTTTGCCTGTGAAGCGTAAAGACCAAGGTTCAATTCCTCAGTACCCAGTTAAGCCAGATGCACAAGATGGCACATGTTTCTGGAGTTCATTTGCAGTGGCAAGAAGCCATAGCACAGACATTCTCTCTCTTTCTCTCTCTCTCTCTCTCTCTCTCAAATAAATAAATAATTAAACAAATAAAATATTTTCAAAAAAGGAAGGTCAGGTCATGTGACAATACCCTCTAGGCAAAACAATATCAAAAGCAGATACAGCACAGAAAAGTCTTTCCAGATTTTCGCTTGTTAGTATTAGAAGGACAGGGCTGGGGGAAGGTGGGTAGACACTCCCCTATGACCTCAGCTGCCTGCTTCCAACTGCATGCAGTGATGCTGATGTGGGAGGTCTGGTGGCCTCAGAGGAAGGTGGGGTACATAGAGGATGGAGTACCAAAGAACAGCAGCTCCACCTATCCTGCTAAGGGGAGGGGAGTACCCATGTTGGGATGCGACCTTCTAGTGTGGCTGCTTTGTTGTATCCGCAGTCTTGCAAGTCACCTCTTGTTCATGCTCCATCCAAATGGCCAATAAACTCACTGGTGTGCCAAGATGAACTTTGGTGAAATTGGTCTTTAGTTTGTTGGGAGTGCCCATCCTCAGGCAGTAAATACTTGTCAGCTTCTTCCCAGAAAACAGTTCCTACAGCAGTCAGATAGTAAATATTTTACGCACTAAAAAGACACATAGTAGTCTTTTATATTCTCTACTTGGGTATTAAGATGTAAACATAGCCACAGTCAATGTATATATGAATAAGCAAGGCTGTATTCCACAGGCATTATTTATTTGAAGAAAGAGAGAGAGGGTAGATTTCTTTCTCCATACAACAATGCCTGATTCCCTGATCACTGCTATTACAATTCACTAATTAAACAATATACATAGCTGGGCGTGGTGGTGCATGCCTTTAATCCCAGTACTCGGGAAGCAGGCAGAGATAGGAGGATCGCCATGTGTTTGAGGCCACCCTGAGACTACATAGTGAGTTCCAGGTCAGCCTGAGCTAGAGTGAGACCCTATCTCAAAAAAAAAAGAAAAAAATATATATATGTACACACACACACACACATAAAAGTACAACAGAAAACTCTATAATCATTAGCTACATAACTAGAGCAATCACTGTTATTTGACTTCATTAAATTCTTTGTCTTTTATATACAATCCTATGAATTTATAAAATTGTTAGAATTTTCATTGATGTGATAGCTTTCTAAATCTAAATTCCACATATGTCTTAATTCACTGCACCAATGTGGTTAAAGACTATATAAATTTTTGAATCCCAAAGCCTCATAAGATTAGTGTATATTTGTTGCAATATACTGAAAATTCAAAATATACATTACATGTCATTAAAGGGAAAAACATTCTAATATGCTGCCAAATTGTAAATTGATGTTAAGCTTTATACAATTTAATTTAGTCAAAACCTCTCAGCTAAGTTTACATATTTAGTACCTCAGTACACACTCAGTGTGCTACTTCAACACTCGGATATTTGGCCACAGGACTTTAAAACTTAATTTCACATGAGTAGATATAACCTCGTACATGTTGCTTTTACTGTATGTGCGTGTGTGTATATATATATTTACTTACTTAATGAGATACATATTTCATTGAGATGTATTATGCAGGTGGGGATGAACTATGAACTTAAGTATGAGAATTCTGGCCCACAATGGTCAAGGTTCTGGGTCTGTTATTCAGTGTCATGAAGAAAGAGAAAATGAAATTAAGGTCGATGGTGTTTGAATATAGCCCCTTTCCCCGCCCCATAGGCTCTTAGGTTTGAATACTTGGTCTTATTTGCAGAATCATAGAAGATGAATCCTTAGTACAGGAAGTAGCTTACTCTGGGTGGACATTCAGGTTGCTAAGCCTGGCCATGCTTCAGACCTGCTAATGGTAATGTGAGCTGCTGCCACTGTGCCATTCCAGACTTTAAACTTCCTTTCAAACTCTAAGCTACCCTGGAATCTGGAATCGGAAGAAGGAGGTAGGAGGATCACTGTGAGTTTGAGGCAACCCTGAGTTTACAGTGAATTCCAGGTCAAACTGGGCTAGAGTGAGACCATGCCTCAAAACAAACAAACAACAAACAAACAAACAAACAAAAATACCTGTAAGCTAAGAGTAAATCCTTTCCTCTTGGAAGTTGCTCCTGATCATAAATTTGTTCATGATTATGACATAAATAACTTATGCAGAAGGAAGGTAGGTAGGAAGGAAGGAAGGAACAAATGAAGGAAGGAGGGATATAGAGGAAAAGGAAAGGAAGGAGAGTGAAAGAAAAGGAGTAGGTGAGGAAAGAAGGGACAATGGGGAAAAGATTACACAGCTAAAGAAACAAATATTTGAAAACCTACTGAATCTTTGAGAATCATTTCTTATCCACATATATGCACACTATACTGGCCACCAAACTTCAGATAAAGAAATATTGACCTGACCTGAATGATAATGTTCCTAAAATGTCATAGGTTGGAAACTAGGACCCACTAGTAAAAAAATTAGGAGGTGTTATTTTTTTTAATATGTATTTATTAGATAGAGGGAGAGAGAGAGAGAGAGAGAGAGAGAGAATGGACATGCCAGGGTCTTTAGCCACTGCAAAGGAACTGCAGATGCATGCACTATTTTGCGTCTAGCATGTGGGTTCTGGGCAGTTAAACCTGGGTCGTTAGGCTTGCAGGCAAGCACCTTATCTGCTAATCCATCTCTCCAGCCCAGAAGGTAGGCTTTAGAAAGTGGTGATCAGTTCCCTGGTCATGGTGGTATATACTTAAGATCATGAGATCTAGGCCAATCTGGGATACTTGTTAACACACTTTATTAAAAAAAAAAAAAAATAGCCGGGTGTGGTGGCGCACGCCTTTAATCCTAGCACTCGGGAGGCAGAGGTAGGAGGATCGCTGTGAGTTCGAGGCCACCCTGAGACTCCATAGTGAACTCCAGGTCAGCCTGGGCTAGAGTGAAACCCTACCTCGAAAAACCAAAAAAAAAAAAAAAAAAAAAAAAAAAAAAAAAAAAAAAAAAGAAGAGTGGAGGGAGGAGTGGTGACACAAGCCTTTAATCCTAGTACTCTGGAGGCAGAAATAGGAGGGTGTATGTGAGTTGGAGGTCAGCCTGGGACAACAGAATGAGATCCAGGACAGCTAGAGCTCGAGTGAGAACCTACCTCAGAGGAAAAAAAAAAAAAAAAAAAAAAAAGCCAGAAGGTGCTACATGAGCTGCTGGGGGAAAATGACCAACATCCGTCTAAGCAACTTGTGGTCTAAGCTACTCAGCAGCAAGTGACCTGGCATGATGCTCACCCAACTGCAATAGTGGCACACAGCCTTGGTAGGTAAACCAACTGTTCTTGGACTGGTTAACAGATCTGCTCAGTGGAACAGAACCCATAGCTGAATCTTGGAAACAAGTCAGAACCATGTCTAAAAAAAGAGTCCGCTTCCCATTATCAAGCTCCCACCAATCATGGGCTACAAGAGGGCCTACACCTATTAAATTCTCTCTGAAATAATAATGGTTATTCCATTTATCTGGTGCTGACTTCACTCTCTGTTGGAGAATTTGCTTCTCTTTTTCAGAGGGATGCAGATCCTGAGGAGAGAATCAGCCCATTGCACCTCACGAGGGCCCCAGCTGAAACTGTAGAGTAACTGGGGAAATGAGCAAGAGTGTTGCTTTCCTGGTGAACCTGGTACCAGAACAAGGATGAAGGAGATAGACACAGAGAACACTCAACTCCTACCAAACCAGATATCCAGAGACACAGAGGCTCCCAAGTCCTCATCACTGAAGTAGACCTAAAATGAACCCAACATGGCTCAGGGAAATTTGAGGAAGAGGGGGCAGAAAGATTGATAGTGCCACATATTGGGACATTATGCACAGACACATTGCCTCTTACCTATAACTGATGGCTACCCCCACAATTCACAACCTATATTCCCCAATAAGGAGGGCCCCTACAGAGAGGGAGGACAGGGATGAGCCTAATGATGGTACCAAAGTGGCTACATACACATTGTGTACATAACTAATAATAATAATAATAATAATAATAATAATAATAATAAGAAGAAGAAGAAAGCAAAACAAAAACAAGAATATATTGGGGCTGGAGAGATGGTTCAGTAGTTAAGGTACTTGCTTGCAAAGCTTAACAACCCTGGTTTGATTCACCAATACCCATGTAAAGCAAGTTTCACAGAGCAGAACATGCATCTAGAATTCATTTGTAGTGGCTAGAGGCCCTGGCATGCCTATTCTCTGTATCTCTCTGTCTCCCTTCTCCTTCAAGATGGTGATAGGCCTATTGTGCAGCTCTGGGACAGGTAACAACAGTCTATGTGGGATGAAGAGTGCATTGGCCATGTCATGGTAAGACAATTCCAAAGTACTCCATCCCATCATCTAGCACATTAACCATTTCTACAGCCAATTCTACAATGTTTCCTGAGAAATAAATTGGAATAAAAGAGATGAATTTAAAAGATTAATAATTAAAAAATAATGGGAGGTGGGCTGTGAGATAGCTTAGTGGTTAAAAGACTAGAGTTCAGATTCTCAGAACCCACGTAAAGTTAGACATAATGGGGTATTTTTCTATAATGCCAAGGCATCTATGACAATATGAGTCCAGGTCAGTAGAATCCCAAACCTGGTAGTCCAGCATTTGCAATACACAAGAGAGGAACCAACAATGGGGGTGGTGATCACGGACACCCTGGTGTTGTCTTCTGACCACCACACACCTGGCAGGTACACGCACACACACACGCACGCACACACACACACACACACACACACACACATAGAAAAATGAAAGAAAATAATAGTAGGGTTACTACAATTACCTAGAAATAACATCAATAGTCTTAAGTTGTTAGAAACCTTTTGCACATCTTTCTTATAAGTGGTCGGCAAATCACTGTGTTAGAAGTAGAGGTTTATAAGGAAGTGGTCAAAAACAAGGTGGAAATGAACTGGTTGAAAGGTAATACACCGGACTAAGAAATACAGGAATTTCCTAACAAAAGTTGAATCAGAGGAATACAGAAAATAAAGGTGATTAATGCATACTAGCCAGGTATGGTATTACATACCTGTAGTCCCAGTGCTTGGGGTGACAGACAAGAACTTGAATTTAAGAGCAGCCAGGAATACAAAGAAAACATTTGTCTCAAAACCCACTTACCCCCAAAAAGATCAGCAATAATTGTCAATAATTTTGTTCATATCGTCCATAAGAGTACTGTTACTAAGATGAAAATAAGTTTGTTATATGGAAATCTTGAGAAAAATGAATTTTCAAACCTTCAAAAGGTAGAATGGAGACGAACACTTGAAAAACAAATGAATGGTGATATGAAAGTCAAGTCATGTCAAAATGGAGATGTGGTCAAGGCACTTGCCTGCAAAGCAAAAGGACTCAGGTAACTGAACTTACCTTCAAATTCCCACCCTGCCATTTGCCAATGGAGTAATTTATCAATGCCTTGGAGAAATTCCATTTTCTTTTCGCTTTCTTTTAAATGTAAATGTTTCTGGGTCTGGTGAGATGGCTTGGCAGTTAAGGTGCTTGCCTGCAAACACAATGGACCCAGGTTGGATTCCCCAGAACCCATGTAAGCCACATGCACAAGGTGGCACAAGTGTGTGGAGTTCATTTGCAGTGCCTAGAGGCCCTGCTGCATACATCCTCTCCCCCTCCCCTCTCTCAAATAAATAAATTAATTAAAAAAATAGAAAGCCAATGTCTCTGAAACTCAGCTTTACTTGGAAAATTAAATGTCTTTTGTAAACATTAGTATTCAGATCAAATATTTTAGTCATGTTAAGTCAATTCAAAACTTTTTATGATAATTGTTTGCTTACGATGACGCTGGGTAAGAGGGGCATGAGATAGAGTGCCGAGTGGAAAGGGAGCCGACAGAACTTAAAAAAATATACACGCGTATTTCAGGAAGCTTGACATTTCGAAGAAGGAAAAAAAAAAGAATCTATTTAAGTTAAGTGGGGCAGATTTTTCGTTTGGGCTCCAGTGGTTACAAGCTACTGAACAAGCAAGTATTTCAGGCAATTGGAAACTTCTTTGCATAAATCGCCAAGACCAAGAAGCACTGCCTGTCGTTTATACTTGCTAATCAGTAGATGCTCAGCATTCAAACTGCCATACATAATCCAGCAAGCTAAACAGTGAGCATCCCATACCTAAATCTCCTACTCTCAGCTTAATCATGCTATTTAATTGCCATGCTTAATTTGAAAATAATTGTTCACAGCAATTAAGTAAATGCCCCAATTTCATTAACAGACTTTCTAATTAGAACCTGCAACATAAAAGTGATAATGTTGCCTCATTAGCTTTGATTTACAGTTTCTAATACTAACTTTTTATGATTATTTTCTTCAAACCTGAGACTGTGTTTTAGGGTTAATTATGTTTAGTTTTTGCAAATATCAAGGGATCATTATGAATTCCAGTATAGACATACCTTATATTGATATTTCATTTTAACTTTCTTTCATTAAACAAATATTGAGACTAGCATTTTAAAGCCTTCTCTTTGTAGAATCGTTTGAAGCAATTAGAGAGAATTGCATTTGGCTTGAATTGTAAGCAAACAGGTTTTACAAAATTGAATATGCTCCTTCACATATGGTATCGAATTGGGAAGCAGAACAGTTTTTTTTTTTTTTTTAAGTATAATTGCTACTCAAGCCTACTATTGAAAAAAAATTAATTGACAGTTGGAAGAGGATGGAAGATGAATTAGGTTAATAGTAACATTACAACCTGAGAAAGCAATATTAAAAACCCTCAGTACGCGGGATATGGGGGATTCGAACAGGAATTCTTAGGATTTGCAGACAAGCACCTTAACCACTAAACCATCTCTTCATGTCCCATAAAGCCAGAAGCAAGTGACACAAGCGTGCAACGCCACGCATAACCAGAAGGCGGCGCACGCGCCTGCAGTTCGTTCACCCCAGCTGAAAGGTTCTGGTGCGCCCCTTCTCTCTCTTTCAAAAAATAGAAATAAATAAAAATCCTCAGTACATAAAGTATTTTCGGCTCGCAAAGAACTAAGAAAATGGTTATTATTCTTTGCTAAATGAATGGTTTTGCCTATTTTTCAAAAAATAATTGAAATATGGTTATTAATACAACAAACACACAAATAACATGGCCTATTTACTGATTCCTGGATTCTATGCGGTAAAGGTTTTGCTAAAATGAGGGATCTTGACAGTGCAGAGTAAGGTGGAAAGGACTGGATAGACTGCTTACTAGCTCAAAACAATTACTTGCAATCTTCCTGGTCTGAGTTCACTTCCCCAGCCGCCAGGTAAAAGGAGATGCAAAGTGACATTTGAGTTTGTGATCCTAATTCATCTATGACGTGACAGCGAGCCAAGATGCGCTCCGAAACACACACACACACACACACACACACACACACACACACCCCTTTTGAAAAGAGCAAGGAAGAGTGACATGGCACAGTTCACAGGTGTTCTAATCCACTTTAGCTATGGTGTGTGTGGTCTGACCTTTTAAATACTAACACAAATTATCTCTCTGCAGTTGTCTCCTAAATTGCAGATAAACATAGAATGTACACCATCTACAACTGATATTCCAAGTAGATTAATTGAAATGTATCATAAAGCAACTCAATAAAATATTTGTAAGTAAATACCTTTTCTATTAACATCATTTCCACTTTAACTAGAATTTTATTTTATTTCATTTATTTGAGAGAGAGAAAGTGGCAGAGACAGAGAGAGAGAGAGAGAGAGAGAGAGAAAGAAAGAAAGAAAGAAAGAAAGAAAGAAAGAAAGAAAGAAAGAAAGAAAGAAAGAAAGAAAGCAGGCATGCCAGGGCCTCCAGCCACTGCAAACTCCAGATGCATGCTCCCCCTTGTGCATCTGGCTTACGTGGGTCCTACAGAATTGAACCCGGATCCTTTGGCTTTGCAGGCAAATGCCTTAACCACTAAGCCATCTCTCCAGCCCTTTACCTAGAAATTTTAAATAAAACCAATCCAACGAAAACAAAATGAAAGGAAATAAAACTTTAAAACAAATTACCAGGGCTGGAGAAATACTCAGCAGTTAAAGGTGCTTGTTTGCAAAGCCTTGCAGACAGGGTTTAATTTATCCAGTACCCCACAAAAAGTCAGATGCACAAAGTAGCACATGCATCTGGTTCGTTTGCTGTGGTAGGAGGCCCTGGCATGTCTGTCTGTGTGTCTGTCTCTCTATCTCCTTCTCTCTGTCTCTGTCAGTTTGCAAATTAATAAATAAAAAATATTTTTTTTAAAAATATGAGCTGGAGAGAAAAATCAGTGATTAAGGTGTTTGCCTACAAACCCTAATGACCAGGCTTCCATTCCTTAGTACCTACATAAAGCCAGATTCACAATGTGGTGCATGCATCTGGAGTTCATTTGCAGTGACTGGAGGCCTTGGCATGCCCATTCTCTCTCTCTGATTGGAAAAAAAAAAAATGAATTAGAAAACAATTTACTCAGCTGGAGGGATTGCTTAGTCGTTAAGGTGTTTGCCTGCAAAGCCAAAGAACCCAGGTTTGACTCCCCAGGACCCACATAGCCAGATGCACAAGGGGGCGCAAGAGTCTGGTGTTTCTTTGCAATGGCTGGAGGCCATGGGTGCTCATTCTGTCTCTCTCTCTCCCTCTTTCTCTGTCAAATAAACAAATAAATAAATAAATAAAATATTTTGAAAAACAAATTACTATATTAATTTTCTTCATGAATATTAACTTGAATAAAAATATTTTTGTATAAATATTAGATTCACATATTATAATTTAAATATGCAGATAATATTTCTGAACAAATCATAGGAAAACAGAAAACTCGGTTTAAAATTATGTGAATTTATATACACATTCAGGAAAGATTATTTTCTATGTAAACAAATATATATATTTTTAATTTTTTTGTTTTGTCTTTTGTTTTTATTTATTTATTTGAGAGACAGACAGAGAGAAAGAGGCAGAGAGAGAGAGAGAGAGAGAGAGAGAGAGAGAGAGAATGGGTATACAAGGCCGTTCAGCCACTGCAAACGAACTGCAGACGTGTGTGCCCCCTTGTGCATCTGGCTAATGTGGGTCCTGGGAAATCGGGCGATGAACCAGGGTCCTTAGGCTTCACAGGCAAGCGCTTAACCACTAAGCCATCTCTCCAGGCCACAATTTTTTTATACATAAATATTTTGTTAATACACATACTGTAAAAAATCTTCTGAGAAAAGTGCTTTGGAAATTAATTTGATAAAATATTATAAGTTCAGACCTGTATGGATCAATAATATTTCGGAGGAATTTGCCTACTTGCATTTTTCATATAAGAATTTTAAAAGAAAATAACCCTAATTTTTAATTGAAAATACTATCCACTCATTGTTACAGTTTAATGAGTGGTATTTTGAATATTTTATGTTAACAGAAATATTGAATAAAACTTCCAAAATACCCCCATGTTACTTATAGCAGAGTGGTATGATAGCTTTTTCTCATCATGCTAGTGTATGTTAGGATTCACTCTTGGAATTGTCCTTTGTATGAGTTTTGTCTGATCAGCAAGGCAATGCTTCAATCCTTGCGTTATCATATGGAGCAATTTCCCTGCCAGGAAAGCCCCATGCCCTGCACTTATCATGCCCTTCTCCCTGAACTCTGGCAACCAGTGGTATTATTACTGTCACCATAGCTTTGCTTTTTCCAGAATTTACAAAGATGTAAGCATAGAGTAGATATCCTTTCAAAGTTGGCTTCTTTTACTTAGTAATGTGCATTTAGCATCCTTCGTGTTTTGTCATGAGATTTCTTTTTAGCACTGAATAATATTCCGTAATCTGGGTGCACCACTGTTTGTCCACTGTTATGCTAAAGGACATCTTATTTCCAAAACTGTGCAATGGTGAATAAAGTTGTTAGTAATGCTCATGCACAGTGTTTTTGTTGACCTAATGAATTTTTTTAGCTCCTTAAAGAAAACAATAAAAGCTGCAGCTGCTGAATCAAATGGTAAGAGTATAACTTTAGTAAAAATAAACTGTCTTTGAACGTGGCTGAAGTCTTTTATTCTCCAACCATTAGTGGACAACTGTCTGGTTGCTCCCTTTCCCATTGTCGCTAGCATCCCCTGTAGTCTATAACAGGTGTGCTTGCAATATCTCTCTGTTATTTCAATGGGAGAATCCATGACAGATGAGGCTGAGCTATGTCTACATGCTTTTGCTATTTGCATATCTTCTTTATTTGTTCATATGTCACCTAGTTTACAGTTAAATTGTTTATTTTCTTATTGTTGAGTCTATGGATTCCTTAAATGTTATAGGCAAAAGTTCTTCTTTACATATGAAATTTATGAATGTTTTGTCCAAATGTGTATCTTTTCCCCTCTTTCACTTCATGATATGTTTTTGTAGTATATGCTTGGACTTTCATTATCTCCAGCTTATAATTTCTTTAAATATTATGAATTTGATGTTTTATTTACAAAATCTAAGTCATTTTACCTAAAATCCCTACGTTAGTTCTAGGAGTTTTATTACTCGATGCTTTCCGTTTTAGCTGGTGACTGATTGACTAAAAGAATGATTGATTTTGTTATGAATAAGCTCTGTCTACATTGTAATTATGATTTATTTTCATGTTTTTAAATTCTTTTTTTTTTTTTTTTTTTTTTTTTTTGGTTTTACGAGGTAGTGTCTCACTTTAGTTCAGGCTGACCTGGAATTCACTATGTAGTCTCAGGGTGGCCTCAAACTCACAGTGATCCTCCTACCTCTGCCTCCCGAGTGCTGGGATTAAAGGCGTGCGCCACCACGCCCGGCTGGCTATTTTCATGTTTTTAAATTCTTTAAGAATCTTCTCCTGAAAAGTCTATTTCTCATTCATTTTATTAATTTTTTTCAAAGACATGATAATTGTGAATTATTCTCTTTTCTGGGCTCTTTATTCTTTTCCACTTCTCTGTCCTTTTATCCTGTTTATTTATTTATTTATTTATTTATTTTTGCCAAAATCACAGGATCTTGGTGTCATGGTTTATCCTGTTTATTTTTCTCTTCAATATTTAGACACATATAGGCTTCAACTCTTGATATGATTATAGAACCAGCTTATTAATATTTTTTTCTAAATAAAGAGACTTAGAATCTCTGTCATAAATGAATGTAATATTTAATACTAAATCAAATAGATACTAGTATTAATTTCAGCTATGTTCTTTCTATTTTTCCCACACACTGTATCTAGATATTTCTTTTTTATTTATTAACCTGAGAGAGAAAGAGGTAGAGAGAGAGAGAGAGAGAGAGAGAGATAGAATGGGCATGTCAGGGCCTCCAGCTGCTGCAAACAAACTCCAGATGCATGTGCCCTCTTGTGCATCTGGCTTACATGGATCCTGGAGAATCGAACTGGAATCCTTTGGCTTTGCAGGGAAACACCATAACCTTTAAGCCATCTCTGCACCCCTGTATCTAGATATTTGTATACAAGTGGGTTAAATGTACCAAATAAAATCACAACACTGATTTTGCTATCCATCAAGAGTAATTTATCCAGTTAGAATGGCTGAACAATATGTCCGAGTTATCCTCTTGTCTATGGACCCTTCAACTCTGGAATTACAGACAAGTTTGCCTGCCCAGTTTTAGGTTTTTATTATTATTATATTTAATTATAACAGGGAGCAAACTTGGGTCCTATTGCTAACACACGCACACGCACCCCCCCCCACACACACACACATATTGTCATCTTCTCATTACTGGCACAATGTCAAAAACAGCTTGTAAGGAGGAAAGGGTTTACTTTGGCTTACAGACTCAAGGGGAGAATCCATGATGGCAGGAGAAACCTTTCCATGAGCGGAGGCTGAACATCACTTCCTGGCCCACATCAGGTGGACAACAGTAGCAGGAGAGTGTACAAGTCACTGGCCAGTGGCAGCTGGCTGTAACACCCGTAAGCCTGTTCCCAGTAGCACATCTCCTCCAGGAGGCTCCAGTTCCACATTGACATCAGCTGGGGATCAAACAGTCACAACACCTAAGTTTATGGGGAACACCTGAATCAAACCACCACCGCACACACACCCCTGAGCCATCTCCAAGTTTTCCATAGCATCTCCTAGCTTATTCAATTATTTTCGATAGGTTTCATCAGAATGTTGTAGTTCTCATATAGATACTGTGTATTCCTTTATATATACATATATGTATATATATATATATATATATATATATATATATATATACTTTAATAGTCTACTCTTTTGGATGCTGATGTGTGTGTGTGTGTGTGAATGGGCATGGAATGATCTCTTGCTGCTTTGTGCATATAGGCATGCACTTTACCACTGAAATAATAATAATGTGAACATTTTAATGTCTAAATTGGCAGCTTAGATTAAGTGGATTACTATTGCTTGAATACATTTTCTTAAAATGTATGCTTTAGAAGGTTAATCCTTATGGCAAAAGTTTGCACATGTTAATGACACCATTTTGTAAAATATTTATTTTTTACTAATACAAAGAATTAATTTTCATTATGTTGTATTTAAAATTTCCATCTTACTTCTAGAATTCCAGTGTTCTTCACATTACCTGTTCTTTAAATGAAAGTACTTAATACATCACTTATATTTTTCATTGTTGGTTTTCTTATGCTCTCATTCTAGTAATTTCAATATTATTGGGATATCAGACTGCTTTTATGAACTTCTTTCTTTTTAAACTCATGCTGATTACAATAAAATGCATGTTTTTATTGTTCTTGAAAGGTGGACGTGATGCACTTGGTTTTTTAAAAAAAGTAAAGTGAATAGTCCAATAGCAGAGCAATAATGAGTTGTGGGGCAATACAATATGGACTTTCCCTTAGGATTAGACTTGGGGACTTTTGTAAGCCTACAACTCCCTTCTATGAACTTCACCAGGTCTTCTCAGTTTGTCCCTCTGTGTTGGTTCAATTTGCCTCACTGTGACACAACACCTGGCAGAAACACATTAAGTCAGGGAGGATACATTTTGTTGTTTGCTTCCGATGTTTCTCTCATTACAGAGGAATGGTAAGGTGGGGGCGAGCTGCTAGAGTAGACACGGAAAGCCAGAACAAGCAGAGGCTTTCTCCACCCCCCCCTTTTTTTTTTTGTTCCATTTGGAATTCAGTTTAAAGGGTGATTGGAGAAGTTTACTGCCCATTGATGAAACAAACAGCCAACCAGCAGCAGCTTAAGCGAAGAAAGGGTTCATTTCAGGCTTCGGGTTTGGAGGGAAGCTTCATTCCACCTCTGAAGCAGAGACAGAGCTGCTGGAGACAGCTGGCTCTGAACACCCTGTAGGGATTCACTGATCATCCTCAGGGTCTGCCACCAGCAACACATCCCCTCTGGCAAGACTCTCTCTCCCAAAGACTTCACCAGTTGGCGACTAAGAAACTTATTTAGAAATACTTGAGGTGGGTCAAATTTCTTGCGTGTGCACCATCACCATGATAACGATCACATCCAGGGAAACTCCCTCCTGACTATGCTATTTATGTTTCATGGATTATTTTCTTTTAGACAAAATGAGAGAAATCATGTTTACTGGAAATGCTTTCTAGAAATGCCCTCATAGACACAGTTTGCTGATTTCTTGGCTGTTTGTAATTTTTTATAAATATTTTATTTATTTTCAAGGAGAGAGAGAAAATGTGAATGAGAATGGGCACACCAGAGCCTCTAAGCCACCGCAAATGATTGACAGATACATGCACCATCCTGTACATCTGACTTTGTGTGGGTACTGGGGAATTGAACCTAGGTTGTTAAGCTATGCAGAAAGCACCTTAACCACTAAGACATCTCTCCAGTTCAAGCCTGTTGGAATTTAATCATCTTAAAATCAAAATTAACAAGTGCAAGTACAACTCTTGTCGACTAGACTCTGAAACACATTTTCTTAACTCCCTGGCATTTTATTTTATTTATCTTTTATTTTTATTTTATTATTTATTTGAGAGGGGGAGAGAAAAAGAGGCAGAGAGAGGAAGAGAGAGAATGGGCATGCCAGGGCCTCCAGCCACTGCAAATTAACTCCAAACACACGCGCCGCCTTGTACATCTGGCTTATGTGGGTCTGGGAGAGTCGAACTGGGATCCTTTGGCTTTGCAGGCAAATGCCTTAACCACTAAGCCATCTCTCCAGCCCTGGTATTTTTAAAACTTTGTCTCATCTCACAAACATTTTTTTTTAGTTCATCCAAGTTTTTTCATAGTCTGTTAACTGTTAACAGCTCCAAACAGTTGAAGGCACAAGTCTCTGAGAAGCAATTAAAGCTCTTATCAGTGAGGTCTTAAAATCAAAACTAACATATTATGATACATGATGGCACAGTAAACACACTCCCTTTCTGCAATGACGCAATAGCAGAATAGCAAAGAAGAATCTCACCAGAGCATTGCTGAAATCTATCAGAACAAAAGCTAAATGGTGTCTGCCATTCTGGGTGCACAGCGATGAGAATGTGGCCTCAGAAGTCTGCAGTCGCCTTCCCAGGAGGTGCTAAGCAATTGTGCCAGCTTTCTAGTTCTGTTCATCACACCAGGCTTTCCTGATAAACTCTCCATGGCTCTAGCATCTCAGGGGCTCCATTTTACTTTACTGCTCACCGCTACACCTTCTCACTTTTTCTTTGTAGGAGCTGCTTAGGTCCCAACCCTGTCACACACTGTCCAGCTTTTCCGATCTCTCTGAAATGTGTCTGGAATCCCTCTATGAGCCTTTAGCTCTTGAATTTTACGTTCTTTTTTTTTTTTTTTTTTTTTTTTTTTGAGGTAGGGTCTCACACTAGACCAGGCTGGTCTGTAATTCACTATATAGCCTCAGGGTGGCCTCGACTCATGGTGATCCCCCTACCTCTGCCTACTGAGTGCTGGGATTAAAGGCAGTGTGCCACCACACCTGGCTTGAATTTTACATTCTTGCAAATCCATCCCATGAGGGAAACCAAGATCCCCTTTAGTACCTGAGTGACTAAACATGAAAAATACTTCTCTTGTTATTCCTGTGTCAGCTGGAAAACCCAGAGCTCTTCTTAAGAGGAAAGTCTATCCAAGGAATGAATGTATTTACACACTTGATCCTGAGATGGACAAGATCTGAGGAAGGTCTGAAAGGCCTTCAAGGCATTTTTCCTACTGGACCCGTGAAAAGTAATACATTTCTTTTAGTTGTTCTAGTCTCTAATAGCTAAAATTTCCCAGACACCAATATTCCATGCCCGTAATTGCTTGGCAAACTACAAATGTGGAAATCTTTCTGTTTTCTTGCTGACTCACAAATCTTGTTGAATCTTGGCTAAAAGTCTGACCAGTAAAGTTCATGTCATAGACTGAATGTTGGGCTACCTTGACAGCTTTGCCTATTGCAGTAGTCTGTCATTCTTAAACTTAGCTTCCATACTTTTAAATTTTATTTTATTTATTTGAGTGAGAGATAGAAGAGAGAGAGGGGGGTGGGGAAGGAGGAAGGGAGGGAGGGAGGGAGAGAGAGAGATTGAGAGAGAATGGGCACATTAGGGCCTTGAGCCACTGTAAACAAATTCCAGATGCATGTGCCACCTTGTGCATCTAACTTATGTGGGTCCTGGGGAATCGAACCTGGGTTCTTTGGCTTCACAGGCAAATGCATTAACTGCTAAGTCATCTCTCCATCCCTACGTATGTTTTTTTTTTTTTGTGTGTGTGTGTATGTGTGTGTAGAATGAACACGAATTATTTGCCACAGTGTAACAAGACTGTTCTCTAGTTCAAATACCAGTAGACCTTTTGTTTTTATTGGAAACCTCTTGAGCAGAACCCTGACTCTGTACTTTGCTATCAGCGTTCTGTTTTGAGCTCCCACCAGAATCACCTGGAAAGATTTGATGACAACATTCTGGTCTTCTGGGGTTCTATCTGCATTCTAGGACTATTAAAAGCTAATGTCTCTTCACTTTTTCAAAATTTTCCCACAAACCAGTTCCTGATATAGATCAAAATCATTATTGAGTTTGAGTTCAGTTGTAGCAAAGACTCCTGGGCTGGTCCCAATTTTCTGTGTTAGTTAATGCTCACTGGTTATGACAAAACACCTTACACAAACAACCTGAGTAAAGAAGAAATTGCCTTAGTCAGGAAGAAGTTATGAGATTCCTTAAGCTTTGGATCCCATGGTTTGTTCTCTCTCTCACTTTATGTCATGAGTTGTGAAAAATTTGTCCTTCTTTTTCCAAACCAGGAAAGAAAAGGAGTTTCCCTTCTTGATATATGATCAGCCCCTGCATCTTTCTATATAAGCCAGTTTAGTACAATTCTACTATTGAAGCACTCATCATGCAGTGTGCGTGTATATATTCATGTGTACACACATGCGTGTGTGTGTGTGTGTGTTTAGAGACTGCAGAACACTGTATTGCTTCACTTCTAAGAAAAGCATCATTGCTTCCGCCATTGCTGAGACTATTAATATGAAGAAAAGGATGATCTAGCCAAACAATTTGACTGTGTTGCTAGTAATATTATATGACATGATATGAACAAGATACACAGGGCAGGTTTTCACTACTTCTTATGACAGAGAGGAACACTTTCAAATCTGGAACATATTGAGCAATGCCAAACTCTTCAATCATTCTGTTCAAGACTTTTAAAATACTTTATTTATTTATTTATGAGAGAGAGAGAGAGAGAGAATGGGTGTGCCTGGACCTGTAGCCACTGAAAATGAACTCCAGACACATGTACCACCATGTGCATCTGGCTTATATGGATTCTGGTAAATTCAACCTGGGTCCTTAGGCTTTGCAGGCAAATGTCTTAACTGCTATGCCATCTCTCCAGCCCTTTTTTACTTTACTTTATTATTCTCTTATTTTTTATTTATTTGGAATTTCTTATATGTGGGCACTAATCTCATTGCTGATGGTGGACATGTCATGAGAAATACGCCTTCTAATACCATCACAGAGTAACCACATATGTGTTTTGAAGGGACACATAATGGTAGGAGTTACAAAAAATGGAGAGTTGATATTTGGGGCAAGAAGGAGAGTTTTATTAACAGAAAAGAACTCTGTTGCAAACAGTGGGAACATTTACGTCTGTGGTGCAAGGAACTAAAAAAGACATCTGTTCTGATGCCATAACACTATGAGATAATGTCCACATGAATTGAAGTAGCAGTTCAGGTGGTCCTGACGTAGCACGTAAGACAGAGAGGGAGCCAACTGTTTATGAAACATCACTTCTACCTGCATGGGTAATTTAGGACCTGTCCTGACATGGTTCGATGCAAACATGGATTGCATTCAGTGAGGACACTGCAATGCAGCGAAGCCCTGGATGCTACACTTCTACTTTCAGGAAAGTACTATACAAAGGGAAATAATCAAGGCTAGGGAGCTTGGCTTATATACAGAGAAGAAAACAAGTCTGGGTTACATTTTTAAAATTATAAATAGTAATGTTAAGCAAATACAAACCAAAACAACCTCCTACTAAATATAGGTGTAGGTGCCATATTCAGCTGTTTACCATGATAATTTAAATTTTATTCTGTACATTGCATTATCAGCTGTGTTAAATAAAATTTGTGAGGAATGTAGAGATGGTATAGTGATAATAAACTGGATATGTGCCATCAACTTGAAACCAAAGGGTCTGTTCTATCTGCTTTTCAACTACTTTTTTCTTTATTTAGTTTCTTTAAACAATAAAACAAAGTGAGGTTTTATTTCAGTCACTGGTTTATTTCATAATATATAGTTTTAGATTGCATTATTTTCACAAGTCTGCTGCCTGATTCTTCATCATTCTAAGGCTAATTGTTGGTACAAGTTTCCAAGAGAAATTTTATTTTGTTCCATCTGTGTCCAAGATGAAATGATCACATGCTATTACATCATACCAAAATGTATTCATAATTATATCCATACTCCAAAAAAACATATTTCAAAATAAAAATTATATTCATGATGATGAACTAAAGTAGTAAATGAACACAGTTATCAATTGTTAACTTTGGAGAAACTATATATAGCCTATGTAAGATATATGTAGCAAATAAACAAAAATTGGAGTAGGATGTTATTTTAAAGAAATATATTTGCATTATGTTACTAAAATGTAAGAAGCATAAAAACAAATACAATCTTTTTTTATCTATAAGATTTACTAGATTTTTAAATAATGTTTTGTTTTGTTTTTGTCCTGGGGGCAGATTTAATATAGGATCATACTGTAAATTGGTTATATTCCCATCATGTTGTACTCTTTTGTTCCCCCCTTCTTAGCCCCCAGTAGAATGAATTTAACTCATCTTGTGGAAAACATATGTATTTTACCTTGTTTTGCATATTTCTTTAAACAAAGCGTCACAAGTTACTCCATGATAGCTCCAAAGACTAGACGTACCGCCCACATATGCAAAGCCCTCAGATGATAGACATTGCCCCCATAACTGAGAAAATAACTTTTCAGCCAAGCACTTGATAATTACGATATTTAGAACACTTATGAAATAAAGTGATTTGAACAGTTTAAATATCTCTAGGGATAAATTACTTTTCCTCATATAAATTTGAAGCCTACCTTCCTAAAGTATGACTATGTCTCTGTCATCAGGAACGCACAATTGGTTTGGGGAATGTTGTTTGTTTGCTTGTGCCAAACAAGTTAAGAAGTAAAATGTGGACATGGATGCTTTATGGACAAAAATCTCTCCCTCTCAGTATGGAAGTTTCTCATAAAATTAAAAATAGAACTAACTTAATTCCTGCTCTCGCACTCCTGGGTACAGACTCAAAGGACTCTACATTAACACCCCACAGAGATAGCTTCACATCTGTGTTCATTTCAGAACTATTCTCATAACTGATTGGGCAATCTTCCTTGGTGTCTGTTACAGAGGAATGAAGCACTTTAAGCCATAAAGAGTAATAAAACTATGTCTGCTCTTACAATTCATTTCCTGGTATGAAACAGGATAAGCAAAAACAATAAACAGTCTTTCCTTTGCCGTAAATTTCATTCTTGTAAATAGTGTGATGATTGTCTCTTTTCTAACATAAGTGTCTGTTTGATTACTGAGCCTTAACTTTTATCTATTAATATCCTATTTTTATATAATATTATATTTAATTAAAATGTATGTTGCTTCTTGGAAGTTTTCTAATTTCACTTCTTTCAATCTATATCTAAGTAATTATATCTCCAACATTTTCCATATATCCTGATATTTTATAATCCACAATTAAAGTTTATTGTGATAAATGAGTGAATAACTCAGTATTTAAAGATTTGTTCTTAAAGGTGAGTGTGGCAGATAATTCCAGAATTAACTAATTTAAAAATAAAGCTACACAAATGTATTTTTAAAGGATACTGGTCAAATTATGATAAAGTTGTTGTTTCCAATAAGTGGGTGTTTTCAATTGCATGATGATGTGGAAAAGTATCAAGCGTTAAACACAGAAAGTTAAAATTTCAGAAAGCTTTGAATTCAATTTTTGAATCAAGATGACAGACATGACATAGATACTATCTATATGACTTGAATTAAAATTTTGGCAGCAAATCACCTTTATAATAAATAATATAGCATATTAAAGTTAATATCATTGAAATTATAAAGTATCTTTTAAATATAGCTTATTATTAAAACCAATGAGAAAAAAAATCTATCTTTATTATTTATCCTTGACATAAGGGTGATTTTATCTGAGTGAGAAATTTATTTCCTTAATTAAGATTATATATACAACCAATATAAAGCATGTAGCACCCAATTGGCTATTATTTTATTTGAAGTTATTTCATAAGAAATTCAATTAAATATTCTTTTTTAGATGTGTAGTTAATATAAATTAATAAACTATTCACATAAATATCCTGTATCATCGAAAATGCATTAATAACATATTGATATTTCTGTCTGTAATGTACATTATATGGACATAAAATATATTAAGTGACTTGTTTAAATGAAACCTCATCCTCATCCAATCATCAAGTTATTGTGAGCATTTATTTTTTTTTTTTTTGCAATCTCAGCGGTGAGATGAATGTGCAATGAGGCTAAATTTCAGTCAGGATCATAGGCTAATATGCTCTCACTGCACAGTGCAGCTCAACCTTGCAACACAACCTGGAAGTTATAGCACAGTGATCTGTGGTCTAATCTGTTCTTTATCAAAGCCAAGCTTAGGGGCAAGGTTTGAAGGGATGTATATGACCCACACAGGAAAGCAATTGGCAAGTCATGATTTGTGAAGAGGTGGGAATGATTCTGCTAAACCACAGATGCCTCTCCTGGTTATTTCTCAGCTCTCACTTAGCTTACTAATGTAGAACCAACTGGAAAAGTGAATTGTTTGATCACCTTCTTTTTCCCTTTCCTTGCTTTTAGAACATTCGTCACCTCATGGGGGAATCAGAGTGCTTTGAGATTTCAAAATCTCCACAGTGTCTTAGACATATGTTTGTCATTCTGTGTCACTCATCATGGCAGCCCATGCAAAAGGCTTCAAGAAAGACCAACAAAGTGTCAAAACACAAGTTTATAATTAATTCTGAACTTTGAAAAAGTGTCAGTGTTGTCTCTCTAAGGTATGCAGAACTTCTGTCATTTTTCTCTACTCTAACACAGTATGTTCAAAGCTCACTTGTTTTGTACACACACACACACACACACACACACACACACACACACACTAGCTTTTGGATTCTATTCACCAGTCATTTCAAGAAGTTGCAGCACATAGTAGAAACATTTTTGCTTTTTATGGTATATGAGCAGAAGGAGTACTTCAGTTAATGGGGGGCTATACCTATGTGCAACCTCTTTTAAAATGCACTTCTTTGATTTCTTGCTTTAGGACAGTCATTGTTTCATATATCCTTATATAATTAATAGACATTATATTAGACTAAACCATGATTCTTATAATTATGTATATGACAGCATTTTATGCATAGAATAGTGTAGTACCACAATTATTATCTTAATTTTATCAACTAAGCTGAGAAATAAAAAGCCAAGTACAGGACTGAAGAGATGGACCAAAGGTTAATGGTGGCTGCTTGAAAAGCCTAATGGCCTGGGTTTAATTCCATAGTCCTCACTTGAAGCTAGAAGCACAAAGTGGCACATGTGTCTGGAGTTTGCAGTGGAAGGAGGCTGTTTTGTGCCTATTTCCACCCCACTCTCTATATCTTTTTTAAATCTCTATCTACTTGCAAATATATATAAAAAAACATTTTAAACAGGCCAAGTGGATGTGATAAAGCCTCAAATTATACTAAAACCTTTAAAATAAGATTTCAAGCATTTGATGAGGAAAATCAGTGAAATGGCGGATCTGTGGATCATAGCTGTACCTGAAGGTTTCCTGAGTTCTCTCACAGAAGACGTTAAGTCACTTGGTTCTCAGGAAGGCATGATTCTCACGCATCCCCAAGTATGGGTTTGCAATGCACATTATGACGCATCCCATAATTAAGGTAGGAATGCTAAGCATAGCAATTTCCCACTGTCTTTGTTCCTGTTTAATTCTCCTTCACACTGAATGTGGGATAAGTCATGATCAAATCAAATGTAATTATAGAAAACCTACTAAGAAATCAGACACAAAATTAATCTTGCATTATTATTTGTAGGCATATTTATAACAATCATAGTTTGGTCTATTTAATATAGTGTCTACTAAGTATATAATATTCTGTGCTTATCATAGCAATGTGAAATGAACCTTATGAAACAAGTAGGCATATGGATTTATATTGTAGTGGTATTGACAATTGTAACTTACTGATAATGGTTTTGATGTATGCTCAAATATTAGGGTAGTACTTTCAGTATGGCTTTCATGAAAGTTCTATTAGTTTTATATCTGTTTGTGTTTTGGAGAGAGTGGCTCATAAGGCCCAGCCAGAACTTTGAAATGCCATGTTGATGAAGATGACCTTGAAGATGATCCTATTGCCTCACATCCCAAGTCTGAGGATTACATACATTGTCCAGTATCTCCCGTAACTCCTGGTCTCATTGGACTTTCATACATTCATAATATATCAAATTTAAGGAAGAAGCTTGTCCACGTTAAATGAAGTACAGGTGCTCTTGTCATACTGATGAGGTTTATGGGTGGTAAATGAGGTAGAAGAGGCCCTGTCATATAGGCCCTCAATAAATATTAGTTATTCCTAATATATGACTTATTCTGTCTGTTCTAAATTCTTTCTCTTTATATGTGTGATCCATCTAAATCATACTTCAGCCACTCTCTTTTCTGCTCCATCTACACTCATATGACAAAAATGATTAAGAGCTCAAGTCCACTAAAGTGATGTACACCCTCTTTGAGTTCTGCTTCCTCACTTTGCACTTGAGAGTTCCCTGAAGTCCTGCCAGACTGCTACAGCATAGAGCACTTACCTGCAAGCCTATCACTGTGTCTTATCTCCTCATCTCTAGTACACTGTGAAATAATTTTTCCTTCCCTGGGTTTTTAATCCCATCAGGAAATTCCAACACGCATCCAACACTCTATCAACACAGACACGTTATGAAAATCAGTCTTGGTTATATATTGATGTGTAATAAAGTAAGAAATATTTATCAAAAGCATATTTAAAAAAATATTTATTTATTTATTTAAGAGCGACAGAGAGAGAAACACGCAGATAGAGAGAGAGGGAGAATGGGCACGCCAGGGCCTCCAGCCACTGCAAACAATCTACAGACGCTTGCGCCCCCTTGTTCATGTAGCTAACATGGGTCTAGGGGAATCGAGCCTGGAATCAGGTTCCCTAGGCTTCACAGGCAAGCGCTTAATCTCTAAGCCATCTCTCCAGGCCCCAAAAGCATATTTAATACATACACTTCTGTTAACCCAGCAAAGGTGAGTTCTCTGACTCAGGGTCACTCACAGTGAGAAAAGATGTGTGTTCAGGTTATCAAGGATATTAGCTAAATTGAGTTTCTTTTGGTTGCTGATGGAGAGGTCTCATTTTCCAGCTGGTTATTAGCACCAGGCACTCTTAGCTCCTTGGTATGTGATAAAGGAAAGAAGGTCTATTGTCCTTGTACACATCTGTATTCTTAGCTAGACTTTCTACAACAAAAAGGCAGCAAAAGGAAACATATTTATTAGCACATACATTCCATGTATACAATGAGCAACTGCAGAGAATAGAGAATTAATAAAATCGGAGAGAACTTTAGGAGTGTGGCTTATGTAGCATTTTCAAGAAAGAAGCAATGCTGAAAAAAAAAGCAAGACAGAGGGTAAAGAGCTTAAGTCTTTGGGGGTCGAAAGATGTGGGAGGGAAGGCAAGTATGTGGTTGGTAAAGACTCCTTAGAAAGGTTTATCATGCAGAATTTCAGCTTTGTTTCTACGCTGATTCGGGGATAAAGGCTTCGGTTTTCAGAAGGAAGACACATTCGTCAATTTGCTTCCTGGTGATGATAATGTACTCAGCAAACAGTGAGCTTTCCTCACTCTGCATGTGTGAGAGCTTTCAGCTCAAAGCATTCTCATAACCAAGTGCCATGTTATGAAGTGTTCTTTTCTGCTTTATTCTGTGGCAGAGGTAACATGGAAAATCACATTATCACAGTCAATAAACGAGCTGGGTCTACAAGCAAGACAGATCCTATTTTGCTCCAGCTTTGGAAGTCTCCCTGCTTGGTTCGAGCTTAAGAAAGACAGATTATCAAAATCATTAAAGTATAGCTTTATAATGTATAGCTTTGGACAGACATGCATGAATTAACCCTTGGCTTCCACAAAACACATGGACTATGCCCTAGTCTCTTCCTTTTCCAGCATGGTGGTGAACATAGATGACTTGATAAAATGAACATTTAATCAACTCAGTTATTAAACACATAATCAAATAGCTGCTTAGTTTTTGACTGAGATTATTTTGCTATCACACAGATAAATGTCCACCAGTTTAACATCTGTGCAGATGGTCAATACTCAGAGTAGTCAGTATCTAATATAAACACACACACACACACACACACACACACACACACACACACACACACACAATGGCTATGTAAAAAACATGAAGTATAATTCAAAGGGAATAAAAAGTTTGCTGCAATAGATCATTTCAATAGGCAGCATTGTACAGGAAACCACTAGTCCAATTCCTACCCAGAATATTTTCATAATGTTATTTAAAATATATTTTCATTTATTTGGAAGCAGAATGAGATAGAGAGAAGAGAGATAGACAGAGAGAATGGGTGTGCCAGGGCCTCTAGCCACTGCAAATGAACTCCAGACGCATGTACCCTCTTGTGCATCTGGCTTATGTGGGTACTAGCAAATCAAGCCTGGGCTCTTAGGATTCCTAGGTACATATCTTAACCACTAAGTCATCTCTATAGCCACCAATGGATTTTAAGAAATAGAAAACATCAGGAATTTATACAAAAGAAAGGAATAGTAGTTGTTTCGATCAGTATCACATCTCTGGTAAGCATCAACAGATACAGATTGTCTTTACAGAATTAAGTTGGATGATTTCACATAAGTTTTCGCTGAGAATCCTGAGAGCAATGGCTGCCTTCTGTAGGAAAGTAAAATGGCCAAATTTACTTTATTATGCTCAATAATCAGCGTTTAAGATATAAAGTTTGGGCTGGAGAGATGGCTTAGTGGTTAAGCGCTTGCCTGTGAAGCCTAAGGACCCCGGTTCAAGGCTCGATTCCCCAGGGACCCATGTTAGCCAGATGCACAAGGGGGCACATGCATCTGGAGTTTGTTTGCAGTGGCTGGAAGCCCTGGCGTGCCCATTCTTCACTCTCTCTCTCTCTCTCTGCCTCTCTCTCTCTCTCTCTCTCTCTCTGTCACTCTCAAATAAATAAATAAAAATGAACAAAAAAATTATTAAAAAAAGATATAAAGTTCAAGTTGAATGTTAGGAATATAGATCAAAGTGTTCAAGTCTGATGAAGGTTTGAATTTTTGTATTGTACAAAGATAGTTACTGATTTGATTCAAAAATATCTTTTTAATATAATAATATGTAAAATTGAAGACTATACCACATCAATATATATATGTATACATATTTAGTAATCTGTTTTCCTTCTAGATTTTGGATTTTCAAGGGATGTAGAAATTGCCTGGTGGATTATTGAAATGAGGATCAATAATGACATCAAAATTTGTTTATGGTTCAGATAAGTCCATGCAGAACATTCAAATTATATCTCATTAATACATTCAATCTCATTTTAGTAGTTAAATGTAATTAATAATGAATTTAATTCAAAGTATACTTTGTTGAAAAGAATGACTTTAAACATGCAAATCCAGGAAAAAAATATATTTCGTTTTCAGTTATTTAAATATAAAACGTTATAAAGCTTAAATTACTTTAAATAATGGTAACAATTTATTCTCTGTGTGTGTGTGTGTATGCTCCCACGTGCATGCTGGAGATCAGGCCCAGGGCTCTGTGCACAGCAGACAAGTGCTTAACCCTTGAGGTTCTTCCCTAGACTTTTCCTCTTATTGCGTTTCTAACATTATAGCACATTTTGATTCTTTTCACCCCCAGTCTCTCCTTCTCTCTTCCTACTTCTCTTTTTTTTGTGGAACCCCAAGAGGGTAATACTCTAAGAAGTTTGTGACTTAAACAATCTTACAGTGCTTTCTTTAGTTACTTGTGTCATAACATTTTTGTAAAGTCTATTCTAAACTGTTCCCCTGTGTTGTAGTCAGGTTTGCATTCCTGGTAGAAATCACCCAACCAAGAGCAGCTTGTGTTGGAGGGGGGTGTAGGGAAGAGGTTTATTTTGGCTTACAGGCTTGAGGGGAAGCTCCATGATGGCGGGGAAAATGATGCATGAGCAGAGGGTGGACAACGCCCCTGACCAACATCAGGTGGACAACAGGAACTGAAGAGTGTGCCAAAACCTGGCAATGGGAAACTGGCTGTAACACCCATAAGCCCGCCCCCAACAATGCACGGCCTCCAGGTGGTTTTAAGTTCCAATTGCCATCAGCTGGGGAGTCTCACATTCAAAACACCTAAGTTTATGGGGGAACATCTGAATCAAACCATGGCACCCTGTAGCAAGATTATTTTATAATTTTCCTTTTGGTTCCATAGTACTTCCTGCCTATTATTCTCTATTTTCACTTTTTAAAGTAGTAAACAATATTTACTTTCCTATTTTGTTGTTGCTGTTTTCAAGGCATGGTCTCCCTCTGCCCAAACTGAAGTGGAACTCACATGGTAGCTGCAATCTGAACTTGAACTCATTGCTATCCTCGTGCCTCTGGCTTGATGAGTGCTGCGATTAAAGGTATGAGCCACCGCTGGTGCCTGGCAACAATATTTACTTTTTACAATTTTGCTTCATTGCTAATTTATCAACATTTAAAACTATCATTTAAATAAGAAAAACATATAGTAAAACATTTAGACACCTGAATTTCTCTCTTTTATCAACTACCCTGCATTCCACGTGTATCAGTAACACAGTCTTAATTCTTAGTAAAGTGCATGAAAATTCTAGAAGTATGATAAGATCTGAATTTATTAAAACATTTTGGGTTTTGTTTTATTCTGCATTACTGTTAAATCCCAGAGTGTGTAAGATAGTATTAGTATTCTTATTAGTATTAGTATTCTGATATCTGATTAGTATTCTCATGTTGTGAGACTTTACTCTGTTTGAATGTTTAGGGGAATGAAGAGCCTCGATTAAGTACCTCTGGGATGCTTTAGTCAAATATCATTCAAAAGAATGTTTGTCTCTCTCGTCTGAAATACAAGGAATAAAACAAACAATCAAAATCGCTGAGATGTCAGCAGACAGAAATAGCTAGAGACAGAGTGTGGTCTCCTTGGAAGTTTATTTTAATGTATTTTGTGGACCTAATATTAAGTGAGATAAGGTTCTTCTTATGATCTTCCCAAAGTAAGAATAATTTTTTATAGATGATGCTTGTGGCCATGGTTAAGAGTTACAGATAAGTAACAGAATGCTATATGTCACTAAATAAGGAAAAATAATGAAGATTTTATAGCCTACTTCTGAACCATGGATCAGAATGCCTGAAGAGAGCATATTGCATCCCTTATCTGAAGAGATCAATAGTGAAATTTCACATTCACTTGCTGTGCATGTGGCTTAAGTCATTTTAAGAATTTTTAAAAGTTCTGTGAAACATATGTGCAACATTCTTTAGAAAAACTAGTTCATGCACTTCATATGGAAGCCACTATATGGGCTAAGACTATTCCAATCTGAACCACTAGTGAAATTTGGAAATAATCGACTTACCATATGAACAATTGACTGATGTTATCATGATTTTAGCTTTACTTAACTTAAATTGAATTGTTTCCTACTCTTGTGAAATACATGTATCTAATGAATGAGTTTATTTTATTTTTTTCTTTTCTTTTATTATTATCATCATCATTATTCTTATTAAGAACATATTTTGTGTGGATACATCATGAGTTAGTATTCTCTTCGCCCCTCTCCCTGACCCCATTACTTTGGTGACGCTCCTCAGTGGAGTTGCAGGTATTTCCTACGGGGTTGTGGTTTATATATAAAGTTCCCTTTAAGTGATTAAGATTTTGTATTTCAAATCAAGGTTTGAGCTTTCCTCTTTCTTAAATGAAATTACCTCATTGTCACTATTCTGGAGAGGAGAGATAAAGAAACAAAATAGATCCAGAGTTTTATCAGGGTTTTTTTTTTTTTTTTGAAGGCTCTGATGGGTTTGGTGAGATAAGAAGTCCCCTTGAAATGTGTTAATAATAGTTATTCATCTTTTATTCCATGAAGTAATGATGAAAATAGCATCAGTAACACCATGGAGTTATGAAATATTCTGCTGATTCCACTTCGTGTAGTCACAAGGAAAATCTGGTGACATCAGCAGATAAAGGAATGGTTTTATTAGCCAATGCATCAGAAGATTTAGCTGTATAGTAATTGAATAAATGAAAGAACTTTGAAAATAAGCAATCCCTGACATCTTTAGCCTTTTGAAAATTAAATTTTTGAAATATTTGCTGCAAAGTATAGCTATTTCAATGTTTTCTTTCTTCTTTCTTTCTTTCCTTTATTTTCTTTCTCTTTTTTTTTTTTTTTTTTTTTTTTTTTTTTTTTGAGGTAGTGTCTTCCTCTAGCCCAGGCTGGCCTGGAATTCACTGTGCAGTCTCAGGGTGGCCTCAAACCTCATGGTGATCATCCTACTTCTGCCTCCCAAGTGCTGGGATTAAAGGCATGCACCACCACACCCAGCTGTTTCAATGTTTTCTAAACACCTTTTTTCAATTAAATTATAATTTGGACAATAGTTTTTTTTTTATTTTATTCTACTTGAAAGATGAACTTTAAATAAATGCTTAAGTCTGTACTCAAAAACAATTTATTTAGCATTTTAAACTTTATTTAGAGTTGGAAAGATGGTTCATGGCTAAAAGCACTTTCTCTCAAAGCCAAACAACCTGGGATCTGTTGACCAGTACCCATGTAAATCCAGATGAAGTTTGTTAACAGTGGCAAGTGGGTCTGGTGCTCCAATTCTCTTTCTCTCTCCCTCTCCTTTTTTCACTTTCTCTTTCTTTCTTCATTTCCCTTGCAAATAAATAAAAATATTAAAAATACAAAATGACAAAAATAAAACTTTTGGGCTGGAGAGATGGCTTAGCAGTTTAGTGCTTGCCTGTGAAGCCTAAGGACCCTGGTTCGAGGTTCTATTCCCCAGGACCCATGTTAGCCAGATGCACAAGGGAGCTCATGCATCTGGAGTTCGTTTACAGTGGCTGGAGGCCCTGGCACGCCCATTCTCTGTCTCTCTCTCTATCTGCCTTTCTCTCTGTGTCACTTTCAAATAAATAAATAAATAAAAATAAACAACCACAACAAAAAATAAATAAAAAATAAAACTTTGTCTATAAAAGGAGTTTCTGAGAACAGTGAATAAAATGTGTGCAAAGCTAATCGTTGGCAAAATGAAGTTAGTTATTATACTGATTGATAGAAAATGACTTATATTATAGAAAGTGATATTAAACAAAGAAAACTTGTCATGGTGAAGAAATAAGCATTATTTATTTTTTACTTTAAATACCAAGTGTTAAAGCAACAAAGAGAGTATAATTTAAAGAAGCAATAAAATCTTGCAAGGTCAAATGAGGCATGACGATCTGTAGCTCCTAGTGGGAGCCATCCTCCTTGTGCAATTATCATTTTGATCAAACATTTTTGATGTAAATTTTGTTGTTGTTGTTTTATTTTACATATTTAATAAAGAGGGCTATGTAGATGGCTCAGTAGTTAAAGGTGCTTGCTTGCCAAAGCCTGAAGATTAGGGTTTGAGTCCCTTATGCCTAAGTAAGTTAAGCAAAACACGAAGTGGCATATACATCTGGTATTCACTTATAACAGCAAGAGACTCTGGCATGCCCATGCGTGGACACACACAAATAAATCCATATATATTTTTTAAATTTGTAGAGTATGTTTCTTTTTAAGACTTCAGTACAGTGGCAATTAAAGCATGAGAACTGACACATTTTCATCTGTGAACAGACATATTCTCAGAAATTTGTATCTTAAAATACATCTATGTGTGCCAGTGGTCAAACATGGATACTTGGATCCATGCATCTATCTTTCCTTTGAGGTTTTTGCGTAACATAGAATCTGTGTAGAGGTGGATCATCATGGACAAAATGTCCATATTGCTGGTGATCAACAGCAAAGGTCTTCCATCTCCTTGGAAGGACTTTACCATCCCTGTCTAAAACTATGCAGGACACCAATCGGGGAAAATAAAAATAAATTTTCATGTCTTAAGAGTTGATGTGCTGCAGAAATTGGGGAACTTTTGCTATAGAAGCAATAACTTTCTGGGCCAAGGGATTTCAAGAGTCATGCCATTTGCTACACTCATTGCTGCGATAAAATGCCTGGCAAGAGCAACTTAAGGAAGGGTTTACTTGGGTTCACAGCTCAAGAGGTACTAGAACTGAAGGCAGGCCCCAGACTCATGACATGGCTGGTCAGTGCACCCACAATCAGCAAGCCAGACCATGAAACCTCAAAGCCCACCCCTTGTAAAATGATCGTAACCAGCAAGGCTGTACCTCATGAAGACCCCGCCATGCTCTAAAGCAGGGCTACCAGCTAGCAAGCGTTGAAGTACATCAGCCTGTGGGGGTTATTTCACATTCAAACCATTGCAAACATGTTGAATATGTTTTTGTTGATTTATGCATTAAAAAAAGAGACCATTGGCCGGGCATGGTGGTGCACACCTTCAATACCAGCACTCGGGAGGCAGAGGTAGGAGGATCACCGTGAGTTCAAGGCTACCCTGAGACTCTATAGTGAATTCCGGGTCAGCCCGGACTAGAGTGGAATTCTTCCTCAAAAAACCAAAATGAATAAATAAATAAAAGAGAACGTTGTACCTTAAAAGAATTTATGCTTCAAGGAATTAATTGGATCACTGTATGTTTCCTGAAACTGCAAAATTCTTCAAATTTGGGTTAATTTAGACACTGTGATACCTATAAGTCTATCTGCAAGGTAGCTACAATTAGCTCATGAGTAACAGAGGTTCTAGACTCAAAGGTCATTAGAAAATCATTTAGTTTGATATGCCTAGTTATTTCACACTTGCATCAATATTAACGTGTCACAGATAAAGTCAAAAAGGAGCAGCAGATGTCATGTTGAGTTCCAGCATAACAGCAGCAAATGAAACAGAGAGAGTTGTATGTAAACTGGCCTTCTGTTGATGTCCGAAGGAGAGACGGCAATATTGGGACTGGGATTTTGTTTGAAATAGTAAATTGGAATCCACACCTGGTACTGTAAACCTGGTCAAGAGCCCCTGGCTGGAGAGATAGCAGGCAATAGACTAACCCATTACTGCTGTTGCATTAACTGGAGAGACTGTTAAATTGCCTTCTAAGTGCTTATGTTTATGTTTATACACTGGTGATGATCTTAGCTTTAGTCTGAGAAGTGTCTGTTTTTTAATGGGCATTGGTTAATGCAGATCCTCATCGCTGGTTAAAGTGCTATAACTGTTGAGTGGACAGCCCTAATCAGGGTCACCTGTATCATCTATTCATGGATCGGGAACAAAGCAGAATGTAAATGCTGGAGCATGTGGGGGAATGCTATAAAATACACTCTCATGGATGTTACATACCCTTGCTTTCAGCGTGAGGTTACATGAACAGTACCTGTACGAGATTGGACCTGTCAATGTTTTATCATGAATAGTGGAAGGGCTTGTGAGGCTGCACCCTCCCTGAAGCATTATTGGCTGATAGTGGTTGCCATGAACTGATGCATATGCCAGCAACCCTAATTAAACTCTGTGAGTCACAAAAAAAAAAGACAAAAGGAAAAGAGGGACTAGTGATTAATGAGGTGATGCTCGTTGAGAGTGGAACAACAGAGGGCAGTGGGGTGTGAATGTTATCAAAGTACCTTGTAAACATGTATGAAATTGTCAAAAATAAATATATATATAATATATTGTATGCATAAATATTTGGGAAAGTCTCTCTTTCAGAGAATATAAAGAGATAATATAAACTAAAACCCCACTGCTATCTTCCTTACTTACCATGTTTGTATTGTTTTTCAGTTCTCAGCATTTTGAACTGTCCCCTTTCATATCAAAAAGGATGCATTGATTGAGAGGCATTTTTCTGTGTAGGTCTGGAGACTTGAACAGAATCATTTCATTTTTTGATGCATAACACCATCAGTTTCTTCTGGGTTCTTGAAAAATATTCTGCATTCATTTCTGGAACTCCTTTTTATTATGCGGTGTTTGGCTGGATAGAATGTCCACATTCAGTAGCTGAGTTCTAATCTTTAAAAAGAAAAGAAAATGGTAGAGGCATTTCTACTTTAGGACTTTGTGATGGATGCTGTGTAAAGATGGGAAGATCCATCCATGAAGTCTCCAGGCAACAATCATTTCCCTGACTACAGACTAAATGAGGATTCTGTTTTTATAAGAAATTCATTGTGAATTCCCTTCTATCCATCATCCAGGCTACACGGTTATTTTAATCCCATTTATTCCTATGCAATTTCAACTCCCTTAAATTGTGTGTAGTGTGTGTGTGTGTGGTTTTCTTTCCCCTTTTCCTTCTAACTTCTCTGCTTGGAAGTTCCTGTTTATATAGTAGCTAATAAATATCTATATATGGAAATAGTAGATTGTGTATTTCTACAAGAAGTATGAGTCTCCCTGCTTTTCTATTTGGTTTTGTCTCTCGTGTGGTTTTGAGTTTCTTTTACAATGGTTCTTGGTAGAGGAATAGCAGGTCTTGATTTCTCCTGGAAGACTCTTGCTCTAATAGAAAAATAATTTAATTTTATGATGAAAATTAAATTTATCTCTTCGAAAAGGAGATTATTCCAGAAGGAGGATCAGAGAGATTCCCATTAAAGCAAACCACAGGAAAAAGAAGTGAAATGTGCAAAAGACTTATGTTGTCACTGGAGGATCTAATATAATGACAGTTCATATTTTTCACACTTTTGTCCCCTTCATTTATATTTCCCAGTAGTTTGATACCTTTAAGTGAATGATAAGGGCATTGTATTTATTTTGTATATATATTATTTCTCCATCACCACTTGCTGAAAAGACTTGTATGTCTCTCTCAAATGTCCATAACACTGTGTTTGATAATCATTGAATTGTACATTTCTTGAACTACATCAATGCTCACAAATCTGTATAACTTCTATATGTCTATCTTTATGGCAATTCAAGTCATTTTTATTTTTTATTTTATTTTTTTGTTTTTTGTTTTTGTTTTTTTTTTCAATTTTTTTTCTTTTTCTTTTTTTTTCTTTATTAGTCAGTTTTGTATTCAGCAAATACAGTCAGTTTGGTACCATTATTAGGCTCATCCGTGACATACACCCTCCCCTTGGCCCCTCCTTGTTGAGGTACACGGGTCATGCATTGTGGAGTTAGCCCACAGTTATGGGTAAGCTAAATGTCTCTGCATATCATGACCCAACATGTGGCTCTGACATTCTTTCCGCCCCCTCTTCCGCAAAATTTCCCTGAGCCATGTTGGGTTCATTTTTGGTCTGCTTCAGTGATGAGGTGTTGGGAGCCTCTGAGGCTCTGGCAAGTCATTTTTAAATGCCATATATATTGGTAGCATACTTTAGAATTTAAAAAATTAATTTTTGAGAGAGAGAAAAAGAGAGAAAGAAGCATGTAGATAGAGAGAAAATGGGCACACCATGGCCTTCAGCCTGTGTAAACAAACTCCAGACTGATGTGCCACCTTGTGCATCTGGCTTACATGGGTCCTGGGAAATTAAACCTGGGTCCTTTGGCTTTACAAGCAAATGCCTTAACCACTAAACCATCTCTCCATCCTTGTGTCATACTTTAAAATAAAATAATTCTGCCTGTTTTTATTGGTCATTGAGTTATTCATTAATTTTTTGGGGGGGATACATACTTTTTTTAAATTTTTCTTCTAGTTCTGTGAAGGCTATCCTTAGAATTTGGTATCATGAAATCTCTCGTTTGGAGAAGGCCTAATTTCAAGTCAGGAATAGCTGGTTATCCCCACAGGCTCCATGCCATTATTTTACTAGGGGCATACCTTGCCTTGATGATTGGATGTGTCATTGGCTAGGTCCGCTGCTGGTAAAGACCCTTGATGACCATCCCAGCCCAGAAGTCTGTATAGCATATTCCAGCCCTACATGAGACATAGATAGTAGGGAGGAGGATTTCAGGTCACTTACAGCTTGGTTTTTCAGTATTCTGCAAGAGAAGCATGTGGTACACCCCTTTGCAGAGGGGTCTTTCCATCCCGTTCAAGGATGCATGGGTTTTAGCCATCATACTAAAAAAAAAAAGAAAAAGAAAAAAATACACTTTCATGCCCCATTTGATAGTATTTGAAAATTTGAGATTTGCTTATAGTATCACCAGTTATTTTTATATTTCTCCTTGTTTCTTGTTATTGTTTCTTACTTTTTTTTAACCTCTTCTTCCTTTCCTGCAGGAAAATCCTCCTTGAGATATACTAGATATATTATTTCTCCTTTTTGTGTTGAGATTTACAATTCATCCATTCACTTATATTGTATCTATCCCAAATTCCTAAATCATAGCTTTGCTTGTTTTAGTATTCTTCACTAACTGCTTTTTCATTTTTCTGTTATTGTTTTGAAGCTACTATGCTTGCTCCTATTCTTTCTTTGGAAACGTTTGTTGTTTGGTAAATAGAAACACTCTCACATTGTTTTATTATTATTTTTTTTTATCTTGGAGCTTTGAGAAACTTTTATCTTTGAACTTTGTGAAATTGGTTATAAACTATCTTAGGAAAAACTTGGTTGAGGGACTGGAGATATGGCTTATTGGTTAAGTTGTTTGCCTGAGAAGCCTAAAGAACCAGGTTCAATTCCCCAGGACCCACATAAGCCAGATGCACAAGGTGGTACATTCATCTGGAGCTTGTTTGCACTGGCTAGAGAACCTGGTTTGCCCATTCTCTCTCTTTGCTTCTAGTTCTCTCTCTCAACTACATAAAATAAATAAATAAATAAATAAATAAATAAATGTATGTTTTTTTAAAAAAAAACACTACTTGGTGTTAACAAAGTTATAATTTGGCTTGTGATCATTGACCTTTTTCACCTAATTATTTGTATACTCTAGGTTAGAGAAATTTATGTTGTGATTTTGTATAGAAATCTACATACTCGTGTGACATTCTCAAGTTCTTGAACTCAAATTCCCAAATTGTTTTTTCTCTGAATACTGTCACAAATTTCTCTATGCCTCCTACATTTTATTTTTTTTTCTGAGATAGGGTCTCACTCTAACCCATACTGACCTGGAATTCACTATGTAGTCTTCTCAGGCTAGCCTTGATCACACAGTGATCCTCCGGAGTTCTGGGATTAAAGGTGGGCACCACCATGCCTGGCTCTTATTTTTTTATGCATTTTTATTTTATTTTTCCCTTTATTCTTATTTATCATTGTTGTTTTCAATATTCATTTTCAAGTGGTCCTTCTTCAAGCTCTAAAATTCTTCCTTCTGTTGGATCTAGTATATTTATTTCCATCACATTTAAAATTCAGTATCTGTTTTCAGCTCAAATACTTAGGTTTGATTTGATGTGCTTCTTTCTCTATCTTATGTCTCTTTACCTCTCTATTGAATATTTTTTCTTTGTTTTTCTGAAGCTCACTGACTTTCCTTAAGACAATTATTTTGTTTGCTTTTTAAAGTTCTGTGAGTCTCTCTGTTATTTTGGATCTGTTCGGTGTTGGCACTTTATTGTAATTGTTAGTTGAGGTCAACATCTCCAAAACACTCTTATAGCTTGTCATTCGCAATCATCAGAAACTGTGAGCATTAATTATTTATTCCAACCTTCTTTTTATTTACCATTTAACAGAAAAAGAAGGGGGGAGAGAGAGAAGGAGAGAGAGAGAGAGAGAGAGAGAGAGAGAGAGAGAGAGAGAGAGAGAGAGAGAGAGAGAGAGAGAGGGAGGGAGAGAATGGGTGCACCAGGGCCTCCGGCCACTGCAAATGAACTCCAGATGCATGTGCCCCCTTATGCATCTGGCTAACGTGGGTCCTGGAGAGTCAAACCTGGGTCCTTTGGCTTTCCGGCAAATGCCTTAACAGCTAAGCCATCCCTCCAGGCCCCCAGTCTTCTTCTTTTTTTTTTTTTTTTTTTTTTTGAAATTACAAATTATTAAGTTTATTGTGGGCTTTATTTAAAGGACAAATCACAAATTGTGGAGTTTATTTAAGGGATATTGGGATAGGAAGGAAAACTAGAACAGCGTCATGAACACTGGGAAGTAGGAATCTAGGAGCCTGTATAGGGAAACACAGGAGGGACCAGCATGGTATCTGCCATGAGTTTTTAGAGAAATTAAGAGGACAGATGGTGCAGCTCAGGTAAATATGAGAGGGCAGATATCGCGGCAGAGACCAAGAGATTCAGAGGAGAAATGACAATGAGGAGACCTGCACTCACAGTTACCCCGAGTTTAAAGAAATCACACAGGTCGTAGACCTAGAGTTGGTGAAAACACCCACTTGGTAGATCTGGAGTGTAACAAAGTAGCAAGTGGTAGATTCAGAAACCAGAGGAACATTATGCACGTGAGCAAAGAGAGAAGCTACCCGAAACTATAAAGCAGAGACAAGCAGAAAAGGCGTCCCAAACAAGGAAGAGGTTCATGCTCTTCCCCCGCCCGCCCAGCCGGGCTGTGTGCGGGGGAAGCCGGACTCACAGGCGGCCTGGTGACCAGAGGAGAGCAGGCTGGGTGCAGAATCAGAGCTGCGTGCACCTCCCCGTCTCCTCAGTCAGGCGCCTTGGTGCCTTCCAGAAACCCAAAGAAAGCATCTTCGTTGAACCAGTTGTCACCTCGGCTGCCTCCGCAGTGGGAAGTGTCCAGATCTAGGTGGTCTGGGTGAGGATCCTCGCTGTGTTGCGCTCGATTGAACACCAGAGGGAGATCCAAGCCCACGGGTGCCGGGTTGCTCTGCACCAACCAGGGCTGTGAGGACCTTGGAAGAGTCAGCCTTCCCTAGAAGACTCTGGCTCACACTTGGCCAGATGCTTCATTTCCAACAGCCAGGCTGATGTGAAGTACTGCGGGATTCTGCCCAGCTGGTTGCCATGAATGGGTGCAGTGCAGATCAACGTCACACGTGCCCTCCAATGCCACCTACCTGTCTGCTGTCCTGACCCCACAGCCCTGAGACCCGGGCGACAGTGAGAAAGCCCATAGCTCTTGTGGCAACAGGCTGCATCGCTCTGCTTAGAGGGACTCAAAGCCAAGACTTTGCCAATCGAGACACGTCTTGGGATGGAGCTCACTGAGATCTGCCCGCTCTGAGGGTTCATCTTCCCCGCGTCACAGTCCAGGGCAAAGTCCTGGGATCACGACTGCTTCTTAACACCAGTGAATCGGTTAGTTTCGCCTTACGCTGTGAAGTTTGCATGGTAGCACTAACAGGGATGGCCCCCGAGTCCCATAGTCGCAGGACTCGAGCCAGCAATTGTAATAGCTTGTGTAAGCCAGCGGAAGCGTCTCTGAATCTTCTAATTCCCAAGCCTTGCACGTTTCTTTGGCAGGATGGCAAATAGTGATGGTTAACTTGACTGGATGCGGAGCAAGGGACAGACATGCCTGTAAATGGGTCTGTGAGACCATTCCCAGGAAGGATCAACTGAAGGGAGAAGACCTTCCCCCAGAGTGGACAGTACTTTCCAGTGGTGATCCTCTGGTTATAACATAATTTTAGAAGGAAAAAAAAATACTGCCGCTTGCCTGCCTGCCATTGGTTCTTGTTGGCAAGTGTGTCATCCCATTGTTGCTACTACTGCTCCTGATATCAGAACCCGGCGGCTTCTTCAGCCTTCGATGTGGACTGAACACTACTAGCTCTCTGGGGTGTATCTCTGAGTGTTCTGCAACAGACAGGGTCAGCTAAGAATGGAGCCTCATACACTGGGAAGCTCTGACATGCACACAGCCAGTGTTGGACAACCCAATGCTTACCAAGTAAGTGAAGTAAAAAAAAGAAAAACAAAAACAAACAAACAACAACAAAAAAAAACAGAAAAAAAACCTCTCTGTAATAGATATTCTTTTTTTTTTTTTTTTCAGTTCGGTTCCTCTAGAGGATCCTGACTAATAAACACACTCGGCTTGCAGAGCTTTTTGAGCCTCTCTTCACCCTCCATGAGGGAGTATTTCCACGTGGAGTCAATCACTATATAACAATACTGAGCTCATGATAGAACGCAGCAAAGACGTTCTCGGGTATAAAATAAAAATGTGATGGAAAAGTGTGATAAAACTATGTCCTCTCAACTTCTTTAAATGGAAACTGACAAGTAAAAATGGGAAGAAGATGAGTTTGACCAAACTTCCCAGTTTTTTAAAGCTTACTAATAACTGCAAAATAACAAAAAGCAATTCATTTTCCCATGAGACATAATTAGTGTGGTATTTTCAGTCTTGAAGACAATACACCATCATTTAGACTCTATGTGAGACTTACTTCCCTATCATTGTCAGACAATTGCCCTCTCTTGGATGTTACAATATATCTGTTCAGCCAGTTTTTAAATGGAAGACTTTGAGTACAATAGCTTGTTTGTTCTGATAGATAAATCAAATTTTTAAATAAATTGACTTGCTATAATTGCATAAAACAATTTTTCATGCATTATGCTCCCTTTCCTTGAAATATGCTTATGTAACACGGACAATCATCTTTCCAATCATTGGTTCAATGTTTGTTGTGCTGATAAACTGGCTTTGGATTTACCATCCCTGCCATTACATATTGTGAATTTTGAAAAATAATTCAAATTTATAAAACTCATATAGGTATTAGCTATTTCATAAAACCATTTATTTAAAGCCCTTAGCAGAATGTCCACTAACTGGAAGCTAAAATGCTGGTGTTGATGGTAATGCTATGGCGACAGGAGGATTATTGTGCCGCCATGCCCTGCTAGAGTCCCATATTTTAGAGATAAATTCTGAAGGAAAACTTTTTTTTTTTTTTGGTAACAACCATGCATACACAAATCAAATTTTCTTTAAAAATGTAGTCGCCAGAGCTACTAAGCAAGATATTTCATGAATACTTTAGTTTTATTGGTTCTTAAGCCACTAAAATTGATTTTTTTATTCATTTGGAAAGGAAGCTCTGTGATTCTCCTACTGGGGTTTTGACCCACGCCTGTGGCGAGGGAAGGAGACTGGCATGTACTCAGCCCTCTGTGGTTCAGAATTCCCGTTCTTCAGTAGCATTTTATTTATCCATCCATTTACCACATCCTGGTGAGGAAACTATGCATAACATTGCTTAATCATTTAAACTCATAGTTTTGTTTTCATTAAAAGGTATCTGGAGACTGGAGAGATTGTTCACTGCTAAAAGCACTAACCTACAAAGCCCGACAACTAGGATTTAATTCTCCAATACTCATGTAAAGAGATACACAAAGGGGCACACACATCTGGAGTTCATGTGAAGCAGCTGGAGGCCCTGGTGTGTCCACCCTCTCTCTCTCTCTCTCTCTCTCTCTCTCTCTCTCTCTCTCAGCTCTGTGTCTGTTTCTCTATTTGGGAAGGTTGAAGAAATGGCTTAGTGTTTAAGACACTTGCCTGTGAAGTCTAACAACCTAGGTCTGATTCCTCAGGACTCACATAAGCCAGATGCACAAGATGTCACATGCATCTAGAGTTCATTTACAGTGGCTAGATGCCCTCACACTCCCATTCTCTCTTTCTCTATTTGCCTCTCTCTCCCTCTTTCTTTCATAAATAAATAAACATATAAAATATAAAGGTATTTTGACTTGCCTCTCCAAATACGTAAATAGGTACAAAAATATCACCCAGATATAAGTTATTTGATTGGTTATGCATGCATGCAACAGGCTGTCAATCTAGGAATTTGGTTAACATTTGAACGATAAGATCTGACATGCCTCACTTGCTGGGGGACTACAGATCTTAATACTATGAAATAGACTGTCATCCTTTGTAGGTGCTTAGGGGAGACACATCTATATTTGATTACTCAACTTCCAGCTGTTCTCTGAACTGTGTCATTGAAGTTATGACTTATTTGCTGAATGTAATATGTGGATAAGATTTAAGTCAGCATGGTGAATTTATTTATTTTTTTGCATAATCTTTTATAAATGAACTTGTCCAACAAGAAGATGTATATTCATCAAAGAAACTAGTCTAAATTATGGCAAATAAATAATATAAACTGAATTTACATACAAACACATGCATAGTAATTCATTATGAAATGGATGTCAAGGCTGCTTTAGAATATTTTAGAGGACATTTGAAACTGTTTTAATACTACCTTCCTAGGATCCACTAAGTTCCTTAGGTATCATTATTTTTAACTCATCACCTTGAATTAGAAATTGAGGACTATACCTGAAAAGAATAATTATTAACCAACTTTCCCTGGTAAGAATCCCCTTAAGCATTCTTTGTGTACGCCGTTTTTTAATGTAATTCTCACTAGTAATGTTTTAAGAAGAATCACTGTGAGGATTTTGACAAAAGTCAGAATGAGATTTTGTTTGTTTGTTTGTTTGGTTTTGTTTTTCAAGGTAGGTTTCACTCTAACCCAGACTGACCCACAATTCTGTATGTAGTCTCAGGGTGGCCTTGAAAAATTTTGTGTTTTTTTTTTTTCATGATATTCCACCTGATGTAGGAGAGGTGTGGACCTGCTTTATCCACTAAGATAGTTGCTAGGCATATATGGTTATGGAAATTTTAATTTGGCCAGTCAGAATACAGATGAATCCTAATTATAAAATAGACAACAGATTTTTATATCTTAGAATGGAAACAAGAATATTAGATAGGTAAGCAAGGCCAGTTTTAAAATGATAACCGGCTAATATGTAATCATTTAGATAGATTGAATTAGATAAGATACATCATCAAAATTACCTTTTATTTCTTTTATCTGCTTGAGTACCTAGTAATTAAAAATGAATATTTGCTTTGTATTTTAAATAGTTCTAATGGAGAATCAAGGCCAGATTATGTCTCAGAGATCATATCTTGATAATGTACTTTGGAACTAAAAAATATTAATGATATTAACACATACCTCCTTCTCACAGATTTCTGCCCTATTGGATACAGAGACTCAGAACCCTTATAACTTAAACAATTAAAAGGTTGACTTACAAATTCAAGGCTTGCAGATCAATTTGTTTTCAAGGGAATGGAAATAGCTCAAGTCTACTTCCCTTAGTGTTTGTCAAGAGTAACTGTACAATGTGTTTGAAATGTAACATCTTGAAATAAGAAGAAATGGGACAAAGAAATTTGGGTCCTGCTATAGTCTTTACCTAGAAAGACTTCCCTTTAGGCTTTAGTTCAGTGAATCTTATTAGCCTGGGAGATAGGGCTTAAGACGGCCACTCTCAAAGCTGCCTCAAGTGAGGTGCAAGTGGGAGCCTGGTTGATGAGCCTCTCCTCATGCTGCATATCCTTCTGACACCTTGAATGACTGACTCATGATAAATGCCAGGTTTCACTTTTTCTTGATGCCCATCAGTACCTTATAATAATGCTTCATGCAATATGTGTGGGTTCCTACATATTGGTAACAAGTACAAATTGTGCCCTTGGCCCAATAATCTTAAACTGCTTAGATATTTACAACAAACTAATTGTAAGAGACAGTTACCCCATGATCAACACAAGAGCCTAGCACAGGAAAATATGTCCAGAATATCACATGTCACTAATTTAATATTAGCTAAAATAGCTCTGTAGAACCCCCAATAATTCTCTCTTGTCATGGTGTTATTATACAGGTGTGGAGTCATGTAAAATCTCTTGCTCAAATATGAGATTATCTTACCACAAAGCCAAAAAAAAAGATAAATTGTATCTTGTAGAAGATTTTTCAGAGAATTATAAGACAATAAAAAGTCTTGTAATTCTCAGTTATAAATAACTGCAAAGACATGAAAGTTTTCTTTCAGCAAAGAAATGGTCTGTAAATATACAGGAACATTTCAACTTCTGTAAACTGCAAAAGTACACCGTGTTGTCAGGCTATGCATCACATAATGAAGTATGTGTTTCCACGGCCACAGATACTTAACAAATAGTCTTGTATCACATAATATGTATGGATTTCTCTTGTATTGAACTTTTCTTGGCCAGATGTTAACAAATGTCTATTCACTCTGGATAGGACAATGACAACAGAACAATATAATGATTACGCCAAAGTCCAACTTGGTGAATGCAGCAGACATCTTCAGGTTTGTTGAGATGAACCTCCAAGCCAGGCACAGTTATGGACGAGGATTTATTGAAGCTTACAGATCCAGCGGAAGTTCCACAATGGCAGAAGAGGCTGGCCTGCTTTCACAGGTCCAAGCAGAGAGAGAGAGAGAGAAAAGCCACAAGCCAAAAGCCACATAGCACACTTTAGGAACTCCAGCTAGGCACACTTCACATATCTTTATATTGGAATTTTAAACCCACCACCATACATTAGGGATGGACCCTAAGATCCACCCAGTGATACCTCCTCCAGCCAGGTGGCTGGAGATGCAGACTACAAACTAACAAAACACTGAACATATTGGGGCCATCTATTCAAACCACCACAATGACAGAGCACAGGGGAGGGTTAATCACACGAGCATGGGTGACTCAAAGGCAGCTGCATCCACTACAAATTCAAGCATAGGTGATGACCCCAGAAATGTAATCTCTGGAGCTTACTGCATTACCTTTATATGGCATGGCTGGTAGAAGTCTTCAGCAATTTTATTACCTCTGTAGCCTTGAGAAGGGGCCATGTGGCTCTGGTAAGTTTCACAGGCTACTGGTGGCTTTTTATAACCTCCTGTTTTATACAGCCCCTCTCCTATCTCCCAGGTGGAATGCTGCAATTTGGAGAAACATATCATATAACAATTCTAAAAAAAATATGCGCTACAGTAGTTAGTATTTTTTTTTCTCGTAACAATCACTTCACAGAAGCAGCTTATGAGACGAAAGGGTTTATTTCAGGCTTACAGTTTTATGGAGAGTTTCTTCATGGCCGAGAAAAGTACAAAGAGAGACATCTGCAAGGTTGAGGGAGTTCAGAACACGCAGTAGGTCCACCGCCCGGTAAAGCAAGCATACCTTCTGCAGGAAGGCTCTACCAGTTGAGGACTAAGTAGGAAGCTTCGAAATATTGACACTTGATTCTACTGGGGGCATTTGCATTCAAGCTATCACACACACTATACTCAAAAAAAAAATTATCAGTAGTAACACAGAATTGTGGTTTTTCCCTATGTCAGACAATTGAACACATTGATCTATGTCACAAGGTATAAAAGCATGTATTATCTGCTCTGTGTATCAGTTTTTTTCACTTTGGGATGTGTGTGTGTGTGTGTGTGTGTGTGTGCGCATACATGTGCATATGTGTTCTCTTATATGCAAGTGCATGTGCAAATGTGCACACATGAGTGTGGAGGCCGTGGGACAATGCTAGTTATCTATCTCAGTCACTCTCCAACTTATTTGTTTTAACTTTTGAAATGTTTACTGTGGTGTTTTGTAGCTTTAATTGCTGTTCTCAAGTCCTACTAGGTTATGAAATAGTCCTTTTATTGAGTTGTTGTTTCTTCCATTTTCTTCTTCTTCTTTTTTTTTTTTTTTTTTTTTTTTTTTTTTGCTGTATTTTGAGGCAGGGTCTCACTTCTGCCGTGACTGACCTGGCTGGAAATTATTGTCTAACCCTGACTGGCTTTGAGCTCAATAGAGTCCTCTTCCTCACCCTCCCCAGAGGGCTGGGATTATGGGTATGAACAATAATACCTGGTTTTCACTTTATTTTCAGTGAATCTCTCCCTAAAAAAAGACTCACCAATTTAGTTAGGTTAGCTAGATGACAAGCCTCATAGTCTCTCCTGTCTTCACCTGCCCAGGCCTGGGAATAAGGCATGCACCATTGTTACTGTCTCTTATGGGGTGTGCTGGCTCTGATCTCACCTCATGTTTGGGTGGTAGGCAGCTTATCAACTGAGCCATCACCCTGGCTCCAGTTTTCAGTGAGGTCTCAACAGGATTTAAAAACCTAAGAAATTTATTATCAATGATGAGAACTGTATTAGGACAACATAAAAGACACATAATGTATAATCCATGTTGTCTGATTGTGGAGTTTCCATCAAATTACATGAGAGAGGTTAGGACCTGAGGAACCTGAGGTTGTTAATGGAAAATTTAACTTAAACTCCATTACTACCTATGTGTGTACTGTAGAGTCACTTTGAGTAAATAAGGTGGTTAGGATGCTAACTTGCTGATATGCATGAATAAACTCTAAAGGTTTGTTTAATAAAGCACTAACAAAAATGCATCTGTTTGTTCTCATTCTCAATCAAAATTTACCAACATATCAAAAGTACCATATCAGGCTGGAGAGAAGGCTTAGCTGTTAAGGCACTTGCCTATGAAGCCTAAGGATTCAGGTTTGGCTCCCTAGTACCCATGTAAGCCAGATGTACAAGGTGGCATATGCGTCTGGAGTTTGTTTGCTGTGGCTAGAGTCCCTGGTGCACCCATTCTCTCCCTCTCTTTTTCTTTCATTCTCTTTCTCTTTCTCCCTTTCTCTACCTCTTTGTCTCATAGATAAATAAATATTTTAAAATCACTTGTAAAGCCTGAACTTAACATGATTTCATAAGCATTTAAAGACAAGATAGTAAAATTATGAAATTAAGTTTATCAGAGCAAATAAAAATAAACACTTCATTTTCAAGGAGCAGGTTTAATAAGGTTTTCATTAGTAATTAGATATTGATAGCTTCTATTCAAACAAATATTTGTCCCTGCAAATAAACATTGGAAAATTTATTGCAAAGTTTTTTTTTTCTGTTACAAGAGTTATCCATTTTAATAATGGTATATGTATGCTGATAAGATTTTGACTTAAAATATGTCTGCACATTTATAAAATATATTATTTTCCATGCTAAAATTATAGATTCAGAGGTATATAGATCAATGCAGGCTTCTGTTATTAATTTTGTTCTCTCACAAGTAGTACCACACAGAATGACCATGAAGAGCCAAAGAAGGTTGAGGCAGAACTGGATAATGAAAGAGAGAATTTTAGGAATTAAAATGTAATGAATCTCAAGAAATATATCTTGACAGTCAAAACACCTTATACTGCCAGGAATGGTGGCCTATGCCTTTAAACCCAGCACTTAGGAGGCAGAGCTAGAAGGATCACAATGAGTTTAAGGTCACCATGGGATGATAAGTGAATTCCAGGTCAGTTGGAGCTGGAACGAGACCCTACCTAAGCCAAACAAGTAAAAACTATTATTTTTAGAGTGACAGAAATATTTCAATGATATTTCAAGAGATTTGCTACTTTACTACTCAATTTTCCTCATGCAAATATGTTTTTCATTATTATAACAAAATTATCAAAATTAATGAACCCATATTGTCTCAGCATTGCTACTTTTAGCTGATGTTACACGGACTCCTTTAGCTTGCACTTGATGTTATTTTCCTATGTTAGTATCTCATTTTGTTTATGGCATACTTCGTTCATCATGCCTCCTTCCTTTTAATGTGCATTTTTATAATTCTCAAATATAGAATAGAGCAGAATGCATCACACATTGGAACTCCAAAATATAGAGGAAAGAAATAAGCATGCTCTACACTGGAACAAAGATTATCAAAGTGCTAATACAACAGGGTACATAAATAATGCATGATCCATATCATCAAGATTATATTGGAAATCTTATATATTGTGCAATATTGAGACTCAGACTGAAAGGCATATAAACCCAAAGGTAATTTACTTGTGTATTTGGATGACATAGGTGCCAAATGCAGAAGAGCATTATTTAATTTTATCAGAGAAAACCACACTCTGCACTTTGTCTTACACTATGAAGACCATTATGCTTTTTTCCTACTTAAAGAATTGGAAAATGGGCTTTTAAAGCATTATAATGGCACTGTTAGAAGATAATAGAATATACAAGTTGAACTTGAAATTACTTATTAGATAAACACAAATAAAGATGCACATTTGTTGAGTTACATATATTTTGAATGCATGTTTTTATTTGAGCCAATTAGAACAATTTTGTGTCATTCCCTTATTCAAATGTAATTAGAAAATGTAGTTAGAATTGTAAAAATCACTATATATATATATATACATATATATATATATGTGTGTGTGTGTGTGTGTGTGTGTGTGTGTGTGTGTGTGTGTTTTATTCCAAACTATCTTATGTCATCTATAGGTGTAACTCAGTTTCTTCTTATAACAGCATCATAAATGCTATTTCAGTTTTATTTTAAAAATGAGAAAACTGGAGCTAGGGAGATGGCTCAGTTGATAAAGTCCTTGCCACGCAAGCATGAGAACATGAGATCAGAGTCCGCACACCTCATAAGAGCCAGGAACAATGATGCATGTCTTTATTCCCAGGCCTGGGAGGTGAAGACAGGAGCTTGTCATCTAACTAATCTAACTAAATTGGTGGATCTTTGTTCAGTGAGAGATCTACCAAAAACAAAGTGCACAGCAGGCGTTGCTGCTCATGCCCATAACCCCGTCCATTAATGCTCTTGTCCCTGCCTCCTGCCTAGTAATTTATCATGTAATGCTTTTTATTTTCTATCAATGTCAAGTATATAGTTTAGCAACAAAATATTGTAGAAATTAGGCACATCAGAACCCCGTTTACAACATTAGTGTGTCTGCATGTTGTTGTTCAATAAAATATATCAGCTTACACGGAAATAATCATCTCTCACTGAAAACTTCAACACTTCATTCACCTAATAATGAGATTCAGTGGCCAAAACATAAAAATGAACAGTTTGTGATATTTAAAAGTTAAATCTAGTCTTCATGCTTCTTTATGAGTAGTAAGGACTGCAATTACATGTTTTCAATTGCTAAGTAATTTACATATTTTTTTCTATTACGAACCATAAATTGTTACTTACATAATCTAAAAAGTACTAGTCAGGTTTACAACTCATGTAAACATATGAGCTGAAAATCTAAATAATAAAAGTTAGCTTATACTTTAGGAAATTAACATTGGAATATATAAATAAGAGAATGGATTTGTAGCAAAAGTTATGGACTGGGGAAGGACAAAGACATCAAAGTTGTTTTCTATGATAAACAGCATGAAGGTTGGAATTGAAAATTTCCAGGGTACAGAGTTATTATATATGTTTGCCTATTTAGGGTAATGTATATATTGCCTTCAAGGACAATTTGAGTACATATGAATTGTTATTGTTATCATTATGTCACATTTCTTTATCATATCCTAGTTAAGGCTCCATCTTTTCACTGAATATGCCTTATTTTTTCAATGTATTAGTTTTAAAGAAATCATGCCCATCATCTTTCCTACTTTCTGCATGAAGGTAATCACTAACACTTATTGGAAGTCAAAAAGAATCTCTGTCATTGGAATATTAATCTTAATGCAACAAAATCACTGAGCAATCAAAGCTAGGGTTCTGAAAGAACAGTCATATACATGACTGTCATATTTAATTGCATTTCTTTGGTAAATCATGTATATACTGTTTTATTTTGTTCAAAAAATATTTGTCAATTTGTCAGTGTTTATATTTGAGAGAGAATGAAAGAGAGTGTATGAGAGAGAGAGAAAGAGAGAGGGACAGAGAGAGAGAGAGAGAGGAGAAGAAGAAGAAGAGAGAGATAGAGGGAGAAAAAATAAATTGGTACACCATGACATCTTGCCACTGCAAAAGAACTCCACAATTATGGGCCATGTTGTGCATTTGATTTTACCTGAATAGTGAGGAATTGAACCAGGGCCTGCAGACTTGTAAGTAGATGGCGTTAGGTACTGAACCATCTTCTCAGCCCTGTATATACTATTTTAAAACACATCAATTATATTAGTTATTGATTAATTTCTTCATTACATTGTACAGGATGTAGGAATTTGGCATATAAAATATTTTAGACATGACAACTAAGACATGGCTATCCAGCATTTTTGTTAAAGAACACTGAATTCATTTTATGTACTGTAATATAATACTAAACACATATATACGTGTGTGTGTGTGTGTGTGTGTGTGTGTGTGTGTGTGTATGAACATACATACATATATTAATTATATTAAGGTCTAATGTAAATGTACACATGAACACAAATTTTATTATGGTTAGAATCAACATTACAATGAAGGCTACCTATCTTTAGATTTTTTTTGAATATTTTATTTATCTGTTTGTTTCAGAGAAAGAGAGAGAGAGGGGGAGGGGGTGAGAGAATGGGCTGGGCACTCCAGGGCCTTCTGTCACTGCAAACAAATTCCAGATGATGTGTAACCTTGTGCATCTGGCTTTATGTGGGCACTAGGGAATGGAACGTGGGTCCTTAGGCTTCACAAGCAAGTGCCTCATCCACGAAACTACCTCTCTAGCTCTAGATTTAGTTTTATTTTGAGGTCACTAAATGTAAAGGTGGTTCAAGAGATAGATATCCTTGTCATTTAGGGCACAATATTAAATACAAGAATGTCAGGATTCTCTAAGACATTGTCAGTTGAAGTCCCATTGACTGTCATTCTTTGCCTTGCATATATTCTGGCTCTGTTAAGATAGTTTTTTCCCTATGAGTGGTGGTATAGGAATTTTAATTATATAATTTTACTTGTTAAATATTTCCAGTATTTCTGAAAGTGTTTTATTGGGCTTTTCTTCATGATTATTAACTAGGTATATATAAACACAAAGGTTTTTTAAAATCAGCACAAGCACAGTGGGACGCTTCTGACGTTCAGAATTCATACATTCATTCTTGTCTGATTTCTTCTTTCAGCTTGGTAGCTCATTGCAAAATAAACTTTGAATATTATTTAATATCACTGAGTCCAGAGATTCTCTGACCATAATACATCCATCACTCCCCAGAGAAGCAATAAGTCAGCATGTTTTATTATTTAAATAGTTGAATTTTGGGCTTTCATTTTGCATCAGTCAAGAAAAAGTAACTCAAATGAATGGTTTACAGCTCTAACCCAAGTTTCATCAAGTACTGAAAGAATTATCTTCATAGTTTACCTCTGCTGTATATACCATGAATTCAATCTGCCTTGTGAGACTTTCTAGATATTTTCTGTTTAGATGCTGATTTTCATAACAGAAGGAGGCCCCTTTGGGGACCACTGATGGACTCTTAGATGTCAGATGAATGAATTAGACGTGGAGCACTTAGAATTAACTGGAATCTATATGAGTAAAGAATACCCAGATTTTCCTTCTCCCTCTTTCTCTTTTTTCCTCTTTCTTTCTTTTTTTTCTTTCTTTCTTTAGTTTTCCTTTTCTTTCTTTCTTTCCTTCTTTCTTTTTTGTCTATATCTTTTATGTTTCTTTTGTCATTGCAGAGAAATGTGCCATCATATCAAGAGACTTCTATGGCATTTCAGGTTTTAAAAGCATCTTAAAAATGGAAACACTTCTTTGATGTGGTCAACATATAGTAGATGACAAGCAATTGGCTTCGCTGAGAAACATCTAAACCTCAGCTGAGATGAATGCTAGCCAGAAATGAGTATTGACTGTTAAGAAACTGTTTCAAAACATTACATTTTCTGGAAGGGAACTATGATTTTACTGAAGAAATAGCTTACTGCCCAATTGCCAAATCCAAAATAACGTGTAATTTGATGTTTCTTCATATTGTGCTTATTTTCTTTACAATAATACTGGATTAAATATATATTAAGGAGCTTTATGAAGAGAACGTTAGTGCAAGTTACAATCAAAGTTTTTACATTTAATTATGCACATTAAAGAAAAGTAAAATAAAATAATAGGTCATTAAGTCAATGAAAAAAAAAAAAAGCAACCTTCCAGCTATGGTTTCACAAAGAAAGAAGCACATCTTGCATAGACTGGATCAAGTTCTACAGGTGCCTCCCAGGTATGTCAGTCTGGAGGGTGTCGGAGGTTGTACTCAGCTGCTGTAATCAGACCCTGGTGAAGTGCAATGCTGCACAATAAGATTTACAGAGAAAATGTCCCTGAAGGATAACAAAAGTATCTTTACTTTGTGAAGGAAAGGGTATTAGGAATTTTAAACAGAATAGAAAGGCAAAGTTCAGTATTTTTAAAAGCCAATTAAGAGGCAGATCTTTGGAGATTCCGAATTTGGATTTTAACATGCATATAATGAAGTTAAGCATTTGTTAAATGGGGGTGTTTTAAAATAGAAACAGAAAATAGAGAAAAACAAAGTACACAAATGTTTAAATACTGCTATACAGTGTTGAAAAAACTTCACAGATTAAAAAGCAAGGAAATGGTTCCATAGCTTAAGGCCATGTTTATTTTTCTTTCTCAAAATACTTTGTTAGGTTTTGTTTTTCAAGCCCGAGTGTCACTATGCATCTTAGATTGGTCTTCAAGTTGTGTCAATCCTCTATCCTCAGAGTCCCAAGTGCTAGGAATCCTTGTGAGAGTCACTATGTTGTACTCAGTTAAATTTGAAAAGATTAACTAATACATAAAAACATAAGCATTGCACATATTAGTGAGCTACAATGTAATGTTTATGTAGAAATACATTGCATAAAATTTTCAATCAAGCTGAATACATTCATGCAATAATTTGTCACTTTCTATGGTAAAAAAAATTCAAAAAATATCTCTATAATATGTACAGGATTATTATCTCTCTTATGCCTACTATATAGTAATATCTCAGAAAAATTTCTTATTCTGTAACCATACTTTGTACCCCACTGATCAGTTTCTCCTTATTTTTTCCACAATCTCTGAACACATTCAATTGCCAATGACTAAGCAAAAATTATTTTAGATTTTTCGTATGAGTTTGATTATGTGATACTTGTCTTTCTGTGCCTGGTTTTCCAGCTCTATCTATGCTGTCATAAATGACAGGATTTCATTCTTGACATGGCTAAAAAATATACATATATATATCCCTATTTGTCAAGTGATAGTCATATTATTTTCACTAATGGATTTTCATGAAGAATGAGGATATAAAATATGCTAGTGATTGTGTTTTGATTCAATGCAATAGTATGGATATGGATGAAGTATACACAGGCCTTGTCTAATTAGTATTTTTGGAATACTTAGAATATACAATGCACTATATGAAGCTTAAAATCTATAGAAATATTTATGAACTCAGTTGTGTGCAGGAAACAAAAACTATTGTGAGTTCATGACAGGAGCAGTCCCCACTATGTCCAAAAGAGAGCATTCCACATGGAAGGGAGAGGGTTTAAGGAGACCTTACTCTTCCCATAATAGCTATTGGAAGTAAATAATTTCTGTGGGAAAGGTAGACATGATTTTCAACAGTGTAGATGCTGAGATGCTAGCCAAGTAAATAGTAATATATTCAAGTAAATATTCTTCACTTAAGTTCATGCACACAAACCTAATTTAACTTAGTGGACCACAAAAAAGATGTGAAAAATAGTTAGGAGATTGGTTGGGAAGATAAAAAAGGTTTAGTGGTAGTAGAAGGGAGATAAAAGAGTATAATGGTGCAAAGAAAATCAGAATACATTATATACATATGAGAAATTGTGAAATGTTTGCTTTTACATATGTAGTCTTGACTTTTGAAGAATTATGTTCAGCTGGGCATATATAAATAAAATGAGTTTTAAATGTAAGAAGTTCAAACAACAATGTATATCTAATCTTTATTTTTTTTTTACATCTGGATACAAAATGATGTTTGATTTGCTTTACTCCTTAGACAACTCTGTCATTAATGTTTAATTTAATTTAATTTTATTTATTTGCACAGAGAGAGAAAGAGAGAGATTGAGAGGAGATCGACAGAGACAGAATAGCCACACCAGGTCTTCTAGCCACTGTAAACGAACTCCAGATTCATGTGTCTCTTTGTGCAGCTGACTTACATGGATTCTGGGGAATTGAACCTGAATCCTTTGGTTTTATGGGCAAACACCTTAACTGCTAAGCTATCACGCCATCCCTGTCATTAACTTTTAGAAGTTAGTCACTATTCCTCAGTAAAAACCATATAGTTGTACTTTCAAGAAGGTAAGTAATCATACCCATTTAAATTTGTTCCAAAAAATGCTTTCTTCTTTTGTGAGTAAACACATTACCTGAAAACACTATTTTGTTGCTCAGTATCACAGGGAGAATTTTTGTCACAACGGGATTTCAGTGTGGTTCGGGTTATTACCATGAGATGGTGGTATTATGAAATCCACTGCACTTAGTCTCTCAAACTAACCCATTTGATGAACCCAAACTGCTTTCTGGAAATAACACAAAGTAATTAAGATGGTATCAGTAGAAAGTTAGATATTACCTTTTAAAAGTATTATTATAATATCAACTCAAATCCAGATTGTTATCTCTTTGATTGTCTTCTGCTTCTCCTCTTGGTAACAGTCGTGAATTGATTTAATTTGTAATTGAAGCCAGAATTCAGCCATTCCCAGTTGCTCATTTCCAAGCTGTTCCTGCCAAATTAAGCCTGAGTGAAGCCAGTAGAATGTCAATGTCTCCCTGCTAACCCCAAGGCCTGGTGAAACCCTGTGTTCAGTAATGATGGGACTGCCTCTGTCTAAATGACAGAAGGCACTTGCCCTTTCTTAGAGATTCTGTCAGATCACAGAAGATGGAATCATTTTAACAGACTCCCCTGGTAAAGCAGGTGGGAAACATTCCTGCAAATGGAGATATACTTTCCACAAAGTGAGCATATGTTTTAGAACAAATTTAGCTTCTCTCTTTATAAAAATCTATGTAATATTATGACAAAATTAATTAGTTGTGTGAAATCATACATAAAATTATAATTATATGCTAGCCATCTTAGGTGTGCTATGTACAGGTCAACAAAGTCCAGTACATTTACAAAAGTCTTTTGTATGTTGTAGAAATAGTGTTTGAACCTATGACTTGTTTATTCAATAATTTAAGTAAATTTATTTATCATTTAATTCTCACCCTGAATAGGAAAGTTGGCTTATAAGCATCACCTTTCTTTTTGTTTGTTTGTTTGGAAGAAATACAAATGGCTAACACACACTTAAGAAAATGTTCAACAAACCTAACCGTTAGGAAAATGCAAACTAAAACAACTATGAGATTCCACCTTATTCCAGTAAGGATGTTGATCATTAAAAATTCAAATGACAACAAATATTAGTGAGGATGTGGGAATGTAAACTTGTACAACAACTATGGAAATCAATATGGAGATTCCTGAAATGACTTTATTTTTAAAATGTTGTTATACAGAAGAAATTTCTCACAATTATAAGTTTAAATAAGAAAAATACTTAGTGAGGTAACACAGGCCCAGAAAGCCAAACATTGCATGTTCTCTCTCACATGTGGATCCTAGCTATAAATCATTGGACTTCTATATGAGTAAGAATAAAACTCAGTAGCAGAAGCCAGTAAGCTAAAAAAGAGGTATAAAGGGATTACAAAGGAAGCGAGGGAGGGAGGGGTGGAAAGGAAGGAAGGAGGGGGACTTAATAGAACAGTATTGTATTTTTGTAAGTAGAAAAACAGATAGTGTGAGTGAAATGACCTATATGTGAGGTCAGGGGAAGAGAATGAGTAAAGGAAAGGTGGAGGGAGGGCTAATCAAAATATAAGAGGATATAAATAAGTCCTATGGAAACCTACTTTTTTGGACAATGGAACACTCAGAAACCATAGATGGTTCTAAAAAATTTTCAGTGCCAGAGATGGGATACCTTACAGAGAGTTTTGGGCCAGGGAGGTCACTGATGTCTCCAAAGCATTACAAGACATTGCTGAGGCCCTTGGTTTCCCACCAGGAATAGATCGTAAGATCATATTACTGAAGACTCCACATACTTGGGCTGCAAGGTCACCAAGAAATCCTGCTGGAGCTTAGATGAAAACCTCTTTCATGTAGACCAGTTGATAGAAAATTGGAAAAAGTCACACTGCATGCACTGCAACCACTCTCTAATTGGATCGGAGACCAGCTCTATGGGAGGGAAAAACATCCCGGATACTGAAAACCAACAACAGGAGTAGTTATGAGCCCTAGGGGTATAATATCTGCTGGTGTCTGGCTAAATTTATATCCTAGGCTCACCGAACTGCCCAGTAAACACTTGTCTTAATGTTCGTACCCATATATTAATTCTACTCTCACTTCTGGTTAGAGAACCTTCTCTTTTCAAATGGCAGTGACCTTGGGATGACTCAGAAGGCACCATCGTGCTGAGAAGAAGTGACAGAGGAGTGCTCAGCACTGAATAGGTGGTGGAAAGAATGTAAGAGCCAAAGGAAGGGTGGGACTCCTTACAATGTGCTCTTCCAGACACAATATGGCCTGGATATTGATGACCTCGCGGTGCCTGACACTACCTACACATGACCATCATAATCAGAGGAAAAGATCATGACACCAAAATAAAAGAGAGACTGATGGGGGAGGGGGCATGGATATGATAGAGAGTGGAGTTTAAAGGGGGGAAGAGGGGGGAGGGAAGGAATTACCATGGGGTATTTTTTACAATCATGGAAGTTGTCAATAAAAATAAAAATTTAAAAAAGAAAAAAATATAATTCTTTAGGAACTTTAGGGTCACCTTTTTCTTTGTTTTAATTAGTACATGACCTCATATTTAATCACTTTAGTAGTGAGAATTACGGGTTTGTACAGCTGGGTCTTACATACTTGTAAGAATGTTGGTATTTATCATGTTTCCTCCCAGCTAGGAAGGTCCCAACTTAGTTTTCTTGATTAGACTGTTAGATTTATGGAGAAAGTAGTGGTTGAATGTCATAATAATATATAAGTATATTTTTGAGAACTATTTCTCTCAGTTGCACATATTCTATCTTAAGTCATGAGGTATGTAATGAAAAGATATAGTGTAATATAAGGAACCTGGTGTTTTTTTTTTTCTTTTCTTTTCCACTTAACAATTTCTCAAAAACAAATCTCCCAACAATTTTAAAAAAATACAGTTTCAAGGTAAATTAAAAACTCTTTTGATTCAGGAATACTTGTTTTTATTCCATCTAACAAAAAGTGGTATTTCCTTTAACTTGCTGCCGAATGTTATCAAAATTTCACACTTGAAGTTTTTCAAGAGCAAATCTTTTTAAATTCCTCCCAAAAGTTAGGTATGGGGTCAGCATGATGTTTAGGTCAACTAAATTTGGTTATTTTTTTTTCTCAGAATTGATTCTCAACTATAGGAATTATTGGGTTATACCTTTTGTACATTTGAAGTATCTTTCATTAATTACTATGGAAATTGTTACATGTGATGATTCAGTAGTGAAAGAAATGAAATAAACATCTAGCATCCTGGGGACACTGAGATTTGACTCTCCTCAGGCTCTAACTTTGCCATTGTTATGCAGGAAGGCCATGACCATAGTTAAAAACATTAGATGTTTAAATTTAAAGACTTACCATATTTATCCAACATTTGTAAAAAAAAAAAAAGCTTGTTGACAATATACTAATTCACTTATAGAGATAGAGCACAAAAAAGTCAGCAAATCACTCCACAATTAATATTGTTTTATGTTAAGGCATGATGCATAAAGAGAGAGGTGGGATTTAAGACATTTATAAAGGATCTGTAAAAATTATATTGATAGTTGAGCAGTCACCATTGAAATACATTTCAAAAATGATTATCTTTTTTATAAAAAATTATGTGGTTCTACTTAATGTGAATTCGTTTATGGTCAAACTGTATCATTGCTATGTCAGCAGTTCTTAAAGGAAAAAAAAAAAAAAACTATCAAATTACCACATACTGCTCAAATCCCTGCAAAGAACGACTTGCCTAGACTGAAAAACAAGACACATAATCATAAAAGGAAATTCAATCAAAACCATAATAACCTGGTTATTTGCCATAATTAGAGCATGGTATGATTTTGTGTATTCTAGTTTATAGTTTATTAAATATAAATTTTGATTTTTTGAGAAGGGAGAAATGTGTCTATTTGGGTATATGACCATGAAAATGCATATCTTACAATGCTGTCTGGATATTGTCCATCATTTTGTATTAAAATAGTATGCATAAAGACTGTATGAAAGTCCAGGAAGGCTCAAATACTATGTCTGTGACATTTTCAAGCATGAAATAAGGTCGCTGATATCTGGAAGAATCCAAGAAATATAAATTATAACAAACAATGACAAAAAAATTCAGGAATCACAGTAAGCAGAAAAAATATTTGGCAAAAAAAAAAGCGAACAACAAAATCACAGTTTCTAGAAAATAGTGACATTATGTCAGATAACGTGAGCTGTAATTATGATCTAACCAAAATAGCTCAGTCATCAACATACAAAAATAAGATATATTTATGTCATAGCTTGTCATTTCTAGTCAGCCTTTCCAGAAAGAAGCAAAAAGGTGTTTTCAAATTTCCTTATTTTTTGCCCTTTCTTGGTTATAAATACAACAGTGCATTTAAAACATGTCTTTTAAAGTTGGCAGAGCAATTACACATTGAAAGAAATGAGTCATATTAACAAAAAATTGTAATGCAATGATACCTCACCACCATGGAAGGATGGTGTTGCTATTTTGGAGGTCTTAGCCAGGAGCATTGCTATTTTCTACTTCCCGAAAGGCAAAAGCGAGGTCAGAGCACAGAATGAAGAACAGGACGCGCTGTACGCTGCCTGCATTTTCATGGCGGTGAGGCGGGTGCATGTGGGTGCCCTGCGGCTATGCAGTGCAGCTAATCAAACATGTACATCTGATTAATTTTGATATGTTACAGGGTTTTTGACCTCTTGACGAGAGAAGTCATGAATTGCATAATGAGACCCAAAATAGTACAAATATAGCATCAGCCTTCTGAATATTTACTCTGAAAATGTTTTAGTTACAGAAAAGTGTCATTTTATTATATTTTGGCAGTTTAAAAGTCACAGAATTGAAAGACCACGCTCCTTAAAGGATCTCTCAAGTAAACTAAGATAATTATTATATACAAAAATGAAACACTAATTAAGATCACATACATACCGATAATCATTTTCAGAAAAAGCATTGCTAATACACTATGGCCTCTTATTCTGGAAATTACAGATCCTGCTGAGTGTCACCCTGAGTAGACCTGGTTCGATGGCTTTGTTCTCCATTGTTCTCAACCCAAATTTTAGTTACATGGTGGTGGAGGATATGCAAAATGATTGCTGTGAGAATTGTAACATTTTACCAATAAGTAATATGTGATGGTCTTGATTAATGTTTTGTTTCCATGTAGAAATATTTTAAATATATGTGGGATTAAAGTGGGCTGCATTTAAAGAGTTCATTTCTATATTTCTCACTGACACTTTTTTTTTTTCAAAAAACAATACTTTGGAACATATTGACCATTTGAAAAATATTGGACAGATAAAATTTACTTTAACTTATGCATCATATTATTTTTTGGAAAAGATAAAAGCCTTTATTTACAAATATTCTGTTCTTAATACTTATAATTCAACAACATTTTATATCTTCCACTATTTCATATACAGTTCATATGACTATTTGAAATTGGAGCTTTATTAGTTATTGAAGACATTAAGTGTTGGTGTTCATTTAAAGAAAAATTTTTATAAGAACAGGGAAGGACATAAATGTTTATGAAAGCAGGGCACAGATAAAAATGACATCTGAGGAGCTGGAGAGATTGCTTAGTGGTTAAGGCATTTGCCTGCAAATCCAATGGACCCTGCTTCAATTTCCCGGGACCCAAATAAACCAGATGCACAAGGGAGCACATGCATCTGGAGTTGGTTTGTAGTACCTGGAGGCTCTGGGGGCCCATTCTCTCTCTCTCTCTCTCTCTCTCTCTCTCTCTCCCTCTCTAATAAATAAATAAAATATATTTAAAATAAAATGACATTTGGCCTTGAACTCACAGTGATCCTCCTACCTCATCCTCCAAGTGCTTGGATTAAAGGCATGCACCACTGTGCCAGGGTAAACCACTGACACTTCAATGCAGCATGTGGATATCTGATGAATGACTAAAGTGGGATATGTAGTTTCCCATCTCTGTCTTTACACTGTCTGTCCCCTTTGCTACCTCAACCTTTAAATCATATTCCACTCAGCTCTTTATGCAGAGCTATTAATATTTGGCATGTTTTATCCAAGATTAAACTATACGACTAACTTGGTCTTGATATGCTCATTTTTCATCCATCCACCCTTGTACATTTTCAGTAAGTAAAACACTGAATGTCCTTCAGCCATTTTAGGAAACCAGAGCATTTATTCAAGATGGTAATACCATGCATAACTCAGCAGATCTCTGAATGGAATTGACTGCCATATCAGCCCACAGATTTCAATGCTGAGTGGTTATAAACATAAACAAAAACATCTCTTTGTTTGTTTGTCTGTTTTTTTTTGAGGTAAGGTCTCGCTGTATTCCAGGCTGACCGGTAATTCCCTATGTAGTCTCAGGCTGGCCTTGTACTCAAAGCAATCCTCTTTACTTCCGTCTCCCAAGTGCTGGGATTAAAGGCATGCACTACCACATCTGGCCCCCCAAAACATCTTTTGATATTGTTTCATTACCAATGGAAAATAACCAAATTTAGTTGCATACCCTCTCCCCAAAACATATAAATGAAAACTTACTATTGTCTTTTTGCAGTTAGCAGTTGGCTGAGAAACATTTATATCACATCATTTTCACTTTGCCCAGGGCAGGTTATTTGAGGTTGAAGACCTAGCAAAGGAATCTTGCCTATACAGTTCCCACTGTATGGTTTCATCTCATTTCTACTGTTTTTATGCCATGAGATCCCAACTTTTGATATCATTCCTACTAGATGGCTGGTGCTTTAACTTTGCTGTTATACATGTTTCCTTTATTGCCATTTTACAAACACTGTATATGTGTGTCATTTATATATGTGGTCTGTATACATGTGACAGAACAGATTAATTTTGAAAGACTCAAAACTGTAGAGTTTTTCACTATCAAGTTCCACGTGAGTAAAAGGAAGATGATATGAACAAAGTGAAGATTTCTGAAAACAATATAAAATTTGACTTGCTGAGCAATATTTGGACTTCTGTGTCCAGCATAACTGAAGTACATCAAGTGTAGGAAGAAATGTCTCCCTAATCCAAAGGATATATATATATATATATATATATATATATATATATATGGCTGGAGGGATTGCTTAGCAGTTAAGTCATTTGTTTGTCTGCAAAGCCAAAGGACCCAGGTTCGATTCCCCAGGAAACACATTAGCCAGATGCACAAGGGGGTGCATGCATCTGGAGAAATTGCTTGCAGTGCCTGGAGGTCCTGGTACACCCTCTCTCTCTCTCTCTCTCTCTCTCTTTCTCTCTTGCACTCTCCCTCTTTCTCCGTCAAATAAATAAATAAAAATAAAATAATATGTGTGTGTATTCAGTTACAGCTTCTATTCAGCTTTGATTCTTTATCTGTTTCTCAATGTATCAGCCTTGCTTCTTGAAAGATGTGATAATAACTGTAGATATTTTTTTCATGTCACATTGTCTTCTCACCCCAAGCAATCAGACCTGCACTCTCATCATGACTGCACAGGAAACTTACTGCAAAGTCAATGGCTCATATAAGTACAAAGATATATTTTATTTTATAGTATTGAGTCTTCTATGTTTTCCTATATTAAAAATATGGCTTTCCTGATAGTATGCATCTATCATCTATCTATCTATCTATCTATCTATCTATCTATCTATCTATCTATCTATAATATCCTGGAAAAGAATATCTCCTTTCTGTAGCTATAGATATCATAGAAAGTTTACAAGTCTAGTTTCATCTGGAAAAAAATATACGAAAGTTTCTTGTCTATTGAGAGGACATTCTATTGTCCTAGGGAGGGTTTGGCAATATTTCAGAGATCTGTAGAGTTTATCAGAAATAAAGTCTAATCCTCATAGCTCTGGTTAGAACATTTTGAGTTTGCAATTCCTTTATCCCAATAAATCTTAAAATACTTTGGCCTCCTTTATTGATTTTTATCTTTCTAATTGCAAAAGACATGATAGATAACTTAGGTGATTGGAGCTACTTGACAGAAGAGAAAGAAATTCAGGATAAAGAATAATGCAAGGAGGGAATTCCCCAGAGAACCTTCCTAGTGGAGAACATTTGGAATTGGTTTGCTTAGAGAGGAAAGTTAAATTTTGCTTTTTTAACATAATCAAACTCTTCCTCTTTTATTTACCATGATATCTTAGGATCAGGCACATCATTTACTTTTCTCCAATTGTATTGATAAATTATAACACTGAATTCTACCGATGGCCCTATACTGAACTTGTTTTCCAAAAGTTACCTATGTGTCTCCTTAGGTGGGAAAATCCAATTATGTTTTAAAATCCATCATTTTTGGTATTGCAATGAACAGTGTTATTATATTTTTTTGAAATTTTTCCCTAGTTCTTTTTTAAGGCCAGATTTTCAAAGAGTAACTTATTCTAACCCACTTCAATAAAGAAATCAAATGAACAAAGGTAACTTGTCAGTGTGATTCTCCATTTTTGGACACACCCAGGGAAAGCACATCTTGAATTTTCATATGTATGTGAAATGAAGGTACTGCCAAGATTTACAATTTTATAGGATTTATTTATTTTCTTTTGTGCTTGAGAAAAATTAGAATGACATTAGCCTGAAGGTCCTTTGGAAAGAGGCATTACATGTACCTTGAAGATAAAGAAGACAACTTATTAAATACAGAGAAAAATGTTTTAAAATAAGAATAATGATAATGGTGTTTGTACACTGGCCCTGAGTCTCAAATTTGATTACTGTGAACAATTTAATGGATTTACTCAAATGATTGAAACTAATAAAATGTTATTCATACGGATTTTATTTTGTTACAGTTCTGTTATAACATGCTATTTTCATATTTTCCCCTGGCCCATGGGTGTATTTTCATTACTAAAGAGGATTTTCTATGTTATTTAACTTTTTACACGTATAGAGCAGCCCTATATGAAATCAGAGAAAAATTATGAAATTGAGATTAAATTTAAATGGCCAAATTAGAATCCATGTATTTCAAATTTTTATACAAAATTAATGAAACTACTATGAATTTCATAAATTTGGAGATTATACATAAAATTATAACTTATTAGTAGTTAAAAACACTCTAAGAGTTTTAGTTTATGATTAAAAAATTATTTCATTGAAGGGCTGGAGAGATGGCTTAGTGATTGAGGTGCTTGCCTGTGAGGCCTAAGAACCCAGGTTCAATTCCCCAGTACCTACGTAAGCCATATGCACAAGGTGGTACATGTGTCTGGAGTGCATTTGCTGTGGCTACAGGCACCCATTAGCTCCCTCTCTTAACTGCTTTTTTCTCTTTCTCAAATAAATAAATAAATATTTTAAAAACTTGAAAAAATCATGACATTGACTATTATTGTATGATTTTAAGAATGGTGATATGATAAAAATTCATATCAACTATAAAATGCATGTTCATCTGTTCTAGATTAAAAGTGCATGCTATGAAAATCAGGGAAATATTATTTGGCTCCTGATAAAGTCCGTAAAATTATTCAATCCAGAATTGTTTTTTTTTTAATTTCAACCATATCAGAAAATATTAATGTTATTTATCATATGCTGAATAATGTTTTAACTCATGTAACTTTTCAGTGAATATTCAAAGTAGAATAAGAGAAAAATACCACAGAACTTAAGATAGTCAAGAACACAGAAGACATTAGGGAAAAATAAGTGATATACATGTTCCCCACCCCACAGGGAATTCTTGACATTTTGTTCTGGGTATTAAGCCTATGATTAAATTAAGACTGATGTCATAATTAATGTGATTACCTTACAGTATAAATCAGATAGTTTCAAGAAATTATTCAAGAATACTATTTTAATTTCTTCCTTTTGAGCTTAGCAAAACTTTATCACCCTCTACACTTATACCTAAATCTAATAACTGTAAATCTCAGTTTTTCTTTATCCAAATAATAAATTGAGCCTGGAATTGTAAATATATTCATTTGGCTCATTCCATATATTTTACATAGTTTTATAACACAAAAATAAACCTACATGGATCCAATCTTACCTTAGCTCTGAAGAAAACATAATTATTCAGCAAAAGCACTGACATGCCATGGTAGCGTAAGATTATAAAACATGTTATCCAGCATTCTACAACATGGTAATATTATTTTTATTTGAATAAATAAATAAATGGAGGGATCCAATTGAAACTGAAATGATTCGATTTCAGTAAAATAAATTTATAACTTACATATTTATGCACACAGCTTTTGAAAGTTTTAAGAGTGTCTTCCAAAGAATGTATTAGATGTCATTAAGTAAAAATCTATAAAGTAAATGATTTAGCAAAACAGCAACAACAAAACCCATAATACAAAGTCCTGCCTCTTTCTATCTTTAAGGTCTTTCATACCATATATACACTTATTCTTTGACTACTCCTCTCACCACCACAATTCAAATCTCCAGATCCCTCTTAAATGGTTGTGTGGCATTATGCCCTCTTATAATCACAGTACTATGAAGGGGAATAGAGAAGAGTGAAACTTCTATACTAGTGAAAAACAGCAAGCTCTGGTATCAGTAAGTGACTCCAGCTCAAATCAGAAGTGGGTGAGTGATTGAGAAGCACACCTGACATTCTGCTATAGCCACTGAAGGTGACCTTGACTTGCCACACAGAACACATTATGCATGCACACACACAATGCAAATATCACATTACATAAATGCATACATACTATCAGAGACTGACCAAGGCCTCTTGGTCCCCACAAGGAATAGCAATAATCCCACTGAAGAAGACCCTCAGCAGAATTGGGGTGGGGAAGATGGAGTATAAAGAATGCAGTAGCCTTATTAAAGGTAATAAAAAGATTCATAATTTCAACAAGAAATATAGCATAAATAAGTAAATACTAGGACTCACACACATTCTCACCTCATCGTATTATCTTTTCTGGGTAATTTATTTAAATAATAAGTACAAAATAATAATTTATTTAAATAATAAAAAGGAAAATCAAATAACTATTTAAGTAATTTACAATATATCAAAATGTGAACATGGAGGTGAAAGGCAATCAAACTTCAGAAAGAAAGACTTAGAAATGCCTTAAGTCCTTTGACTCTTTTGGCAAAAGGTAAATCAACTGTATGAGTCTATGTTCATTGAATGTAGGGAAATAACAATTTGAATCTTCCCTGCCAACAGGGCAAAAATAACCTCTATTAAGCTCTTCAGTGTTCATTCACCCCTGTGGGGAGGAAAAAAAAAAAAGTTTCTGCCCTGTGTGTGAGGAAACCATATTCTCATCTCATAGGTCTCATCAACAAAATGTTAACTTCTTAGCCGACCTTAATTATACTCCCCTACATGCCTCCCCATTACCCCTAATTGGATTTCCTTGATGAACACTAAGGGACTGCTTCTTAGACTGAGTTTTTCTTACATTTATTTCCTGTTATTTCAACAAGAAATAGAATTATACAACAAATATACATTTACCTATTTTAAATTCTTTGATTCTTATTGGACTCATGTTCAATTTTTAAATGTATTTTAATGTGACCAAATCAAATATATAAAAAGCTTTATGGCTTAATAACTTTTCTTAGTTTAGGGATTTTCCTTAATTTTTTTCTTTTATATTACTAATATTACTAATATTTTTTCAGCCAATATTTTCATCTTCACCCATTTAATCATTTGACTCTCTATGAATAAAATTAAGAAACCAAAATAAATTTTCACTTTAAAAATTAATGAGGCTTGGTGGCTAGTGCCTATAATGGCAGCAGTTAGGAGGCTAAATCAGGATTTTCATTATTTCAAGACAAGTTTGAGACACATAGTTAACTACAGGAAGGCCTCAGCTGGAGAAAAATCTCAGAAAGATGAAAGAAATTAAAGAAAAAAAAAGGGCAATGAAAGTAAAAAGAAGGAAAGAGGGCTGGAGAGATGGCTTAGCTCTTAATCGCTTGCCTGTGAAGCCTAAGGACCCCGGTTCGAGGCTCGACTCCCCTGGACCCATGTAAGCCAGATGCACAAGGGGTCTCATGCGTCTGGAGTTTGTTTGCAGTGGCTGGAGGCCCTGGCACATCCATTCTCTCTCTCTCTTTCTCTCTCTCTCTCTCTCTCTCTCTCTCTCTCTCTCTGCCTCTTTCTCTCTCTGTCTGCCTGTCACTCTCAAATAAATAAATAAAAATATTTAAAAACAAGAAGAAGGAAAGAATGGAGGAAATTACCCACCAGAGGTTAATGATAAGACCCTAGTGCTGAAGATACCATATGCTATTGGTATGGAACATAGGGAGTCCTGACTGGAATCTGGAAGAGAGTCAGTCTTCATAGTGTTAGCCTGCCTAGGGTTAGAAGGTACTACGTGAGTGACTGGGGTAATGTGGCCAACATCTGTCTGAGCAACTGGAGGTCTAAGCTACTCAGAAACAAACAACATGATGTGATGTTCACACAGGTGCAATAGCAGCACATAGCCACAGTGGAAAACCATCTGCTCTTGGATTGGCTAACAGATCTGTCCAATGGAAATGAACCTATATCTGGAACTGAAAAACAAGTCAGAATCGTACACAGATAACGAGTTTACTCTTCAACATCAAGCTCGCACCAAACTTGAGCTACAAGAGCATCTACACCCATTAAATTCTCTCTAAACTAACAATGGTTATCCCATTAAACTTGTGCTAATCTCACTCTCTGCTGGAGAATCAGCTCCTCTTTTTCAGATGGAAGCAGGACCTTAGGAGAGAAACAGCCCACTGCCCTCCACCCTGGCCCCAGCTGAAACCATAGAAGAACTGGGGAAACGAGCAAGAGTGTTCTTTCTTGGTGAACCTGATTTCAGCACAAAAGTGAAGGAGTCAGACACAGAGAACATTAAACTTTTACCAAACCAGAGATCCAGAGATCCAGAGATCCAGAGATCCAGAGGCTCCTAAGAGCACATCCCTGAAGTAAACCTAAATTGAACCCAACATGTCTCAGGGAATTTTGTGGAAGAGGGGGAGGAAAGTTGTTAGAGACACAAGTTGGTACATTATGCACAGAGACATTGCCTCTTCCCCATAACTTACAGCTGCCTTCAGGATGCACCACCCACAATTCCCATGAGGATAACTGGCATCGCCAATGAGGAGGGTCCCTTTGAGGGGGGCGCAGAAAAGAGGGTAAGGATGGTACCAACAACTGCTGTTTACATACTGAGTAAGTCTATAACTAATAAAAAAGAATGAAGTAGAGTTGTTGAGTTGTTGCTATACAGCAGCTTTCATTCTAAACTAGAAATTGAATTATGGCTCCAAGATTTTCTATATGTAGATTCCTATGAAGTGTGAAACAAAAATCTGTAATCTACTTCTAAATCTACTAATCTTGCTATAAAAGTATTTTTCTTTATATGTATTCATTTGAATCTGATCTGATCCAACTTAATTTCATTTAAAAAATTTGTACATTTTTTCTGTTTTCCTTTAAAATTTTTTTGAGGCAAGCCCAACCGACCTGCTTTAAAGATATTTTATTTATTTATTTATGAGAGATAAAGAGACAGATAGATAGAAAGAGAGAAATGGCATGCCAGGGCCCTAGCCACTACATATGAACTCCAGACATATGTGCCCCCTTGGGCATCTGGCTTACGTGGGTCCTGGGGAATCGAACCCTGGTCTTAGGCTTCACAGGAAAATGCCATAACCACTAAGTCATTTCCCTAGTCCTGGGATTAGCGTTTTTCTAAATGGCAGAGAGTGAGTGAACAAGAGCCAGAGAGGGAGAGAATTGTTATACCAGGGCCTTCAGCCACTGTAATTAAAATAAAGACATGTGCACCACCTAGTGTGCATGTATGAACTTATGTACTTGCATTATCTTGTGTGTCTTGTTTACATGGGACTTGGGAAGTTGATCCTAGGTCGTTAGGCTTTGCATGCAAGTGCCTTAATCAAATTGCTGGTAGAAATGACCCAACCAAGAGCAGCTTGTAGGAAAAAGAGGATTATTTTGGCTTATACACTTGAGGGGAAGCTCCATGATGACGGGGAAAACAATGGCATGAGCAGAGGGTAGGTAGGTATCACCTTCTGGCCAACATAAGGTGGACAACATGAACAGGAGAGTGTGCCAAACACTGGCATGGGGAAACTGGCAATAACATCCATAAACCCACCCCTAATTATACACTCCCTCCAGGAGGCATTAATTCCAAAATCTCCATCAGGTGGGAACCTAGCATTCAGAACACCGAAACTTATGGGGGCTACCTAAATCAAACTGCCACTCGGGGGAAAGGTGTTAAATGATTTAAAGCTGTGCATGGGGGTTAGCTTAGCACTTAAAATAATAAGATAAGCATGGGCATTATTCTGAGATCAGTCCAGGTTACATGAGAACTTCTTTCTTTTGTTTTGTTTTGTTTTGGTTTTTGAAGGTAGGGTCTCACTCTAGCCTAGTCTGACCTGGAATTAACTATGTAGTCTCGGGGTGACCTTGAACTCACGGCGATTCTTCTACCTCTGCCTCCCGAGTGCTGGGATTAAAGACATGCACCACCATGCCCAGCAAACTTTATTCAATTGTAATAAATGCATCATATGCTGAATATATATACATATATATAATGTGTGTGCTGAATATATATATATATATATATATATATATATATATATATGCACATATATATGATGTGTGTGTGTACAGCAAGTATGATGGCAAATATTTGATATAGTTATAGTTCATCTCTCAATAAGTCTGTCTCTTATATAAACTGTCCTCAATTCCTAATAATGTATCTGCTTAATATCTTCTTTGTCCATAGAATTTTGTTGGTTTTCACCTATAATATGTTGAAATCAAATATTTCATGTACAGTCATCTTCTTGGATAAGTAAAAATTTTTTATTTATTATTTACTTTTTGACAAAAGTAGGAATTGGGTTGGTCATGTGATAGTTTGACTGTATGTCCCCCATTGATTTAGATGCTAAAATTAAACTTGAAACTTGGATCTCCAGCCAACTGGAAGAGGATCCTGGAGTCCAGCCCTAAGGTGACATGGGGGATGGATCTGAATTCCAGCCCAGATGTGTAGAGAACAGTCTGACACCTGGGTTCCTGCTTGCTGCTAGTTAATGCTGCTTTATGGTGTTGGCGAGCTGGCCATGGTTTCTTTTTCTGTTTGGATTTATGAATGGGCTCCAGCTTCTTCCGCAATTGATTGAATGACCCCTGATGTGTAAGCTTGAAATAAATCCCTCATTCCATAAAACTGGGTTTGATTGGATATTTATCTAAGCCACCTGGAACTGACTAAGATAGGTAGTGTTGGTGTTGCATCTCTTTCAGCCGTTTTATAATATTGTTATATAATGCTGTCTCAACTTTGAAGAAAGGTCAAGGTTTTATATACTTATTATACTTATTATGCCGAGCATAGTTTTATCTTTAGTACATATGCATAAAGTTTATGACCTTGAAGGCTGGGTAAACAGAACCTGAGCTGTTTTTTTTTAACCCTGCTTCAAATGCATATTTTCAGACACTAGTCCCAATAAGGATGCTAAATACATAAAATTTGAATTCACTCCAATTGTAGCTATGGAATCTGTGACATAGAGTGCCAAAAATTTCCTGTTCCAATCTGCTCTCAGTTTTTTTCTTCCAGATGTCTAACTGCTTCACACACCAATCCCATATTCTTCTGACACTGGAATAGTTGACAGTCTTCAAATAGCTAAGCAATTCTGAGATGTATGAATCTGTTTCTCTTCTTTCTCATAGATTGACTTTTACCACTTTCTCCAATGTGAGAGGAACACTTTTGATATAGGTGGTTTTAATGTGTGACTTGCAAGTGAAATTGTACACTTCTCTGGGATTTAGAAGATATGAACACATGGAAAACAATTCATAAAGGTAGGCATTTGTGTTTGCTTACAAAACTGTATATCAGAGGGTAAATTCTGTTCTTTTATATTAACCTTACAAAATTCCAGAAGTGACATATTAAAGGTAGATTTAAATGGTGAGTATATTTAATATGATGAAAAATATTTTGGGGGACCTGTAATAAATGTGTGGGAGAGATTTTACAAATTTAAAGAACTCAATGTATAGGAGGAGCTATGTTTAAAAGTATAACACACGAGCCAGGCGTGGTGGCACACGCCTTTAATCCCAGCACTCGGGAGGCAGAGGTAGGAGGATCGCCATGAGTTTGAGGCCACCCTGAGACTCCATAGTGAATTCCAGGTCAGCCTGGGCTAGAGTGAGACCCTCCCTCGAAAAACCAAAAAAAAAAAAAAAAAAGTATAACACACCCCTTTATTCCACCATTCAGGAGGCCGTGATTAGATAAGCTCCTTGAGTTTGAAGCAAGCCTTGGCTACAGAGTGAGTTTCAGGTCAACATTGGATAGAGTGAGATCCTGCTTCAAAAACAAGAAAATAAATAAGTAAATAATAGGCTAATAGGTATTGCAGTCAGCTCCATGTTGCTGGAACAAACATCCAACCAGACACAGCTTTTGGAATAAAATGGTTTATATAAGACTTACAGAGTCCAGAGAATTTCATCAATGGTGAAAGAAGCTGGCTACCTTTCACAAATGTGAGCAGAGAAACTATCAAGAGCTAGCCCCACAAAATCAGCAAACACCAATAGCCAGAGCTCCTGAGTACTCTTTACACCTTAGGGATCAACTTAAGACCTGAGCCCAGTGCACCTTAGGGCTGGATTCCAAGATTCATCCCAGTGACATGCCCTCTGTAGCAGGGATCCGCTTGCTAGAGACTCAAGCAGGATGTTTAATTAAAAAACAAATGACTGTATATAAGGGGCTATGTAGACAATTGCATTCTACTACCACATTTTGCCCCTGGTCCCCATAGACTAAAGACCATCTCATGATACAAATTTCATTCCGTCCAACTTTAAAGGTCATCATAACCTTTAAAGGTCATCATAACCTTTACAAACTTTAAGACTATTCCAAAGTGCCAAGTCTCATCTCATATTCAAGACTACCTCTTAACTGTGAGTCCTATAAAAATCACAACAATTTCCTTATTTCCAAGCCATAATGGAACAGGGTGAACATTTTGATTGCAATAAAGCATAACAAGAAGGGACTAGGCCAAAAAATTCATAAGTATCAGGTAAACATCAAAGATCTGCAGTTTGTGTCTAACATCCATGACTAGTGATGAGTCTCTGGATTTTCTAATTCCATTCCTCCAGCTGGGCTTGAATAGCCATGGAAACTTTTCATCCAAATTATACCATGGTAGCCTTTGGACAGTATTGGTGTATCCAAAACATCATCAGGTCTCCACGGCAAACAATGGTTCATCCTCACAGCTCATACAATGGTCATTTTTGACCTTCAATACAGGGATTCAAAGAACATTTACTTCACATGCCACATCTCAGCAATAGCTCCTAGTACTGTGTGCAAATGTTGATGTACTTTCCTACATTTTTATTGTTGTTTATTTTTTATTAGTTATGTATATAGTGTATACATAGCCATGATGGTACCATTGTTAGCCTTCTCCCTGTCATCCCCCCATGAGGATTGTGTTGCATTGTGGGAGTGGCCATCAGTTATGGGGGAGAGGCAATGTCTCTGTGCATAATGACCCAACTTGTGGTTCTAATAACCTTTCTGAACCCCTTTTCTGTGAATTTCCCTGAGCTATGTTGGGTTCATTTCAGGTCTAATTCAGGCTTGATATTGGAGAGTGGGCTTAGTTTTTGGATATGGTTCCAGGTATCAGTTCCGTTCAACTGAGCTGATCTGTTAGACAAATAAAAAGCAGTTGGTAGGGGCCGGAGAGATGGCTTAGCGGTTAAGCGCTTGCCTGTGAAGCCTAAGGACCCCGGTTTGAGGCTCGACTCCCCAGGACCCACGTTAGCCAGATGCACAAGGGGGCGCATGCATCTGGAGTTCGTTTACAGTGGCTGAAGCCCTGGCGTGCCCATTCTCTCTCTCTCTCTCTCTTTCTATCGCCTCTTCCTCTCTCTCTCTGTCACTCTCAAATAAATAAATAAAAATAACAAAAAAAAAAATTAAAAAAAAAAGCTGTTGGTAACCCACCATGGCTCTGTGCCACTATTGCACTTGTGTGAGCATCATGTCAGGCTGATTACTGCTGAGTATTTTAGACCATGAGTTGCTTAGACAGATGTTGATCATTTTATCCAAGTTGCTCAAGTAACAAATTCTGGCACTAGAAAAGCTAACTGCCTGGGGATTGACTCACTTCCAGTTTCCAGCCCAGTTGCTCCATGTTCTGTCCCAATAGCATATGGTGTCTTCAGCAGTAGGGTCTTACTATTAACCTTTGGTGGGCCATCAAGTACTCTGACAGAATTTTTTTTTCTTTTGGAAAACCTTCTAGGTCTCTGTGATCAACAGCTCATTGTGAATGTTGCCCACATGCTGGTACAGGGAGTTACAGGTCAATGCCAAGGGAGAAGAAGGAAGAAAAATATAGGTAATGTAAAAGAGAAAGAGAGAAAAGAGAGAGAGAAACATGAGAATATTGAGGATAGTCTTTATCATACCCATTCTAGGACCCTATGAATCATGTACTCTCTTTAAGCACCTGATGAAGGTTCAGCTTTATACTCTGCCTTTGAGGGTGTAGGATTTTATGCTGCCATTTCCATATGGGTCCAGTTTTTTGTCCCCTACCACCCTTACCCTACCCTCCATCCCTATTGTCCAGTCCTTGAGATATTTATTAGGTATGTCAGTTTCATAGGCAGATTCAGGTTAGCAGCCACAAATGAGTGAGACCATGTGATGATTATCTTTCTGTGATTGAGTGAGTTTGCTGAGGATGATCTGTTCCAAGTTTGACCATTTTTCTTCAAATTTCATTGTGCCACTTTTCCTTCCTGTTGCGTAGAATTCTATTGTGTAGATATACCACATCTTAGTTATCCACTTATCTAAGGATGGACATCTGGGTTGGTTCCAGCCTCTTAGCTATTATGAATTGAGCAGCTATTTACATGGTTGAGCAAATATCTCTGAGCTGAGGTTTGGAGTTTATAGGGTAACTGCACAGTAAGGGAATAACTGGCTCTGGTGGTACCTCTATAGTCATCCCTTTTAGGAGTCTCCATATTGCTTTCCATCATGGTTGTCCCAGTTTACATTCCCACCAACAGCGAATAAGGGTTCCTATTTCTCCACAACCTCACCAACACTTATTGTCATTAGACTTTTTAATGTTTGCCTTCCTTGCTGACATAAGGTGGAATTTCAAAGTTGTTTTAATTTGCATTCCCTGGTGATTAGAGATGGTGAACATTTTCTTAAGTATGTGTTTGCCACTTGTATTTCTTCCTATGAGAACTCCCTGTGCAGTTCTCTACCCCATTTCGTGAGTGGGTTGTTTGACTTTTTCTTGTTGATGTTTTTGAGCTCTTTGTAGCTTCTAGAAATTAAGCTTCTGTCTGATGTGTATCCAGAAAAATATTTCTCCCATTCTGTAGGTAATCTATCAGTTCTGCTTAAATGTTTGTGACAAAGCTTTTAAGCTTCCTGAGATCCCAATTGTTGAGTGATTTTTAATTTCCTGAGCTAATGGGATTTTGTTCAGGAAGTCTTTTCCCACTCTTATATCATGGAAAGTTCCTCCTATTTTTTCTTCCAGCAGTAGCAGATTTTCTGGTCTTATAATGAGGTTTTTGATCCATCTGGACTTGATTTTTGTACCTGGAGAAATGCTTGGGTTGAGTTTCTGCATTTTTCTGCATATGGTTATCCAGTTTGCCCAGTACCATTTGTTGAAGATGGTGTCATATTTCCAGTCTACATTGTTAGGGCCTTTGTCAGATATCAAGTAGCTGTAGTTACTTGACCCAAAGCTCGGGTCCACAATTCTGTTCCATTGGTCTATGTTCCTGTTTCTATGCCAGTACCATGCTGTTTTTATTACTGTGGCTTTGTTGTATAGCTTTAGGTCTGGTATGGTGATTCCTCCAGAGGTGTTTCTTTTGCTGCGGATATTCTTGGGTATCCAAGGCCTTCTGCCATTCCATATGAATTCTGAGATCATTTTTTCTGTCTCTGTGAAGAAAGATGTTGGGATTTTAATTGTATTGCATTAAATCAATATATTGCTTTTGGCAAGATTGCAATTTTCACGACATTAATTCTCCTTATCCAAGAGCATGGGAGGTGTTTCCATTTTCTCAAGTCCTCCTCAATTTCTTTCTTGAGTGCTTTTATGTTTTCATTGTAAATATCTTTCACCTCCTTGGTTAATGTTATTCCAAGGTATTTTTATTTTATTTTATTTTATTTTTTATGCTATTGAAAATGGGACAATGTCACTTATTTCTATCTCTTTATCGTTGTCTTTTGCATATAGAAAGACTACAGATATTTGTGCATTGATTTTGTATCCTGCTACTTTACTGAATGAGTTAATCACTTTTAAGAGTTTTGAGATGGAGTTCCTTGGGTCACCTATGTATAGAATCATGTCATCTGCAAATAGGGATAACTTAACTTCTTCCTTTCCAATTTGTATCCCTTTCATTTCTTTCTCCTGTCTTATTGCTTGAGCTTATACTTCCAGTACTATGTTGAAGAGCAGAGGTGAGAGTGAACACCCTGTCTTGTTCCTGATCTCAATGGGAATTCCTTTAGTCTCTCCCCATTAAATATTATTTGAGTTTTAGGATCTTTATATATAACCTTTATTATATTGAGATATAGAACATCTATGCTTATTCTCTCCAATGTTTTCATTATGAAGTAATGTTGCATTTTGTCAAAGGCCTTTTCTGCTTCTATTGAGATTATCATGTGGTTTCTGTTTAAGCTTATTTATGTGGTGCTTTACATTGACAGATTTCCATATGTTGAACAATCCCTTGTGCGCAAGGGGATCCACAAGGCTGGGTGGGAATGGCAATTGTGCGTGGGGGTCAGCAAGGCTGGGAGGTAACAGCAATTGAGATGGTGCTCATGCCGTGGAGCTCTGCCCAGTAGTGGGAAAGCCTAGGGTGGAGGACCTAGCCTGCTAGCTTGGGTCCCCTTGGCCTGCAGTTACGGGACTATGGCTCAGACAGCTGCATGAGGGGATTGGGGCGACTTGTGGGCTACCTGAGAGTGTGAGAATCAGAAGATTACCTATTTTTTCCTCCTCAACCTCCCACTGGAAGCCTACTAGAATCAATAAATCCGTAAACAAACAAGCAAACAAACAGCAATAACAACAACAACAACAACAAAAAAAAACCCTGAACATTAAGTGTCTTGCTTTTTCTTTCCCATGAGGGGCTGTGAGTTTAGGTGGATATCATCTTGATTGGAAGTCTTTCCTACATTTTTCATACTTCAAAAACCAGACAATTTGTGAATCTCAGACTGAAATAATTTCTTACCCCCATATGAAGAGAGGCAGATGCCTTCAGATGTTCTTCTTTAAGTCATATCCTTTCCAAAGTATTGCATTCCTATGAATTGATACTTTTCTGCATAATTTCATTGCAGGCATCTTTCCCATTGTTACAAAGTGAAGTATTTCACCTACTTTTCATGGAGGTAATCTGCTTCACAATTGCCAAAACCAGTCTCTTTGCCTATAACTTTAAACTTGTTTGGATTTTTTCCAGGGAGAAACCATACATCTTTTACAACTTTCTATTCTATACCTTCCACCAAGCATACCAATCCATTACTTTTAAATTCAACCTTAATCAAACTCTCTGGGAATGAGCAGAAGAAGGCAGTCAGCATTTATATCAATAGTTAAGTTCCAAAGATTTTGCTGTCTCTCCTTACCCTTTGAAAGTTCATAAGCCAAGCCTTCTTAGTTGACAATTTGCTCTGCATTTAGCACTTTCAAACTCTCATCAAAACACCACATAAAATTTGGCTTACTGCACTGTAAGACTTCTTCAGTCCCAGGCCACCCACACTCCTCCAACATGTGAGTTCCAAAAAACCAAAATCCACATGATCAGATTTATTGCAACAATAGTCTACTTCTTGGTACCAAATTACTTTCACTGTTATCTCCAGATTGCTGGGACAACATCCAACAGATACAGCTCATGGGAGGAGTTTATATTAGGCATCCAGAATCTAGAGGACCTCATCAATGGTTGAAGAAGCAGGCTCCTTTTCATACATCCAAACAAAGAGACCCTATCGATAGCCAGTACCACAAAGACAGGGAAGACCCATAGCCAGGGTTCCAACTATGCTTTGTATTTTAGGGCTAGACTCAAAATCTGCCCCTAAATCACACCTTACAGCTGAACCACAGGATCTGTCCCCAGTGAAATGTCCTCCCTATAGTAGGGAATCACATTAGTATCTCAAGTAGGAAGTTTGATCAAAAATACTCTTGTCTATGGGGCCATGCGTTCAAACTACCAAGACAAAAATAAAGGGTGGTGTAAATTCCTGCCTGTGTGATACAATGCTCTCTGAATAAATTGGTCAGCCCTCATAATGTTTTAACTTTCTTTGCCAATAGACTTGATTTCCCTAAATACCATTCCAGAACTAAAAACCATGTTTATCAAAGTGTATATGAATGTACCCTCTTTTGCAGAAGCTTTTATTAGGTCATGTTGTCAGGGTGACTTAAGCATTACTCTTTGTGTTCCTATCTATATTGTTTTATAGCTTTTATTTACCTTTTTGGTACCAAATATCTGTCTTTTCTCTTCTATACTTTAAAACTTCATAGTGAAGTAATTTTCGTTCATTCTCATATAACCAGATTAATCCATGAACATTTCTCTGAAGGATGCTGAATAATTGTGCCAAGGATGGATTGTTTTTTGTTTGTTTGCATACTTGTGTTTTTGTTTAAATGTATTGTGTCACCTATATTTTCCAGGCATGGAAAACCTCTGTCTGATGCTTATAGATCTCCATGGTTAATGGTATTTGGAAAGACTGATAAAAAATTTAATTTTTAATATATTTTTATTCATTATTTCCTGCTATGAGATGGCTATTCTCCCTGTCACTCATGGAGCCTTTATGATTGCATTACCTCCACAGTAGGGAATTCCACAGAAAAAACAAAGTTGCAGAAAGAAGGAAAATTAGAAGTATAACTATGAGGAATTCCCGTATTTCAATGTTATCAACTTCAGGAGCAGCAAAAATCATTACATACCAGAAAAAAAAATGGTTGTAGTTACATATGGGAAAGTTGCTAAAGTAACATTTTATACTACATTGTCAAGACAAGTATTTCTAAAGTCAGAGAAGAAATATCATGAAGGGGGTTAGAGAGATCTTAGATTGGCAGAACATTGGAGGCTGATAAGAGGCCATAGAGGGTGATCATCAAAACATCTTCCTTGGGCTTGAGAGATGGTTTAGCGGTTAAGCACTTGCCTGTGAAGTGTAAGGACACCAGTTTGAGGCTTGATTCCCCAAGACCCACATTAGCAAGATGCACAAGGGGGTGCACACATTTGGAGTTCGTTTGCAGTGGCTGGAAGCCCTGGCGTGCCCATTCTCTCTCTCTCTCTGACACTCTTAAGTAAATAAATAAATAAAAATGAACAACAAAATTAAAAAAAAAAATCTTCCTTCACTGACACCTATGCACATACCCCCCCCCACACACACACACAGATTCCGCTCTGGAAGCCCATTCAAGACGTTGACCCTGCTGCACAATGTAATAACTAGAAGATTACTGAGTTATATATTTCATTGTTTGACACAGCATACATATATTAATTATAAGAGATATGTAAACATAGTTGTTAGAAATAAATTTTTATGATAGACCACATATTTAGATCTATCACCATAAAAATACAAATATAAAGTTATAAGGAAAAAGTTTTATAATAATCTAAGATAAAACTATATTTTATTAATAAAAATAAAATCATATAAATCAGGTCATTAATGAGTTTACCAAAGATGGAATGAAAATGGAAATATAATCAAGCAGAATCAACATCAACAAAGCAATAAAACATTATTTGCTTTACCAATAGAGAAACAGAAAAATATTAGATTGTTCCTTCACCACATAAATATCATTCAGTTAAACGTATCAAGCAGAAATGGTTTGATGCTTTTGAGAAAAAAATAAAATCTAAAATATTAATCGAATCATTTAAGACCTGTCTCATGTCCCTGCTAAGTAGCAGATGGAAAAACAAACTCCAAATGCAGAGGGAGATGAGTAATCATTAATAGAAAAATCAGTGTTTGAGTAAATAATCAGATTTCATAGTAATATAAGTATTGGCATGAAATGGTTATTAACGTGTAAATAAATATTTTTTGATCGGAGCAACGTGGCTATGACCTCTTCCTCCTGAAAGCTTGAAGAGTGAATGGTGTGAGAGACTCTATGAATAAGAATGTTTCTGTCTTATTCTTCACGGGTGATGTTCACTACAAAATTAGCACAGATCCAGCAAACCCGCTGTTAATTGTATGAAGTCATTAAAATGACTACAAGCTCACAAAAGGTTAGTGCCTTTTGAACTTAGTAAATGCCATCCTACACAATATGGTTCTCTTTGAGAACAGACGTGTCAATTTAGTTTGCCTGCCATTACCCACCGTGAACTGTATGCATTGTATGCTAAATTGCAACATATGTGAGCAAAACAGGTTTTAAATGCTATTTTTCTAAACAACCCCAACCTTGACTGAGGTTGGAAAGGCCACGGGAGAAGATGCATAAATAACCAATCAGAAATAATCCCCATTCCTCTTGGATATTGGCCCTTGCAGTGGGTAGTGCTTGATTGGCATCTGAGAAATACTGATGGCCAAAGAGATGGCATTACTAGTAAGAACATTTACTGTACAGATGTAGGGATCTGGGTCTGATTTCCAATACCATCCTAAAAACCCAGGTATGGCTGCACATGCCTATAAACCCAGGGCAGGCACAAGGGAGGAAATATCCCAGGACTCCATGATCAAACAGATTTAGGTTCAGCGGCAGTGAGAGATTCTCTCAGGGAATCAATGTGAGTAATGAGGAAGACAATGTCTTCTCTAGCCTCCATATATGTAGCCATGAGTCACCTTCATTTGTACATGCGTGTAAACCCACATCCCTTCCCACACACACAGAGGCACACACCACTGAACATGCATATGTACAACATACCACACAGACCCATCCACATACAAATTTCCACTTGGATAAGGTAATGACGTTAGTAGGAATGACCTGGAAGTTCACAGAAAGGCAAGTTTAGAGAAAGGAGACTTGTAAGTTTGACAGCTATTCCCCTCCTTAAAAGAATTATCCCCTAGATTTCTGCAGTAACGTGGCAGATTCCTGAATACACAAGAGTAGAGTCTCACAAAGGTGCAAGCATCTCAGCTTCTAACTTCCCAGTGACCCCTAAATCTCTAGGGGACCCATTGGAGGGAACAGCTCCATTGATTCTTCAGTACCCACTTTTACTAAATATCACATACAATGTTTCCTCTTCAGAAACGGGAATGGAGTAACTATTACTACATTTGTACTTCTAAGTAACAAAGGTTTCATTGCCTCTGTGATGTTTACTTCCATTCGTATAAACCTTAAGACAAACAATAAGCTATGGTTCAAAAGGTGTCATATTTTATCTTACTGTTTAGGCTAGATATTTGATGTCTATTATTTTGAATAATTAATATTCAATAAATATTTCAGTCAGGAAACTGATTATATACTTACATAATCCCACATGTATCACTCACATAGACAAACACCTCACAAAATTTAAGCCCTATCAGATAGACGTACTTGGTCATTTTCCCTTGCTCATACAGGAAATATTCAAAAAAGTTTTGTAGTTTAAATGAACCAAGTTTTTCCATTAGAAATCTCATGCCCTCCTAAAAGTACTCATAACTTAATTATCATCATGATCATTTTGAAATGGCTAAAATGTACAAATGTAACCAATAGTGCAATGTGCAAATGAAATCATAGCTTTCTCTATCTGGTATACAAATTGAAGGCACAAATAAGTTTTTTAAATTTTTTGTTTATATTTATTTATTTATTTGAGAGCAACAGACAGAGAAAGAAACAGGGAGAGAAAGAGAAAGAGAGACAGAGAGACAGAATGGGCACGCCAGGGCCTCCAGCCACTGCAAACAAACTCCAAACGTGTGCTCGCCCTAGTGCATCTGTCCAATGTGGGTCCTGGGGAATCGAGCCTCGAACCGGGGTGCTTAGGCTTCATAGGCAAGTGCTTAACTGCTAAGCCATCTCTCCAGCACAAATAAATTTTCTTTGAGACATGGTATAGCTACATAACTTGCACTAGCATTGACTTCTTAAGCCAGCAACCTCTGCCTCTTGAGGACAGAGATTACATCAGTGCAGTGACATTCCTGGTTCAGGTAACACATTTTGATAACAATATGATAATATTATTATAAAATTTAAACACCTCAACTATGAAAGTATGAGGAGCAATATCAAGGCTCTGCATAAAATGCCACAAATCACTGATTTAAAAATCTTGTTAGATTCACTAATGTCTTACCAAGTGAGGCATTTCTTACATAGTAGGAGCATCTTCATATGCAAGACAAAGCATCAATTTACATTTCTGAGACTATGAGACTGTTTATCCCCACTGCTGGAGTTAAGCCACAGGAACTAGACAATCTATAAATACATAAAAGTAATTCCAAGTCTCAGGGTAAAGTCTAACACATCGTGAATATTAATATATATGCATATATATATACATATATATACATAAATATATATATATATGTATGTATGTATATAGAATAAATAAGAAAGTGATTTGAGTCAGTGTGAATGAATAACTAAGTGATTAATGAGAAGCTGTTGAGGATGGGGAATAATGACTTTGATCCAGAACATCAGGAATATTGGCCAACACAGAAAGCAATAATACAGTGTTCACACAGGAAATCAAAATTATGTGTGTCAGAAACAATCAAAATTTGGAAACAGTCATAATTTGAATGACCGCAGAAAGTTTGCAACTTTAATTCAAATATTTATGTAAGCTTTCTTGTGAACTCTGTAGACCAATTCGAAATAAAGATTATAAAAAGTCTTAAGAGTAGAAATAAAACAAAATAATTCATTTGAATCCTGACATATTACTCACAAACCTCACAAGAACTATTTTGATTTCTATAGTAATTGTATAATTCAATCATTCTATTGAATACTATTAAGTGTTTGGATTCATTGGATAAAATTTTTAAAAAATTCCATGCTAATAAGTTCAATTATGCATAATTTGTATGATTAAGTCTTTTAATGCGCCGGGCGTGGTGGTGCACGCCTTTAATCCCAGCACTTGGGAGGCAGAGGTAAGAGGATTGCCATGAGTTCGAGGCCACCCTGAGGCTACATAGTGAATTCCAGGTCAGCCTGAACTAGAGTGAGACCCTACCTCGAAAAAACAAAACAAAACAAAACAAACAAAAAAAAAAAAGTCTTTTAATGCCATCAGTAATTATAACTACTATAAAGTTTAAATTGTATAAGTAGGAAATTACTAAAAGTGATACATCAACTTTGTAGAATCACTTATTTAAAAGCTTATAACTTTTACATTTCAGAATGGATATATATTTACTTTTAAAGAAGTCTCCATTTATTGGAAAAAAAATGATATTATTCAGTAGTCATCATTTGATTTTTTAATAATGCTAATTTTGGCCTTTGTTGAAATTTCCATTTTGCTATTACTGTTTCTTGTTTATTATTATTATGTTTTTCAGGATCTTACTTTGTAGGCCAGGCTGGCCTTGAACTTAGCAGGGAGTAAAAATTGACTTAATACTCTCCTTAATCCCCCTGTCCCTGATTTAACATCACAAGTAACAGAATTACAGGTGTGAGCCTTGATGTTCTGGCTAGAAATTTCTTAACTTAAAGCAGCTTATTTTTCTGACCATTCCTGGAGATCTGACATTTCTGCATCTTCATTATTTTTGCACATCATTTTTGATTGTCTTTTCATAGAGCTGGCCAGGTGAAACATAAAATGGGATGAAGCCTTACATAGATTTGAAACAGGAAACTATTTTTCATGATCAAAACTCACTACTGTTTTGTTAGAGTTAACAGGAAAACCTCAGCCTGTCTTTTTTCCTCTTCTTGCAGCATGGTGACTCAGATAAATTGACTCAAAGCACAAAAGAATGAGTAATGTGCAGCTGGCATAATCCTCTATAAGATGAATGAAAGCTGACAACTCCAATTACAATTTGAACTGTCTCTTTGTATATGAATGTGATTTAATGGAAATCTGATATTCTATAAAACTGACTTTCTTTATGATTTATCTTAGCTGTCCTTAAGTTACCCAGATGGATTTTATAACCTAAAGCAGCACAATGCCCTTTTCCATTCGTTTGCAAATTTTCAATCAACTAAGAATCAGTCTTTATTTGTGGTTTAAAAAGGAGCGTATAGAGGACAGTACTGAGCTAAAATGTTTCTACACAAGCAGACCAGCAACCCTAAGACCTATTTATTTTATTTATTTGCACACACACTTGTGTGTGGGAAGTGTGTGCTTGTGCAGGTGTGTGGAAAGTGGGTGGGCAATGCCACAGTATGTTGCCTATCCAAACAAACACCAGACATGTGAACCACCTTGTATCTGGGCTTTACATGGGTGGGTGAGGAATTCAACCCAGACTAGCAGGTTTTGCAGGCAGGTACCCTTTACCAGCTGAGCCCTTTTGCAAGGCCCTTGCATTTTATTTCTTAAAGAAATACAAAAAAAAAAATATGTTGATCATCACTCCCTCACATTACATGTAATGTCTTCTCTTTATGCTAATTTGAAGAGAAATTGTCCCAGGAGGCATTTTCCTGAAGCCTCAAGCTCATGCGTGTTAGCATCCTCGGAACTGAACTTGGAAGCATAAATGCAGTGGCAGTGACTGGACCCTGGAGTGATCCTCAGCCATCCAAAGCAATGCTAAGTCTTCCCTCAGGTTCTTCATCCATCTGAAAAAGGGAAGCAGATTCTCCATTGGAGAATTAAGTCAGCACTGGGTAAATGGGTAACCATTATTATTTTAGAGAGAATTTAATAGGTGTAGGCCTGAAAGATTGTTAGAGCCATGTGTTGGGACATTGTGCACAGAACCGTTGCCTCCTCCCCATAACTGATGGCTCACCCCCACAATGCACGACCCACATTCCCCAAAGCGGTGGGTCCCTTCAGAGGGGGGAGGACAGGGAGGAGGCTAACGATGGTCCCAACATGTGCTATTTACACAGTGTGTACATAACTAATAAAAAAGAAAAAAGCAAGGTAGGCAAAGGTACCACACTTAACAGTGCCTACAGTATTAACTAAGTAATTAAGTTAGTATTAACTAGTTGGTTGGAGCTAGCTCACTTTCAGCTTATTCCCAGGACTAGGCAGGAAATCTAGCATTCTTGATATGTAAAAGCAAAAAATGTTCTCCGTGAAGTGAACCACTTCTTAGTCACAATAACAATATAAAAAGGCTTCTGAATAAATTTCAATGCTTGAGCCAGTTTGTAGATCATGAATGGACTGAATAAAAGGAATGTGAGGGTTTTCTTAGGAAAGCACCATGACAAACCAGATTCCTCTAGTCTTTTCTTCAAGGAGTCTGCCTCTATCCTTTTTTTTTTTTCCTTTTCTTCTTTTCTGTTTTTTCCTTTTCCTTTCCTTTCCCTCTCCCCCTCCCAGCTGGCTTTATGGGAGATGGTATATAGAATTTACAAAGTCAAGACAGCTGGGACCCTAGGTTGGAAAGGACACCCTCCCTTCCCTTCTCCTCCCCATATTTGTCCATTGTCCCTAATAAAAATAATCACCAACTAAAGTATATCCTTAATCAAAACTGTGATCAAGTGGGGCGTGGTAGCACACGCCTTTAACCCCAGCACTCGGGAGGCAGAGGTCAGAGGATCACCGTGAGTTCAAGGTCACCCTGAGACTACATAGTGAATTCCAGGTCAGCCTGAGCTGGAGTGAGACCCTACCTCCAAAAACAAAACAAAACAAAAACAAAACAAAACAAAACAAAAACTTTGTTAAGAATGGGAAGCGCACCACTCAGAATTATTTCTTTTCAGGGATAAGGAAAACTTTCCTTCTTATTTTCATGAATTCATTCTCTGCTGGGCTATAGGCCTTTTTAATTTAAGTAGACTGCCATTATGATACCTTGGGGTCCTCATGCCTCAGAATCTAAGGGAGGTACATGCTGTCTAGGGTGAGTGATCTTTCCAAAGGAAGGGGGTTCCACTGCTCCTCTACAATACAGATTTGCCTGCATGCAACACGAGATGTATTACGTTTATTTGATTACCATAGACATCATCAGCCTGTTCCCAGTTGTAGACTGGAGAGCCCTTGCGTGGGCGCCTGCGCGGCCCCTTCGTGCCCAGCCGCAGCATTTGTCACAGTAGCGCAAACACCTAGGGACTGTCAACAGGGTGTTCCATTTGCTTTGTCGTCCACCCCGGGGAGAGGAATTAATCCCGAGTTCACAGGGCCTGAGGGTCTGTCACCTTCCTCAACTAGCTCCAGAATATAAAAGTTCTGTTCCCCAGTGCACCAGCTTCTCCTCTTGCTAGTTCAGAGGCGCAGTCTCCTGTGCCACCTCGCCAGCCCCTTGGCCACGCTTGTTCTGCCTAGAGTTAATTTTCCAGTACAAGCTCCAGCAAACAGTGGATAGAACTCTCTCTCTCTCTCTCTCTCTCTCTCTCTCTCTCTCTCTCTCTTGTTAATGTATTTTTCAAATTAGTTTTGTACTCAGTGAATACAGTCAAGTTGGTACCATTGTTAGCCTCCTTCCTGTCCTCCCCCTAGCCCCTCCTTGTTGGGGTATATGGGTTATGCATTGTGGGGTTAGCCCTCAGTTATGAGTAGGAGGAAATATGTCTGCGTATCATCATGACCCAAGGTGTGGATCTAACATTCTTTCTGCCCCCTCTTCTGCAAATTTCCCTGACACATAGCTGGAGCTGGGAAACAAGTCAGAACCAGATCCAAAAATGAGCTCCATTACCAAGCTACCACCAATACTGGACTACAAGAGGGCCTACACTTATTATTATTATTATTATTATTATTATTATTATTATTTCTAAATAATGGTTATCCCACTTATCTGGTGCTAACTTTACTCTCCATTGGAGAATCTGCTTCTCTTTTTCAGATAGACGCATGTCCTAAGGAGAGAACCACCCCATCATACCTCAAAAGGGCCCCAGCTGAAACTAAGAATAAGTAGCGAAAAAAGCAAGGGTGCTGTTTTCTTGGTGAAGCTGGTACCAGCACAAGGGTGAAGGAGATAGACACAGAGAACATTCAACTCCTACCAAATCAGATATCCAGAGACACAGATGCTCCCAAGACTTCATCACTGAGGCAGACCTAAAAAGAACTCTCTCTTTTTTACCCCAGAGTGTCCTGTCTTCAGGTTCTATGATGTCATCTTTATGTTTTGTTTTGTTTTGTTTTTGAGGTTGGGTCTTGCTATGGTCCAGGCTGACCTGGAATTCACTGTGAAGTCTCAGGATGGTCTCAAGCTCACAGCTATCCTTCCACCTCTGTCTCCTGAGTGCTTGCATTACAGTCTTACAGTTCCATGTCTGGCATTAATAGCATCTTTTGCCCTGAACAGCATGCTGTCATGAACTTTTCCCCAAAGGAAGCTACAAGTCTCATGTAGGTGTTCATTCCTTGTTCTCCATACAGAGTATCTAACCCTGTGCCGGGCCTCATGGTTAGGATACCAAGCATACTTACAAGGCCTGGTTCCCCACCCAAATGTCCTCACTAGTTCACTGAGAATCCGGAGCCTTAGCTTCTCTTGAGATTTGGCTGCTCCATCTGTCAGTGAAAGTCTAACTTCTGTGCCATGTTTAATAATTCCTTAGAGCAGGTAAGTACTGGGAGGCGATGGAGAATGTGGAAATCCACCTAAAGCTGCTGTCCTAACACTCTAACTTTGATGGGAAACCAATTAAGAGTGTTTTTTTCTGGGGGTTGGAGAGATGGCTTAGTGGTTAATGTGCTTGCCTGCAAAGCCTAAGGACTGAGGTTTGATTCCCCAGTATCCACATAAAGTCAGATGCACAAGGTGGCACATGTGTCTGGAGTCCATTTGCAGTGGGTAGATAATCTGGCACACCCATTCTCTATCGGTCTCTCTCTCAAATACATAAATAAAATATTATTCTATCTATATTTGTGGAGAAGTTGTTTCAAAATGATTTATTTGCAGAAGGATGTATGTCATCTACTTTCTCATAGGCCCAAATTAATTCAAAAGGCTAAATTCTATTTTCTTCTTGCTTATCTTTTCAAGTTGGGACAGCTTGTTCTCTTGACTTTTCCCTCTTTCTCAGATGTGAAGTGTATCCTACATTGTCTTAGTTTTGTATGGGTTACCAACTGAAGATTTTGGAATTTTCGGCCTCAAAACCACACAAGGCAATACATTAAATTAGGGGTCCATCTATTTACTCAGCAAGCTAGCTTCTCTTTGTTTTATTTTAATTTATTTGTTTATTGGACAGAGAAAGAGGGAGAGAAAGAGAGAGAAGGAGAGAGAATGGGTGCACCAGGGCCTCCAGCCACTGCAAATGAACTCCAGATGTGTGCCCCCCTTTTGCATCTGGCTAACGTGGGTCCTGGGGAATCGAACCTGGGTCCTTTGGCTTTGCAGGAAAATGACTTCACCACTAAGCCATCCCTCCAGCCCCTCTCTTTGTTTCAGTTCTCTGAAGAACTCTGAATAACATATCCTTACAAGTATAATTTTCATGTAGGAAATTCAAGGTACTTCATTCTTAAGTGACAGTTAAAAATGAAATCAACTGGGCTGGAGAGATGGCTTAGCAGTTAAGCGCTTGCCTGTGAAGCCTAAGGACCCTGGTTTGAGGCTCGATTCCCCAGGACCCACGTTAGCCAGATGCACAAGGGGGCGCACGCGTCTGGAGTTTGTTTGCAGTGGCTGGAAGCCCTGGCATGCCCATTCTCTCTCTCTGTCTCTCTCTCTGCCTCTTTCTCTCTCTGTCTGTCACTCTCAAATAAATAAATAAAAAAAATGAAATCAACTTTCAAAGAGCACAAGAACCATTCTGGATAAATACTTCTAATTATAGAAAAGTAAATATATCTTTTAACATGTAGAATCCAAAGAATTCTACTTAGGTTTACAAAAAAGAAAAGCTTTAGTTTTGGCAGAGATAGAGAAACTACCACTGGCTTCCTCCTGGTTACATATGGACAGCATTCATTTGAATACTGTGGCTAGGACAATCCCATTTTCATAACCTTTTTAATAACTAAACAAACATACAAAAGGTGAAAGCTTGAAGTAGCAATTAAGTGAATCTGATTCTACAAAAGGAAAGTAAATGTACACTAACAGTGTATTCAATAACTATAATGAGTATACAAGAATATTCAGGAAATAAAATGCCTTATGTATACACTAGTCATCAAAAAATGCACTTGTAGGCAAATAATAGTGCCTGATTCCTGCACATCCCCAGGTAAAAGCTACATGAACAGAAATGTGAGGTAATGTAACCTTCCCTGTCCGTTCTCCCCATTTGATTCTACTGAGCCAATGTAATCACTTCTAGTTCAGTGGTGTAATGCTTTCTTCCATTAACTTTAATAGGATTTATACCAATGTTAAGCAATGGAATCATTTTACACTGGCTGGGTTGATGGGAAGTACCACCACCCAATTAGTTTTCTAGCATAGGAATATTTTGAATAGTAAAGGAAATAGGCAATCTGAAAATTTGTGACCAGCAAATTAGATAAGTTTTCTATGTTCCTATTTCCCACCATTTGGAAACATTGACCTGTTTTTGGTGGTAACGATGGGAAAAAGGATTCATCAATTTGCCACAGGATAGCATCTCAGGTAGAAAACTATGCATATACTTCCTTAGCATATTTCATTAGCATACATCTAATATACAAAATAATGAATTTCACTGTCATATATATATATATGTGTGTGTGTGTGTGTGTGTGTGTGTGTGTGTGTGTGTGTGTGATATATCTCAAGCTTCTTGTTCTTTCTGGATGACCTATCATTGGCTTCATATTTTCCAAAATGATCACACATTTTAATTATTATTATTATTATTATTATTATTAGTGACAGGATCTCCCAATATAACCAAGGTGGGCATCGAAGTAACTTTGCAATCCAAACTAGCCTCTAATGCATTATGCCTGCCTGTACGACACTTAGCACTTCCATTTTTGTGTTGTATTTCTTTTAGATGTACAGTCTGCATGAGAGATTAAACATAGGGAACTGATCTTTTCATTGATTTGTTACGGACATACTTAGTACGGATACATCATAGGTTGGTACCATCCTTTCCCTCGATCCTGCCCCCATTCTGCTGTGGGCCTTTTCAGTGGGGTTGCTGGCATTCCCCATGGAGTTTTGGGTCATGCTTTGTGGGAGTAGCAGTCAATTGTTGTGTGGAGGCCATGTCTCTGTGCATGATGTCCCAACATGCGGCCCTCACAGCCTTTCTAAACCTCTTCTGGAAATATTCCCTCAGCCATGGTGGGTGTATTTTATGTCCACTTCAGTGATGAGCTTTTAGGAGCCTTTGGATCTCTGCTTTGATATATGTTGAGTATCCTCTGCGTCCGTCTCCTTCTCCCGGGTGCTAATTGTCAGGCTCACCATGGAAGCAGCACTCTTACTATCTCCCCAGTTCTTCTGTGGTTTTGGTTGGGGCTTGACTGAAGTGCAAGTGGTAGTTTATCTTCTTGGGTTTTGCTACTTCTGAAAATTAAAAATTGATTATCCAACAGGGAGTGAAGTAAGCAAAGGTTAAATGGGATAACGAGGATTAATTTAGGGATAATTTGATGAACATAGCCCCTCTTAACCAAAGACTAGTAGGAGCTTGGATTGGAGGGCATAATCTTTTCCTCCATAGGATTCTAGCCTGGTTACCACACCCAGAAAAAGGTTCCTTTCCACTAAGTACAACTCTCATCCAGTCAGAAAGCTATTGGTTACTCACCAAGGCTGTGTGCCACTATTGCACTTGCATGTATGTCTTTGTCAGGGTGTTTGCTTCTGAGTAGCTTAGGCACCTTGTGGGTTGGAACATTGTTGTTCACTTTCCCCAAGTACTGCATATAGCAATTTCCAGCATTAGAGAAGCTAACTGTTGGGGACTGGCTCTCTTCAAATTCCTGCCAGGTCTGTCCATTTTCTATGCCAGTAGCATATTGTGTCTTCAGCAGTAGGGCCTTCCTTTATACCTCATGCAGGTAGTCAAATACTTTGACAGAATCTGATCATCATCTGTTCATTGTAGAGTCATTCTCATAATCACTGTGCACAAAGGATATATTTGGTTAACAACATTGCCTTTCGCCATCTCCTTGGAGCTGGTTGTCAGGCTGTCAGTGACAACAGTTCTCCTGTTACCTCTTCCTCTGCTATTGCTCCTGGGTCTCAGCTGATTTGGTAGAGGTGGCACATCTGCGGCAGGCAGTTCTCCATCTTTTCTTATCCTGTTAGTGGATCTTGGATCTCTCAGAGTACTCCACCATCTGTAAAATAAAACAGATTCTATAAACAAAAGTGATATGATTAATCAAAATTCATCAAAGCAGAAACGCAGATGCTGCCGAATCAGACTGCTAACAGGCCTGCTTTGGCTCAGGGAAATTTGCAAGAGAGGAGGTGGAAAGATTGTAAGAGTTTCAGAGTGGGTAGGAATACCCAGAGACATAGTCCCCTCCCACCCCTGTGGAGAATGATGGGGGGCTTCATGTCCCCCCACTGGGAATAGCAATAACCCCACTGAGGAACCCCTCAGGGAACTGGGAGTTGGGGTTAAGGGACATAAAAATATATCCTTTTATAACAATAATGTGTATTTAAATGCACAGGAAAACAACTTTGGGATAAAAGGAGATGAAGGAAACAGCAACTTTGACTTACTGTTAAAATGAATGTAAGTTTATATAAACATTCAGGAAAGCAATTGGGAAATGCAGTACAAAGTTTGGAAAGAAGTACGGAGTTCCTCAAAGAAGTTCCTCAAAGTTAACAATTTACTCTAACGATAAGTAGTGATACAGTAATATAACCTTTGGTTTAACATTTTAGTTATATAAGATCTTATCGCAAAAATATTTCATATTTCTAAAATTTTAGAGAGCATAATTATCTCTCTGCAACCCACCGGGATAGAATTACAGACATATGGGGTCACACCAGCTTTTTACATGGGCGCTGTGATCAAAGTTAGGCCTTCCCAAGCCATCATGCTTGTGTTTAAGTGCTCTTACTAACACAGACATCTCTCTACCACCTATTGTCAACCTTCCTAATGTTCCCAGAGTCCTTTGTGGAATGTGCCAATTTATCTCCAAGGTAAACACTGTTTGATTCCTCTGTCTTTTTGCATGCACCTATATTGCTTCAGAACTTGGGATATATAGTTACTTTGATCTATGTCCTCACATTGATTCAAAGAAAGCAGTTTCTTTCTTTTCTTTCTTTCTTTCTTTCTTTCTTTCTTTCTTTCTTTCTTTCTTTCTTTCTTTTTTTTTTTCTGCCTGAATAAAGTTTTCATGTTATGAGATAGAAACTTTTTTTTTTCTTTAGTTCATGAGATGACCAAAACGGATACATAAATGGCTAATGTCCTATACAGTAACCAAACCATCTAGAACTACTTAGGTTAATCTTGTTTTAGAGACGTCCTTTATGTAATAAATTTAATTTGAGAAAACTGAAAGTACCACTTTCCAAAGCTAAAACTGATAATTAGCTGTTCTAAAATAATAACTACTTACAACGTGGAAACACGTGTATGCACAGCTTCTAGTTAATTGACTATGTTTTATCTCTTGTGTCCCTTTGACCCTATGAGGAAATTAAATTAAGAAAATTAAATGCATGCAAAGGAAATTATAATGTAAAACTGCATATATTTCTCCAAACATAAGCATTCTATTTGAAATTAAAATTACTAATGAAATCAACAAGGATTCAGGGCAATTTTTTTTTTCCTCAAAAACTAATACTGGTATATGTGTTTGAGGAACACCTTACCTTAACTTGATTGTGTATGTCTAACTCCCTAACCAGTGTGTTAACATAGATGCTTGATAAACACAGAAATAAATGTATAAAAATATGGACTTCAAGAGGATGGAGAGATGGCTTAGCAGTTCAGTGCTTGCCTGTGAAGACTAAGGACCCCTGTTTGAGGCACGATTCCCCAGGACCCACGTTAGCCAGATGCACAAGGTAGCACATGCATCTGGAGTTCGTTTGCAGTGGCTGGAGGCCCTGGTGTGCCCATTCTCTGTCTATCTGCCTGTTTCTCTTTCTGCCTGTCACTCTGAAATGAATAAATAAAAACAAATAAAAAATATGGAATACAAATGGTTATTATTAAGTTGTAGAACATACCTATGGTGAGTGAAAATAAGAAATTGTGGGCCTTTGAGGGCTTAAGAAATAAAATATGCATGCCAGAGCAGTTTTGTTACCTGAAAAAGAAACCCTCACCTTCAAAAACAAAGGGGGGGATTTCAAGATTTCAAGGTAGTTGAGTACAAAACTAAAAAAATACCTTGTTCTTCTAAATTTAAGGTATTCTGTGAGAAAATGCAGGATGCTAGTACAATGTGTGGATATATTTTTCTCTACAGACACATTTGAGTGCTTAGAGACTGCAGTTGACCATCTCTCCTTATTAACAACTAACAATATCTGAGGCAGAGTCATTCTAGAAGAAAGAACATTTCCTCTAGCACATTTCACTGTCTATTTTTTTTTTTTTAAGCTTACGATCAATATCTAGGTTTATAAAGTATGAGGACAGCCCAGTTTAAGAAAGCCTGGGTCTATAAAGGCAGGGAAAGGTGGACGTGTTAAAGGCATGTTCAGGTTCTACTGCAAGGCCCATGAGCGCCCCTGTGGTACACGGATGTGACCGGGCCTGGCTCAGGAGCCCAGGGAATATGAAGGAGAAAGGGCAAGTGCCCTGCCTTGCCAGGTAGCTCTGTGGCAAACTATTACTTTTACCCAAAGAAGATTATAACTTATGATTTCCTGAAATGCCGAACTAAGAGAAATGCTTTTTATCCTATATAGGTGTTGTGCAATTTCTAACAGTGTGGTATATAAGTCAGACTTCCAGAGGAAGTGGAGCTTGGATAGGTCGTCCCGCCTCAGGCACAGGGGTAGGGCAGAGGCTAGAGGTCTCGTGATAGTCTGTAGCAAAGGGTACTTTCAGAATATAGAATTTAGTACACTAGCAGGACCCTGAGGGTGGGGGAGGGCTCACTGCCAGGTTGGCTGCCGGGAGCCTGAATAAGAGAAAATTGTTAACTGAATGAAACTGAAAAGTGCTGACTGTCAAGGCAGATGGAAGAGGAGAAACAAAGATGGGGAGATAGGAATTCTAGTGTGGATAGAATATGTGAGGCCCCTAACCCATAAGATAATTAACTTTATAAGAATGAATATATATAGAATATATATATATCTCAAGCCTATCACACTTGTTCTGCTAAGAAGATGAACATGGTCTTGCCAGGCTGATACTCAGAATAAGTAAGCCCCAGAGCTTGGTTTACCGAGAGCCACAGAAGTTACAGGTCCCAAAGCCTTGAGTGTCTTGTCAGCACCGCTCCCTGTGAAGGCTTTGCTGTCTCCTCTGGAGATCAGCGTCAGCTTGACAGACTCGATCAGGCCTGCTTAGGAATGAAAATGTTTTCCTCTTCTTTCTTTCATTCCTTCTTTTTAAATTTTTATTTATTTATTTATTTGACAGAGAGAGACGGGGGGGGGGGGGGGGCAGGGAATGGGCATGGCAGAGCATCCAGCTGCTACAAATGAACTCCAGACGCATGCGCCACCTGGTGCCACTGGCTTGACAGGGGTGCTGGGGAAATGAACCTGTGTCCATAGGTTTTGCAGGAAAGCGCCTTGACCATTAAGCTGTCTCTCCACCCACTATTGCTTCCTTCTTACCTGCTGCTCTTTCAGAGATAACAAACCTGCATCATGATTTCTGGGCTCTCCCTACTTACTCCTGTATTCCACTCATTGTTATCTTTCAGTGGCACCTATTACAATATTTATATTATATTTTCCACTGCGTGTCTACTTTCCTACATACGTCAACTAAACCAGAGGCCACTATTGGACTTACTGTATAAAAATGTATACACTTATTGGTTGTGTGACTGCTTGCTCGGGATAAAACCATTCCATCCTTTGGAGGCTGTAGCAGGGTTGGTTTTTCTTTGGGGGGGGGGTTGTGGTGGTTTGAATAGAATATATGGCCCTCAATATATTCAGTTTTTTTTTTTTTTTTGTTTGTAGTTTGCCACCTGGCTGGAGGCAATGTCACTGGGTGGATCTTAAGGTGTGGTGGTGGGTTTCAGATTTCAATCTAAAGATATGCAAAGTGTGCCTAACAGGAGTTCCTGAAGTGTGCTCTGTGGCCTTTGGCTTTTGGCTGGTGCTTCTTCTCTCTCTGCTTGGGCCTGTGAAGGCTGGCCAGCTTCTTCTGCCATTATGGAACTTCTCCTGGATCTGTAAGCTTCAATAAATCCCTTCCTCCATAACTGTGCCTGGTCTGGAAGTTCATCTCAGTGAACCTGAAGTTGTCTGCTACAGGGGGTCAAGGAAAGTCCTTAGACTCCAAACCCTGAGTTCTTCTTTGGTTTAAAAAAAAATAATTGGAATAAACAGACTGAGAAGAGTCTTTATCCACTATTACAGTCATTCAGGAGGGTGAGAGGGAGTCCCTGAGTCCCTGTGGTCTGAGAGCCCCTGTGGGAGTTGAACGTGCTCCTGGGAGGAAAAAAAAAAAATGATGCGAAAAAGAGATTTTCTAAAAAGGATCATGCTTTAAGATAAATTAAAAGGCCATCAATAATAACAGAAAAAGAGGGCGGGAGAGATGGCTCAGCATTGTAGGCCTCTTGCCTGCAAGGTCTAAGGACAAGGGTTAAGTTCCCCAGTACCCATGTAAAAGCCAGATGCACAGAAAGGCCCATGCATCTGGAGTGCATTTACAGCAGCCGGAAGTCCTGGCATGCCAAGTTTCTCTGTCTGTCTCTCTTCTCTCTACCTCTCTCTGCTTGCAAACAAATGAGGCAAGAGAAAAAGTATATCGCATCACCCTCTGATGCCAGAGTGGGAAGGACAGTCTTACTGCGGAGACACCTACTACTCAGAAGCTCCTAAACATACAAGATCCACAAGGCTGCTTCTCAAGGGTAGACAAGCAATAAATAATTCCCCGAGGAGACGACTCTCTTCTGTGAGCCAGCTGCAAGTTGTCCAGAGCCGGACAGCGACACAGCTTTCCTGAGTCATCGCTCCTCATGGGGAGGGGCTTGGGTCATGGACTTTCGTGAGTTCCCTATACCTCTATACATAAGGAACTCCTCACCCAGCTGCTGTGACTCTAGTATATGCTATCGGGTCAACCTAGACTTCCGTAGTATTTCTTTGGCATTTTTTTCATATGTATAAAAACTTATATTTATTTTATTTATTGATTGATTCTGCTACTTTAATATGATATAGGACCACAATAATATCTTCTCTGAAACTGATCATTTTCTTATGAGCATGTGGTATTTTAGATGACATTTTGTGGAAAATCTAGCTTGCAAATTAGATTTCTTACCCTAAAAGCTCTCTGAGATTTAGGTAAAAATGGGCTCTTCAAATTCCTCAGTCTGTATCATTCAATTACCTTAATAGAGTTTATCAACAAATTTGCAGTTTTCCCAGAGTCCTTTGAAAGTTTCATTCAGCTAAAACTGATGTATTTTTTTTCATTTATATGATAGCGTAAAGACATATTCTTCAATTGTTTCTCTGTGAACAAGTTGACTACTTGAAATTTATTTCCATTATATTTCATTTAATTTGTTTTAGTCGAACTAACTGTTCATACTGATTCAAGTCCTGATTTTGACATATAAATCTACTTACTAAATCATGCTAAATTAGGTTCACCTTCAAAAGCCCCCAGTCTGCATCTGTATTCCAAGAATTAGTGCCAAGCAGGATTTGTTAGGCTCCACTAGTGTGTGTGCATCATTTGCAGTATCAGCATTTTTAGATTTGGTCCTGCACCAGAGTGTGAATCTAGATAATGGCATATTTTCCATCATCAAATATATACTCCATTGTCATCCACATAATTTTAAGAAGCACTATAATATATCCATGCAAATATATGTAATCAGAACCTTTCCAAATGTGCTCATAATAAAGATTGCTCATAAATGTTCCTCATCTATTTAATTGTTAGCAATGAGAAATGGAAGAAATTGTAATATAAGTAATGTTGGAAAATTAGAGTCTTTCAATATAGATCTTAACTGGTATCTTAGAAATTAGAAAAAGCTGAGGTAAGGGCTGGAGGGATGGCTTAGCCAGTAAGCGCTTGCCTGTGAAGCCTTAGGACCTGTGGTTTGGGGCTCGATTCCCAGGACCCACGTTAACCAGACGCACAAGGGGGCGCACATGTTTGGAGTTTGTTTGCAGTGGCTGGAGGCCCTGGCACTCGCATTCTCTCTTTCTTTCTCTCTCTTTCTCTATCTCTCTGTCACTCTCAAATAAATAAAAATAAACAAAAACAATCAAGAAAAAATGAGGTAAATATAGATATTTAAATATCTATATGTGATATAAAACAAATAATAAAAACATGATTAGAAGTGGCTAAACTTTTAGCAAAAAGGTGGGTTGTATTCTATCACTTAGGTGGCAGTTAACAAGTTTCTTTACTTGATAGACTAAAAATAGAATAAAAGTATTCAATTCATTTCCGTCTTTACTACCCTAGTTTTAGTCACTACATCTGACTTTGTATTGTGTTTTCTACTTAGTAAAAATAGGTTTTGGGGTGTGGAAAGATTGCTCAATGGTTAAGGTGCTTGCCTGCAATGCTTAATGACCCAGGTTTGATTCTCCAGTTCCTATGTAAAGCCAGATGCACAAAGTGGTGCATGCATTTGGAGTTTTTTTTAGAGCAACTGGAGGCCCTGATGTGCCCATGCTCTCTGTCTGTCTCTCTTCTCTCTGCATGGAAATAAATAAATAAATAGGCAAATATTAAAATAGCTACTTCTCTAGCAAGTATATGCAAGAATTTTCTCAAAACAATAGACTTTTTGGATACAGAAATGCAAGGGGCTAGTCTTGGCTTACCACTGTAATCTCATAGGAAGACAAATGTTCAAATTTGTAGTCTTCAGCCATCCTTACCCTGTTGGTTTTCTATCACTAGATATCATGAATATGAATGACAACATATTGCTCTTTGTTGTTCTTCTGATCTCTCAAAATAGGAAAAAAATTGTGAATGATGAGATGGATTGGTGGATAAACATTTGCTTTGAAAATATGAGGCCCTGAGTTTAAATCTCTGACACTCACATAACATTTCAGTCATGGACATGTGAGTGTATAAGACCAGCAATGGGGAGGTGGAGACAGGAGGATCTCTAGAGCTTCCTGACTCTAGCGATTAGTGAGCTCTGGGTTCAGTGAGACCTTGTCTCAAAGCGTAAAGTAGTGGATTGCATAACACACCCAATGTTGACTTCTGGCCTCAACACACATGTGCGTACACATGCAGCCACACACTTATACATATCACACACACATACACACATAAAAAGAAAAACGTGGGGAAATTATAGAAATGTAAAACAAGTCAAAGATGTCTCTGGGGCAAAATTTTTCTTCTGTTAATAAATGCGGACTCCCCTTTGAAGTGTCTGTTCACTGCAGTGTTTATCATCTGCATGTCTTCCATGGACAGCAATTATATCATCATATGACTAAGGGCATTTCTTTGTACTAGTATTTAAAAATCTTTCAAGTAAAAATGAAAGATTACCCAATTGATTGTAGCTTTAAAAATGGCAGTACAATGCATTTTCTTGAATAAAGGATGAATTTTCATTGACGCAATTGATGCAAACCTTACCCCAGCTTATATTTGACATCGGAGATTATTGACAACACTGACTGAAAATTTTTCACAATGATTTGCAAACTTGCTCCAGGCAAACTTACAGTTTAGGGAAGATGGTCACTATAGTAAGGTTTTAGCATAGGTTACCTCCCTAACTTTCGTGTTAGACTTCTTGTCAGTGCTCGTCCAATGAAAATTTGGATATCAATAGTCATCAGTTAGAATGCAATTTTATCACAATTTAATCTTAGTTGTAATTGATATTTACCTATATTTATAAGTTAGTAATATGAAATCTGATAATTCATGAAGTAAATAGACAAGAAAGAAAGCTCTTCTTTCAGAGGGGGATATTTAACATGCAGGGTGCATCAGGAGTTCAGGCTGTCCTCTAATTCATGATCCTGTTGACCTCACATCTTGAGAGTTCAGATTACAGGCTTAGGTAACTATACATGACTGAATAACAAAAAGAAAAAGTAACTTCTTGGGGAAATCATTACAAAAGAGTTTAAAACTAATTTAAACAGATACAGTGCCAGATGAAATGTGAAGATGTTAATGCAATTTGTAAATATAACATTAAGAAGAAAAGAGGAATCAATAAGTTCAGGAAAAATCTAGAATGGAACATTAAGAATATAAGAAAACATTTAGCAATATAACTATTCTGGAAACTTTTTTAACAGAAGATTATTTTCTTTACTTAATGGCAACTTTTCTTGTTTTTTTTTTTTTCTTCAAATTAAGTAAAATTTTCTGTTTTCATGAGTCATGCAACCTCACTCTTTTTACACTTTTTACTTTATTTATAAGTACTAGATAACAACAAATGTCTAAATAGCACACATTAAGTCTATCATTATAATACAATTATTTATTATATATTTTGTTCTTATTTTTATTCACAGTTTACTTGAGTACATGTAAATTACTTTGAATGTCTCATTTATCACACAAATTGAGCATTAATATTACTTCAAGACTATAAATAATGCATTAATAAATTAACCTTGAATTTAAGTGGTAGGAAGAAAAATGAAAATTAAACATAAATGATAAAATGTAAAAATTACTGAAAAGTAGTTCCTAATTATAAAAAGTGATCTTATAATACATATTGTCAAAAATTATATGTTATCCATAATGTAAGTGGCACTTTGTTCCAAGATGCTTCTTTATTTTTAAAAAATAAAGCTTTATTTTTTAAAAGATATAATAATGTCTGAAACTCTGCATCCTTTCAGGAATATTTCTTTGGAGGGTCCACCCTGGGTATTGTCAGATCTGTAGTAGCATTTCTGGCCAGATTCTGGCCCGCATTGAAGATGTTTCCAGATATGTTCAAACGTCCCTGGACAAGCAAGTGCTGTAAATAGATTTGAGTCATCAAAGAATCACTGATCTGTTTCTAATGAAATTTAAAATTGTAGACATATAGACAGTTTGTTCTTGCCAATTTTATAGACCATATTTTTCCTTCTCTTATCATTGATTTCTATGTTTCTTGAGATGAAGTCTGTCCCTCAACATAGCTGCTATCTGCAGCCCTGTGATTCCACATTCTCTGTTCACCACATTATCCCTTGTACTGGGATTGATGGGTGTGTGATCATGCCCAGATGTTTTCTCTGCATTCTGGGGAGTCAAATATGGCTATTTCCAGCCCGAAAGACCCTTATGCTTAAGCAACAATTGCTCTTACCTTCGGATCCATCTATTTAGCCTGGGAAGCCAGTGTTTTATAAAAGGAATCAAGTTGAGTAAGAAATAAGCAGGAGAAACCATCAAAATATCTCAGAAGGAAAAATATAGCATTATTTTGTCCTTTATATAATGTTGTGGTCAGTGTATGTTTCTGTAAATGTGTGTTCCTCATACACATGTATTTGCAGGCCAGAAGAACAAATAGGGTGTTTTCCTCTTCACTCATCTGAGGATTTTCCCTGGTAAAAAGTCTCTCACTGAATCTGGAGCTATCTCACTGGTATTTTTATTGGCTTGACCAGAGAGCTCAAGCCATCCTCCCTTCTACTCAGCCCTTTGTCCAGAGGAGGATCTCACAAAAAGAGAGTTTCTTTGGACAATGTAAACTTCTTCCTTGACTACGTTAGACTAGCTCTATTTCTTCTTTTTTTTTTTCAATTTTTTTTATCAGCAATGCCTTTATCTTTTTTTTGTTTGTTTGTTTTTATTTTTATTTATTTGAGAGTGATAGACAGAGAGAGAAAGAGGCAGATAGAGAGGGAGAGAGAGAATGGGCACGCCAGGGCTTCCAGCCACTGCAAACGAACTCCAGACGCATGCACCCCCTTGTGCATCTGACTAACGTGGGTCCTGGGGAATCGAGCCTTGAACCCGGGTCCTTAGGCTTCACAGGCAAGCGCTTAACCACTAAGCCATCTCTCCAGCCCCTAGCTCTATTTCTTGAAAGCCACCCCAGGTTATAGGGCTCCTCTTACTGGTAGAATGTTCAGTTGAAACAATTACAATACAGCTCTTCCTCTTCTGCACCTAAACCTTTCACAGATGTTACCCAAGAATATTTACTCATGGGATTGCTACATGTAACTGCCTTTGGGTAATGGCATAGAAAAGTGAGCTTAAAAATTAATAAGAAAGAAGAAAAATTTAAAAATATTTCAATTGTTTCCAAGTATCACTTCTACATTTTCTCATAACTCTATTACAGAACATGTCACTTAAAACATTTGGGTGGATATAGGTAATAAACTGAACTCTTTCATTCCACTAAACAAAGGTTTCCCAAAGTGCTCAATTATTATTTTATTTCTAAAGATTTTTACTTGTACAGATCTGCCTGAATGTAATGACAATCCTTACTCTAGATGCCAGCAAATTCTCTGTCCACTGTGATAGTGAAAAATGTTCTTAGATGGGTTCAAATGTACTCTCCCAGATGTAGTAAATCATCAGTCATTGACAGTAACCAATTTGCTGAGTAAGAAATCCAGAAAACAATCCCATTCCCAGTTACATCAGGAAAATTACCTTAGAATAAACCTATCTAAGGAAGTAAATGACATCCACAATGAGAACTTTAAAAATATTTTATTTTTATTTAATTGTGAGAATGAGAAAGAAAGAGAGAGAGAGAGAGAGAGGTAGAGAGAGAATGGGAAAGCCTGTCTTCTAGCCACTGCAAGAGAAATGCAGAAGCATGTGCCAGCTTGTGCATCTTGCTTACATGGGTCCTGGGGAATTGAACCTAGGTCCTTTGACTTTGCAGGCAAGTGCCATAACCTCTAAGTCATTTCCTCATCCCCCACAATGAAAACTTTAAAACACTCAAAGTGAAATGGAAGAAGACACTAGGAAATGAAAAGACACCCCACATTCATGTTTCAAAAGAATCAAGGTTGTGAAAATGGCCATCTTACCAAAAGCAATCTACAGATTTGATGTAATCTCCATCGCAATTCCAATGCCATTATTCACAGAGATAGAAAAAAAAACAATCTTAGAAATAATTTCTATAAAGAAGAAAACTGAAATAGCCAAACTAATATTAAGCAAAAGGACACAAAAATTAGGACAGAATGTCACTACTACTGATTTATACGTATATTACAGAGACATAATAACACACACAGAGTGGTGTCGGCACAAAAATCACACATGGAGATCAATGGCACAGAATGAAAGATCTGTATCAACCCATGCAGTTCCAGCCATTTGAGTTTTGACCAAATACTGAAAATACTTACAGAAACCTCTTTAACAAAGAGTGCTGTGTAAACTGTGTACCTGTGTGCAGAGGAATGAAAATAGATTCTTTTTTCTCTCTAAGTGCCAACAGCATCTCCATATGGATTAAAGACCTGATGCTACCATCAGGCCTGAAACTCTGAAACTGGTTGAGAAAAAGTAGGAGAACACTTCCACATATAGACATAGGTAAGAACTTTCTGACCAGATCTCCAGAATTATTTTGCTTAGGAAATAGGGTCAATAGTCAACAAAGGGAACTTCATAAAATTAAAAAGTTTTTGTATAACAAAGGAATCTGTTAATGAGGTGAGGAGGAAGTTTAGAAAATGGAAGAAAATGTTGGTCAGTTACACATCTGATGAAGGATTAATATTCAGGATAAAAAAAACTCAAAACACTAATGAGTAATAAATTTAAGGAACCTAACCAAAAGTGAGTTCCCAAAAGAAGAAATATCAATGGCAAATAAATAATTTTGAAAGTGTTCAGCACCTTCAGCCATCAAGAAATAGAAATTGAAACCCCTTTGAGAATCAGTGTTATCCCTGATTGTTAGAAGGCCTGTCTCCAAGAAATGAAATGAATATAAATCCTGGCAAGGTTGGTAATTTAAACTGGTGCAACCACCATGGAAATTAGTTTGAAAGTGTTTCATAAGGCTAAAAATAGATTTACTATATGATCCAGTTATACCTCTCCTGGGGACATACACTAAAACTCCTCTACTTTACTAAAGAAATACTTTGCCATCAATGCTTACTGCTGTTCTATTCAGTATAGCTTGGGAATGGAATCAGCCTACAATGCCCATCATCTGATGAATGGCTAATGAAGATGTGGTGCACATACACAATGGAGTTTTATTCAGGTATAAAGAAAACTGAAAGTATGAAAGATGAACAAAAATGGATGGGTCTAGAAAAGAGTCAATGAGATAACCGTGGCTCAGAAAGACAAGCATTGTATGTTTGCTCTTAAATGTGGATCTTACCACAGGATATTTAGATTTGCATGTGAGTTGGAATAAGTCAGTATATACCAGGAAGCAAGAAAGGGACCATGAGTGAAGGAAGGAAAAGGGATAGATTAAGGGTGTAGAATAGTAGATATATAAGTATAAAAGTGAATACTGGAGGTGGGAAAGTTCAGTTTGGGTAGAAAACAAAAATATTCAGGGTTGAAAACCTTAGTCCTAGATCCTCTGTCTCTCAAGTGCAATGGACTTCCTCATTCCACCTCCTTCTGGAAGACAAAGCAGAAACCTCAAGAGAGCAAACGCTTCACCAAACACTGATTTCCTTCAGGCTAGATATCACTTTTATCTTCTGACAATTAAACTAAGCATATCATGATGGAGAAGGTACTGATTCTATAAAGACAGAGAGAAGATTTTATACAGAGAACAAGGGGAGCTTGGCCAAACATTGCCAAGGGAAATCAAAGAAGGTTTATAGGGTGATTTACTGAGTGGTTAGAGAAATATAAAGTCAGATATTTGGGTGGTAAATATTATAAACATTCATGGTTCAGTCTTTAACAGTAAAGTCTTTCAGTCTAATATATAAATCTTTCAGTCTAAGATATAGATGGTCATTCACTCCCTAGAGGACAGAGTTACAACACTCAGTATGCCTTCTCACATCCACAGACCATCATATTTCACACTTGGGATTTTGGGAGTCTCACAGAAGGCCGCATCTTTACAGGTAGCCTAGAGAAGAAAAAGTCTTTGGAGCACATACAACCTTTATTCCTCCATGCCTTTGCAACAGAGACCAGCACAGCCCTTACAATGAGGCTGTTGTTAAAGGAAAACAACCAGGCCTTTGGTTGACATGGACTGTGTTTGATCATTTCTGTCCTGGAAAGAGCAGCCATTCCCTTTACCTGAGATTTATATAGTCTCAAAATAAATTTTTTCTTACCTACAGAATCACAGTCTTCATACCTTAAGAATACATAGGGATGTACTCCATTAACACAAAATCATACATAACAATGCACTCGAACAAGTGAACTAAGTCATTTCATGACATAAGATTTCAGTGTTGGGATGGAGAGATGGCTTAGCATTTGCTTGTGGAGCCTAAGGACCCACAGGAGCCAGATGCACAAGGTAGTGCATGCTTCTGGAGTTCATTTGCAGTGGCTGGAGGCCCTGGTGTGCCCATTTTCTCTCTCTCTCTCTCTCTCTCTCTCTCGCTCTCTCTCTCTTTCTCTCTCTGCCTCTTTCTCTGTCTGTCACTCTCAAATAAATAAAAAAAAAATAAACAAACAACAAAAAATGTCAGCTTTGTTTTTTAAAAAAAAAAGATTTGAGTGTTCATGTTTGGGAAATGCACACATTCACCAGTTTGGTTCACCAAATTATGTTTATCAGCAAAAAGCATTTACCCCAATAAACAGCCTTTTAAAGATGTAGATGAGGGATGAAAAATAGAAACATTTCCTGGTATTACAGGGTACCACCATCCAGGATAAGGTGTACAAGATCTCATTATTCAGTAACTCCATTGCTGCAGCATGTTGATCCGGGAGCCTCGGGATGGAACCAACATCAGTTGCAGTTGTCACTCCCAGTAACATGCACAAATTGGTTATTTGTACTTGTGGCTGTTTTATTTTTGTCCTTTTAAACAGAGAGAACTTAGTTACTGATAGGCTAATTCTTCAATCAAGTTAGACAGGAGAAGTCCCATAAAGTTTTAAGATGCAGCTGTTGCCCTAGGCCTCTAAGCTCCTCACTCTAAGACACCAGCAGGCAGACTGTTGATACACATATGTGGAGAAATTGCCCCAGTCATAGTGAGAAGGTGAAACTACCATTATATAATGAGAGAAAGCACAGGTTTCAGGCTCAGGAAATCCACGACTGAATTCACTGTGCCCAGTTTTAAAGGTAAATGGATATGTCAGGAGACACTGTTTCAGAAAAGTATGACACCAAGTTTACCAAGATCTGAAGAGTTGTGTTCTGGCTGACCTCCAACAGACAAAATGCCTATATTGCCAAAGGTATTAACATGAGAACTCTTGAGATTGAAGAGGGAGCTATGGTTGATTGTCTGGGATATCCTTGAGTTTAGCTGCAGGAACAGAGACTCTCTGCATTTCAATAGATTATAAATGGAAGTCTGGCTCTATTCTTCCCAGATGGAGCATTCTTGATAGTAGAAGCCTGTGGATCAGAGAAACATAGGTAATAACACTATTGTCACAAAGGTTTTCCATCTGCCCCCTCTTTGATTCTGGGAAACTCATGCTCCACACAGCTGGAGACAATGACAGCTAATTGTTCAAAGCTGTCCCTTCACTAGCAATTGTTCCTGATACGTGAAGGCATAAGGCCACCCACAGGATTGAGGATTGACTGAGGAGCTCCAGCATGTATTTAGACCCATGGCAATGATTTATTTCAACATTATGTGCAGAGCAAATACAGCAACAGAACCTGCCCAAAGAACAAAATCTATGAAAAATAAAGATTCTGATATTTTCCTCTTATTGAAATCATTGCAAATGCTTTTAATTTCAAATAATGAAGACTCTGAATATAGGAGTAACATTTTCTCACTACAGAAGCTCATGGAAAATTTAGGGCTTGGGGTGGGATGGGTGGACAGATAACTCAGCTGGTGAAATGTTTGCCCTATAAACATGAGGATTTGAGTTCAATACCCACTACCCACATAAAAACACACACACACACACACACACACACACACATATATTGAGGCTGAGGAGATGGCTCAGCAATTAAAGGTGGTTGCTTGTAACGCCTGCCTACCCAGGTCCCATTCCCCAGTGCCATATAAAACAGATGTACAAAGCAGTCCATGCATTTGGAGTTCATTTGCAGTGGAAAGAGTCCCTGCTATGATCTCTCTCTCTCTCTCTCTCTCTCTCTCTGTCTTTCCTTACAAATAAATAAAAACATTAAAAAATTAGGGCTCAGGATTGTAGTGGAAGAAGAAATGTTTATTTAACATTTTATGCATACATGGTAAGCTGGTTTCTACTGAGGAGCCAATGTGTGGATGCAAAGGGCTGGCCACTTGCTTCGGCTGGACAATCTTGCAAACACTATGAAGGCACCAGGCCTCCTATGGACTTCCCAAATGAGCCTTTTCATTTGTCCTGCTCACTTCTTGCCTTCTCCCCTTCCTCATCGTGCTAGTCAGAGCTGTTCCCCGCTAAACTCTGACCAGGAGCAGCTCCATCTCAACATCTGCCTCTGAGCAATGCCATCTAAGCAGATACCACCCTTGGTCGTTACCACTTGAGGGAAATGAAGAGCACATGATGGGGTCTACTGACCTGCAAATATTAAAATAGTGACATGCAGATCATAGAATGTTGTCAGCTTCTAAAATGTCTAGGGATTCTGAAAAATATTGAATAAGCACAGAATTGATAATGATCATAAGAATTATGATGATTTTGGCTGTAGGAAATTATACCTTTTACCAGTAAAATAAATTAACTGGCAGGTCCAATTTCCAGCACAAACTCCATGTTTAAAATGTAAAATGGATATAGATATATCCTCAGTATATGGCTGAAAGTAAATTATAGACTTATAAGTGATAATAAAATTAGAGAACTGTCTTAGAAGAGTGTAGTTAATACAATTACACACTCTCTCTCATGTACATATCAGTACCATATAGAATATATAATTTCCTTCATGGAAAACCAGTTAAATGGGTATATCAAGCAAAATCTCCAGATATTTGGTACATCTTTTGGTTGCTTTTAAACATATCAGTTTGTTATGATGATAAATAACTGTCTGTGTTTTGTGTGGAACACTAATAATAACTTTGATGGGTGGGAATGAGAAAGACTTAATGTATACAAGTAGTTAGGGACAGCAAAAGGATTTGATGTTAAGCTTTCAGATGGGAAGATAATGAAGGCATTGTTAAATTTCCCTATTTTTATAATCCTGAACCTGTCAACCATTGTATACAAATTGACCATATACTACAAATAATGGTTCCTTAACCTATTTTAATTGAATGTAATAAAATTAGATTTCATTTGGTTAGATTGGCTTCCTTGCATGGGTAATATTTGAAGATTGACTCATATTATAATCACTGCAGTCAGCTTCTCGCATGCACCCTCAGAGGCCACAACTCACCTCTCTCATATCCTGCACAATACACTAAACAGCATTTCTGTTATCTTTGTCCACTCTCTCAGATCATTAGACACTTTAAAGTAATTGTATTCCAAATGGTTCTCATACATTCCACCATACATTAATACTCATGCTCTGAACTCACGAAATAACTATACTGAGAATTGGTTCAACGTTCCAGTATTAGATAGTTCCTCAAATATCATGTAAGTGAATAGTTCAGATAAGGTGGGAAAATAAGGCTGTATTTTATTGCTCTAGGAATCTCTAGGAATAGATTTTTGTATCTTTATTTCCACAAGCATTCCTCTATGAGATTTTCTCTCCAAAAGTAGTGAATGAGATTTATTACTTCTGAATTGTTTTACATTCATTCCTGTATGGCCTTATTTCGGGTGATATCCCTAAATTTGTAGAAAACTACCTCCTGGAATTCCCATATCTGGAAGTGAGCAGATTGCTTCCAGGAGCCTAGCATGAGAAGTGGGAGAGCTAATTCTCTGTACACCTAGCCCAGGAGAGACTAGGCTACTTCTAGCAAAAGCCAGAGAGGAAAAAAAAAAAAAGAAATTGAAGAGTTTAGTTGAAGTTAGTAAACCCACTGCATCCACTGTTGCCATTGCTTAGATATTACTGAGGTGGTGGCTGCCTTTGCACACAGGTGCTTATTTTTAGCATGTCTTTTTCTTTCTTTCTTTCTTTCTTTCTTTCTTTCTTTCTTTCTTTCTTTCTTTCTTTCTTTCTATTTTTGCCTGAACCAAATCTCATTTATTGACTACAGTACAGTGATTTTGAATCTCAGCTGGTAATCAAAGATGGGGGTTATAAATTATAATGAGAGATGTAACCTCTCTTCCAGGCACTACATCTCTGAAATCTTGGAAAAGTCCATCTAAGAACTAGAATTATTTAAAAGCATAGAAATAGCTCATTGTGGATGATAGCCCCATGCTGGTTCTGGGAGTTACAGGTCAGTGCCCACTAAGGAAATGAGGAAAAAGATAATCCTAAAAGACAGACAGATTTCTGTCAGAGTACTTTATGGCCCACCAAAGGCTAGTGGTAAGACCCTACTGCTGAAGACACCTTATGTTATTGACATGCAAATTTGAATGGCATGGCTGGAAGTTGGAAGAGAGTCAGTCCCCAGACAGTCAGCGCGTCTAGTGCCAGAAGGTGCTACATGGGCGACTGGGGGAAAATGACCAATATCTGTCGAAGCAACGCATGGTCTAACCTACTTAGCAGCAAATAACTTGGTGTGATGCCCACACAAGTGCAGTGGTGGCACACAGCCAAGGTGGGGAACCAACTGCTCTCAATTTGGCTAACTGATCCCCTCAGTGGTATGGGACCCATAGCTGGAGCTGGGAAACAAGTCAGAACCATATCCAAACATAAGCCCACTCTCCAATATCAAGCTACCATGAATTGTGGGCTACAAGAGGGCCTACACCTATTAAATTCTCTATATAAAAGTAAGGGTTATCTCATTTGTCCTGCTGCTAACTTACTCTCCATTGGAGAATCTGCTTCTATTTTTCAGATAGATGTAGACCCTAAGGAGAGAGCCACCCCATCATACCTCAAAAGGTCCCCAGCTGAAACTAAGAAAAATTGGAGAAACAAGCAAGGGGGCTGTTTTCCTGATGAACTGGATACCAGCACAAGGGGGAAGGAGATCAGCACAGAGAAAAATCAACTCCTACCAAGTCAGAGAGCCAGAGCTTCAGAGGCCCCAAACACCTCATCACTGAAGCAGACCAAAAATGAACCCAACATGGCTCAGGGAAATTTTGCGGAAGAGGGGGCGGAAAGAATGTCAGAGCCACATGTTGGGTCATGATATGCAGAGACATTTAGCTTACCCATAACTGTGGGCTAACTCCACAATGCAAGACCCGTATACCTCAACAAGGAGGGGCCAAGGGGAGGGGGTAGGTCACGGATGAGCCTAATAATGGTACCAAACTGACTGTATTTGCTGAATACAAAACTAACTAATAAAGAAAAAAACAATCAAAAAAAAACAACAACAAAAAAAGCATAGAAATAGTAATATATGAACAAGTGGTACAGTGTATGCACCAGGAACTTTTGACTTTGGATGATTCTTTAAAAGTTATTAAAGGGGGGGATTGCAGGTGTAAACTGATGGATTCTGTGGATATGGAGTGCAAATAGCACATATACTCTGATAATAAATGTCATCATATTACACTAACTTGTTGCCTTCAACATATCTGTAGGCCCATAGTTCCTGAGTATGTTGTATTCAATGCTGTAGTGAGCATTTCTTGCACATGTATGCTTTCTCTGAGTCAAGAGGGCAGCAAGGGCACTACAGAAATTGAGGAGAGAGAATAGCTTAAGACCTCTAAACACTGTTTGTCGGTATTGATCATCTGCTGTTCAGGCCAAAGGTATACCATGTCAAAGGAGACCTGGTCACATTGGTTTACGCAAGTGGATTGTATAGTTGTAAGACTAACTTTAGATAAAGTAATGAATTTATTATCCTACAGTAATATCAGAAATGTTACTTTAAATCTCCATAAAATATTTCCAAAGTTCTTCCCTACAATTTATTCCCATATTTCCTTTTTACTTGATTTCCACAATTTGTTCTTGTAGTTTGTTCTCACATTTCATCCCCACACTGTCTCTGCATGAGGAATACAAGACTCTAAATTTCCCAGAAATACTAACCCACAGTGTTACAATTTAGATTTTTTTTTAATGAAAGAAAAACCATATAAGATTTGGAAATTTTCATAAAATAAGTGGTCGTGACCAGTAGAATCTGTGAATAGACTCATGGGTGATATCCATAGCTGTCTTGGGACTCACAGAAAGATCCCTGCTGTTCTATGCAAGTTCAAGATGACAGAGAGCTGGGCCATTCAAAGGCTGCTTATGTTCAACTCTTTCAGCTGGCTGTCTCCTGGTATAACAGTGGTCTTCAACACATTTAGTAGTAATCCAAGACTCAAATGACTTTTTTTTTTGGTCCCAGCTTATCTGCATCTACTGTCTTCGTGCCTGAGATATCGAGGAGATTTATTATATTATTGACAAAATATTGTAGTATTGGGAGAAAGTGAATGCAAGCATGTTAAAGAATGTATATGGACAGCTACCCTGAAATCCCTGATTTCAGAATTACAGTTATTCTACTTAAAGTTGCCTGAGCTTGTGAGAGGCCATAGAGAGTAAAATCTGAATTTGGCAATGTTTCTTGCTCTGTATATGAGTTGTTTATATTTATTCATTTTGAACAGAGTTAAAACTATAAATATAAACTTTAAAGGGCACCCCACAAAAATATTTAGTATGTGTATACCATGTATTATATCTAAAGCAGGCTAATCACATTCATCATTTTATTTATCATTTATTTATGGTGAACATTTTCAAAATACTTTTCTACTAGCTTTCTGAAGTATAAAAGTTCTATATTATCTTTATTCCCTATATTTTATGTTTTATATATATACATATATGGCCTAAAGAGTTTCTTGCTGCTAAGTAAACTTTAAGCACTAATAAGAATTGTTATACTTTTTTATCTCTCCAGCTCCACTTCTACATAAAATGTAATTTGTTTTTATCAGATCTTTGTAAATATAACTTAGATTATGAAATTAACATACCTATGATTTACACAATATTCTGTAATGGAGGAGCTACTTTACGTAGATGTAACACAATATTAGTTATATAGAAATATGTTTATTATAAATAAATAAGTAATACTGATGCTTATAAAAGGAATTTCAGATATATTTGCTATCTATTCATAAGCTTAAGAAATAAAGTTTGTTATAGAGCAAAGCCCAAAAGGCTGATTATTTTCTAACTCTGAAATTTGACATTAGATACTGAAAGTTACTAATTGATTATATACTCAAGCATGTATTTACATACATACAAATCCGCTTAAGTCTATGCAAAATGACAGTTTATAACATATTTCACCATGAATAAGGAACGATTCAGAAAAATGAGAATAACATATGTTAATTTTTATTCTAAAATTTTACATGCTTCTTGGCAGCTATTTTCTCTGTACTAGTAGCCATCTGCACAGTGAGTCATTTCATATATTTTGTTTGATACTCTTAAATTTATTTTCCTATAAATAACTCATGCATGAAACCTACAATGTAAGGAATTATGTAACTTTTGTTCCATATTTGAAGAATCAATACTTTGACAATGATATCATAATTTTTCCAAATATAAAAGAGATTTATTTTCAAGTCTTTTGTCATTGAAATTATGATGCTATTTCTACTTGGTATTTAGAATAATGAAAATGTGCACGAAGAGTTATCACACTTTAAAAGGCCGAAGTGTATATAGCAAGTTGTATATATTTTACGAAAATAAAATCTACAAAATATTCTACTATTTATTGCTCAATAATGCTCGGGTTCATCATTTCCTTTTGAACTATCTCATTTAGTTCGAGAGGCAAGGTGGAAAGAAAAATAAGAATTTTATTTTGACATTTTTGTTGTGGACCTTAATATATAAACTTACTGTAATTTGACCCTATTCCATCACATTATTTATTTTGTCCCCTCTTCCTTAACAATCCACTGAAGACTTCCCTTGTCCAAGCAGTCCTTCCTCTGTTTTGTTGTCTCATTCCTTCACTCCTGTTTTCCATGTCAAAATATTGTTGGACTCTGCACAGTGCAGGTCTTGTGGGGGTTCCAGAAATCACTGTAGTATCGTGGATACACCAGTTATTACATATTAGACTCCTATAGACATATACAGGGGGACCAGGAAAACACTATCTATAGGAAAATAGTCAACTTATGCCAGACAACTCCTTTTATCTAAAATTTTGGTAACAAATGAAATGGTTTTAAATGGAAACTACAAAAATATAACCCTCAATAGAAGCATGAGGGGCTCATGGGGTAAGAAGGGCCCTAGAGAGGGTGGGATAAAGCCTAACTAAAACAATTGGCTCAGGCTTATAACTCCCAGCACCAGAAATTGTCACAATACACATTGAGCCATTGATCAGAGAGACTGCAAGGTCTTCAAAACAAGACAGGCTCTGTCAAAGCACTTGGTTACCAACCTGAAATAAAAGATAAAACCATATTGCTGAATACAGCATACATTGTAGATGCAGAATATCAAGAGATCCAGCTGAGTCTGGGGGGAAGCCAGTTCCAGGATGATATGCCTATATAGCTCTGGAAAGTTCTAGATGACCTTCTGGGCAGAAATGGTCAACAGCACTGCTATAAGGGGACACTACTATATGAAAGCAACCAGCTTGACAAGATGTACGCACTTGTGCAATAGTGGCACACTACCTAGGTGGGTAATCAGTGTCTTTCTGATTGGCTATGAGATCCGCTCAATGAAAAGGAAACCATAACTGAAACTGGGAACCAAAACAGAATCCTATGGAGACCAAGATTATGGACTCCAGTGAGAAGCTACTACTTGTTTGTGGCCAAAGGAGGTGCTACACCCCCCAAATCTCTGTAAATTAAAGATGCTTAACCCCTTTAATCTCATTCTCCATTGGAGAACCTGTTTTGTTCTTATTCAGAAGGCAGCGAGAACCTAGGACAACCAAAATCTATCAACAAGGCAGGAAAAGATAGCTGACTTCGTAGCAGGAGATGAGCCACCCCTCCCACATCAGCCAGGGCCCAGGTGAGACCACAGAGGAATTGGTCAGAGGAGCAGAAGTGATGCTTCCATGGCCAGCCTCACCACCTGCACCAGCATGGTGGAGAAAGACACTGAGGATGGTACACAAAATGCAACAAAGCAGAAATACAGAGCCTACTGAGAGTTCTACACTAACGCAGACATAAAACATACCCACCATGGCTCAGGGAATTTTACAGAAGAGGGGGTGTGGAATTATTGTATGTGCCAGAAGGTGGGAGGGAATATCTGGAAGAGGGAAATGATTGTTCAGACATATAATGTATTCATAGAACTGTTTTTACTCAATAATAATAAAATGCATTAACAATTTGCAGAAGAAAGAAAATTACAATGTGGATATGTAAATGAAATGGGTATAATATTGTTGTGAGAATTAAAAGAGAAAACTAGAATAGCACCCACCTGAACCTTAAAACAAACAAACAAACAAAAACCTATGGTGGTGTACTACCAAAGCTGCCATAGCAAGTGTGGGGACTCAGCTTGATTTTTCCTATTACTGGGCAAAGTTCCTAACTTACCTAACCATTCTTCCCTCAGTGTTCACAGAGCCAGTGCAGAAAGAGAGAAAATGAACTGTGAGAAACAGACATACACATTCCCAGTGGGATTCCATGTTTGCTAATGTGAACAGTTGTGAATCAGCTACCCGTAATCCATCTAGCCCATTACTGCCATGACTAAACATTTCAACAGCTCCAAGAATATAAAGAAAACTTATGTTAGTTTCTGAAAAAGGAAATTTGGTGGAAATGCGAGAGGGAGTTTTTCTTCCTCTCCGTGTTTGAAAACATTTAAACAACACTAAAAATATTTATATTTTGAAGGTTTGATGGAATCACTTGTGAAAATTTTCAGTCTTGTTTTATTTTGTAAGGGAGCTATTTGACAGCTTTCTCACATCCTACCATGATAATTGGTTTGTTTATATTTTATGCTCTCCTGGCAATTTATATTTTCTGAGAATTTGAAGTCGATTTTCAAATCTATTTAAACAGAGTTGAGCAAAATATTGTCCTATAATTAGTTTCCTCATATGGTTGTATGATCCCACCCTTGTTTGATCAGACTAGCAGCTGAATTACCTATTAAATTCGATCCTTTGAAAGCACCAGATACTGAATTTATTTATTGATGCTAGTACTGATGTGTTCTAATTGTCAATATACACTTGTATTCACAGTGTTTTTCCAGCTGCTTCCCAAAACACTATGCTGCTACATTTCAACTTTCTTAAGCCTGATGAATCTTTATTTATTTACACTTGATTTTTCTAACTTTCATGAATACTTAATAATTGGACCTTTTGAATCTTCACTTTCATATATATATATATATATATATATATATATATATATATATATATATATATATGTTACTCAATGTTTTTTTAATGATCTGCATTGAGGAAAGATTCATGTTCAATAAACTGAAAAGATTTAACATGAGCCATGGAACGATGCCAAAGAATGAGACATGAGATACCATAAATAATATGAGCACCATGTTGTTTAGCCCTCAAGCCTTTCATCAATTTCTTGCAGTGGTGACTCTAGCTTTCTTTACTCCAAGACCCTGTCTTCTATCCAAGAAGTTTAATTCCCTCTTTCTCCCGCCTCTTTCTCTGTGTACCTTTCTATGTCTCACTCTATCTCTTTCTTTTTCTGTCTCCCCACACCACATTTTTGTACATTACTGAGGACTGAACTCATACTAAGCAAGTTTGTTGCTAATAGTGAACTGTGTCCAAGGAATTGTCCCCCTTTTAAATTATTTTTTTAATTTTATTTTTTATTGACAACTCTCATAATTGTAAACAATAACCCAAGGTATTTCCCTGCCTCCTCCCACTTTCCCCTTTGAAACTCCAATCTCCAAATCCCCTAAATTTTAATAGAACTTTGAGGTATATTGCTCAGCCTTGCCTTTAACGTATGAATCTAATGGTACCCTCAAACTTGTGATATTTTGGCTTCATGCTCTTAAGTAGCTAGGGTTCCAGGTTTCATGTGTGTTATATTTATATTTTCTATAATTTTTTATTTCAGAAATCATGTAATTTGTAATATTTTACATATCACATTTATCAGTTGGCCTGATGACTTAATGTGCCTTAACCTTGTTCATGCATCAGTATGTTGCCTCTTCTAATGCTGAGTATTACTTGGTTATTTTTTTTAATCCATTCACTTGTAGTTAGATATTAGGATTGTTTCCAGTTTGGGCTGTTATGACAAGCTGTTGAGAGAATTGTTGCACTTTTGTGTGATAGATACACTCATCTATCTGTCTTGGGTGTACGCCCAGAATTGGAATGACTGTTTGTTATCTATATGCCTGTTTTACAATGCGCTGTCATCTTCTCTCATTCCTACCAGAAGTTTGTGATATATCCAGTTTTGCAAAATATCCTCATAACATTGGGTATTTTATAATGCTTTATTTAACTTAAATATATGTAGTACTGTTCATAATAACAACTTTTAGAAATATGTCATACTAGGCCATGTATGTACCTGCACTAATGACAACCTCAAATATCTTTACACATGACACTTTTATCTGTACATATTTATATACATTTACATATTTTATAATGAAACAATTTTGTTTTCAACATTTTCATAGATAGATTTTGATCATATGTTTCCTGCATTAACCTCCCTACCTCCCAAAGTTTCATTGAACTCCTATGTCTTTCTAGTGGCTATGCCATGGAAGACAATGGTTACCCCTTCCTGGAAACATTGAGCTATCATAAGCTTACAAGGAAAGGGAGTTTTCTCCAATTTCCCCTCCCCTACATATGTCACAGTATTGAATAGTCCCATCATATCAAATCCTGTGTAGTTTATCATGTCTTGTATGAATCCATGAGTACAACAGTCTTGTCATGTCAGACATCAGAAATTCACTACATTCCCATCTCTCACACTCTTTTCTTCCCATCTTCCATGATGTTCTCCGAATGCTGGAGAGGGTGATTCTTTTGCTTCCTTTAGGGCTGAGCACCCATCAGTCTCTAACTTGTAGCACTTGCCCCATTTTGATTCTGTGTCAGCAGCCTCCCCTGTCAAAGGAAACAAAGGAGAAAAAAAGAGTTTTTATGATAGGGATAAAACCAAAACTTCTCTGTGCATATAATGATAAATATTTAGGAGACCATTTGACAACACATTGGTTTAGCAATACAGTAATAGTAGGTTCCTTGCTAGGGCTTGAATTATCCCCAGTCATGGGATTTTGACCTGGTTTTAAGTACCAGGCATGGATTCCCTCCTGTGCAGTGGTCCTTGACTGAAATTAAATATGCCTTCCACAAAATTCAATATTCCTTTATGACAAAAGCACTGGACAGATTAGGGATGAGGAGAAATTATCTCAGCATAATAAAGGCTATCAATCTACCACCAACATCATGAGAAATGGTAAAAACTCAAAGCATTCCCATTCAAATCTAGGACTGGACACTGGTATCTACTCTCTCCAATTACATTTAATGTAATGTTTGATTTCTTATATAGGGTGAGAAGATAAACACAAACAATATTAGGGATGCAGATTCATAATGAAGAAAAAAAAAGTTTTGCAGATGATATGATTTTATATATAAGAGACCAAAGACTCAACTATAACATTCTAATAATTGTTAAGTATTTTTAGCAGAATGTCAGAATACAAAATTAACATGGAAAAATCAGTAGTATTCTTATATGTCACTGACAAACATACTGCGAAAAACAATTAGGGAAAGTTTCATTTACAAGAAAAAAATTAAGCAAATTGGAATATCTCTAACCAAAGATGTGCAAGAGTTCAACTATGAAAACTAACACTGAAGAGGACTATAAAGATGATTCAATGATGAAGTAAGATGCCTGTGCAGGTCTGAAGGTCTGAGGGTACCTGCGATTGTATAATGTGAGTCTTAAGAACCCATATCATATATCTGGGCATAGTTATGCATACCTAAAACCTGTGTACCATAAGGGAATAGGAATTGAATCAGAATAAAATTCCTAGGTACACATGACAGGTGCTGGCCAAGGAGGCCCTCACTCTTCAGAAACCTGTGTTGAGCACATTAACGCCCCCCCCCCCCAAGAAAAGGAAAAGAAAGTATTTTACTTATTTAAATGTGAGAGAGAAACAGACAGAGATAGGGAAGAGAAAGAGAGAGATAGAGGGAACAGGCACACCAGGAGTGCTACCCACATGAGCGATCCCTTGGGCATTGGGCTTGCATGCGTCCTGGGGATTCGAACCGGGTTCCTTTGGATTCACAGTAAAAAGCTCTAACCCCCAGGCAATCTCCTGGTTCCCACAGTGGCCGTGCCTGGTCTTCTTTCCCTTGCTTTTTTCCAGCTATTCCTGAGCTCTAGTGGCGGCTGAACTGGAATTCAGGACGTAGCCTGAATTTGTCATCATTGTGAGGAGCAAGTGAGGCCACAACAAAGTCTAACTGTGTTCCCAGTGCACCGTGTGTTATGTACTTACCGTATTTTCCTTGATGTGTGTGAACGTTACTCAATGAACCAGGGGCACATCCGTGATTTTCCAATACTTACCCTTTTGGTCCTTCATTCCACCTGCACCCACTGTCGGGTCATGATGGTTCTCGAGAGCCTGCGAATGCGTACACAAACCCTCAGAGTACACGTTTGGAACCCGACACTCCTGAGTCTTCCTGGCCTGGCTTCAGCAATTTTGCCCTGGGCCTATAAGGCATGAAGAATGTCTATAATTGCATATGGGTTTACTCATATTTTGTTTGCCCTCTCGAACGTGGGACACTTCTGTGTGTCTACTGCCTCAAACAGACGTCAGTCCTCCAGCTAGAAAGGGGCTCAGGACTCATTGGTAGTGTCTCACTTCACCTGTAAAGCTCTGCATGTCCCATGCGCATGTGACCACTTAAGTCACGTGTGTGTCAGGGGCCTCCTTTCCCTAGCACACAGAGATTCCCTGTATGGTCGTGGCATTCTCTTGGTCCGAAAAGCTCCCGATTCCCTAACCTAGGGTGATAGCTTCGCGAAGCTCTCTGAATTGGCTCTCTTCAGAAAATGGGTCAGTTTTATCCCATCCACAAAGACGGCTGATGCATGGCCATATGCCTGCCCGATTCATTCATGTTCAAATTGAGCAATATTTTCGGGTTCACCCCCTCACTTACAAGTGTTGAGCCTACTGGAATGGGGATGTCTGAAATGTGAGGGAGCAGGGCCCAGAGGGTGTGTTTCTCGGGGAATAAGAGAGCTCCAGAAAGTATCCTTTAATTGGCAGAAGGAGGAGGGCCTCCACGAGTGCTGGGCCAGCTGACAGACCAGGAGAGGCTGCCTCACACATCAAACATTCAGGCATTTGAAAATCAGTAAAACCCTGAAAGGGCCAAGATCAGGGGAAGACACTGGCTCTTTGTAAACTTGTGGTGTCATTATTGTCTCCTATGCATAATTTCTGATGAAAAATCTATGGTCTTTTAAATTATTTCTCATCCATATATTTTCCTTGACTGCCTTCAAGGCTGCTTTTTCTCTACTTTTGAGAAATTTGATAAAAATTTGCCTGAGTTCCTTTGTCTTGTTTTTAAAAATATTTTCTACTTTGGGTTCATTAAGGCACTTAAGGCTATAAACTTTAATATCTTATTAATTCAATAAGATTTTAGCATTCTATATTTAGTGTCTATGGACTTTATTCTTGGATACAATACATAAATTCATACTATGCAACTTTTTGATATTCATTCAGGAATATTTGCTCAGTACCTAAAAGGAGAAATTGATTAAGCTGAGCTTCTGCTGTAGGAAGACAGAACATCTTCTGTCCACAGATTCCAGGGGTCAATCCAAGCAAATCTGAGCTCTGCCATTACTTCTCTTTCTCTGTGAGGCCAAATGCTTCTGAACTTGACCTCCATTTCTGAGCCAAACTATTGCCTCAATTATCTGGGGTCAAAGTGATAGAACAGGTTTTCAAAGGAGTGGCTCAGTTCTTCCTGAAATACCAAAGCATAGACCAGTGTCTCAGAAGGAAAATTGACTAGTTTTGTTTTCTGTTCACAGAAAGGAACATGAGATTCTATACCTTTTTCTTTCCAAAGTGGCACAGATCTCACCTCAAGCATATTGGTGCTTAGGCAGAAAGAGTACAAACTGAAATGCAATGATTGTATGTGTGGTGTGCATTCTCTGTGGGGTTGTCTCATAATGTAGGAATGACATGCCCTATTTACTCAAGTGAGACACCTAGCAATTAGTACTGCAAAGGCAGACCAGTGAGAGCTTTCTTGGCATGTGAGATTTCCTGGAGTTGATCAGCAGCACTTACCTAGATGAGAGGAGAGAGAGAGAATAAGAGAGAGAGAACACCTTGGTAGACCCAGGTTAATAATTCTCTTCTGAATTACCCTTCAGATGTTGTATGTGTCAATGAAATATAAAATAATACCTTGGTGCCTTATTTGGGGAAGGAAAATTTTATTATCTTAAAGTCCAAGATTTCTATTGTACAAAAAATAAAATAGCAAGGCCAGAGTACATCAGGGAACATGTTATTATGGTGCGGCAATAATAAGATGATAATTAATAAAATATTTATTTTACAGATTTATTTAAGGATAATTACTAAAATATTTTAGGTTTTCTCATTTTGAGTATAAAGTTGTAAGGCTGCCTGAAATAGTTTGAGACACAATGTGGTTTCAAGGAGAAGTGGATCCATGGGGAGAAATGTAATTCTATCTATATTTACTTTGAACTGCAGATGATATCTTATGTGTTTCATATACTTTTTATGGAAACCAAATTTAAATATAATGTAGAGTGATATATGCCAATGATATGCCTGTATGTGTAATTTTAAACTTTGTGAAATTTCGTGACCCATGTTTGCCATAATAGTCATAAACATAAGCTTTGCAGCATGAGAATAATGGTTAACTTTCCAACAGTGCTTTATTTCATGAGATATTTAATTCTATGTGCCAGTCCCCTTTGAATATGTCTGCCTTATGTGGGATCTGGGGAGTTGAACATGGGTTCTAAGGCTTTGCAGGTAAGTGCCTTAACTGTTAAGCCATCTCTTCAGCATGAGAGAGATATATTCTTAATGGTTGATTTTATAAGGTAATAGAAATGTTGATAAAGGAAAAATATTCATTTGTTAAATAAATTCTACAGGTTACAATTAAAGCATGGTTGGTTTCTCCTTCACAGGTCATTTAATCCTTTTCTTAAGCAACAAGATGTATGAGAGTAAAACTGCTAACAGTTCCCACATCTGTCTCATAGTCGTCAATTACTGAAGAGAAAGCTAAGTGGAGGGAAGTTATATACTTGTTTGAGTCACATAGGTACTTTGGATGGATCAGGGTGACAAGAAAGCCTAAACGTTTTTCTGATTTAACAAGGCAAATTCTTATTATTTTTTGTATATACAAAATGACATGTGAATCTGGAGGAAATTTTTCAACAACTATTTTCTTTTTAAAAATATATTTTATTTATTTATTTGAGATAGAGAAAGATGAGAGAGAGAGAGAGAGAGAGAGAGAGAGAGAGAATGGGCATGCCAGGGTCTCCAGCCACTGCAAAGGAACTCCAAATGCATGCACCCCCATGTGCATCTGTCTTACATGGGTCCTGCAGAATCAAACCAGGATCCTTTGGCTTTGCAGGCAAACACCTTAACCACTAAGCCATCTCTCCAGCCCTCAACAACTATTTTCTACCTGTCATGTTTTCATTATTATCTCTATCCTTATGAGCCTGATAGTATCACCTCTAGTAGAGGTGTCTACTTTAGGCAAACACATGATTCTGGTAAACAGCTGGCAAGGTTGGAATTGAGAAGGACACCAGTGGTTCAGTGTGCTCTGATTTTACAACATAGGCAGATAAGGGGTAAAATTTAGTTTGGGCCCAGGTGTACTAGTATAGTTTCTGAGTATAGAAAGTGTTCAAAGCCAAAAATTCTTATCTGTGAGTAATTCATGTTGTCAAAATTTTTCAAGTATGTCTTTACAGCCTAAAGGTGTTTATATCAAGACAATGTCTGGAACATGATCCCAGTTAAACTTATTTATTATCCATTAACAACAAGTCAGACTCCCATTAAACAAAATTATTTTCGGCTATTTCTACAGTGATTTTCTTTCATGTACAGGTTTATTTTTTCTTGATTTTTTTCTTTGCATGTCATATATTTTGTTTTCTTGGAAAAAAATCTAAATTTACTCTATAATATATTGGTAGTCTTTTCTGATTACCTTGTGGAATTTAAATTTTTATCCTAGAGCTGAGGACAGAATGTTGAGACAGCACATACTTGGAATGCTATTTCAAGAGAACATAGTCACTGCTGTACTAATTTTATTATAATAATGATCCCCAGTGCCTATGACAATTATGACAATTATTTGATTTGTCAGTCAGTGCGGGTCACTTTTCCTTAAGCCTGAAATGGAAATGGATCCACAGTTGTGCTTTGTTCATTGCAGGGTCACATCAGTACTGTGTACGTGCATGTATTCTTGCTGCATCTTCGCCCTTGTCTGCATTCTGATTTCCACCACCAGGTGTCTTCTTTCAGTAATGACTATACCAAATTGTATGACACACAGGATGTTTATTAAAATGGACATCTTAGAGGGTCTGTGAAAAAAAAAATATAACCCTTTGTCAGAACCCAATTCTGTTCCCCTGATTTACAGATCAAATTGGCACTGCCTGGTCATTCTGTACAAATCTCATCTTGCCCAGACCAGTGCAGAGGCACTGCCCTGAAACAACTGATTCAGTTCTTCTACAAATCTGATGATTCCATAAAATCATAATGAGATTTTAGGCATATTTTATTTGATTCCAGTTTGTGTCTATCATCTACCATCCCTCTATCTAACTACATGACTTTCAACACTTGTCTTTATTGAAAATTCCTTTTATTATATTTTTAAATCCTATTTACTTTCTTTCTTGTCTAATTTTTTTTTAAAATGACAACTTCACAACTTCAGAACTAAATATAGACTGACAAAATCTGACTTTTCTTATTCTCAACCATCAGCTCAGTTTTATTACTTCTGACACCAGTGTGAACCTTAATCCATTGATGTTCTGGCATTCATTTGTGCTTCAGCCCTTCTCACTTCTGTCCATTCCAACCTTGACTTTGGTGGTGGACATTCATGATTTCTGAGGATTCTCAATGTTCAATCTTATTTCACTTCTCTGTTTTTTTTTAATTTAAAAATCTCATTTGTGATGTTGTGCCTATCATACTTCCATCTAAATATGTATGTGTATACCAATAGATCAGTACTGCTCTCACCTTGGGTCAGAGAACCTTCCTTTTGCATATGGCAGTGATTACTGGGGAGATTAAAAAAAAGAAAAAATATCAAACTCTAAGAATATATGATTGTAGAGGGCTTGGGGCTAAATGAAACATCACTAGCCCTCACTCGAAGGCTCAGGGAACAGGGTAGAGGAGGGAGTGGGAAGAAGGCAAGCCTCAGAGGATGGGAAAGGATGCTGTGTATCCATTTTCAGTCTTACTATGTCCTTCCACATTCTCTTAAGAAGGCCTTCCTGATGTCCCCTGATGATATCAGATTAGCGAAGTCCAGTAATTCACCCAATACTCTGGAACAGTTCCTCAGACTGTAGCTTCTACTCTAACCCCCACCCCCCTCACATTCCTTAGGCTCACATTAGGTCTCCTCATTTCCCTGAATGCAAAAGGAAGCAGGAAAATGTGATCCTTCACAGATTTTCTTCACCGTGTCCACCTGATCAATCAGGCATTTTGTATTTCTGAGTTGACAGTCTACCTTTCCACTGTCTACTTTGAATGAGCCATTTGCATTTATGTAAGAAAAAAAATGGCTGTTGACATTTGACTTAATATGGCAAAAATGTGTATTTAGCATAGTTTTATAGGAAATTTTCGTTTTATATATTTGTATCCCATCTAAATGAAACAAAAGTAAGAAAAAGCAAGTCTTAATGTCTTCTCATGTCTTTCATCATTCTCCTCTTCTCTCCCGTTTATAGATCTGCTTAGTGAAAAGATTAGCTTTATCCACTGTCTCAAATTAATACCCTCCCATCACTGAACTCATACCAAATAAATTTCCATTCCCTTCCCAAAGAAAAATTCTGTCAACAAGGTCTCTGATTATTCACAGAAAATGGATAAAAAGTTACTATTTCTAGCCGGGTGTAGTGATGCATGCCTTTAGTCCCAGCACTCAGGAGGCAGAGGTAGGAGGATTGCCATGAGTTCAAGGCCACCCTGAGACTCCATAGTGAATTCCAGGTCAGCCTGGGCTAGAGTGAGACCCTACCTCGAAAAACCAAAAAAAAAAAAAAAAAAAAAAAAAGTTCTTATTTCTTGTCCTAGCTGACCAATGAGCAGAACACAATGGAGTTGATAACTCTATCCTTTGAAGTTTTTTCTTTTATATTATTTATTATTAACAACATACTTCATATGGATACATCATGTCTTGGAACCCCCATTCTTTTGGGGACCCTCCTTAGTGGGGTTGTAGGTATTCACTAAGGGGTTGTGCGTTATACAATTGTGGGAGCAGCAGTCAGTTATTTCTGGAGGGGGATGCCTCTGTGCATGACAGAAATATATCTTGTTTTGGGGACCTCAAGTCTTTCAATCAAGAACTTATTGTAGGTACCAACCAATTTCTGGCACTGGGAGTTACAGTCCAGAGACAAAAGCAAAAACAAAAACAAAAACAAAAATTAAGCTTGGGCTTTATTCAACCCTCTACAGTGCCCTTCTTTCTAGATGCCCACCCCCTTACTCCTTTTGACGGTTATATCTTTTAGTCTATCCCCAAGGATAAAGGTTTTTAAGGTACCAGTCCATTTTGAATTTAATTTTGTGTCTGCTTTTCCCCACCCTCACTTCCTCTACCCCTAAACCCTTCCATCCCTATGGTCTGGGCCTGGAGTAGCCTAACAGGTATGTCAGAAACTTGAGCAGGTCAGGTTAGGAATCACAGATATGTGAGATTATGCAGTGCTTGTCTTTCTGTGACTCTGTGAGTTTGCTGAGTATGGTCTGTTCCAAGTCTGTCAATTTTCTTTTTTTACAAATTTCATTGCATTGTGTTTTCCTTAATGCTGCATAGAGTTCCATTATGTAAATTTACCACCACTTTTTTTTTTTTAGGTTTTTTCCTCCCAGGTGTTGGGATTAAAGGCATGTGCCATCACACCTGGCTACCACAACTTTGTTATCTATTCATCCAATGATAGGCACCTAGGTTGATGTCATTTTTTAAAAATTTACTTTTATTAGATAAGGACATATTTAGTATGTAAACAACACATGTTAGCACCATCCTTTCCCTCCTCTCTGCCCCTTTTCTGAAGAGGTCTTCCTTGTTGGGGATGCAGGCCAACCCCATCGGGATTGTGGGTCATGTATTATGGGGACAGCAGTCAGTTATGGGGGACAAGCAATGTTTCTGTGCAAAATGTCCCAGCTTGTGGCTCTAACAATCTTTCCTCCTTCTCTTCCACAAAATTCACTGAGCCATGTTGAGTGCCTTTTAAGTCAACTTCAGAGATGGGCACTTAGGAGCATCTAGATATCTGGTTTGGTAGTTGCTGAGTGTCCTCAGTATCTATTTTCATCACCCTTGTGCTGATATCAGATTCACTAAGAAAGCAGCATTCTTGCTCATTTCCCCAGTTCCTCTGTGATTTCAGCTGGGGCCAGTTGTGGAGTGAGCAGGGTCATTTATCTACTTAGGAATGGCTCCTGTCTGAAAAAGAGAAGCAGATTCTCAGCACTGGTTAAATGGGATAACCATTATTAATTTAGAGATAATTTAGAGTGTGGACTGGTTAAATGGGATAACCATTATTAATTTAGAGATAATTTAGAGTGTGGACCTTCTTATACCCCAAAATTAGTGGGAGCTTCACCATGGAAATCAGAATCATTATCTGGATATGATTCTGACTACTTTTCCATTTCCAGATACTGTTTCCTTTCCACTGACCAGATCTGTTAGCCAATCCAAGAGCAGTTGGTTACCCACTAATGCCTATCTTTCATGCTTTTTTTTAAAACAACAACAACAACAACAACAAATCATGAATGAAGTGAGGGGTGTTAGCATGATCATAAGTGGAAAGTTATTACTGTGCAATGAGAAACTTAGCAGAGCCAATACCATTGATGTAACCTACTCACAGAGCTATGGCTTCCAGGAAAAGACTGAGCTTGACAATTTCCGGTCATGACATGGAAGGATATATGTGACCTCAGAACTCCCAGATTATTTTTCAGCCGCTCAAGGTCCCCATCTCCTTTTAATGGCTGTGATCTTCTTCATGACCTCTTACTGGAACATGACAGTGGCAGTATGTGGATGTCTCTAGTTTCCTTCCCTACTCCTTGATACTTCCTTTTTTTTTTTCATGGCTAATAGTTATAAAGAAATGGCTCTATACTCGCTTTCGGACATCTTTAACTGAAGTCCAGTTTCACTTTTGAAAACCTTAACTACATCTACTCTGGCACATAATACTGGTGTCTTTAGCATGGGTTAAATCATTGGCCTTTAATTAGATTCACCCCCCCCCCCCGCCATTCTGTACTCATAACATGCATTGTATACCTAGTTGCTACAATGATGGTCATAAAATATGCCATACCATATGCCCATTCAATATCCTAAAACATTTGCCTTCTCAGCTCAAAGCCCAAATCTGATAATGGCCTCTCTGAAACTCCCAACTCCAGGTTGCCTTTTTGAATTGCATCTTCTCTGTGGTTCTCCAGCCACAATCTAGCCATGCTAACCGCACTGAATTTTAATGATGGTGAACAAACTGTTGTGTTAATCTATCTAATTTTGAAGTATGAGTCGTGTTTATTTGCTTAATACCCTAAGTGTAGATCTAAACTTTTTGTCATTAGTTAGATTTTGCTAGAGAAACTAATGCTGCCCAAAGGCTGCCCAATATGCCTAGTTCATTCATTTATTACCTCTTTTCTACCTAAAATCTTTTACTGATTCCCATCACTAATATCATCTTCATGTAGGCTAGAGTTTTATGAACTGTTTTCTTAATTATTTAAAGCTCAATTAACCTTTCATGAGCTTAGCTCATAAAAGATATTCAATTCCCTTTTAAACAAGTAACATACTAATAGGATCATTTTTACAGAACTTTTATATGATAGTATTGTAAGACTATTAACTTGCTAAAAATCACATTAAATGAATTATATTCAAATTACATGGAAGACTTTTAAAGAAAATATTTATTGTTTAATTAGTGTCTTAAAACAATTGGCAATATTGCCATAAAATGTCTAGTATCAAATATTTGTTTAACATTATATTTTGACTTTAAATGGGTTTTTAACTCAACAATGGACAATAAACTTTATATTTTACAAGTATTACAATAAAGATTATTATAAATGAAGTATATATTTAATGACTGATTATATTGTACATGCGTACAGTAACAGCACACATGTTACAAAACTCCATATTGAAACTATCAACACTCAATTGTTCCTCATATGTGTTTCCTTCCTGCTCATACCTACAAAGATATAGCTAGCCTGCCTTCTACTGTGATCAATTGTTCACTGGTTCTCATGTTTACCTGTACCTCACTGAAATTTTATAATTTCCTTGTGCTGACCTTGTGATATTTACAGAGGCATGTTGAATATGCTATGCACTTCTGCAACATTCATTTCATATTTTCTATCTGATGTTTAGGTGACATTTTGTGTTCTAAATAAATAATTAGTATATATATATGTATGTGTATATATATATATATATATATATAATTTGTATTGTGTGAGCATGCCATCATTCTTTGGTCTTTATTCCTCATTATGGATATTGGATGATATCTGGTCAGCTCTTATAAATTAAGCTGAAGTGAACATTTGTTGACATATACAGATATCACAGAGTTGCCATGGACTTACAGTTAAAAGTAGCACCTTATCTTTAAAGTGTTCATATCATACTAAGTAATGCTAAACCCCTAAGTAAATATAGATATAAACCAGTGGTATATGTGTTTGCCTTTCTAAATATTCTCATCAATATTTTAAATTTTGCAATTCCATATTTATATCTTGCATTATTATACCCAATTTATGTGTTCTTTAATGTGTAATAACAAGGTTTTCAATGCCCACTCAAGTTTTAATCTTTTACTTAAGTCTTTAAATGAATTATTTTCTTTTTTTTTTCTTTTTTTATTTTGTACTCAGTGAATACAGTCAAGTTGGTACCATTGTTAGCCTCCTCCCTGTCCTGCCCCATCCAGAGGGACCCTCCTTGTTGGGGTATATGGGTTGCGCATTGTGGGGTTAGCCATCAGTTATGGGTAAGAGGCAATGTCTCTGTGTATCATGACCCGATGTATGGCTCTGACATTCCATCCAGACCCTCTTCTCCAAATTTCCCTGAGCCATGTTGGGTTCATTTTAGGTCTGCTTTAGTGATGAGATCTTGGGGGCCTCTGTGTCTCTGGATATCTGGTTTGGTAGGAGTTGATTGTTCTCTGTGTCAATCTCCTTCACCCTTGTGCTGGCACCAGGTTCACCAAGCAAATAGCACTCTTGCTTATTTTACCAGTTCTTCTTAGTTTCAGCTGTGGCCCTTTTGAGGTATGATGGGGTGGTTCTCTCCTTAGGATCTGCGTCTATCTGAAAAAGAGAAGCATGTTCTCCAATGAAGAGTAAAGTTAGTACCACATAAATTGGATAACCACTATTTTTTAGAGGAAATTTAATGGCTGTAAGCCCTCTTGTAGCCCACGATTGGTGGTAGCTTGATAATGGAGAGTAGGCTCATTTTTGGATATGGTTCTGACTTGTTTCCCAGCTCCAGCTATGGGTTCTGTTCCACTGAGTGGATCAGTTAGCCAAATCAAGAACAGCTGGTTTCCCGCCATGGCTGTGCACCACTATTGCACTTGTGTGAGCATCACAACAGATTATTTGCTGTTAAGTCAGTTAGACCATGAGTTGCTTGGACAGATACTGGTCATTTTCTCTCAGCCACTCATGTAGCACCTTCTGGCACTAGACACACTAACTGTCTGGTGACTGACTCTCTTCCAGCGTCCAGCCATGTCACTCCATTTTATGTGCCAACAGCATATGGTGTCTTCAGCAGTAGGGTCTTACCACTAACCTTTGGTGGGTCATCAAGTACGCTGACAGAAATCTGTCATTAAAAATAGCATGTGAGACCTTTGTTAAAAATATTTTTCCCACTTGTAGGTGAAGTTTATTAAGGACACAATCCTAATTTTAATGTGCGTAAATTGATTAGTTTCTTTAGAGTTCTTTAAAAAATTTTACCTACCTCAATTGTATGAAGAAATTTCCTTATGCTATGTTTTATATATTACATTATTGTATTTTTCACAGTGAAGATTATATGTCACCAGACTGAAGATTTATGCAAGACATGAGGAATGTTACCTTTTATTCTATAGAAAAACCTCATAATTTGACTGAAAGTCAATATTTGCTCATAAAAATATTCATATATTTGCATTGTATTTCTTAATGATATAAAAACTTTAATACATCAAAAACAAATTATACTTTATAAATTATTTATAAATTAGCACATCTTCACTAATGTTAAATATATATAATCACAATTATTTAAATAGTACTAAATAAATAAGAGTATGATATTGAAGCATTTGTTTAATTTTGTATTGAATCACTTTAATAACATAACTAGTCAAAACATATCTGTATTTATCTTTTTAAAAATATATTTAATTATTTATTTGCAAGCAGAGACAATGAGAGGAAATGGGCATGCCCGGGTATCTTGCAACTGCAAAGGAACTCTGGACACCTGCACCACTTTGGGCATCTGGCTTTATGTGGGTAAAGGAGACTTGCACCCAGTGTCAGGCTGTGCATATATATATATATATATATTTTTGTCAATCACATATTGCATTTATTTGTTGCATTCAGTTTTATATCATACACTATATGATAGATATTCTACATATTCTTTTCATAAGGCAAGTTTAACTAAAAGTATTTTTCAAGTACTTGTATTTTATTTACACTTACACTGAATTAGTAAAGTGAATGTAATCACTGTACTTATTAAAAGGGAAATGTAATGCTTACAGAGTTTTGTAAAGCTGATAAAATTACAACCATTCAAATGCGTTATCTGATTTGACTTGATTTGAATTTACTAGTGGAGTGCAAAGCTTAATATAATTCATTCACAACCTTTTTCATTTGAACTAATATTTATGTTGGCCATAGTGTAGAGTATGAAGCAAATGTTCAGGACGAACGTGAACTACTATGCACCATAATAGTCACTTTGAGGACCACAAGGGCTTTGTTGCATATTTGAAAAAAAATTGTCACCATGAATATTTTCATTGTAATAATTTGGCTTCATAATCATCAACTGTTATTCATTAGAAACTAAAGAACATAAGTATCCATGAAAATATCAATAAGAAATCTAAAAACCAACAGGTTTTCAGAAAAAGTATAAAATCTAGATGGAGACAGAAAGTAACTTACACATACAAAAGAAAATTTCAAAAGATTAAATTGTGCCCATCTGCTATGCTATATTTTTTTAAAGATTTTGTCTTTTATTTATTTATTAGAGAGAGAGAGTGTGTGTGTGTGAGAACAGGCATGCCAGGGCTCTAGCCACTGCAAACAAACTCCAGATGCATGTGCATCTGCCTTATGTGGGACCTGGAGAATTCAACCTGGGTCCTTGGGCTTTGCAGGCATGCACCTTAACTGCTAAGCGATCTCTCCAGCCCCCGTGTTATATTAAATATGAATAATTACCATAACTGGTGAAATATGGAAAACATGCATTTTCTGATGGTTATTGTTCTGTAAATTTACAAGTATACTGGATAAAATGGACTACAGACTTTCAACTTGTTTTACTGTGAATGTAGAGCTATGTAATAAAAAGTTTCTTTCAAAGTATAGGTTAGTTTCACTGAAATAAAACATGAAAAAATTAACATATTGAAAAATATGTCATAAAAAGTGATCATCGAAAAAAAATTACTTTTAAGAAATAGTGCAGGGAATAAGTACCTACAGATATCAAAACAAATGTCATATTTACAGAATCACATGTAAGCTTTATTTTTTTCCTCAATAATTAAATACATTTAGACTTAGTAATATATTTGCTTTGAAGTTTAGAACTTTACTTGTTTGGAACTCCTGGACTTATATAAACCTACGTTGTCTTAGATACAAGAGGACAACACTGTAAGCCTCATTAATGCAAAAATAAATAGAATAAAATGAGAAAGATTTTACCTTCCTATGCTATCCCTGGACTGACATAAACAGTTTTCACTACTGCTTCAGCCTAGGACTTCATTTCACAAGTCAAGATAAAATAATCCATACTGTAAATTAGTCACCATATGGGTTCATCAAATTAATAAAAATTCACCCAGATGGTATACAGATGTAGCATTTGCCAGGATTTCGAATGTTTATGCTTAACAAATTGGGACACAAACTTTCAAAGCATGCTTGTTATCAAAAACCCCATTCTGTAATTATCTCATTTAATGTTTAACATTACCTGCATCCTGTAGACATTATAGTGATTGTGAGCTGCATGGTCCAGCCTGTTATACAATTGATCACATTATCATAAGGCAGTTGTAAATTTATAACTGACCTTCCCTACATATCAATTCTAATAAGGTAATTCATCTAAGACACAAAAGTGTGGAAAAAATTGGTAGTTGAAGACAAATAAGAGATGGTTGAGTTGAAATTTCAGCTTCTAAAATAAAAAAAAAATGCTTTGACTGGAAGTAAATGAATCTGCAGTGATACCTAAATAAATTATAATATTAAAAACTACACTTTAAGGAAAACTTGATATGTTAATGAAATGAAATTATATTTACAAAGTAGAAACAAATTGCCAGACGCATAGTAAATAATCAACAATGGTGACTGTCCTTGTGTTTCAGTTGATTGTCTTCACACTCTGATGACATAAAAGTACATGCTAATTCACATGACATTGAAAATGAAGTATTTAGCAACCATATATCATCAAACATTTAGAAATTAACCCCTAACCCAAGTTCACATCTATAATCCTATAGTATATGGCCCGTTATCATCTTCATTTCAAAATTATAAAATCGCAACACAAAGATGTTGAAAAACAAAAAGTTAGGTGCAGGTGCCCAAGTCAATTGTAGAACACTTAAGTAGTACATACAAGGTTCTGGGTCTAGTTCTCTGCACCAAAACACAAATGAGAAGTAAAAACAACTCAAATCTGGAGATAACACTCTGGGATTATCAGTTGAGTTTCAAAGCTTAATCACACCTATGACTATGACGTATAGAGTGTAGACATTTCCATTACATTTTCTCAGGTTTTATATATGACCCTTAAAATTGTCAGCATTGGGGTCAATTATAGAAAATGAAGTTAAAATTTTCCTTAAAATTACACATGTAGACAAATGTAAACCTTATTATATTTAGTTCTTTAAATAAAAGCCCTTAATAAATGTGTCATTTTACTTTTTATGTGGTTTTTATTCTGTGTATTCCAGAATTGAATTGAATTGAATTGAATTTGAATACATCAGAACAAATTCACCTTTGCATGTTTCCAAACCATAGTCAAATTTCAAAAATAGTCTGGGTGTGGTGGAACAAGCCTTTAGTCTCAGTACTCAGAGCCAGAGGTAAGAGGATGGCTATAAGTCTAAGTCCAGCCTGAGACTACATAGTGAATTCTAGGGCAGCCTTGGGTTAAAGCAAAACTTTACCTCACAAAAACAAACAAAAAAGAAAATTTCAAAAATAAAAAGTCCCTTGACTTTCAAACATCACTTAGTTGAAATCATATTCTACACTGAAGTGCTCCGTGGGTATTTAAATTGACTATAATTTCTAGGTGGATAGTTATAAGAGCCTGCATTGATGTTTACATTCCTTTATAGTAGATCTTAAAGTAATGCTGAATGAGTAAGTCCACCAATCTTTTTTCTGAGAAAATTATCGTTAAAATATTTTAATTAGCATATTATTTTATTTTTTAATTATTAGATATGGAAATATTTGTCTGTAAATATCTCATGTTGGTACCATCCTTTCCCTCCTCCCTGCCCCTTTTTTGAAGAGGCCTTTCTCCTTGGGGATGCAGGTCAACCCTGTGGGGATTGTGGTCATGCATTATGGGGGCAGCAGTCAGTTATGGAGGAGAGGCTATGGCTCTTTGTAAAATGTCCCCACTTGTGGCTCTAAAAATTTTTCTGCACCCTCTTCAGCAAAATTCCCTGAGCCATGCTGGGAGCATTTTAAGACTGCTTCAGCGATGGCCACTTAGGAGCATCTGGATCTATGGTTTGGTAGGCGTTGAGTGTCCTCTGTATCTTTCTCCATCACCCTTGCGCTGATATCAGATTCACTGAGAGAGCAGCACTCTTGCTCATTTCCCCAATTCCTCTGTGGTTCCAGCTGGGGCCAGGGTGGAGTGCGCTGGGTCATTTATCTCCTCAAGTCCAGCTCCCATCTGAAAATGAGAAGCAGATTATCCAACGGAGAGTGAAGTTAGTGCCAGTTAAAAGGGATTACCATTCTTAATTTAGAGAGATGAATTTATCATACAGAGTCTCACAGTGATAATTCCGTAATTGTATGCATTGCATTATGGTAATAATTATCCATTCTATTATTTATATTATTCAATCATTTTTAGCTTTCTATATTGCTGTATCATACACAATTATTAATATGGAAACTGTTTCAATTTTATATAAATTATCTTGTTATCTGAGAATACTCATTTATGTTATTTTGTTTTTGATTTTATTTATTCACAATACTTTTTATGATGGAGACTTCTATGATAAAAAGTATGAAGGTCAGAATATTTTGTTATATCATTCAGGTGAAAACAATTTATATATACGTATATATATATATATAGAAGCTAAGTCTAAAAGTAAGCATTTTATAGATACCATTTCCAGGTGAGTATCATAGTTATCAACCTTAAGTCTATGGAAATTATGTACTGCACTTACTTTGCCAAAGTATATTTATTTTTGACATCATGAAATAATTTGAGAAAGGATAATTTGACTTTACTCTCAACAACAAAGATTATTATTGCTATTATTATTATTTTGTTGGTGCTAAGTGCAAAACCAAGGGTTGGAACCCATACTAAAAATGTACAACAAGACCAAGTTACATAGTTTTTCTCTATTTTCTTAAAAAAATGATGATATGATTGTTATTTCTTCTTCAACTGTTTTTAAAGATTTGGCCCTCATATCTAAAATACCTGTTTGAAGAAGGGATATGAATTTTAAAATTTTTTTTATTTAGTTATTTATTTGAGAGAGTGAGAGAGAAAGAGGGAGAGAGAGAGAGAAAGGGAGAGAGATAATGGGTGCACCAGGGCCGCTAGCCACTGCAAATGAACTCCAGACTCATGTGCCACCTTGTGCATCTGGCTTATGTGGGTCATAGAGAATCAAACCAAGGTTCTTTGGCTTTGCACGCAAATGCCTTAACCGCTAAGCCATCCTCCAGCCCAGGATATGAATTTTTGACAACAAATAAGTTACACAGATGATTATATTTCTTATTTGTATTGCATTATCTTTAGTATTTTGCAAGACATTTACCAATATTAAGTGATCAAATATTTCTATCAGAACTCATTTATTAGGCTCTTTAATTGTTCATTTAGTCTTAGAACACTGAATTCTAACCTTACTTTCTTTGTTCAAGTAATCCTTTCATTATTTACTTAGTAATTATTTTAGCTAAATAAATTATTTTTAGTAGCCAGAGAGATACTTCAGTGAGTAAAGTGCCTCACAGGCATGAGGACCTAAGTTTCATCCTGAGTACCTGTTTGGCGGAGTGTACCTGTCATTGCATCTCTGGTGAGACAGAGAAAGGAGGATTTCTGTACCTCACTGGCCATGCAGTCTAGCCCAACTGGTGTGTGCTAGACCAAGAAATGGTACTGCCTCAGAAATATGGACAGCATTTTTTCTTTATCAGTTATGTGCATACTCAGTGCATAAGCAGCCATGTTGGTACCACTGTTAGCCTCCTTTATGTCTCCTCCATTGGGATTTGCAGGTCATACATTGTGGGGGTAGCTATCAGTTATGGGGAAGAGGCAATGTCTCTGTGCATAATGTCCCAACATGTGTCTCTAATAATCTTTCTGCCCTCTCTTCCACAAATTTCCCTGAGCCATGTTGGCTTTGTTTTAGGTCTACTTCAGTGATGAGGTCTTAGGAGCTTCTGTGTCTCCAGATATCTGGTTTGATAGGAGTTGAGCATTCTCTGTATCTATCTCCTTCACCCCTGTGCTGGTACCAGGTTCACTAAGAAAGCACTCTTGCTCATTACTCTATGGTTTAAGCTTGGATCCTGGTGAGGTGCAATGGGCTGAATCTCTCCTCAGGTTCTGCGTCTGTCTGAAAAAGAGAAACAAATTCTCCAATAGACAGTGAAGTCAGCACCAGATAAATGGGATAACCAGTATTATTTTAGAAGGAATTTAATTGGTGTAGTCCCTCTTGTAGACCAAGATTGGTCGGAGCTTGATATTGGAGAGTGGACTTGATTTTTGGATACGGTTCTAACTTGTTTCCCAGTTCCAGCTAAGGGTTCCATTCTTGAGGACCAGCGCCCAAGGTTGCCTTCTGGCCTGAACACACATGCACACGTGCTCACATTCACCAGCACACAAATGTGAAGTACACCCACTGAGCCGTGTCTGTAGTTCTCACTCAGCCCTTAGTCAAAACATGTGACCTTGCAGCATGGTATGATTTAATCTTTAGCATAAGTGGAATGGCTCAACTACTTTGTGTTTGCATAACGCAGGAAGTTGTGCTCAGCCTACATTTCTATACAGCTCAGTTATATTCCAAGGTAAGCACTTTTTCCAAGATATGCTGAAATTTCCTTTGCTATTTTAGAATTTTCTAACAGAACTAGATACCTATATCTTCCGGGTCTCATAAAACAAATATAAAATATTATAAATATTAAAATATAACAATTTGATTCCAACACAAATACCCTCAGATAACAAGTTAAGTGTTGTGTGTATTGTCTTTCTACACACAGGATTCATCAGCATAACAACAGCTTTCTTGAGTGGGGTATTATATTTTATCAACCCATGCCTATAAATGATATTTAAATGACTAAAATCAATGGCTGGAATGTAAGGAGAAACAAGCAGGATTTACCATGAATTATCTATCATACCAGACAACTCTCATAGAAGATATGCATGCATCAAATATGCTTTTTAATTTTTTGTGTTTATTTTTATTTATTTATTTGAAAGTGACAGGCAGAGAAAGAAAGAGGCAGAGAGAGAGAGAGAAAGAAAGAATGGTCGCACCAGGGCCCCCAGCCACTGCAAATGAACTCCAGACGTGTGGGCCCCCTTTTGCATCTGGCTAATGTGGGTCCTGGGGAATTGAGCCTCGAACAACCGATGTCCTTAGGCTTCACAGGCAAGCGCTTAACTACTAACACATCTCTCCAGCCCCAGGTATCTTTATAAAATGCCATAGTCCAAATGTTTATCCAATACCTATGTCTGTTGTTTCTTTATCTGAATCAAAAAAAAGTATATTCACTATATATATATATATATATATATATTCAAATAATATAATTTGATGGAAACATCAAATTATTTTCTTACACTAACAGTAACTATCTGTATACACTAGTGTGTACAATGTCATTTTGGGGCAGAGCTTCCTATATATATATATGCATATGTATGTATATACAGGAAGTTTTTATTTGTCTGAGTTGTTATAAAATGTTTCACACAGGATGTATGAACTTTTACGTGCCAAAGTAAACTCTAACCAGCAATTTCTCCACAGATCTTCTCTGTAACTGAGCAGCGAGGACACCAAAAACCTCGTGTTGACGCTCTTAGTCATTTTGCTTTGCATATGGCACCTGCACCTTCATCTGTTTTATTCCATTTTTTTTTTTTTATTTTCAGGAACAAGCTATAACTCTGGGCACATTTGCAGTACTAGTTATCACAATGCTGTAGAATTTTAAAACTGGAAGAAACCTCAGAGATTTGCTCATTTAGCACATTAGAAATGTCTAGCTGAGATTTTGGCAGGCACAAAGTAAAGTAGCTACAAAAGAAAAAGAAATATAACACACTAAGATTTGTGCTTTCCCCAAAAGTGTGATAGAACAGAACTTTTACTCCTAAAATGTACGCTTTGAGCAAGAACATGCACATGGCCCCAAGGCACCTCTTTCAGTCTGGAGGTTGAAGCTATCACTCCTAATAGAGGCACATCCATTTCCATTACAGCTTTTCCAGAGCCCTCCCTCAACCCTTTTGTGAACACTCCACTGAAACTGACTTTTGGGTACTTTCCAATGGGGGCATAAATTTAGCACTAACTCTACATTGGCACAGAGGTGTTTTCTTCAGTAAAAATGGTAACTAGCTGTGTTTAAATGGAAATTCAGAAAGTGGTAGCTCAGGTAGTCCATTTAGGTACACATTTACAGAAAAGTAATTCTAAGTAACACATTTTTAAATGCTTTAGTCTCTAAAAATGATATCATTCATGCTGCTGCAACTGTGCCACCATGGTGCTAAGTAGACATTAGGATTTAACAGTTGGTTATAAGAGGAGCTAATGGGGTAGATCAGATAAGCAGTTTATAAGGGGACTGAAAAAGTGTACAGTCATTTCCACTGTTTCTTATCTAATTCTGCACAAGGCAGCTGAAGGCAGTTTGTTAGGACTGAATGAAATGAATTGCATAGCTAACCTCGTCTTCAAAAGCATATGATTTTCTCTAATTCAAAAATCAATCTCTAAGAGTATTTTTTTTTGTTTTCATCACTTCAATGCTGAGTTATTTCCAGTTGAGTATAATATGTTCCCAGTATTTAACACTGGCTCATGAATCCATGCATGAAATGTAGTTCTTTCACATGAAATAAAAATAAAGAACTTTGATATAATCACAGAAATTTTTGCTTTAAACTTAATCATGTGTCTGAGGTCTGAATCCCATACCCAGAGTTGAGTGAATTTTAAAAGCTCCTATAGTGTGGTGAGGGTTGTACACAGTTACTTCTAAAACCTACATGGTACTTTGATGTAATAATAGATAATTCCCAGAAGGTAGTTTTCAATCTTCTACAACCATCTCATAAGAACATTTCAGATTCTGTTAATGGGTGGAATTTTCTTTTTCCTGCATTATTTTTTTAATAGACAGATGACAGAATCAGAAACGTTTACTCTTCTTATATGAGAGTGACATGCACTGCATTGGTGCTTGGTGCCTTAGTGTAGCTGCAATAACAAGTCACCTAAGATTTGGTGGTTAGAAATGTGTTTCATATGATTGTGGGGGCTTTGAGATCTTTGACCACAAGTCATGACCAGGCTCTAGTCATCTGCCTCTTCCTATTTATAGATTTCTGCTTTTGCCACATGTCTTCATGTCCTTATGTTGTACAGCAAGCAATGCTAACTGCTGAACAAGCTTCCCAGCATTGGTTTAAATTCACTTTTGGATGAAAAAAAGTTGTTTTAAATAATCAGTCTTTATCTCTCAAAATGACTTTTCCAATACTGTGTTGCCCAGAATGCTATCTTTAGTGATTATACATATTAGCAATTATATACATATATATACATAAATTTATATATAAATTATATTTATATATATATATATATATATATATATATATACATAAATTTATGACATGTACAATATGTTCAGTGTTTAGCAACATGTGTCCTGTGGAAGCCATGTTGGGCATACAGTGCCTTCATGGTAGAAAAAAGAAAAATCTATTGGTGAAGTTCCTTCAGGGAGCATTGTAGAACAAGTTGGTCAACAAGGAATTTTGATCGTTGATGTTATTTATAGAAATATAATGTAACCAAACTGCTTTCTTGCTTTTTATTAACTCTCTGGATCAGTTTAGTTATGTAATTCTCTTTTCTTTGTTCATTTATTTATTTATTTATTTTTACTTGTGAGCAACAGACAGAGAGAGAAAGAGGCAGACAGACAGAGAGAATGGGTGCGCCAGGGCCTCTAGCCACTGCAAACGAACTCCAGACACATGCACCACCTTGTGTTTATGGCTTACATGGGTCCTGGGGAATCGAGCCTTGAACTGGGGTCCTTAGGCTTCACAGGCAAGTGCTTAACCACTAAGCCATCTCTCCAGCCCAGTTATGTAATTCTCTTAATAGCCCCCTACTACAGACAAGTAGAATGTAAATCACTGAGTAACAACAGTCAAGACAAGTCTTCTCTCATATTTCTTCCTCTAACAGTGCTTATGCATGAAATATAAAGCTTAGGGTGACATAAAATTTTGTATAATGAACATTGTGAAACTTATAAAGGCCTTACACTTCATCTTGCAAGATAAAGCTAACAGTTTAAAAATGTTCTTTATTTACTTTGAAACAAAGAAAAATCAAGATGTTCAGTTAAATTTAGACTGGATTTGCTCTCTCTCATTGTTTTCTCTTTCTTTGTGTTCTTTCATTCCTTGTATTAAACTTTGACTCAGGTCAGAAATGATAGGAATGCATCACAGGCTGCTAAATTTCACTCCGGATCCACTCCATCTCACTTGGTTTTGAGCTGTTTGGTTGCAAAGCTGACTCATTCTCATTGGAGATAACACTTCATGACCTGTGACAGTGAAAAAAGTAGATCATTACAAGAATATGTTTATTAAGGGATGATTATGAACCAGTAACTTATAAACAGAAAACAATAAAGAAAAATAAATAATTAATGTAGCTATCACAAGAAGGAACACTCAAGACAGGGGACAGTCAGTCTAGCTCTTGGGAAGGAATGAGCTCAGCCACTTGGAAGAACAGTAAAACTAACGTAATGGTGGATGCAGGAAAAGGTGTGTGGTGGGAGACTGCATGGTGATAATGAGGGCCTAACCCAGGAAGTGAACAGCAACAAAGCAGGATCACCAAGTGGTTTCCAAAGTAGCATGGTCGGGATTCAGTTACCCCCTAAGTGTATCAGTAGGTAGTTTACTGGGCACCGGCTCTCTAATAGAGCAGCACTGAAAGAGGAAGAGACCAGGGGACTTCACATTTACTGAAAGAATGTGAGGTAGCAGCTTCGCCAAGGATCCTGTGATTGAAGCAATAATAAGTAAATAAATTATGTGTAAATATGCATAGGGGAACCATTTGTATTTTGTTATGAATAGGGTTGTGATGTGTTGCACCATAAATGGGGACAAAGAGAAAATAGGGCATTTTCCTTGGAGCAATAGAGTAATTGACCCTGTGTCAGTGGAGATGGAAAGCGATAAGCACTGTACCACTCTACCCTTTAAAAGAGAGAGAGAGGGGGGAGATTTTTGTAGATAATAAAATTGGTCACTAGTGAGAGACAGGACTAATGCTGGAGACAGTGAGAGTGAAACAGGTCAATGTGATTAAGAGGAGAGTCAACCCAGGAGCCAGTGGATGCCTGCATCATGGGGGGGGGGGGGTGTACAAAGCAGCACTAGCTGATGAGCAAAGATTCAGAGACCGTGCCCTTCGAGAAACAGAAAATTCTGCTGGTGAACTGAGGCACATAACTGTGGTTCTGAGTGTGAAATTTATGTACAATGTTTGAAAGTCACAAAAATACATGATGCCTAGTAAAAAAGAAAGCATATTTCCCTTCTCTATTATTTTTCTTTCCTGCTTTGTTTGTCTTAACTTCTTTCATCTCTTACACCTTGTTCTACCTGCAGTGGAAATTGTCTGGGACTAGTACGAGATCTACCATGGCATACCCAATAGGTTGACCTTGATCTCAGTCAACTTTCTGTGTTTCCTATGCTGTTTCTCTGCTGCTCTTCTACCCCCTATGCAGAAGTTAAAGGCACATTTGATAGGTCTCAATGTGTATGTCTTTTCCACAGCTTCATGGTGTGAAAGTCCATTGCTCTTAATAGTTTTACTTCCCAGGGTAGTTCTACATTTCTTTCTCCTCCAAATACACTGACCCCCTAATCTCTTGAACACAGGGTACAAAAGATAATATACTAGCTATAAATATATTCACACAAGCCTGGATGCTTATTTTTAGGAAAAAACCTGCTGTTCTATTCCTGCCACCTCTATTACAAAGAAGAAAAAGTGATGTAGGTCACTCTTCATTCACAACTCAATTGAAAAGATTAGAAATGTTTCAAAGGAAACCTGTGAGGGTTATTTTTTAAATCCAACTTCAAAAATTTGAAATAATTTTAAGGTATTTTATAGCATTTGATCTTATTTGTTAAAAGTAAACCCAATGATTCAGTTTGTCTCAGTTTAAATCCCATAAGAATAGTTCTTAATTTTATTAAAATATATCATATTATCCATGGCTCAAGTCACTGGTGTCAGAAAATATAAATCTTATTAAATTATAGGGTATTGCTTTAAATATTTTACACAATACAATCTTGATTTTTTTCAAGGAACTCTGAAATGGAAACCATTATTATAATCTTTTGGAAATGTATAATTCACCATATATTAGCATCCGAAGTTTGTCTTTTTGTACGTGATATGTCAGGTGTTTTCCACAGTGTCCAGTGTTATCTTAGCATAAAGCAGCAAAGGCCTGTCTTGGGTTTGCAGTACACTAGTATTACCCTGCTGCTGTTGAGGCAAAAGACACCAGGAAACACAATTTGTGCCTAGGTCCCGACTTCCCATCATGCAGGGCTCTACAGACGCGAACATCAGCTCAAGGGGCCTTCTTGTTAGCCAGCCTCAAGTCTTCAGCTTAGGTGGCTCATTATCCCCCTCTCTCTCAGGAGGTGTCAACCTTGCCTCCTGGCAGGACAGGTTTTTCTACTTCTCTGTTTCTCTTAATGCTTTGTTCCAGTAAATCACCTGTAAATCTACTTGCATCTTGTTTTGTGATGAATATATATATATATATATGAACTAATCTATGAGGGTCTAGGAATTTTCAAAATCTTCAGAAAGTAAAAGGAAGTTTATTTCAAGTTCACTTGCCACACAGAATTAGAGGTTGTAACTACCTTGGATATTATCTGGGACACATATAATCCCGAGCACAATACTGTGGCTCTACTGCTGAACATTTCCTGCTTGTGGCCTATGAAGATGTCTTCCTGGAAAGGAGTGTGAAAAGCAAACAGTCTGGGCATTTATATAGAAAGTGGATAGTGTCTATGAACACAGGAGAGATAGCTGGTTCTGATAACTGATGTTGATGTCTGTCTGACGGAGGATGAGAGAGTAAAAGGGTTTTAGAAACAGTTAAGAGCTGTGTATGAGCCAGAAGGCCATGCAGACAGTTTACAAATAGTTTTTTTTATCACTTTTTGTGGAAGAATAGCCAAAGTTGCATTTCAACTCAGTAAGATAAATATTGATCATAATAGGCCTGGAGCTGCAAAGATGCTAAAATACTCAGTAAAAATAGGACAGGTGTGCAAAGGCATCATTCTGATTAGAAAAGCTCATATTTTGAAACATGGCCTGGTGGTTAGAATATAAAATGTTTCCCATAGCCTTATGCCTTTGTGATTAGGCCTCATACGTAATCCCTAGTGACTAGAATCTTTGGGAGGCAGAGCATTTGTAGAGAAGGTATTTCACGGAGGGTGCACATCGGACTTTTATAATCCAGATCTACCTTGTCAGAGTAAGGTAGTTTATTATTGCAGGAAATAAGAGATTATGTCCTACTCTTTTCTTTCATGCCATGCTTCTGCAGACATGATGAAACTTCCCCTCAAAACTGTAAACCAAAACAAATCCTGCACCTCTGGTTGGGTTTGTTGTCCATCATCATGAAGGTAATTGCTATACACGGGACGAAAATGTGCTTGGATGTACTGGTTCTGCTGCAATCTATGAACTATGATAGCTTGTGTGATTGGACCATGTTTTTCTCAGCAGAAGATAGCATTTCTACTTTGAAGAAAGATAGTTCAGAGACTTTCAGCCATAAGGCAAGCACGCTTCTCATCCTGTTTGGGTAATAATCAGGTTTTAGTCACAGAATATTTGACGTGCTGCCATTTAGACTGGTAAATTTAGAAAATGGCCACAACCTGAAGGAAGCTTAAGAATTAAAACTAGAGCCTTACCTAGAAGGCTACTGAAATGTAACACTAGTCTATATTTTCTCCTCAGAACATGATAATAAACATGCTTGGAAATACTCCCATATTTGGGTGTAATTCATATCTGGGATGACATGTGGAAGCCTAAGAGAATGAAATGACCAATGTTAAGTGAAGTGAATATGTCCAAGTTTGCTCAGGCATTAGATAAAATACAGGTAAAAACATTCAGAGAAAGGTGAGAAAGGCTGACAGGATATGTTACCTGATAATGTAAGACTCACTGAAGGATATGTCATAGAGAGATATGGTGAGCAAAATCAAATTCACAAGTAAGTTCAGTTGTGGCACTCCATATATCCAGACTATGACTTCGGAAAAAATTGCAGAGTCCCAGATTAGAGCATATTATCATCATGTATTGGAACAATGAGCATCAAAGTGTTTGAGGATGGAAGGAAATGGTGAACAGGAAGAAAGCCCATTACTCTAATTAGCATAATGTCTACTGGGGTTGAAGTGATAGCTGAGGGTCTTTGACCCTCATACTGTGGACGGTAGTATTAGTAGCCTGAATTCTAAAAGTATAACACAGGCAACTGACAAATGGGCCTGTTTGACACGTACAAAGCAGAAAAGCAAAGAAATAAGCTAGATCAAGAAGCTGAAGATTGTTATTCACATGAAAGGTTGCAGAAGGGTATGTTCTCTGACTTATTCTCGGAACTGAGTCTACTTATTTTCATCTGAAAACTTGTGCCTACAGAATCACTTCTACAACCTCTATAAAATTACTGTGAATACGTACTGTCCCCATTGTGCCCAGACTTTCCCCAAGCACATCTATCACCAGCTTACTGGTGTCATTTTGTTCTCTACATAGTCTTCAAATTGGGGACTCACTAAAGACCTCTTTCCATAAGGGGTGATAATACTGAGTAGAGTTCTGGGTAAAGTCCTGATCATGCAGGGAACATGTGGTAAGAGTTCTATTATGTTGTTATGTTTTTTTTCAATTTGTTTTAATTTGTATACTTTACATAAGTTTTATTTTTATATCCCCTTTGTTTTTCCAGTAAGTTAAGGGGGAAATTGTGCACATCTTTTAATTTATATTTACTGTTACTAGAAGCTCTAGTGACAATTTTTTTATACTGTTATTGAAAATTGCCTCTTTTTTTCTTCTTCTTTTTCTGTCACTTTTCTCTGTCTCTCTCTCTTTCTCTCTCTGTCTTTCTCTCCTCTTCTCAGTTAAATTAACTTTTATAACATAAAATGTCAATAGGGCATGGTGGCCCATGCATTTAATTCCAGCACTGGGGAGGGAGAGGTAGGAAGATTGCCATGAGTTTGAGGCTACCCTGAGTCTCCATAGTGAATTCCAGGTCAGCCTGGGCTAGAGCAAGACCCTACCTGGCAAGAAAGAAAGAAGAAAAGAAGGAAGGAAGAAGAAGAAGGAAAGAAAGAAAGAAAGAAAGAAAGAAAGAAAGAAAGAAAGAAAGAGAGAGAGAGATGGAAAAGAAGGAAGGAAGGAAGGGAGGGATGGAGGGAGGAAGGGAGAGAGAGAGGGAGGGAGGGAGAAAGGAAGAAAGGAAGGAAAGATCCTTTGGCTTCAATTCAATTCACTCCTGCTCTGAATTTTATTTCTTTCTTGCTTGCTTCTTTAGATTTACTTTGACTGTTTCTAATTTCATGATGTGGAGCCTTGAGTCATCACTTTTTAAAATTCATTTATTTATTTTCTAGTTAGTAAAAACTTTGTATGAACATGTCATATGTTGGTACCATCACTTCTCTCCTCCATGTCTCCACTCCACTGAGGCCCTCCTTAGTGGGATTCCTGCTATTAACCATGAAGTTTTGAGTTATGAATTGTGTGAGCAGTATTAAGTCACTGGGGAGGGTGTCCCTGGATATTCCCTCCTACGCTGTGGCTCTTATATTCTTTCTGCCCCCTCTTCCATAAAATTCCCTAAACCTTGGTGGTGGGTGCATTTTAAGTCTTCATTAGCATTGAGTTCTCAGTATTCTGAATTTCTAAATTTCTTCTGAATTTCTGCTTTGGTGCATTTTGAGTATCCTCAGAGTCTGTCTCCATCATGCTGGCCCAGGTTGTCAGGCTTACCTTAGAAACAGCTCTCGGGCTCATCTCTCCAGCTCCTCTCCGTGGTTTCACCTAAGCCCTCATTACTGTGTGAGGGGTGGTTCATCTCCTGGCAGTGATGTAGCTCTCCTTTTCTTGTTGATAGATTTTGATTGTCCTTGGTTCTTTCTGCTTTCTGAATAAGAAAAAAAAAATAAAGTAACCAATTTTCCAACAGACAGTGAGATCAGAATAGGTTAAAGGAGATAAGTATCATTAATTTAGAGAGATTTTTGATGTGTGTAGCCTCCCATTTGGACAAAGGTTGGTGGGAGTTTCTCAGTGGAGACCATAATCTGGGTCTCCATCGGATAAACAATCTTGATTTATCTATAAAAATGTCTCCTTTCTTCAGACTAATTGCATCTGATGAGATTGGAAATTAATTGAACTCCCCAACCCCTAAAAAAGTCCATGAACTGAAGGATTACCTGCATCTAAGGCTCAAATCATACTAAATGGGGAATGACTGAGAGTTCCCATTAAGATCAACAACAAGACAAGGGTGCCCACTCTTGCCACTGTTCTTCAACATAATGCTAGAAGCCCTAGCCCAAACAGTAAGACAGGAGAAAATATAAAAGGGAAAAAAACTATAAAGGAAGAAGTCAAATTAGCCCTGTATTCAGATGACATGATCCTATACATAAGTCTCTTATATTCTTTCTGCCCCCTCTTCCATAAAATTCCCTAAACCTTGGAGAGACCCAAAAACTCTCTACCTTTTAATGGTAATAAATTCCTTTAGAAAAGTGGCAAGATACAAAATCAAAGCACAAAAATCAGTAGTGATCTTATATGCCAAATACAATTATACAGCTAAAGAAATCAGTGAGGCTGCCCCATGTCCAATAGACACAGTATTAAAAAACAGTCTTGGTATACACTAAGGAAGTGAAAACATAGAACATATTTAAGACATAGAAACATTCAAGAAAGAAATTGAGGAGGATGTGAGAATATGGATAGGTAGAATTACTATTGTGAAAATGGCCATCCTACCAAAAGCAATATACAGATTCAACACAACCAAAAAAATTCCAGCATCATTCTTCACAGAGATAGAAAAAAAATTCTCAAAATTCATGTGGAACTACACAAGGTCTCAGATATCCAAAAATATTATCAGCAAATTTCAAGTTATACCACAAATCCATAGTAATCAAAATAGCATGGTCCTGGCACAAAAACAGACACATAGATCAATGGATCAGAAGTGAAGACCCATCCCTTAGTTGAAGCAACTGCTTTTTTGACAAAGGAGCCACCAATGCACACTAGAGAAAAGACACCATTTTCAAAAATTGGTACAGGAGAAATTGGGTAACCACATAAATAAAAATGAAAATAGACACACTCCTCTCACTGTGCATAACAATCAACTCCAAATGGATTAAGAACTTAAATATAAGACCCAAAACTCTTAAATGACTGGAAGAAAAAAAATAGGGAGAACTTGCTGTTTTACTGGAGTGTTGGAAGATTTCTGAGTAAGAACCTAGTAGCCAAGGAAATTAGCAGTCACTCAATCAGTGGGATCTTATGAAACTAACAAGCAATAATAGTACAGAAAAAAACATACCATAGATAGAGCCAACAGACAACCCACAGATTAGGAGAAAAATCACCAGATATATAGTATTTTGTAAAAAATACTCATTGGTCATTTGGCTTAGAGCTATATAATAAGCCTGTTGTGTAGTAACATGATTCCTAAGAACACCTCACTGTTCCATGACATACGTGACCTCATCCTATTGACTGAATGCAATAAAAATTGCTGGTACATGTAAGAGCTTATGAGGCTGCAGAGGAGGTGAGATAAGTCTTTCTAAAATGAGAGAATTCTCTTATCAGTGAAGTTTCTACTACAAAATAACAAGTGCTTCCTGGAATATGTCTTGCAGGATATTTTGCAATGGATCGCCTGTGGTTTTCTGCTTTTTTATATTCAGAGTAAAAGAAGTTTCAGTCCCAGTCTAGCTTGTCATATAAACAGGCTTGGTAAAAGTGTCACCCTGCAGAGAAAAATGACAGGTTTATTTACTGTCCAGCTTCAATATAACTCCTTGATCCTACATGAAGGCCAGTACTATGGTGAAATATTTTTAAAATATTTTTATTTATTTATTTATTTCTTAGAGATGGGGGGGTGGGCATGGGTGTGCCAGGGTCTCTAGCCACTGCAAATCGACCCAGATGCATGTGCCACTTTGTGTATCTGGCTTATGTGACACCTGGAGAATCGAACCTGGATCCTTAGGCTTCTTAGACAAGCGCCTTAACCACTAAGCCATCTCTCCAGCCCTATGGTGAATTTTTTGAGTCCCCCCAAGTTCATGATTCCTCATCTGCTTTCAACCTCCATGCTGAAACCAACTCCACCTGGGTTTTTATATGCACTCTGCCAAGAAAGGCCTTTCTCTCTCTCTCTCTCTCTCTCTCTCTTTTTCTTTCTTTCTTTCTTATATAGTATTGGGTATTTCACAGCTCTTACAAGCATTCCTACAAACAAGAGAAGGTAGTTTCTTAGAATGAAAGTGGGATAAAATATGAGACTCCTCACAGATGTTCGCCTCTTTGGGTGAGAAAGTGGGGATACTTTCAAGACACAGCTAGGGAGAAATGAGAACTTTGAGGAACAAGGTGTAATATGTGGTAAAAATCATTCTGAATACTCCCTAAAATCTAACAGCAAATGTTAACACACAAGTAATCATAAGATGTGGAAAAAAATGGTCCTCACCATTCTGACTACTAATGCATTTTTATACTTTTCTTGGCTAAAATAAGTTTTGACAAGATGTCCACTGAATGAAATGTCTGTGGTATACACTATTCTGGGTATAAAGAAGAGGTGTTATTAGTCAAATGGATCCTCAAATTCCATGGCCCAGCTGAGGGGAAACTGCAAGGAGTCAGTATTTCCAGTACAGAAACCATGGAACCCCATATCATTTCTGCAGAATCTCAACTTCTGGTGGGTTTTCTTTTTAATCAACTACCTTATTGGAAACTGATTAATTGAATTGTTGGGGATTTGACTAAATCCACTTGAGGTTGTCACATGATACACGTGAATTGACAGTCGACTGGACCTCAGAAAGTATGATGAGCCAAATCCGCAGAATGGACCTCACTCGTGCCTTTGACGCTGCTTGAGTAAAATATCTGAGCTAACCCTGTACATCATGCTGGTCTACCCCAGAATTCCACATGGCTTTTTATTCAAGTATCTGTATTGGCCTTGTGACCTGACTCAGGGCACTAACCCACGTAGGTACAGTGGCTATATAAATGATTGCAAAGGCTCTTCATATAATGCAAAGAAATCATATATATATATATATATATATATATATATATATATATATATATATAAATGTAGATAGAGGGGGGGAGGGAGAGAAATTCTACCATCTGGTGCAAATGTGGACTGTACATTATTGCTCACTGAAACATAAGTGAGAATAGTCATATCACTTTTTTCAAATTGAATGACTCTGAGAAAGGGAAAAACTGCCCACAAGTTGTACATCGGTAATGAATCAGTGATTCTCCAGAAGACTTACCTGGCAGACAGGTACATTTGTTTGGAAAGTATACTGGCCCAATCCACTACTCCATGAATGTTTAAGCTTCTTAAAGAGTGGTTAATCCCTTTTCTCAGAAATGCCTATTTCCACTGATGAGTGCAATTGTAGAGAATGGTATCTACTTAAAGTGAATAACCAATATGAATAGATTTCAAAATGAAAATAATTACAAAAAAATCTTTTCTAAAAGTACCTGGAAGACATTTTGTTATTTGGGAATGAATGGGACCATTGTTTTATATAGCTGTATAGAAATAATGAAACCTACAAAACTTATGTAAATGACTAGTAGAACAAAATAGCACAGCATTTTGCTTGCTATTTTGCACAAGCCCTTCTGATTCCATGTGCCTTTACAATGGTTAAAATAAACCACAACCTTTGGATAAGAATCTTGCTTGTGAAGTCACTTGATTAAATAGCAGCAAACAAATGGTTGCAAAGAGATGCAAAACTTCAATTACAGCAAAGTGCAACAAGGGCTAGGCTGGGAATAAGCGTTTAGCGTGAAGAGCAGTGGAAATCGAATGGAACATGACTGAGATAGAAAAATCGTGTTTCCCAAAAGGCACGGAAGAAGTAAGGAATTTCTTTTCAAGAATGATATGGCTATGATTGGTAAGTCGCCATATATATATATATATATATATATATATATATATATATATATATATGTGAGAAAAAAAACTTACTCAATTGGAATTGTGTCATACTTTAGGAGGTAGACTTTTCTGTGAGACATCAATTTATCACTTAAACATTTGCTTACATAAGAATCGTCAGTGGTCAGGAAATCACACATAGGAAACTATGGTTTGAATTCTTTGTGGTAATTTTATTTTAAATTCTGATGGATAATACACTCACTTCTTATGCTTACTATGACAAAGCATTGCATGTCAGTTAAACACAAGAGAATGCCATCCTTTCATAGTTGTGCCTGTGATGTCATGATGTCACTATGGCTGGCTGTGTCTGAGGCAAGAACCTGCTCTAGGCTCCTGTCTTGTCTTCCCGATGAGCATCTCCCACCTGGGCCTTTGCCCAGCATCTTCTCCTTATGCCTGTTTGTCTTTGTCTACATTTGTCTTTGTAATGAAAGATACCATAAAGGAATAAAGCTAACATAAATGGATTCATCTTAAAAATGTATCTGCAGTAACCCTAATTCCAAAGAAAATCACATTCTGAAGTGCTACAGACCAGAATTTCAACATAGAACACTTTTGAGGGAAGATTAAGTACATGAGAGCTAGATTAGAAATTATGTAGGTCAAAGCCGATGGTCAGACTATGTCTATAATGTGTGGTAAAGCTTATGAATAGAAATAACATGCAAACACGGAGTTATGTAGCTTATATGTTCATATAGATTTCTTCTCCATGTATTTTGTTGTCTTTTTTCTTTTGAGAATATCAGAATATATAACCGGGAAGATACTTTTTTTGAAAAAATTCCACATTCTGAAATTTTTTATAGGTCTGAATTTTGTGAAGCCATTCAAACTATTACAGAATACTATACCATTGAAATTCATATCCATTCTACCATTAAAATGTAATTATTTCCATGTATAAAACATCCCCAAAGACTTATCTCTTTCAGAGTGTTCAAATTCAAAACCTCATTACCTATAGAACTGTGGAGCTCCACCGCCTAAATGAGTCATGGGTGTGGCTCTGGTTGGTTCTATCTAGACATATATTCTCCTCCTCAGCAACCTCCTCCTCCTCCTCCTTCTTCTCATTAGTTATGTACACAATGTGCCTACAGCCATCTTGGTACCATCCTTAGCCTCTTCCCTGTTCTTCCCCTTCCGCAGAGACCCTCCTCCTTGGGAAATGTGGGTCGTGCTGTGGGGATGGGGGGTAGCTATCAGTTGTGGGTAAGAGGCAACAAGGGTGAAGGATATAGACACAGAGAACACTCAACTCCTATCAAAGCAGAGATCCAGGAACACAGAGGCTCCCAAGACCTCATCACTGAAGTAGACCTAAGACTAACCCAACATGGGTCAGGCATATTCACGGAAGAGGGGCCGGAAAGATTGTGAGAGTCACAAATTGGGATATTATGCACAGAGACTGACATATATTTGTATTTGTTACCTACTTTCCCTTTGTCAGTTATGAAACTGAAATAAAGTTACTTTAATCTCAAGTACAGGAATGGGCAGATTAAAAAAAAATAGATATTCCCAATTTGGTAGGGAGAAAATGGAAAGAATGAGCAATCTATTTTTCTATAGCAAGTCCAAACCTCATTAGGTTTCCTGACCTGAAAATGCTGTGCAGATGGGTGGGGTGGCAGCTGCCTGCCCATCTGAAACCTCTGAGAGTCACATTTTCTTCCTGAAGAATAACTTGTAAAGTTCACAGTGAACGTCAATCACTTCAACTCCTGGCTGCTGAATTTTGGCAAAATATTTGAATATACACCATGTACTTACAAGAATTAGTTGACAAGAGACATCAAGGCATCTCTCTGATGGTACGAGATACTGAGGCTGCTCTCCCATTAAATCTATTGTTTCAGAAAATGTTTGATAATTCTTCAGTTATTGATTAGGTACTCTACCCACATTAACTATTGTAGTCATATTTTAGTAAGAAATAATGAAGCTAGGGTGTAATGCTCATTGACAGAGTGTTCAGGATGTGCAATGTCTTGGCTTGAGTCTTGGAAAAAAAAAAAGAACAAAGAGGAAGGAAGAGAAAAAGGAAAGTTAAGGAAAAATGCAATAGACTTTATGTTTTTCTTCTGGTTGTTTATGTGACCTTGGATGTTTCCTATTCTTTTACCTTTCTTTCTTCCTTTCTTCTTCCTTCCTTATCCCTCCTCCTATTGCACCTTTTTCTTTTTACTTAGTTAACTGGTACACAATTCTCAGTTTGTATAATTTGTCCTTCTAAATAACAGAAACTTTCCTTAACAATAAACAAGACAAATTTGATGGTTTATGGCTTTAATTCCATCACCTAGGAGAATGAGACATGATTTCAAGTGTAAGGCCAGGATACTAAACTGTAGTGGTTTCCTACAGATTTAAAACTTCTTCCTGGGGAAATAAATAGGAAAGTTCAGGAAACTCACAAAACTAAGGACCATTATGGAACTGAGAACACTCACGAGGCCCGTACCTAAGGTTCAATGAATGGTAAACCATTGTTGGGTTAGGGGAGAATCTCAGGCTGATGTAGCTACCTGAAGGCCAGGAAGTCTGAGCAGTCAGTGTCAGGAGACAACATGCAGGCAGGGAGAATTTTCAGCTTTTGCAGTTTCATGAGTCACCAACAATCGTGTCAGCTATCCTTCGCTCAATGCTCCTGTATGTAATTCCAATAAACTCACTGGTTCACCAAGCTTGACCTGGATGGATTAATTTCTTTGGCCTGTTTGTGTCCTCTGTATCTGGGGTGAATAGAAATATATCTGCCAGTAAAAGTCATGCAATATTAGATAACATCCCTGGACACTGTCTCACCTCTGCTCCACCCACTATTGAAGAAAATCCATTAGCAGTGGGGGACTTCAGAAAATAAGTGAAAGGTGTAAACTGAAAGAATAATTTAAAATACATTATTTTGTAATTCATCTGTGATTACTAATGATACACACACATCGATACATGCAGGGAATTTCACCATCTGTGCACTTTTGGGGACATATGAAAAATAACCTTGTAAGAGAGTTTAAAGTACTTTCTCAAGTTATGAATTCATTAATTTTGTATAGGATATACTTTTTAATTAATGATAAAAGCACTGAGAAAAATAATTATGAAATGTAATGAGAACAGAGAATATAATCATATACAGTAAACCAATATTTTATCAATAATGACCATAACAAAACAAATATAAGGTAACAGAAATTTGCTTAGGTGCCATTTGACCAATTTTCATAACATAAAGAGCTGTTATTACTATTATTGAACATGCTATGTGTTACAAAGAACTGAGAAAACAATGTGTCTGTGAAAAAAAAATAAATGCCACTTTTTTGAGAACAAATATTTGGATTAATAGCATTCTTTAAAAATAGACAATGTTTATTCAGCCATAGAGTAAAATGAAATCATGCCATTTGAAAGAAAATGGATGCAAGAAGAAATCACCATTTAAGCAAAATAAATCAGACTAAGATAGACAAATGTTGAAAATTTCTCTCATTTGTGGTTTCTAATTTTGTATAGATGCATAAAGAGTGAGGGGAATGAGTGAAATGAGGGATAGAACGAGGATGTGGATGGTAAAAGTTGTGATAAACATGAATGAAAATATCTTTATGATATATATATATGTGTATATATATATATATATATGATGCAATTAAGAAATTCAATTTTTATTCACTATCTCATCCAAAACATCAGGGCCCATATATTTGTCTGAGGTATGTGTGGTGGTGATCTAATTCGGCTGTTGCCAACATAGAAAAAAGAATAAAAACCCTACCGTGATCTTTCCCAATATCACTATGAAGTAAGTGGGTACATAATTCTAGCAAGAAGGACAGTTTAGTGGCATGCAAAAAAGGGAGACCTGGCTGAAAAATAGAAGGGAAGTTGCTGCATGCAGAAATGTTATCATGATATCCATATTTCTGTTTAATAGGGAACTCTTTGATTCCCTGCTCAGAAGTTAATGTGAGAATATATTTTCACTGACCAACAACATGGGGAATACAAGACTACAAGACTATTAACACAGTGTAGTTCAAATCATGAAAATTGTACAGGAAAAAGAAAGAAGCACAGAATGAGTAGATCGTGTGAAAATGCTGTAGGGCTTTAAGGAAGCAGAGATGAGAATTGGTCATATTCTAATTGGGAGATAAAAATAGTGATAGGAATTCTTACCATAGACATAGCTTTGAAAGAAATTGATAAACATTGTTTTAAGTATGGATTGTGAAGAAATTTACTACCAGGTATTAAAATACAGAAAAGGATCTTTAAAAGAATACTGAGAGACAAGTAATATGAGACCAAGCAGAATGAGCCATACTCAAAAGCAGAATCTAGATCTGACCCTCAGTGAAACTGTCCTTCAAAGTATCCATGGATGTTTTCTAGTCTTCTGAACTGAGTTTTTTTGTATATATTGTAAATTAGTTCATGTAGATTTTCATTTTATTATAATGGCTCCATTGTATAGTGTGGATTTGTTCATGTGAAAAAAATCTTACTGTGATCGTGAGAAAAGGAATTAAAGGAACCCTTTATGCACATCATAAATAGTGTTAAATTGACCTTCTGAACTAAATGAATCTAAACTGAAGATCCTGGGCAGTACAGCCAGAAAACCTCGGAAGTTACATTGTGAAGTTTATTATCTCAGCTAGGCTAATTTCAAATTTGAGGTAAACATTTTGAATAGTATAAACTGGATCCTCAAATCACCTTCAAGAATACTGTATTAGACCCATATTGTTTATGATGAAAGAGTTTCACAATTAGAGCATTTTTATCTTGTTACTGAAAATTTACATATCATTATTAGTGTTGTAACAGCCAGTTTGATGAGGAACCCAAGGCAAGGAAAAGTTAAGAAACCTGGGTTAAATCATGCACTAAGAAGTGGAAGAGATGCAATTGGTAACTTTGTTTTCCTTACTGCTGTTCACAAACTTTCAGCCCTTCATCATATTATTAACTGTAGTGTTGCTATCACTACTAGAATATTTTTTAATGAGGGAACATATAATTTACATCCTAGGTTTGAAAATACGGATAATATTTTCAAGTGGATTACTTTTTCTATACAGCTAAACCTAGACCCATCTACAAGTGTGTGTACATGCAAGCCTACGTACCTTTTCCTTTTTGCAAGAACCCATTTGTATGGACACATCATTGGTAGCATCTTTTCCCTCCTCCCTGGACCCATTCCACTAGGGGTCTTCCTCAGTGGGGTGGCTGGTATTCCCCCATGGAGTTGTGAGTTCAGTTAGGCATTGTGATAGCAGCAGTCAGTTATTGGTGCCATGTGGGGTCGGTGGTGGCGGGCCATGCTTGCGGGTGTGATGCCCCAACCTGTGGCTCTGCCCCCCACTTCTGCAAAATTTCATGAGCCTTGGTGGGTGTGTTTTAAATTCTACATCACTGATAAGCTTTTAGTAGCCTCTGGATTTCTGCTTTGGGATGTGTTGCACAGCCTCAGCATCCATCTCCTTCACCCTGGAGCTGATTGTCAGGCTCACCATGGAAGCCGCACTCTTGCTGGTCTCCCCACTAGTCTGTGGTTTCGCCTAGGCCTTAACTGACATGCTAGGGTTGGTTTATCTCCTTGGATCTTACTATCTTCTGAAAAAGAAAAACAGATTCTCCAACAGAGAGTAAAGTCAGCATAGGTTAAATTGGGTAAGTGTATTTAATTTAGGGAGATTTTGATGGATGCAGCCATCTCTTTTAGCCAAAGACCAATGGGAGCCGGAAAGCATAATCTTTGTCTCAACAGGATTCTGACCTAAATCCCAGTTATAGATATGGGTCCCTTCCCACTGCGAAGATCTCTTAGCCAACCAGAGTCCACGCACCAAGGCTGTGTGCTACCACTGCATGGGTGTGTACTTCTAGTCAGGTTGATTGCTTCTGAATAGCTTAGACCCCTGCTTGCTCACACCGTTGTTGGACACTTTACCATAGTAGCTCATGTGTAGTGCTTTCCAGCATTAGATGGGCTATCTGGGAACTGGCTCTCTTCCAGATTCCAGCCAGGTCTCTCCGTGTTCTGTGTGGGCAGCATATGGTGTCTTCAGCAAGATGGCTTTACCTTTTATCTCCAGTGGGAAATAAAGTGCTTTGACAGAAGACTATCTTGTTCTTGGGACCTCATAGGTCTCTCTAATCAACAAATCAATGTGGGTAGCACCAGTTTCTGGTCCTAGAAATTACAGGTCAGTGCCAATAATTTTTAAAGGTTAGGCTGCATCTCACCCTCACCAGGACACTTCTTCTCAGACACTAGCCTTTAGTACTGTTGAGGGATACATCTTTAAATCTACCTTCGAAGAGAAAGGTTTCCATAGTTCCAGTTCATTTTGTGCTCAGTTCTGTGTTTCTTCACTACCTTCCCTTTACCTACCCCCAAACCCTTCAATCCCTATTGTCTGGGACTGGAGTTGCCTGTCAGGTCTGCCAGCAACCTAAGTTGCTCCAGATCAACAACTGCAGATGAGTGAGAACATGCAGGATTTGTCTTTCTTGTGATTTTTTCTTCACCCAATACTAGTTCAGCTATGTTGGGCCACATTTATTTGTAAATAACATGAAAATTGAAAGCCTTATCCAAGGACTATCAGTTGTGGATTATAAAACTTTGTAAGGATTTTATTTTATTTTTTAGATTTAGGCATTCTTTTTAATTTTTTTTTTATTTATCCATTTTTGAGAGAGCAAGTGAGAGACAGAGGGAGAGAGAGAGAGAGGGAGAGAAAGAGAGAGAGAGAGAGAGAGAGAGAGAGAGAGAGAGAGAGAGAGAATGGGCATGCCAGGACCTCCAGCCACAGCAAACGAACTCCAGACATGTGCACCCCTTGTGCATCTGGCTTCTGTGCGTCGTGGAGAATCTAACCAGGATCCTTTGGCCTTGCAAGCAAGTACCTTAACCGCTAAGCCATCTCTCCAGTCTTGTAAGGATTTTTTTTGTCTCCCTCTTTGTGTCTTGGAATTCCTATGAAAAATATGCTATGAGGCCTGGGGAGCTGGCTCATATGCTGAACTTCTTGCCGCAAGAGCACATGAGTTTGAGAATCAACACCCACCTGAAGCTGCTGGACGAGGTGACACACCTGCAATCCCAGCCCTGAGATGGAGCAGACTGGAAGCTCAGTGGGGCTCAGTGGGCAGCAAGTCTATCTTAGTTTGTGAACTCCCAGCCAATGAGAGGCCCTGTCTGCAGAGGCAGGTGAGCGTTCCTGAGGATGATGTCTGAGGCGTTCCTCACACGTGTGCACACATGCTCACACCCAAACATACATCTGCACCTGTACAAAATGAACATGCCACACATATACATGTATACACAAAACAGAAAATGACACTTTAGATTGAAAGAGACACAATCAACAAATCCATCAAAAGGTTCATTTTCTCTTTGCCTTAGTTTTAGAAATTTATATACATTTAGATGTGAAATATTTGCCTAGGCAAATGACTTAGATTTGTAACTAGGGAATTACAAAATAGCATTCATCCATCTAATTGTACTCCCTTTCATACCAAAAACTGCTCATTTAAAAAAATGTTATATTTATTTATCTGCAAGCAGAGAGCTAGAAAAGAGAGACAGAGAGAATGGGCATACCAGGATATCCAGCTGCTGCAAATAAACTCCAGATACAGGTGCCACCTTGTGCATCTGGCTTTAGGCGGGCACTAGGGAATCAATCTGAGGTTGTTATGCTTTGCAGGCAAGCACCTTAACTGCTAAGCCATCTCTCCAGCCCAAATTGCTCATTTTTTTTTTACAAGAGTATGATCTATTAAAAATTTAAAACTTAACTACTGGATACAAGCACATACCCTGTAAGGGAGCTCATCCTGACACTATTCTGAGAACCGTTTCTGGTGGACCACAGTAATATGATGGGGATCATGCATTTGTAAAAAAAAAAACAATATTCATGATGTTTCATAGGAACTCAGTTTGACTGTTCCTTTTAAGGGAACATCTATGTGGCACAAGCAAGCCTCCACCTCTGGGCTGCCCAGCGTTATGTTTTCTATTGTGGGAATCTCAGTGTAAACACGGTGCACAGCTAGAATTGACCATTAGAACATAAATCCAGTGGTACTTACTAAACCCCAATATGTTCAACTACTAGATGTACTGTATCTTTCAAAAGTATTTACATAACATCACAGTGAAATCAGTTACCCATGAAGCAGTTTCTCTACTAGAACCCCCCCCCCCCACAACATATCCGTGGTAATTACCAACAAGTGCCTGCCTAGCTCTCAAGGGTGGCTTTCAAAATCTGTGTAAATTTTTAAATGTTTCTTGAGAAAATGTCATCAAAGTCACAGAAAGTAATCCAGCATATCTCTTAAAGTGCCATAATTGCTTACTGTGTGAACTCATGTGCAAATGCTTATAATTTATTTGAGATATTAAAGAAGAATAACTTAATACATTTAAGCCTGATAAATAGTTTTCATTGCATGTGGTATTTAAAGATAGTTTTTCAATAATGAAATTGTTTATATTTAAAAATAACAATGAAATTTACATAAAATTACTGTTTTGAATTTTTTTATTTTGTTGTTTTTGTAAAGCTTTGAATCACAATGTTTTTCTTGTAGATGCTGGTACGAGCTCTCCAAATGAACTATATCTCCATTCCTATAAATACTGTTTCTTATACTACGTTTGAGCATGAAAAAAATTACTATGAACTGTCACTGTTCCTATTTTTAACCATTTATTTTGAGAGAAAAAAAAAAGACCAATAGAGACAGGGAGTGGGCATGTCAGGGCCTTTTGCCACTGCAAATGAACTCCAGACACATGTGTCACTTTGTGCTTCTTGCTTACTTAAGTGCTACGGAATCAAATCTGGGTCCTTTGGCTTCACAGGCAAGCGCCGTAGCCATTAAGCCATCTCTCTTGCTCAACTGTCACTATTCTTTTTTTTTTTTACTTTTAATTTAATTTAATTTAATTTTTTCTCACTTTTTAAACATTTTCCATGATTACAAAAAGTATCCCCTGGTAATAAATACCCACCCTCCCCCCCTTTCCCCCTTTGAAATGCCATTCTCCATCATATCCCCTCCCCATCTCAATCAGTCTCTCTTTTATTTATTTATTTTTTAAGATTTTTATTTATTTATTTGAGAGTGACAGAGAGAGAAAGAGGCAGATAGAGAGAGAGAGAGAGAATGGGCGTGCCAGTGCTTCCAGCCACTGCAAATGAACTCCACACGCGTGCGCCCCTTGTGCATCTGGCTAACGTGGGTCCTGGGGAATCAAGCCTCGAACCGGGGTCCTTAGGCTTCACAGGCAAGCGCTTAACCACTACGCCATCTCTCCAGCCCATCTCTTTTATTTTGATGTCATGATCTTTCCCTCCTCTTATGATGGTCTTATGTAGGTAGTGTTAGGCACTGTGAGGTCATGGGCATTGAGACCATTTTATGTCTGGAGGGAGCACATTGTAAGAAGTCCTACCCTACCTTTGCCTCTTACATTCTTTCTGCCACCTCTTCCACATTAGACCCTGAGCCTTGGAAAGTGTGATTGAGATGTTACTCAGTACTCCAGTCACTTCTTTCCAGCACTATGATACCTTCTGAGTCGTCCCAAGGTCACTGCCATCTGAAAAGAGAAGATTCTCTACCCTAAGTGAGAGTAGCATTAATATAAGGGTATGAATATAAGAGAAGTGTTTACTGGGCAGTTTGATAAGCATAATATATACACTTATCCAGACGTCAGCAGATGTTATACCCCTAGGGCTCATGACTACCCCTGTTTTAAGTTTTCAGTATCAGGGATGTATTCCCTCCCATGGAGTGAGCCTCCAGTCCAATTGGAGGACAGTTGTTTTCCACCATGACAGACGTGACACTATTGCACCCATTGGCTCATTTGGCCTGGCTGGCCAATTATAAGGCTTGCAGAACTGTCACTATTCTTAAGGTGTGAAAATTTCTCTGGAAAATAAGTTGTATTTTTCTATGCCTGTCAATTATTTTCCATTACACTCCTCATTAGAAAGACTTTAGCCTGAATAACAGACACAAGTCCTCAAACAGAATCATTTCTTTAAATTTGAAGTGTATATTACACGATCTATAAACCACAATGGTGTGTTAATATCAAAGACATTAGTGACCTTCCTCTAATAGGAAATGGTGATGATTTCCACAGGAATGTTTACTATGTGCCTTGTGCAGGATCCGTTTACCAATCTGTCTGTCTCTAACCAGGTGTTGCAGTCAGGTTCGCATTGCTGGCAGAAAACACCCAACCAAGGGCAGCTTGTGGGAGAAAAGGGTTTATTTTGGCTGATACACTTGAAGAGAAACTCAACAACAGCAGGGAAAAATGATGGCATGGGCAGAAGATGGACATCACCTCCTGGAAAACATCATGTGGACAACAGCAATAGGAGAGTATGCGAAACTCCAGCAACAGGAAGCTGGGTATAGCACCCATAACCCTGGCCCCAACAGTGGACTGCCTCAAGGAGGCTTTAATTCCAAATTGCCATCAGCTGGGGACCCAGCATTCAGAACATGTAAGGTTATGGGGGACACCTGAATCAAACCACCACACCAGGGCAGGCAACTATAAAGAAAACTTGTTTAAACCAGGAGATACCTTCTGGCTACTATAACCATACTTGAAAGCTGTGCCTGTGTTCTCTCCAACATCATGTGGAAAACCATGCCTGAGGTAGTTCTTTATGTAACTACTGGAAAATCTGTGACATTACTTCATGGAAAATAATTTCACATAGCAAAGATCCTGGACAAGGGGCGCTCCATGAGTTGGTTATAAGAAATAGGAATAATGTTTCAGAGAGAAAAAGCATGTGAGAACTAGCCTTTTCTCCAAGGGAATTATATATATATATATATATATATATATATATATATATATATATATATATAAGAAGCTTTAATTTCATAGGTGAACATTTGTTTGGCACATCTAAATGAAGTTATAATTAAATTTGCAGCCCAGTGGGAGATACACTTTAAATGTTTTATGTCTTGCCATTGTCTTGAGCTATTTGGCTATGATGTTGCCCTAAAAGTAAATTGTCAAGAGTGACTAACAATCTCCGTCTGGTATGTGAAATTTATTCTTGTATTCAAAATATAGGCCAATGGAAAATAAAATATCAGTAATTCAATAAAAGTGGTAACATATTATATTTAACAAATATACAAATATCAAATTAAACAAAATGAACACTTAGAATAGGCATTTAATATGTTTTTTGTTTTATGTGTGTGAGTGCATGCAAGAATTATAGATTGTATTTCATCCAAAAGATTTTTAGAAAAAACATATCAGTCTGTGCAAGTTGATCATGTGTGTTTGCCTTTCTATTTGTCCTTACATTCATTTTAATAGAATTTTCATATGTCACTTTTCAAGCCACTTCAGCAGTTAATCACACATACTGTACCGCTCAATTATTTTATAAACATCACACAAGTGAATTCATATAGAGAAGCAATAAGTGCAACACTGAGCCGAAATGTTACCATAAGAGAATTTTATAATTATTTCATTAGCTAACATAATGGGCAAAACAGATTAAATCCCAGACAATTTTCCCTGGATTATATCTACACAGCTTCTTAAAATTGGTTTGTTAATTTGAATTTGTGGAACATTTGTCAAAGATTAAAATTTCCATTTCATAGTGTAGGGAGATTCATACCATTTTTTAAAACTGGAAACTGATATTTTCTTCTTATTTTTTTTTGTTTGATAAATGCTTACACAAAAAGTTGCTATCCTCTTGGTACAATATTAATTACAGAAAATATTTTAGCATAGGAGATATTTTAGTTAACGAACCAACATGAAAAATCTTGTAAATTATGCACTGAGATAGCAGGATTAACTTTTAACATCACAATACCAGTAACTAGTCTATTAGCCCTTAATCAAGTGATGATAGATATATGATAGTTCCTGGTCAATCTTTTAGGGAAAATATAAATGAATTTTAAACATTTAATGTGGTTTATGTGTGCTTTAATCAGTGAAGTGAAATACCACACATGAAGGAAAGATCAAATCCTAAAAAGGTGTACAAGTTTGTAAGTGTGTGTGTGTGTGTGTGTGTGTGTGTGACAGAGAGAGAGAGTGGGATGTGAGAGAAGCATGTTCATATGAATAGAGCACAAGTTCAGATGAATGTGTATATGTGTGCAAGTGTATATGAATGTGGAGGGCAGAGGTAGATGTTGGATGTCTTTCTCAATAGCTTGCCACTTTATTTATTAAGACAGGATCCTCTCACTTGAACCCAAAACTTGTATATTGTGCCACACTACTTAGCCAGCCTTTCTGAGGTCCTGTCTCCACCCCCACAAATCTGGGATTACAGCCTGATTGCTGGGCCCCCTAGCATTTACATGGGAGCCAGGAATGCAGACTTTGGTGTTCAAGCAGGCTCTGCAGCAGCTTCACCCCGTGAACTGTTTCTACAGAGCTTCCCCACAAAGGCTTGATTGAAATGCACAACGGTTAGGAATGGGTCACACCTTCAGGACAACAGTGCAAATATGCCTGATTAGCTGCCCATCGGAAACGTTTCTAGATGTCAGAACCTTAGAACCTTAAATGCAGTTTGGTGTAGAGTAACTGATACAGTCGAGTTCTTTAGTTTTTGGAAAGCATACCCACTATAAAATTGCAAGAGCCTTAACCTCTGTATTGTCGTGGAGCTGCTGAAATGTGGATGCATGGCGAGTTAACCGAAGGGCAAGCAGAAGGATGAAGAGGCATTCAGTGAAACAGGAAAAGGAAGAGGTAAATGTGACGTCACCCAGCCTCCAACAGTCCTGGAAGAGAACCAAAACTCTAGTCACTAAGGAAATCGCTAATATAATTGAATAAAATAGATAAGAAAATATGAGTCTCATTCTTCTGTTTTCCTGTAAACTAGGTGGCATGCAAAAAAAAAAAAAAAAAAATCAGAGAATCATTGATAAGGGCATACAATGTACCTAAAGTTTAGTTATTACTTTATCATGATGAGTGCTACTATATACTGTTTGTACATTCATAATTTGCATGAAGATTTTAAAAAGGAATGTCACTTACTATCATATAAATTTGAATATGAAAATTAGATATACTATATAATTGTACTTTAATTTGTTCATATATTATAGTTCCTAATGTTGCCCAAGATCTTCACTTTATAAAATGTAATCACCTGGAAATGTTTTCACTCTATCGACAAGTATTGAACAGAAACCTACGTAACAAGTGGAGATGAAATTCTTCTCACTCCTCCTCTCAATTTCTTTGTCCCAGCATGCTTTTCTGCCCCTGCCACCACCCTGCCTTCTCCACTCGCACTTCCTGTGCTTTGTTGCTGTCCCTAACCCCTTTCTTAAAGCCTGCTTCTTCCCACGGGCTCTCTTCTATTTTACTGCGTTCTACCCACACTTATTCCCATTTAAATCTGCTTACTTCACTTTAGGTACTAGAATCTGCATATGAGAGAGATGTGATATTTGGTTTTTTTCTGATTTGTCACTCAACTTAATCTTTTCCCATTCCATTTGTTTCTATTAAAATTTTATAATTTCATTATCCTTGACAGGTAAACAAAAGGGCCTTGCTTGTATACGCCCCATTTTCATTTTCCATTCATCTATTGATGAGCATTTAGGCTGGTTCCCTTTTCTTGCTTTAGTTAAAAGAACTATAAATACACATAAGTGTGCAGGCATTTCTGCAGTGGGATAGAGTCCTCTGGATTTTTATATATACTCATGTTCATGTATATATATGGACATACATCCATTTATTCTAAGTTTTCTTATTTATTGGCCTATTTTCCCAAAATATCACTTAGTGATATTCTGAGTTTCAGCTCTTCTGTTATAATATGCTCCTTTTCTTCCAATAAATACTTTGGTTTATTGTGGTCTTCTCTTTTCATTATTAGTGTTGTTTGGATTAGGGTTTGATAACTTTATCTTTCATCTGATAGTTAAGTAACCCAGTCCTCATTAAAATGTACATTGCTGACTGGGGAGACTCAAAACTTTTCAAAGTGCTGAAAGTATTGAAAGTTGTGTACTCAGTCCTAAATGAGGCATTCTTGTCACCTGCCAATAGCCAGGGACCATTCTGTCAATGCTCAGGGAACATTGCGGAAGAGGAAAGAGGTTGTGGTGGATTGTCTAGGAATGTTGTCCTCCTGAAATGAAGTAGCTGGGACCTTCTCGACCTTTCACCATCTGCTGTTCCCCTCAGACCACCTGCACATTATTGGATCCATCAACATTTTTTTCATGGTTTGCTCCGTAGGGACAAAAAACAGTTAGAAATAAGAAGGGGTTCAGTGGAAAAGCTATTTTGTCCCAGGAATGAGAAAATAATCCGTACACTGTCTAAATATTTGTTTGGGGTCCTAAGAACATGTGTATCTCGGGCAAAACTGAAATCCACACTTATAAAATGTTGCCTGAAGAAGAAATGTAAAAGAAATCTGGAGAATGCTAATCCATTGTTTTCTCAAATTTTCAGCTCTTTGAATAAAGTGCAGATTAAATGGCATTTCTTGTCACAGACAATATGAACTCCGGGATTAGTGTTGTAAAATTTATAACTTCTGAGTTGGAGGTCAGGAAAGCAGGCAGTCCCAGAAATGGAAGTTGGTGACAAGTTGCATAGGGCTACAGGTTTTTAAAGAGAAAATGAGAATGTCCAAAGTGTCAGGACAATCATACTTAGGTTATCTGGAAAAGACAAAAAATGGAGAAAAGACTACTTCCATTTTTTTTTCCCCAGTGCAAGTGGGCAAGCTTAGCAGGAAGATCTATAAGCAACTGCATCAAAGGTAAGAGTGACTTCTGATGTGTATGAATGCTGCCGGTAGTCTTAAAGTGTTGCCAGGATTTTGACATCTTGCTCAAAGGACTTAAGAAGCACACACAGACAGGAAGGCAGCCAAAAGTTTCAAGAGAGAACAAAGCAAAAGTACAGATCAGATACAGTGCCAGAGAGCAGTGGGATCCTTGAGTGAGGATACTCACTAGTATTTGATACTGCAAAACCTAGATGACTGGCCTTCATTATCTCAAGAATAAAAGAATGAAAAGCCTTCTCTCTAATATTTAGAAATTTAAAAGAGTAAAAGTTAATTTTTATTTTTAAAGAATCAAGTTATCAATTTGTTACTTATTAGAGTAAAAAAATCTGCCTCCTACCCTACACAATAAATCGAATAAAACATATTCTGACTAAAATACTTACTCATCTCTAATCGTGTTTTAGGTGCACTAAAGCGAAAAAAAATTCTCATGTTTGTAGGTATATGGAAATGCATATATGCACATACATGTTGACATGCATGCTATTTTTCACATCACTTGGCATAAATAAGTTAATAATATGAAAATGTGTGTGATGACTGAGTTATATAGATATGTAATTTTATTCATTTGTTTTCAAGAGAGTTATAATTCCAGTGAAAAACTTGCTTATTTTCTATTGCAATGTATGTTGGATTTTTAAAATAAAAAAAGAAATAAAATCAAACCTATATTCCCATATTCATAAGATGCTCTGGATGTGTTGGTAATATTTGCCAATTTGATAGTAATTGTACAATATTTACCATATGTCAAGTTTCCAAGGTCACATATACAATAAATAGAAAAGCTGAGATACAAACACAGTCAAAATTTTCTTTATTCATGCTCTACACTGGAATAACATAACTTCAAATGCTTTTAGAATATGAATGTTCATTTTCTCCCCACCACTGTGTGTGTGTGTGTGTGTGTGTGTGTGTGTGTGTGTGCGTAAGTGTGCGTCTATGTCCTGGGATGCCCTTCCCTTTGGAGATAATAAATTCACCAGCCATATTAGTTAGAACCAGGTGTATATTGTTACTTTTCCTGTCAAATGAAGTGTATGGAACTTTAAAAGAAAGTTTGGAGAATGAGATTCAGATCCTCTAGATTTCAACGTTTGCTCTTCTGGGAGACCATGTTCCAGATAGAGCCACTTTAGCCTGATCTGGAATGTGGTCAACAGGGAGCACAATCACCCCACAGCATGATGGAGAAAATATTTGAAAAGCAAATGCGCACCCTTAATTATAAGCCAATATACCTTTATAGGGTAGATGGGACAATATTGAATTAGCATATGAATTTTTTAAGTATTAAAAGGAGTTATAGTTTTCCTTCATTATCCTAAGACATTATATCCAGAAAAATCCCATTATAGGCACCAAAATTCATATATATGTATATATATGTTTCATTAATAATATATAATCTGTATATGTATTCTGCTGTATTTAGATCATGTCTATATTACATATAGCATTTAACACAATGAAATTCTAGGTAAATGCTTATTATGTTGTATTGGAATGACAAGGAAAATGTCTTTATGTTCACTGTAGACAGACATACTTTATGAGTTTTTCTGTCAGTAGATGGTCGGATATGTGGATTTACATTTAGGAAGGATGATTTTAATATGATTTTAGGAGGTGAAACCTAAGGAAAAAATGAGTGAAGTTGATAAGCATTTTTTTACACACATATCTAAACTCAAAATTGTCTTTGACTTACCTTTGTCACTACCTCAAAGTTGCCTAGAGCCATGTGGTTTTTCACTGCGATAAATTCAGCATCCTTTTCAAAGACTGAAACTCCAAATAAACACTGTTTCATAGCCTGAGATGCCCTTGCCATATGGTAAGTGCTAGTGTTTCCAAAGCAGCGAATGTTCTGTCAGGGAGTCTCACTGAGGTTTTGATTAGATCACTCTATATCTGAACATGTTTGCCAGAAGGAAGCACCTGCACCATAGACTACAGGGAAGCAGCCAGGCTGCCCCAGGGGAGGGGGCGGAACCTGTCTGCTGACAAGCAACCTGACACCATCGGATCTGCCCTAGGACGGGACTGAAGCCCCTGTACATTTCATGTCCTACAATAGCCCCAGCACAACAGAACTGCCTTGGGCCCTTAGATATCTGTCCTAACTTACACCAGATATAAAACAATGAATACTGGAGATATCTGCTACAAGGCCTCGGATTAAGAGACATTAAAACTCTGGTGACAAAAATTGAGAAGCACATGCTCTTTCACAGTTTCCATATTTAACTTCAAGTTCTCTCAAATTAATTATGGGATTTTAGTATCATTTCCTCTAAGGAAATTGGTTGTTTCATGTTTTAATAAGGGATAATAAGAATCTGAATTGAAGCCAGGCGTGGTGGTGTACGCCTTTAATCCCAGCACTCAGGAGACAGAAGTAGGAGGATAACCTTGAATTTGAGGCCACCTTGAGACTACATAGTAAATACCAGGTCAGCCTGGGCCAGAGTGAGCCCCTACCTCGAAAAATCAAAAAGAATCTGACTTGGAAGAAAAGCAGAGATACATCTCATCACTCTTAATGCTGCCACAGCAAACCACATTATAGTGAATTAAAAGTAAAATGATCTTTATGTAAGTCAATTTAGCTGTATGACGGGTAACCAAAGATATCTGAAATGAGTGCTCACCAACACATATGTATGGTTTTATTACTAAAATTTCTTACTATGTTTATTTTAAAACTATATATTTCTTACAGTTCCTTATGAGAGCTGGATGAACATTTGTGGTTGACTTTGCTGTTTAATATATAAACATGTTAAATAAGTCAAATTCCATAATATCACCAAAGAATTTGTTCAATGAATAATACATTAATTAATCAAATTGTTATAACTTTTCAAATACTAAACTAATGAAAAAACAACTTAAAATTGTATTTCTCATTGTCATTTAAGTGAAGTTCCCACACATTATAGCCTTGATTACAAAAATAGTCTTATACTCTTATTTTCAAGATATCAACAAAATAACTGGAGAAAGATATGCTTTCTGACTCTCTAATTCAATTATATCTTAAAAACTCATTGTATACTTCAAAAATAAATTAACTCAAGATGTTACACAACACCCCATCTGCTATATTGCCTTAAATTCATTCCAAGGAACCTGGGTAGCTTCCATCAAAAGCCAAGGGCTGTTTCTTAATGTTCAACTTTGTTTCAGAAACAACCTCTTAAGCTCTTTATGATTTTATTTCCTTTTCCTTTTCTCTTATTCTTCCTGCACAATGGAAATATGCCACAAAAAATGATCTTACCTGCTGTCTTTTATGTAAATTATCTTTATTGCAGTTTGGAACTTTTAAAGGAATGAAGCTCCTATCATACTTTCACAGTGCCAGAAGACACCTTTAGCAGAATAAGTGAAACTACCCCAAAATGATTTTGCCCATTATTTTCTTTACTGTGTATTATTTACAGGCATTCATTACTCTGGGAAAAAGACCATTTGTTCAAAACTATTTTAAATACTTTTCTCAGAATGATATCTTCTAAATAATGAAAAGAGAAAGATTATAGAAACTCATATACTAAATTACTTAACTGACAAAAATCCCATTCCTTAAATAATTGAAACCTTATTTTCAATACAGCAAAGCCTAAAACCCTCATTATAGTTCCTCAATGTGAATCACTACTTGGATATTCTATTGACCACAAAGATAGCATGACCTTTACAGTAATCCAGCAGTGCAGTGTTTGAAATATATAGACCAGAGAATGTTAGTGAAGGACAAGCAGAGAAAGAAGGAGGGAGAGAGGGAAGGAGGGAGGGAATGGCAGCTGAAAGGCAAAGGGGGACTAATGAGAGATGTTGCTATCTCTCTCTCTATGTGTGTGCATGCTTCTCCAAACTTCTAATTTAAATAAAGTTTATAATATGAGTCTTGAAAACATTTGACAGGAAAAACTAGTAGATTCTTAGATATCAATAACAGAGGAAACATATGCTGTATATACGTATATATGTGTGTATACATATATATTAGTTTAATTCTTAAATTTGTAGTTTAGAAATTTATTCAGATAAAACAAGGGGAAGGGGATTAAAAGAAGTACAAATAGTGATATATTTAATCATATTTTCAGAAGTCAGTTGAGATAATCTCCTCATTGAAATATTATTGGTTATGCTATGCTTGTTTTTTTCTTGTGTTTTTCTCTTGATAAAAATCAGTGACTGAATTATATTTTATTACATGGTTAGAACAGCTTTTATTACTGTTAAGTAAACATTGCTCCTCCTCAATAAACAGGAATGGCATACATTGGAGATTCATGGTTCACATTTTAAGAACCTATGTAAATAATATCAAAGTTACCCACTGTCCACACTGGCATGTGAAGCTTCTGACACTTCTACATGCTTTCTAACATTAATTTTAAAATAATTTAAATGATTAAATCATTCACTATATATATATATATATATATATATATATATATATATATATATACTCATAGTTTCTTTCTTTTTTGTTTCTTATATACTGAGTTTTTTTGTTCTTCAGTTTTACCATTTTTCTAATTTTGGAATAAAACACATTATTTTATTTATGCTATTAATGCTAGTATATTACTTATAAAAGAATGTATTTGTAGAGAAAGGAAGAAGATAAGAGTTTTGAAATAGAGCCACAACTAACTAGCAGGCATTTGAACATGGTGACAAGGAATGCTTTTGAATAAAAAATAATATTAATCATCATGTCACAACCTATTAAGAATAATTCACATTTGTTATGGGAAATGCCAAAATGATACTCTCAGTATAACATATAAAATCTGTGTCTTTGCCTTAGAAGTGGTTAACAATACATTTCACTTCAATCAACCATTCAATTACTCTCATGAGACCAGCTAGAATAAACACACTATTTGTTTTATTTAATGTTCATAGGTCTTGTGGTCTTTTATCTTTTGGTTTAGATTCACTGATACCAATCACAGTCCTTAACAATTTTCTGGGAAATAAGGTTCAAATTAGTAAAATATATGAGTCTCAAACTAATTTGAGATATTTGAAATAATCTCAAAAATGGTTAAAGAGTTATTGTAACATATATGTTAACTAGTGGAACAGTGACCTTAAGGATTTGAATACCTCAAATATTCCTCAACAAGTAGTTCCATATTTTCACTGCTGCAGTAAATTTTACAACAACTTGTCTAGGCAAATAGTGACTGATTAAATCCCCAACTTTAACAATTATAGGTTATGGAATATCTTATTAAATATTATTTTGTTCCACATAAAGCTGAAATATAAAAATTATGCAACAATCAAAGTCATCCATATAAATGAAAATATTTCCAGAGTGGGTATAAGTCTTGTCTTCTTTAATAACAAATACATGACCAGAAGATATGTAAGGGAGGAAGGGCTTGTTATGACTTACAGTTTGATGGTACTCTCCACCCTGGCAGGGGTAGGATAGTGGCAGGAACCTGAAGTAGAGCTAGTCACATTCTGTCCACAATTGTGAAGCAGAAAATGGTGAATGCTGCTACTCAACCAGTTATCTCTCCCTCTGTCTTTCTCTCATAAAGTCTTAACCCAAGGAATCGTTCCACTTACTGTTAAGGTGGGGACCCCCACCTCAGCTAACCTAATATAGAAAAATCCCTCACATACTTTCCAAGAATATTTTTCCTAAATTAACCATCCCAAGGACAGAATTGAACCATCATGGATGAGTCTAAAGGTTATTGAACATTCTTCACAACTGACCTTTTTTCTGAAACAAATTGGACAAATGAAGTGAGGAACTTGTAATGATGATGACTTGACTCTGAGAATGTACTTCTTCACATTGGACAACTTCACACTGATTTTCACTGACTATATTTAGTGTTTGTTAAATGCTGCAACAGTTATAATGTTATAAACAAGACACAGGTATCTACTTCCTTCAATGTAACCGCAATTTATAAACAAACACAGACATGAAAATGTGTTGAAATGAATTTTGGACCTTGAGATCTTGTTTGGAGGCTCTGGCAGGGGAGTACAGCTACTCTTACTCTCTTGACTAAAGAATGGTTCTCCTCTATTCAGGGAAAGTTGTCCTCTCCAATAAAGCACAGGGTAACAGAAGTTGGAGCAAGGGGATAAAAATGTATAATCTGCTATAATATAATATAAAATATAATTAAAATGATATCTGGAAAGATTATGAATTGAAGCATGATAATTGCTTATAGGAGAAAGTACTTACAAAGTATAGATATTTTTGAGAATTAGTGAACCCTTAGCTGAAACAGACACAAGAAAAAACTGTCACGCATAGAGATGGGAATCAGTCACTTTTGATACATTCTATTCAAATGGAAAGCATCAACTATTCCTTCTGAAACAGATCTTCCTTCCTGACTGCCCGTCTTCATGAATGACTGACAGTATTAGGCATCTGGTCAATATAATTACAGTTTTTGAAACCATTTTGATTCAACATTCTATGAATCTTTGACATGAAGTATATTATACATCTATGTACTTTATAAATAGTTTTGATGTTTCTCTAGTTACCTTTTTCACACATAATTCTAAAATCGAGGAAATGTTCCAGTCCTATAAAGTTATAGCCATAACCTCCTTGTCCACCTGGCATGACCACCTCTAACATCCGGTGATAATTCTGCCCATGGTTATGTCACCAATGCCACTTCAGAACTTCTCTGGACACAAAATCTCAAAGTCAAAGTTATCTCAGCTGCAGGTCTGGATCAGGCAGTCAAAATCTCAGCCAAGAAGACAGTTACATGTTGTTGAGTCCTTCAAAGATGTACCAGATGTTCAGAATTATTTATATAATATGCAGTCTTGTGGCCCTGTAATGTATTCTATACAAATAATACACAGGTTATCATATTCATATCTATCAATTATTCTCAGTAATTAATTCAAAACAAATTCACGAACATGTCATGGGATGAGAAATTTAGTAACACAATTTTACAATTCATTTACAAATTATTTTCATTAAATTGCTCTTTCTTCCTTTGTAGATTTTGAATGAAGTGTCAGTAGTTTCTTAATGTATTCTGTCTTAAAGAAATCTTCTGTCCTCTTTTAAATCTCATCACTAACCCGCTGATTTCCTCTTTAAAAGTAACTCAGATGCTGCCATTAAGAATGTCTTCCCTGAAGCCTTTTGCCTGATGTATGCAGTCTTTCTGTAGACTCTGATTTTCTTGTATAAGTGTGTGACATTTAAAGATTATAACAATTTATGTTCTGTCTCCTTGTATGTTTTACCAGAGATCTTTTCCTCCTCGGAGTTGTTAGTTCAGAAGTCTTCATCCCTGAGTACTATGGAAAATCATACGGAATTATAAAATACATACTAAAATGAATTAGTAGTACATGATACTGAGTGCATTGTATATTTTATTAATGTTTCATGTTTTAAAAAATATTCAAGAATTAAGAAATATAGATAGAAATTTTGTACTATAGGTAAATGCAACCTTCAAAATAGATAATGAAATATAGGAAGGAGGATGCAGCTCAGTGGAAGTGAAACAGGGGCTTAGGCGTACAAGAATGGAGTCCTTGAACCACAAATTCTAGCTTTATATTTGCATTTAACTAATGAATTTGGCAAACCAAACTGAGAAGAATAATTATTGAATTATATATTTAGGAAAGTAAAAAAGAAAAAAAAAACAAGGGAAGGAAAATATGGGCCTATGTGGGCTTAAAAGAAATGTGAAAATAGACTAAAAGAGAAAGTAGAGAGAGCACTCCATCCAAGTGGTAGTCATGTAGGGGTTAGAGAACGGTGAGGGGTTTTCTCCCTTCATGTCAGACTAGCTGAGCTGAGATGACAGGCAGGCTAGAGGTTCAAGTGTGACGAACAGGCAGCTAACAGAGCTTGCCTCCACTTGTAAATGCATTTATAACTTTACTGTGGTAGGTTTTACCCTGTGGCTCATATGAGCCAGGATGAGAGTAGATTGGTTTAAGCCAGGGCTGGTTCATGAAGAGGCCAGCCATGATACTGAATGAGGGGCTGAATTTAACCAACGACATCTCAGGATTAGATGTAAATTCTAGGAAAGTGGACCTCCCTCCCAGGAGGGGCTCAGGTTGTTTGTGAGAAAACAGATCTAGGGACTCCTTTAAGCAAGGAATAAGAAGAAGCCAGCTTTCTCTCTGATTTCTGGCAAAACCCAAATGCATTCCTGCTTTTTACTTTCAGGGTCCCAGTAACACTAATACCTGACTCCCTCTCAGAAGAGCATTTTCTAGCATGTACCTCATCTTGGGTTGAATCCCCAGAATCATGAACTAAAATCAAGTGAACAAAAGTACTGATTGTCATCATCATGATCTTATCAGTAGCTGTCTACAAGTTTCGCTTGCTTAATGTGACAAAGAAGAATAAAAATTAACACTAGTTTACATTGTACTTGTGTACATTAGAACAATATGCACATGAAGGATTTATTTCCAGAAAAATGAATGTATTCTCTTCTACTCCGGGGGAAAAAATCTATTCCCTTTTCTAAGTCCTGTCATAAAGATACCAGTGTACCCATGTTTATTATACTAATCACAATAGCCAAGAAAAAGAGTAACTCTAGGAGTCCATCAATAGATAATTTGGGGGAAAAAAGCATGCTACACATATTCTGTGTAATTTTCTTTATCTCTAAAGGAAAATGAAATCATGTCATTTGCAGGAAAATAGATGGAGCTGAAAATTAACATATTAAGCAAAGTATCTTAGACTCAGAAAATCAGTTTTATACATATTTTCTCACAAATGCAGATCCTAGACCATATATAATTGTGTATAAGATGCATGGGTATTTTCAACATGAAACTAGAATGGGGAGCATGAGAGAAGAAATTGAGGCCCACCAAGTGTGGGTTAGAGAGATGGAAAGCAAAGAAGAACAAGAAGAAAAAGAGGATCACAGACCGGTGCACTATAGAAGCAGAAGTGGAATTTGTGGGCAATGCAGGGAGACCGAGGGAGAGGGCAGAGGGTTGGAGAGGAGAGAACAGCGTAATCAAAGTACTGTCCTGTACAAGATTCTTGCTTTCTTTCTTTATTTTCTTCAAGGCACAATGAATCAGAGAATCTGGAATACAACTGTAATATTTACAATTAATTTTGTGTATCTGGCTTGATAAGTGTACTTGGGAATTGAATCTGATGGACATCAAGGTTATTTCATTCTTTATTTATTCATTTAGGAGAGAAAGAGAGGAAGTGACAGAGACAGAGAGAATGGGCATGGCAGGACCTCCAGCCACTGCAAATGAACTCCAGACACATGTGCCAACTTATGCATCTGTCTTACGTGAGTAGCAGAGAATTGAACCTGGTTCTTTAGGCTTTGAAGGCAAGCACCTTAACCACTAAGCCATTTCTCTAGTCCAAGTTGTTCAAGTAAGTATCTTTAACTAATGAGCTATTTCTGTAGCCCCCAAGTAACTTTTGGTAATGATAAATGAGCAGTAGTAACACTGCTAAGGATAGTATCAACATTTACCTCTGCTCTCTTTTCACCTAGACTAAATAAATTCTATTGACTAGAGCTTAAACATATATCTTTCTGATTCAGAAATACCTGCTCTTCCTTTACAAATAATTTGGTTACACTGCAGTGCTTAGCAGTATGCAGCAAAAGCACAGTGAAGCTTCAGTTTTCTCCTCACAGTGTTTTCTCTTTTTCTTTCAGTTTTATCAGCCTAATGTCACCTTAACATCAATTACTTTCCTATAAATTCACTGTATATATTTACACTTTCTTCTCAACATTTCAATACTTACTTTTAAAGCATAGTAATTTATAATTTGATAAAGTGATCTTAAAGTAACATGCACAATTATATTAATACAATTATTAAAACTGAAAAAGAATCATTTAATTCAACTTAGTTAATAAGCAGAACAAATTGCATATTAGAGCTAATTCAAGGGGCCATTGAGGACCTCTTGGAAGTTCTTGATGAAGCTTGAACAATTGAATACAGGGAAGAAAATCTGTGATGGAAGTGCCCAATAAGGAGACTATGCTCAAAGATAATGTATAGTACTTTGCAAAATGTAAATAAATGATGCTAATTTTTTTCACCATAAAGAAATCACAAACACTTGAGGACATAATCACACACATATCAAAATACCACAGATGCCTTTTCAATATGCACATGGTATACTCTTCTATGTGTCAACTAGTAAAGAAGTATAAAAATACAAGTCAATGAATTAACAAAAATGGGAAGCTATTGTTCTCCAGATAATTATATTTTCTGAAGGGATTATGGATATTTATCATTAGTCTTACTAAAATGTCCAACTTGTCAAATTAAACTGGTAATGATTAGCATGCACGTTCATGTTGAGAATGAGCAACATATGATGAATTTTCTAATTAAGGTTATTTTATGGATGGAGAGATGTTTCAGCAGTCAAAAGTGCTGGCTAACAAAGTCTAAGGCTGGAGTTTGATTCCCCAATACCCATATACAGCCTTGGGCACAAAGAGGGGCAAATATCTGATGTTCCTTTGCAGTGGAAAGTGGCTCTGGGCCTCTATTTTCCCTGTCTGTTTCTCTTGGTAAATAAATAAATAACAAATAAATAAATAGCATAAGTACTGATTCTAATGGAAAGAATAAGTTAAATAATTTAAAAAGCTATTACAAAACACAATACTCAGTTTCTATCTTTGATGTGTGAAGTTCTTTTTGCACGTTATTAACATAGACCTACAGGCTTGGCTGACAACTTCAGAAAGTGAAAGTTGCATGAAAAGCTATAAAATTATTTGTTTATAGGGTCAAATATCACATATGATCTATTTGTAAATTCTGATAAATGAAATCAGAACACAAGTACGAAATATAATTTAAAATTAGACTATACTTTTATAACTAAATAAACTGAGATCCAAATATCTCACCTTTAGAAATATTCCTTTTTACATTAATAAAATGGAAAATGCCTCTGGGCATTAAAATATTAAAAATGTATTTTAAAATAAATATCAAATAGAAACTTTGTCCCATGGATTGGGTATAGTGCAAAGTTAACTGAAACTGGGATTCAGCAACTGTCAGGTTATAAACCACAAACATTTGAAAGATAATTTGTTTTTATTAGCAAATCAGTTTTTCTTCATTTCTTGCTTTAGTATGGAGTGATTGTTTGCAAAGCCTATTTCATCATTCTGACCTGGACATATTTTACAGCACATGCCACATAACACACTAGTTTCAAAATCATAAAATGTAAGCTTATATGAAATGTGTATGCTAATCTTTCTACCACATTCAAAAAGTCAAAATTTTAAGAACAAGCTAAGCCAGTATCAAAATAAAGATCTACTTGAAAGGATTTATTTTCTTGGATAAGAATTTATATATTCTTTTTTCCTCATACAAAAATCCACAAATAGTATCTGAATTTAAAGGTAATTTCTTGAAAGCACACTAAAGATATTATCATATATGTCATCATATATAGATATTATTTATGTTGTCATTCATTCCCACCTAAAGCTGTGGAAGGTGATCAACAAAAACAAATTGTCTTAGAGAGAAAATGTGAGAATGAATTAAATGGACATCTCTGAATGCCAACTAAAACATACTTAAAGTAACAAAATAGATGTAGGAGAGGTCATCTTGGGAATATGGCCATTAAATCTTGACTCCTGAAATAAAATATGTTCCCATGGAAAGAAGCATGGTGAATACTTGCAGCATTCAAAAGTAGGAGTGATGACATTGTAATCACAGGGGTGCTGAAAGTAAGTTATTTCACACATCTTTTTGGAGCTACTGCGTCATAGTCACTTCATTCTTTCTGGTGAAGGATGTAGTAATATAGGACAGTATGGCTTCAGACAGTGATGATAAATGATATAAACAGTAAGATACAGGGAATAAACACTAGAAGCAAAAGAAAATCATTAAAAACAAATTGAAAGCATTCATATTAATGTAGCTACATTTCACTGAATTTTAACACAATATTTCAATTATGTCTTAAATGTTTGAATTTCTATGAACCAATTATCTCCTGTAGTTTCACTGCTTCTGTAAGGTAATATAAATTTGAACATTTAAATCATGTAAAATATTATATTTTTTAAGAAAGTAATGTTGGAAAACCAAATTATATTTCTCAAGAATTTTCTATTTGTAGTTTCACATAAATAAAAATACTAACAATTTAAAATTTAACAAACTCTTATTTGCAAAGATCAAGGAAAACACGTGTAGAAGGAAGCCTTTACTACTGAAACTTGAATTGTATGACAGTATCTATGATTATATTCATTCCCAGTTTCAACGTAAATGTGGCAGATATGTTCATCAGGGTAGCTGCAGGTGGTTAAGCAATATGACTGACCCTCTGGAAAAGAAAAAAAAAATACTTTGCTATTTCCTATACCCTTGACAAAGTAGTTAGTAAAAATGTACAAATGAGGGCTGGTGAGATGGCTTAGTGGTTAAGCGCTTGCCTCTGAAGCCTAAGGACCCTGGTTCAAGGCTTGATGGCTTGATTCCCCAGGACCCACATTAGCCATGTGCACAAGGGGGGGGGGACATGTCTGGAGTTCATTTTCAGTGGCTGGAGGCCCTGGCGTGCCCATTCTCTTTCTCTCTCTCTCTATCTGCCTCTTTCTCTGTCTGTCACTTTTAAATGAATAAATGAAAATAAAAATAAACAAAAAATGTACAAATGAAATTATTATACATAACTAAATTATACATACATTACCAAAAAAGAATCAAACTTTTATTGCGTTCCCATGGGACCCATTTGTCAAGATTAACAAATGCAAATTTTGACTGTGGAATTTTTCAAAAACATGGGTAAATCAAACACTTTATGTTTCAAAAGCAGTAAAAGTCAAGGAAATTGTAAATGTAGCCAAAACTTAAGAAATAAGTTATAAATATACCATGTTACAAATCAAAGAAAAACAAAGCCATATTTCATCATGGAAACTCCTACCATTATTCCTCACTCATACACACAATTTCTTTTAACAATGTACTTTACAATATGAGACATTAGATATCAAATTATGCTGGTTTATCAAAATTTACTGTATCTTGGATTTAAGCCTATTTTCCATATTTGATCATTTAAAAGAACTGTATGAGTTCTCCCTACATTCATGAAAGAGAGCCAAGTTTGGATATAGCCCAAACTCTCAGTTATTTGGCCCATTTTTTAAAAACAGCATGTTGTGATAATATCAAAGGTATTGCAGAAATTCAACTTTACACAGAAACTACTTTAAAGGGTAGATATAAATAGGAGAGGACATATATGTATGTATGTGTGTATATATATATATATATATATATATATATATATATACATACATATATATACATATATATATACATATATATGTGATCAAATATTGCATTAAAATTAAAATATAAGTATCTGTACAATATATACATGAAGATATTTTGAAAAAATATTATTTTCAATATTTCAACAGCTGACTAAAAACCAATAATTAAAAAAAAAACATTCAATTTGATTAGAGAAAGGAAATTGTCATAAATGTTGAGCCATATCTATTCTACTTGTATTTTATAGACTCAATAAAGTGTAATTTATTTGTATTCAAAATATGCATATTTTATGGTGTCCACTTGCTAATGGAGTAATAATTGCACGATTTGTTTTTAAGTGTAAATGTATGTGACATTTGCCTACCTGATCTGACTTACAGGCACAATGCCAAGAAATGCAAACAACAAAATCCCAAAACACTGTCAGTTACTAATGATTCTAATGTGTTACACAACATTTTCAGTGGCCAACCCTACTCCAATAATCTGATAATCCCAGCTACTGGGGTTAAGGATGGGCTAGTGTTTTATCTGAATCCCATTCCTAGAGTGGCTCTAAGGTGAAGTGAGCTGCACTGTACAAAGGGGACGTTCCACACAGCTTGGATTTAATTGCAAAATAAGGTGGGTGATATGTTTTGTAAAGTCACAAGCTCTCACCTCAGGTTAAAGTTATAAAATGACATCCCATCATATATAGGATGGAGCTAAAACTCTGAGACAAATGCATTTTATTATAGTATAATATTTATATATATATATATATATATATATATATATATATATATATATATATACATATATATATATATATATTAATAGATCCTCCAAGTGATCATCAATATATTGCAAAATAATCTTTAATTCTTAAAATTTTCTGAAAGCTTCAAATTCTGATATTCCTTAGAGTTGGTCTTTGTGGCATACACATACATTAATATAAAATATAAATGATAATATTTGATAAAATAACTTAAAAATTAGAACTTCATATCCAATGCTATAATTGAAAACAAATTTTTCTATGAATGAAAATGAAAAGTGATTTTGAAAAATATAGTGTGAATTGTTTTAAAGTTGTTATAAATATTGTGAATATTTTATGTCATAAAAATGCAATGTAATAAATTAACTGTTGCTCTATATTATGTAAACAGTCATTGGAATTCTCCAATTCCATAGCAATTTTGAAGTGCTCTGGGCTTTGACTTAAATGTGAACAATATTTAAATGTAAAGTAATATGTAACATATTTCCAAATGTTACAAAGATGTTACAAAGCAAGCTATATGTAAATAATCATATATGCTATGATGGTGATAGCATAAATTAAACAAACTTTTAAAAACATTATTATAAATTGTGCATGTATTTAATCAAAATTATGGAGGAATATAAATTAGATGAAGAAATTTGTATAGTGCTTTTAAATTTCCTTGCAAAGTAAAAAAATAAAAAAACTCTGTAATATAAACCATCTTACATCTCACAATTTTCTATTCTTGATAGTGAAACAAAGATCTCAGTAAATCATTCATATTAACTTGATATAAAACAAATTCAAATAAATCCCATTATTTTTATTTACATACAAAAAATTAAGCTACAGTACTGTTGTCTCTATTTAAGCTTTCTGAATAAAACTATCATTTGATATGTATTTGCTTTAAGAAAAAAAATCAAATCAAACAAGGCTGGGGATATATTTCACTTGTAAAACATTTGTTTAAAATGAACAAGACCCTGGGTTTTATCCTTAGTACCGTAAAGATGAACTAACTCACTAGCCAACAAACTAATTACAATAATAATAAAAATGAATAAAAATATAATCAAATCTAAGAGGACATAAATAAATCATATTAAAACCTACTTTTTTGGACAATGGAACACACAAAAGCCATAGATTGTTACTAGAAAATTTTCAGTACCAGGGATGGGATACCTTCCAGTGAGTTGTTGGCCAGGGAGGTCCCTGATGCCCCCAAAACATTACAGGCCATTGCCGAGGCCCTTGCTTTCCCACCAGGAATAGATGTTAAGACCCTATTGCTGAAGACTCCACAAACTCGGGCTGCAAGGTCACTGAGAAGCCCTGCTGGAGCTGAGCTGAAAACCTAATCCATGTATACCAGCTGACAGAAAGCTGGAAAAAGCCATGCTGCATGCAATGAAATGGGAGAGAGAGAAATCACTAGTAAAGATACCCAACAGTGGACACTGGAAGCCTTATGTTTGGCCAGCCAGGCCAAATGAGCCAACTGGTGCAATAGTGGCACATCTGTTATGAGGGAAACCAGCTGCCCTCTAATTTGAATGGAGGCCCGCTCCATGGTAGGGAATACATCCCTGATACTGAAAACCTTCAACAGGGGTAGTCATGAGCCCTAGGGGTGTAACGTCTGCTGCTGTCTGGCTCAAAGTATATACTATGCTCACCAAACTGCCCAGGAAGCATTTCTCTATTAATGTTCATACACATATATTAATGCTACTCTCACTTTTGGTTAGAGAACCTTCTCTTTTTAGATGCCAGTGACCTTGGGTGAGTCAGAAGCCACCATAGTGCTGAGAAGTCACAGAGGAGTGCTCAGCACAGAAATATCTCTTATCACACTTTCCATGGCTCAGGGTTCACTGTAGAAGAGGTGGCAGAAAGAATGCAAGAGCCAAAGAAAGAGTAGGACTCCTTACAACATGCTCTACCAGACACAAAATAGCCTGGATATCCATGACTTCACAGTGCCTGACACTACATACACAAGACCATCATAATAGGTAGAAAAGATCATGAAATCAAAATAAAAGAGAGACTGATTGAGAGGGATAAGGGGCATGATGGAGAGTGAAGTTTCAAAGGGGAAAGTTTGGGAAGGGAGGGAATTACTATGGGATATTGTTTACAATAATGGAAATTGTCAATTAAAAAATTAAAATTAAAATTAAAAATAATGTATTTATACATACTTAACCAAACAACCACTGATAGAAAGTTTGCTTTTTCTATCTATACCTTCTCCCTAGTTTTGCTCCACCTTTCTCTCTTCCCTCACTAAAACACATAAGTGATCTAAATATGATAACAAGATTTCCATTTTTAGGCAATAAAAATATAGAAGGAAATGTGCAACAAGGAAATTTAAGCATATTATTATATTTCCAGAAAAAATGATTATCCATTATGGTCTCTTTAGTTATTCTCCTCATCTTAAGAAGATAATTGAACATTCACTGTCTATGAAAACAAATGGATGATCAAGCACATAATCATAGAGTGTCTGGGAAGCTCATCAGTAGAAAAGCAGACTATTGAGTAAAGAAGAAAAATATTTATTTTCTTACTCAAAAATTTAAAGAATGACACTGAACCAAATGTGGCTTCTCTTGCAATAAACCACAAAATAATGGCCAAGTAAATATTTGTATTGTAACTTATTGTTTCAAAGGCTATTTATTAAATTACACCATGAGGTAATTTATCTCACAGTTAATTTTAATTAAAACATCTGTTCACACTCCGAGGTATGCTACAAATGATTAATTTACTTGAATGGCTCTTGCTTGTATTTTTAAATTACAGGAACTGGTAAGGTATCTTACTATGATACTTTGATGTTAGGAGTTTTACTTTGTGCAAATTAATAGTTGTCACTAAATGATCAAAAGATATCCAATTTTAAGTGAAGATCAATGACTTCCTCAGATATAATAAGGGAAGGTAATCCTGTTCATCATGTACCCATCTTCCATTGTTAGGCACTCCCATGCTTATTTTTATTAGAAGGTTGGTGAATTTATTCCCGCAGAAACTAACTTAAACAATATTGCAATAACCAAAAATGTACTCTGGACGGAATAAACATATTGCTAAAGGCATGAGCAAGAGTGTTTTTACGGCAGGCTTTTTTGGGGTCTGAGTGTGTTTGGCGTCTGTGGCTGAGACCTGGGGAGGTGCCAGCATGCTTGGGCCCTAAACACTCAGGGCAGGGATGGGACAGGTGAGATTGGGGTCTGTGGGATCAGACAAGCTTGCTTGGGGCCTGTGAGCTTGAGTCAGATGAGGTGTAGGTGTGTTTGGGGCCTGAGTGTATTTGGTGCCTGTGGCTCAGACCTGGTATGATGCCAGTGTTCTTGGGGCCAATGTATTGGAGAATGGTGAAATTCAGGAGTGTCTGGGCCTGAGCAAAGGGACCACTGAATGTACTGGACTGTTTGGAGGTTCCATCAGGCGTGGGGCCTGTGTAGTCAGACAGGATTGTGTGAGAACTGTGGGTTCACATTGTGTTAGGTGCTGGAAGGTTTGGGGGGTCTGAAAAATTTGGGGCCTGTAGCTCAGACCTGGTGAGATGCCAGCATGCTTGGGGTCTGTGTGATCAAGGCAGTGGAGCTGCAGGTGTGATTAGGGCCTGTGTGCTTGGGGGACTGAGGCGGAAGTGTGTTTGGTGCATATGCCCTGGGATCAGGTAAAGCACTGGCTTGATTGAGGCCTGTGAACTGAGATCACTGGAGGAGAGATTGCCAGTGTGATTGGGGCCTGGGTCTGATCTGTGTTAGGAAGTGCTGGTTACAGACGTGTTTGGGACCCCCCCCACCGCCCCACATGGGAAGTTCCAACACATCATCAGGTTATAGTTCAACACACAAAAATCAGTAGTCTTCTTATACACAAAAACACATATACAGAGAAAAATAAGCAAGGCAATTAATATTGTAAAAATGGCAATTCTACCAAAATCAATATACAGATTCTATGTGATCCCAATACAAATCCCAGTATCAATCTACAAAAAGAAAGAAAAAATAATCACAAAATTCACAAGGAATGGCAGAGGCCCCAGATATCCAAAAATATCTTCAGCAAAAGAATCACCTATGGAGGTATCACATACCCCATCTCATGGTATACTACAAAGCCACAGTAACAAAACAAACATGGTACTGACATAAAAACAGAGACATAAACCAATGGAATAGAATTAAAGCCCTGGCCCTTACTTCAAGTAACTACAGGTACTTGATCTTTGACAAAGGAGAGAACCATGCACACTGGAGATACAGCATCTTCAACAAATGACAATGGCCAAATTGGATAACCACACGTAGATAAATAAAACTAGATCCACTCTTCTCACTATGCATGAAAAATCAACTCCAAATGAATGAAAGAACTCAAAATAAAATCTCAAACAAACTACTGGAAGAAAAAGTAGAGGGGGGGCACTCCTCGGTATAGGTGTGGGGAAAAAGTTCCTGAACAATAACCTACTAACCCAGGAAATTAATCACTCAGCCAGTGGGATCTCATGAAGTAAAAAGCTTTTTTATAGATAAACATACACACCCAACAGACTATCCACAGAATGGGAGAAAATTTTCACCAGCAACCAACAGAGTGGGAGTGCAAGCTTGTACAACCACTATAGATATCAATATTGATATTCCTGGAAAAGATGAACATTGAGGAACCAACTGACCCAGTTGTTCCTCTACTGGGCATCTATCATAAAAGCTTCATTCTTCACTGCAGAAGTATTTGCTCAGCCACACCCATAGCTGCTCAATTCACAATAGCTGAGAACTTGAATCAACCCCAATACCCATAATCTTGCAAGTGGGTAGTGAAGATGTGGTGCATTTACACAATGGAATTCTACATGGCAATACGAAAAAAAAAGATATAATTAAATTTTTACAAAAATGGATGGACTTGGAACAGATTATGGTAAGCAAACTGACACAAGCACAGAGAGACAAAAACTGAAGTTTCTCTTTGATCTGTGGTTCCTAACCCAGAACCGTTTGAGTTGCAGACATGTCTGACAGACAACTTGAGGGAAAGATAACAGAGATGGAAGGGTTTGAGGAAGGGAAATGGAAGTGTGGCATGAGAAACACACAAAACTATATCCAAAAAGAAGTGGTACCATAGAAACCTTCCTCCTGGATAGAAGACTAAAAGATATAACCTCCATTAGTATTATGGGGGGATTGTCTGGTAAGAAAGGCCCTGGGGAGGGTATACTATAGCCTAACCCTAAAACATTTGGCTCTGGCTTGTAACTCCCAGTTCCAGAAATCAGTTACATTCCACGTTGAGCTGTTGATTGGAAAGACTTACGAGGTCACCAAAACAAAACAAGTTTCTTTCAAAGTATTTGATTAGATACATGATATAAAAGGTAAGTCTCTATTCCTGAACACACCACAAGTTGCCAACACAGAACACTGAAAGATCTGGCTGGAATCCAGAAGGGAGTCAGTTCCCAGATGGTCTGGAAAAGTGTATTGTGTGAGCTGCCTGGAGAAAATGATCCACAACTTTGTGAGCAAGCAGGGACACTGCTGTATAAAAGAAACCAGTCTGACAAGACATACACACCTGGGAAACAGTGGCATGCAGCCCAGGTGGGTAACCAATGTCTTTCTGATTGGATAAGAGATCAACTCAGTAGAAAGGAACCCATAGCAGGAACTGGGAACCAAGTTAGAATCCTATGTAGTAGACCTGCACCATGGACTCCAATGATAAGGTCCCACTAGCTTTTAGCCAAAACAGAGGCTATGCCCATTAACATCACTCTAAATTAACAACTCTTATTCCCTTTAACCAATGATGATCTCATTCTCCACTGGAGAATTGGATTTTCTTTTTCAGAAGGCTTGAAAACTGAGAACAAGACAATAAAAGATAGCTGACTCCCATACAGAAGGTGAACCAACACTCACACTTCAGCAGGGGTCCTGGTAAAACCACAGATGAATTACCACAATGGGCAAAAGTCCTGCTTCTGTGGTGAACCTGGACTACCCATGCAGGGTGATGGAGCCCAAATCTCAGAAGACTCAAAACTCGCCAACGCAGAAATCCAGAAGCTACAGAGAGCTCAAAACGAAAGTTGATTAAGAAAGAAAAAAAAAAAAAAAACAAAAAACAAAAAACAAAAAACACCCACAATAGCTCAGGAAATTTTGTGGAAGAGGGGCCAGAAAGATTGTAGGAGTCAGAAGGCAGGCAGGAATATGCAGAGGCATTCTCCTCTGCAATGACTAACTTCTGCTCTCACAACTCATTACCCCCAACCCCATGATGAACATAAGCAATCACTCTCAGGAGGGCACTTAATGGAATGGGAGCAGGGGTGAGGGAAATGACAGCATCAATACATGATGTGTCCATATAAAGTGCCTACTTAATAAAAAAAAGAAGAGTGTCTTCTTACAATAATTGTTTTAGTTGCAAATAATACAACTTTTTCATTGCAGCATTACTGTGAGCCTGAAGAGTCCTAAATATTTTGGAAATAATGGATTAAAAAAATTTATTAGTTATGGACATACTTACTATGTAAATACCACATGTTGGTACCAGAGCTAATGAGGGGGTCTACAACCATTAAATTCTCTCTAAATTAATAGTGGTTATCCCATTTAACCTGTGCTGAGTTCACTCTCTGATGGAGGATCTGCTTCTCTTTTTCAGACTGGAGTGGGACCTGAGTAAATAATAGATTTTGACTTATTGACATTTAAAAGGAGAAGGAAGAAATAAACACTCTTCCACTTGGGAAGTTGAGGATACTAGAATGATTGTTTTCATTCACATTTTATGACAGAGTTCTGTGTTGACTGGGCCATTCCTAGGTGAGAATCTCTTATATCAAGGTGAATAATAAAACAAAAAAACAAACACTGGACTCTTGTAGTTTGCTTCTTTAAAGTTTATTTTGGTTATGAGGCACTTAGGACGAATGAATGAATTTTGGGTTGTACTTTTGTTACCTATTAGAGAAACTTGGTCAAAACCAAGCAAAGAAAGCCAGATTCACAATGTGGTGTGTGAGTCTGTAGTGTGTTTGTATTGGCAGGAAGCCCTGGTGCACACATATGCATATTCTCTACCTACCTCTCTCTCAATCAAATATTTGAAATAAAGATTTCTCATAAGATCTTTAACAATAATCAATAGGTCCAGATTATTAAAATAAGTTTATAATTTTTAATAAAGTAAATTAATACAATGATCATTCTGTGTAATAAAGTGACAAATTTGTGACTAAAATTTTTCAGAAAAGCTGTATACTTAGACTTTTTTTTCTTTTAAAAGTGAAGTCTTAGACAGTCCTAAGCTTCACCACTTCTGTATTTAGCTTATTTCCTTTCACCATTTTTATCTAAGATTTTGATTATAAATTAAAATTGTAGTATAATCATAAGTAGGAAATAAATGATTCATTAGTAGATACAGTTATTTTACTTATAGATTATTTGGCCTACTGAAGGAATAACTTGAATTTGACAATAAAGGTTAGAATATATCATCCATTGGATAATGTAAATAAATTATGCTATTCTATGCAATCAGGCCAGTTCAAATATAACAATTATAATTTTGGAAGTATGCACATGATTTTTAACCCATTTTTGTTTTTCTTCACAATTATCAAATGCATGTGATTTTTATTTTTAAATATATAAGAGTTTAACACATTCATTTATAGTCAGAGTTGTTAGCTAGAGTCTGCAAAAAGAAATAAATTCTTCATAAAACTAGAGCTGGACTGTGAACATGAGTTATATGCCATCCTTCAAACTCCAGAGCACCTTAAGAATTCTAACACATGAGGTACTGTTAATATAAGTTCAATAACATGTTTGTTGGTCTGTCTGTATTTAGTTTTTTGGTGGAGGTCCGATACGAAGTCTTACATGGGAAGACAGTATGAGGAGAACTTTGCCATCAGTTTATGGTTCAACTGGTTTATCTACATATTCGTCACATAGGAAAGTGTGCCAGATAGTAGAGAAGCTATGAACTAAATATATTGTGCCCTGACCCTTCTTGGCTATGGGCAACAAAAAGACAGGGAATGAAGAAAAACGGGGTAAACTCTGACCTCATAGGAGGAAAGAAAATCATGGTAGTCAAGGGAAGTTACAGCATTTATTTCTCTTGACTGACTTCAGTGTTTTCCGGTAGTATTTCAAAAGAACTAGTTTCTTTTTATTATACAGTTGGAGAAGTTTTGTGTTACAGCTATGCTAATTTGGGGGAACATGGCATTTTTAAAAAGTTCATATGACTACAGTAGTGATCATAGTCTATTGAAACATTTCAATGGGAAGAACCTGACATGTAGCCATCAATCTAGGGTGGTGGTGCAGCAACCTGGGTCAGGTAGAACCAATCTATAGAAGACCATCTGCATCTGTTAATGACCTGGATTTTCACTCCTAATTTAAGCCATTTAGAGACAAGAACAGGCATCATTGGCTATATATTCAGTTTCAGGCCAGGCTCAACTAGATGTGACTATTGTCTCAAACATAAATGTATATAAAAAGCCCTGCATATTATAAACATAATCCCTTGCTTGCACGTTTGTGTGTGTGTGTGTGTGTGTGTGTGTGTGTGTGTGTGTGTGAAGGAGCAGACATATTTATTTAGTTTCAGAAGAAATTCAAAAACCAGATAGCACATATGCATTATTGTGCAGAAACTAAGGAGAAAATTTCTAAAATTCTTAAGCATTAAATTAAAGAAAATCTGATGGAGAATGCACTTTATTCTGTGTCTGTTAAGGTACTCAATTTTACCACACAAACCGATTTCATACATGAGTTTGAAAATAAATGACAGCTGCGTTTTAGAGCATTTAAACCCTTGTGGATCAAATATTTCAGAGAAAATATTATTTTTCATTTTTTGGCATTTTCTACCACATTTCAAAGGGATGGCATCAAATTTTTGTTCAATAAGTGAATCTAACATGAAGAGTTTCTGTGAGTGAGTTTGTAATTCTCAGCAAATCCACACCAGGCAGTAATGAACATCTGAGAAGGAGTAGAGCATCATTTAACACAATTCAATCTTCCAGACTTGCTTGAAGTGGAAGATGGATTACCTTTCATTTCTACAGAAGAATTCCACTTAGGGTTCAAGGTCAATAAAATACAAAACACATATCATGATTTATATATCTTCACTGTTAAGATTTTATTGAAAACATACCAAATTAATCTTATGTAATAAATATTTGGGTGCATTCTTCCACAGATATATGTGTTTAGTTTAAGTGAGGGCTGCTTAAAGTAAGTGGATACTAGGATTTAAGCTATTTGCTGGAAAGATGATAATTATAGTTAAGGGAGTAATAAAATCTGCGCTAAATCTTTCTTTTCTTAATATGAGGTCATTATAGATGGCTGAGATAAATCCAGTACACATTACTTCTGCTCACAAAAAAGAAAAAGAAAATCAGAGTGTTTCCTAATTTCAAACACCACGAGAAGTAACTACAGAAGCAAAACGTAAAGCAAACATTATCAGTAGTGTACAAATCCAACTGGCTATGCTATTGGATTTCATTTTCATGTCTTCTCTACTCACTCATTTTGTTATCTTATCCTCCTAAAAACTAATATTAAAAATAATTAATTTTAATTGTCATGTGTCAGCTTTCTAAAGATATTAGCTATTGCCGGGTGTGGTGGTGCACACCTTTAATCCCAGTACTCGGGAGGCAGAGGTAGGAGGACTGCTGTGAGTTCAAGGCCACCCTGAGACTACATAGTGAATTACAGGTCAGCCTGGGCTACAGTGAGACCCTACCTCGAAAAACAAACAAACAAACAAACAAAACAAGATATTAGCTATAATAAAATAATGACATATTTATCTAATAAACTGTAATAATGAATACCAAGTTTAATAACTGTTGAATATCATTTATAAGCTATTTAAATCATCATATAATAAAGCTTCATGTAAAATTTGACAGCTATTTTAAGTTAAAAATACAGGAGTCTATTCCTTTATAAGAATTTTCTTAGAATTACAAATTATGAGCTGGAGTGATGGCTTAGTGGTTAAGGCACTTGCCTGCAAAGCCAAAGGACCCAGGTTCAATTCCCTAGGACCCACATAAGCTACATGAACAAGGGGGCACATACATCTAGAGTTCATGTGCAGAAGAATTTTAAAGCTTATATCTATAAAGCTCTTTGAACCCTAACATTGAAATCATATTTCTATTCATATCCCATGTTTACACCTACCTTATGGAAGTAGATTTTCTTAACATTTTATTATATTTTCAAGAGAATATAAGAGGATCTGGCATTTTGAAAGACAATGCAAGATAATTTTACAAACATTAAAAGGGCTCCTTATGAACAAAAGACAGGAATGAAGGAAAGGATGGTACCAACATGTGGTGTTTACATAATAAGTATATTCATGACTAATAACAATAAATTTTAAAAAGACATTAATTAAAATGCAAATGCCACAGGTGTCATTGTGGAAATTGAATGTGTCTGGTTATTAAAAATTCAGAAGAAACTAAATCATAAAATTGAACTTCTAAGTATTTTAAAAATTCACAGTTGTTTAAAAGATTCTAGCACTAACATGATAGTTATAATATAAGTATTGTCTTTTGGGGTTGGAACAAATTCAAATATCATTCATGCTCTGGGGAAAAATGACTTGGAACGGAGAAAAGATAGAATTTATCTTAAGTTGTTGGGACTAATAAAATGGGCATGAACAACAACTGTTTTCAACTAAAATGGTCTACTGGAACCTCCTGTTTTGGAACTCTCTTAGAGTGAATTCCCACCCTCCCCATTTCTGCACTGAGATCTTAACCACTAATGATTTGGAAATGAGGCATCCAATAATATGAAGGCATGAGGTTGGAACCCTAATCAAAAAGGTTTTATGAATTCAAAGAAATGATGTGTGCTGACCTTCCCGTTTTCATATACATAAAGGAAAGAGGAGAGGGGAGAGATCAAGGGAATGATCCAACAAGAGGACATCACAATCATATTTCTATACCCATCAAACACTGGTGCACCACAGTTTATAAAGCAAAATCTACTTGATAAATAAATCCCAGTATAATTATAGTAGGGGGTTTCATTACTGCACTACCATCAATAGACAGACCATCCAAGCAGAAAATCAACTAGAAAATAGTAGATGTCAACAATACCATAGATCTATTAGACCTAACAGATTAGACCTAACATTCAACTAACATTCAATTCTTCTTAGCAACACACTGAAACTTCTCCAAAATTGATCATATATTAGGGCATAAAGCATGCCTCCATAAATTCAGGAAAATTGATATAACTTCCTGTGTCATATCATACCACAATTCATTAAAGATAGAAATTAACAACAAGAGAAATAAAAGAAATTATTCTAGCTCTTAGAGACTGAACAACACATTACCAAACAATCGAGGGGTCTGAAAGAAATCATAAAGTAAATGGGAAATTTTCTAGAACTGGATGATAATGAAAACACACTATACCCAATATATGGGACCTCATAAAAACACTCCTATTTTTGCCTATTGGGAACATCCATAGTATGAAATACTTTTGTAACAGAGACAGAGAGATCTCAAATTAAAAACCTAACTATCCACTTAAGGGTATTGGAAAAACAAGAAAAATCAAACACTAAGAGTTCCAGAAAGAAAGATATAATTAAATTCGGAGCTAAAATTAGTAAATTGGAAATTAAGAAAGAAATTGACAAAACAAAGAGCAGGTTCTGTGAAAAAATAAACAAGATTGACAAACCATTAGCTAAATTGATCATAAAAAGATAAGTTTCAAATAAACAAAATTAGAAATGAAAAGGAAGAGGTCACAAAAGAGACATCAATAAAATTGGAAGAATCACCATGATATATTGCCAAAATTTCTATTCCACAAAATCAGAAAACCCATTAGAAATGGATGCATTGCTAGACCCAAACCACTTACCTAAACTAAATCCAGAGCAGATAAACCTATTACATCTGTAGGGATTAAAAATGTAATCAAAACATCCCCAAAAGAATAAGTCCAGGACCTAACAGATTCTCAATAAAATTCTACAAACCTTTATTGAAGAAATAAAACCTTTTTTTTTTTTTTTTAAAGATTTTGACTTAAACAGAGCATAGGGAATGCTTACTAACTCCTCTATGAATCTAGAATTACAATAACCAAAACCAGTGGTACAACAGGAAAAACTATAGGCCTATATTCTTGATGAGTTTACATGCAAAAATCCTGAACAAAAATCCTTGTAAACTGAATTCAACAACATATCAAAAGCTTTATCCACCTGGTTCAAGTAGGTTTCACCCCAGCGATGCAAGGAAGGTTCAACATATGAAAATTGATTAACATGATATACCACATAAATAATCATTAACATAAAAACCATATGATCATTTCAAATGATGCAGAGAAGGCCTTCAACAAAGTTCAACAACCACTTCATGATCAAAACACTGCAGATAATAGGCATGAAGAGATAATATCTAAACATAATAAACCCTATATACAAAGCACCTGAAGTCCAAATCATACTTACTGTGGAAAGAATCAAGGGTTCCCATTAAGATCAGGAACAAGAGAGGAGGGAGACATACACAAAACCAAATCCAAAATGAATTGGTGCTATCAAAACTTTCTCCTGGAGAGCAGACTAAAATATAAACCCTCAATAGAAGCATGCAGAGATGGTCTGGTAAGAAGGGTCCTGGTGAGGGTCGGATGAAGTCTAATCCTAAAACACTTGGTTCTGGTTTGTAACTCCAAGTACTAGAAATTGGTTACAACCCACATTGAGCTGTTGATGAAGAGAACTATAATGTCCTCAAAAACAACAATGGCTTTTGTCAAAGCATTTAATTTCCACATGATGGAAAATGTAAGACCCTATTCCTGAAGGCACCCCTTAGAGCTGACACAGAACAACAAGATGTCTGGCTGGAATCTGGAAGGAAGCCAGGTCCCACAGAGTCATAGTATAGTACTAAAAAGTGCTACATGAACTGCTGGTGGAAAATGGTGAACAAAATTTTGAGCAAGCCGAGGATTCTGCTGTATGAAAGCAACCATCTTGACAAGATGCACATACCTATGCAATAGTGGAGGAGAACCTAGGTGGGTAACTTATGACTCTCTGATCCACACAGTGTATAGGAACCCATAGCTGGTACTGGGAACCATGTCAGAATCCTTCAGATATCAAAATCTCGGACTCCAGTGAGAAATGAGGGTGTGCCAATCAAATTCTTTCTAAACAAACAATGTTTATCTCCTTTAACCTGTCTGGATTTCACTCTCAGTTAAAGAATCTGTTTGTTCTTTTTCATAAAGCAGAAAGAACCAAGGACAACCAAATTCTTTCAACAGGACAGGAAGATAGATAGATAGATAGATAGATAGATAGATAGATAGATAGATAGATAGATAGATAGATAGAGATAGATAGATAGATAGATAGATAGATAGATAGATAGATAGATAGATAGAGATAGATAGATAGATAGATAGATAGATGGCTATCTCCCTCACAGGAGATGAACTACCCTTGGCAAAGCAGCCAGGGCCCAGGTGAACCTACAGAGGAATTTGTGAAATGAGCAAGAATTCTGCTTCCACAGCAAGCCTAACAACCTGTGACAAAGTGATGAAGAGGGATGCGGAGGATACACAAAATGCACCTATGTAGAAATCCAGAAGCTCCTGAGAGCTCAGCACCAAAGTAGTCTTAAAGGACACCCACCAATGCTCAGGGAATTTTGCAGAACAGAGGAAGGAAAGAATGCAAGAACCACAGCATGGGAGGGATTATCCAGAGGCATTGCCCTTCCCTGACAATGACTGACAGCTGCTCTCACAACTCACAGCCCACAACCCTATGGAGAAATCCAGCAATCCCACTGAGGACGGTTGTCATTGGAGTGGGGCGGGGGGCAGGAGGAGGAAAATGATGGTACAAACACATGATGTGTCCATAAATATTTTCCAGTTAATATAAGAAAAGAAGAAATAAATAAACAGAATGTAATTACCAAGAAGAGTGGAGCGCTTGTCTCACATCCTTGGTAGCATAGGAGGTGTGTACTTTCTATCAGCACTTTTCAGCAAAGTTAGATGTCCTAAGTGGGTAAATCTACTTCCTCCTAACATCCTTTACTGTGTTTCTACTGTTGATAGAAACATTTAGTGTCCCTCACCTTTATTTTGAGGTATTTGAATTCAGTCTGTCTCCTAGCAATAGTCTTAGACAAAATCCTTCTTCCGGTGCTAATAAACAACATAGCCAGACAATACCGTAGTAAAACAGTTTACTAAAGTATATTTGCAGTCAAGACAGGTACCCTGAATTGGGATCAATTCTGCATTAAGCAAGGAAAGGTTTATAGCCGAGGATTAAATTGGTGCTAAGAAAAGATTATAACATACCCGTGGGTAAGACACAAATAAGAGGAATCCTCAAGGGTATTGCAAACCCTTGTTAAAGTGACCTGTTAGGATTCTTGTTGAAGGAAGTCCAGACTAATTTAACATCCTGTGAGGGAGGATGGACAATGAGGAAGAATGAAAGGTGATCATGCAAGGGTGACCCAGATTCCCATTATCCTGACATCCGAACCTTGTTAAACATGGACTTGATAACATGCCTGAGGCAAAGCTGAAGCCCAGGTCTAGATGAGAACAGGCTAGTAAAGTCTTACAATTCATTTGTTCACCAAAGAATGTCTGTAACTTATTAAACATGCCTGCAGTAATATTTCCTCAACATAGCATTTTCTAGCAATTTTGCCAATTACTGTAGCTTTTTGGCACTTTTCAAATGCTAGCTCAGGCTCAGAAGATTCGAAATCTTCTGACATTTTCAATTATCTTTACATTACAATGAGAGCCCACCTCTGATGAAACAATTATATTGAACCATTACTTCCTATAGGGTAATCATTTAATTGGCTTTCTTACTTTTAAGTCCTGTCTCAGGGCCATAGTCATGCCTATGTACTTTATACAAATAGTATGTTCGCAAATTAGTCCTTGAGGCCATTCAGTCTGATTTTTCCTAGAAATCACTGTTACTAATATAACTAGTGTAATGTTACGCTGTTAATTTATGCACACCTAGAATAGTCTAAATATTTCTACGACTGGTTCTTAGGGTGCATTTCTGATCTTTGCCACTGTGACACCAGCATTTAATATGCATGTCTCAAAATGAACAGGCTACCTGATTTCCTTTTATAGGTTAGATCATTCCATCCATACTACTTCACAGTGGAAGAAGGGGAAGTCTGTGTCTCAGCCTGGTTTATCTGATCTGCTCTGAATTTTAGAGATTTTGATTTTTCAAGAAATGCTATTGATAGTGTCAGAAAAGTTTCATAGACAGATTTTTTTCATTAGAAGGAATTTGATTATTTTGTCACTATGCTACATTTAGCTAGAAGCATAAAGAATTAGACTGCTGTGGCCAGAAAACAGGATGACACATGACAGTGAGTTTACTTCCTCGTATATGAAGGCTACGATCATAAACTACGGCCATCATTGCCATAGAAACTATTCTCCCAATGAACATAAGATCAAGGAAAATCCCCATCTTAAAGTTTTCATAAAATTAATTAAAATACCAGAGCTCCTTTGGCAAAATATATATTTACAAGTATTATTTATCATATTTTGCCATATACACTCTATTCAACTTGATGTTGTAGGCTTAACAATAGATTCAAAAGATTTTGCTTAAGGGATTTCACTTAGAAATGGTAGGTAAACTGTATTAAGTCACAAGATAAAAAGTACTTACTCTTAAAAGTAAACAAACCAAACTGTTTAAATGTAGAATTTTATATCAGTTACAAGTTAGAGTCAGGCATATAAAAGTGTAAAATAAAATTTATGTTTTATGCAAAAGAAATAGCATTATTATGTGCATCAGAACCTAATATGTACAGTTCTTCATCATTTCATCTTTATTGAATTTAAAACTAAAATACACTCAGTTTCTTCAAGTTTTCAAAGTATTTGATCTGAAGAAGGTTATTAGAGGAAACCATGCATTTGAATTTTATAAACATATTATTATTTAAAATGTATGTATACATTTAAATGGTGGGGTGCTGTCTTGCGTATTGAGTATGCCACTTAGTTCTTGGAATTTGCATATGAAGCGGGTTGATTTAACTTTTTAGCAATGGCCTTGATATTTCCTGACTTGGTGCTAAGTTTTCTCACCTGATTTCACATTATACTATTCCATCCGAATATCAAGTTTGCTTTCTTGAATACCAATGATGGGGTTCAGGAAATACGACTGAAAATATATAACCTTGACATTTGAGAAAATAGTAGCAGCAAGATGGTGACTCTCACCTTTACTTAGGTTATTCTTGTCTTCTGAACCAGTTTATAAACAGATTATCTGACTAGTTCCTGAACAAATTCCAAAACACACGTTGAGTGGGTGCTTTCTCTATACTTAGCACAAAGCAACATCTGTCATAGAATTTGATTAAAATCATAGTCATTTCAGTAAAACATGTAAGCTTTTCGTACAACTGTGAGAAGTAGTTTATACCACATAATTTCTACTTAAAGTGAGAGTCATTGCAGAATTCCTGAAATTTATTCAGCATTCCTTGAGAAGAGATCTGGCAAAAGAAAAACTGAAATTGTTATTTAGATGAAATTGACTCAACAGTCCATAAGTATATAATTTAACATATGCATGAGATACATTTTTAGATTAAATTCTAGTTTTTACAATTTCATTCTTCAAATAAAAATAATATACTCTTTGCTTTTAAGATAAGTAAATCTAAATAACATTTTATCAGTTCCTTATTCCTTATTTATGAAAATATATAATCTTACATCATGTTATTGCCAGCATTAATCAAAACCCCCAGAGATGGACCACTCAATAAGAACCATTAAAAACTGCTTATGAATTATAGGCACCCAACAAAAAAATCTGGATCTGGAAAGGATTATACTTAGTGAGGTAACTCAAGCCCAGAAAGCCAAGCGCCGCATGTTCTCCCTCATATGTGGATCCTAGCTACAGATGACTGGACTTCTGTGTGAGAAGGAAAAAACTCAGTAGCAGAGGCCAGTAAGTTAAAAAGGAGATATAAAGGGAAGAGAAAGGAAGGGAGGGAGGAGGGTACTTAATAGGTTGATATTGTATATATGTAAGTAGAAGAATAGATTAACGGGGGTGAAAAGGCCCAAAGTGAGGTCAGGGGAAGAGATTGAGTAAAGGAAAGGTGGAGGGAGGGCTAATCAAAATCTAAGAGGATGCAAATAAATCATATGGAATCCTCCGTTTTTGGACAATGGGACACTCAGGAGCCATAGATCGTTGTTAGAAAATTTTCAGTGCCAGGGATGGGATACCTCCAGTGAGTTGTTGGCCAGGGAGGTCCCTGATGCCCCCAAAACATTATAGGCCATTGCCAAGGCCCTTGGTTTCCCAGCAGGAATAGATGGTAAGACCCTATTGCTGAAGACTCCACATACTTGGGTGGCAAGGCCACTGAGAAATTCTACTGGAACTGAGCTGCTAACCACCTCCATGTAGACCAGCTGAGAGAAAGCTGGAAGAAGCCATTCTACATTTAGTTCAATGGGAGAAAGAGACACCACCAGTGAAGATACTCAACAGTGGACACTTCAAACCTTATAATTGGCTAGCCAGGCCAAATGAGCCAAGGGGTGCAATAGTGGCGCATCTGTCATGGTGGAAACCAACTGCCTTCCAATTGGACTGGAGGCCCGCTCCATGGGGGGGAATACATCCCTGATACTGAAAACTTAAAACAGGGGTAGTCATGAGCCCTAGGGGTGTAACATCTGCTGATGTCTGGAAAATTGTATGTACTACGCTTATCAAACTGCCCAGTAAGCACTTTTCTTAATATTTATACCTTTATATTAATGCTACTCTCACTTTGGGTAGAGAATCTTCTCTTTTCAGATGGCAGTGACCTTAGAATGACTCAGAAGGTATCATAGTGCTGGAAATAAGTGACTGGAGCACTGAGTAACATCTCGATCACACCTTCCAAGGCTCAGGCTTCAATGCGGAAGAGGTGGCGGAAAGAATGTAAGAGCCAAAGGAAGGGTAGGACTCCTTACAACGTGCTCCCTCCAGACATAAAATGGCCTTGATATCCATGACCTCATAGTGCCTGACACTACCTAAACAAGACCATCATAAGAGGAGGAAAAGATCATAACATCAAAATGAAAGAGAGACTGATTGAGATGGGGAGGGGATATGATGGAGAATGGAATTTCAAAGGGGAAAGTTGGGGGAGGGAGGGTAGTACCATGGGCTATTTTTTATAATCAATGAAAAATGTTAGTAAAAATTAAGGAAATAAAGGATGCAATCAGGATTTGTATTCATAAATTTTTCTGATAAAAGAAGTTAAAACACTAGATGTAAAGCCAAAGATCAGGGCAGAGTCATGGACAGCAGTAAAACCTTATGTTTTGAGATAAAACACAAGAGAAAAGCTATGGAGAAGACTCTGTAGGTGAAGAAGTATAGGTAATTTCCACACGGAGTCAAGTTCAGAGATAGATTATACACACACACACACACACACACACACACACACACACACACACACTTTTGTCCCATCCTACACATAATTTTATCTCACCCTGTCAATTGAATCTCAGAAAAGTAAAAAAAATAAAATAAATAAAATAAAAAAATAATAAATAAAAACATCCACAATGAGCTGTTGATCAGACAGACAGACAAGGGTTCCCAAAAGAGGAAAGATTTCTGTCAGAGCACTTGATTACCCACAAAAGGTTAATGGTAAGACCCTACTGCAGAAGACACCATGTGCTATTGGTACTTAACATGGAGAGACCTGGCTGGAATCTGGAAGACAGTCAGTCCCCAGACAATTAGCTTGTCTAGTGCCAGAAGGTGCTAAGTGATTGACTGGGGGAAACTGGCCAACATCTGTCCAAGCAACTCGTGGTCAAAGCTTCTCAGCAGCAAACAACCTGACATGATGCTCACCCACATGAAATAGTGGCACACAGCCATGGTGGGTAACCACCTGCTCTTGGATTGGCTATCAGATCTACATCATGGAATGGAACCCTTAACTGTAACTGGGAAAAATGTCAGAATCATATCCAAAAAATGAGTTTGCTCTCCAATATCAAGCTCCCACCAATCTTGGGCTACAAAAGGGACTACACCTATTAAATTCTATCTAAAATAATAATGGTTATCCCATTTATCCAGTGCTCATTTCACTCTTCATAGGAGAATCTGCTTCTCTTTTTCAGATGGACACAGAACTGGAGCAGACAATCAGCCCATGGCACCTCACCAGGGCCCCAGAAGAAACTAAAGAGACATTGTGGTAATGAGCAAGATTGCTGCTTTCTTGGTGAACCTAGCACCAGCGCACGGGTGAAGGATATAGACACAGACAACACTCAACTCCTACCAAACCAGATATCCAGAGCCACAGAGGCTCCCAAGACCTTATCACTGAAGTAGAACTAAAACAACCTAACATGGCTCAGAGAAATTCACGGAAGAGGGGGCGGAAAGATTGTTAGAGCCACATGTTGGGACATTATGCTCAGAGACATTGCCTCTTCCCTATAACTGATGGCTAGCCCCACAATGAATGACCCACAATCCCCATCTGAGGAGGGTCCCTTTGGAGGAGGGAGAACAGGGAGGAAGCTAAAGGTGGTACCAACATGGCTGTTTACACACTGACTATGTATACAACTAATAAATAAATAAATAAATAAATAACAACCAAAGCAAACCAAAACAACAACCACAACAAAAAGAAAACAAGGTTTTACCTGGATGAAATCCAAAGTTCCAGAAAGCACTATCTTTGGAAAATAAATCTTGGAGAATATTTGAAGAATGTGTCATCAAAATGACATTAAACTTACAGCTATAGAGTGGGAGTATATCTCCATGGCAAAGTCACTCACATGAAACTTGATAAGCATTTGTTTACAATGGAAAGATACCCTGCCATGCTTCCCTCTTCTCCATACACATGCAATTAAATAAACAAATATATGCATATATATAAATATATAACTACATATATGTTTATGTATAGATACATAGATACATTTATTATATTTATAATGATTATATCATAATATCATATATATATATATATATATATATATATATATATATAACAAAAAATCATTACAAATAGGATTTTCAATTTCTGACTGCATTTGACATTTCACCATTCTTTAATTTCTCTAGTAGAGAATTATCTTAAAGTATAAAAAATAATTATTTATTTTAATGGTTAAGTACATAATAATTTTTAAATCTCAGTATAGAAACAAAAAGTAATTATACTGCTCACTCTCAATATACTAAATTCATTACCAGTTTCAATAATCATAACAGACTGTCAGTCTTTGAAACAAGTGTTACATTTTAAGTCAGCCTAGACCTATCCAAGATATTGGCAGTGTATTCCCAAACTATGATGACAATTTATGTAGTTGCAGAATATTTGTGGATAAAGGAAGTGATTGACAAATTTTAGAAGTTGCTTTAGTCCCAGATTTTCTCTCTAAATGTAAGATTATGTCTCTACAATTTTAGGCACAAAATGAAATTCAACTTAATTAAAGCCTGTTCTCATCCTCATTCTACTGTAGCGTTTTTTTTTTTTTTCTTTCCACTTTCAACTCTCATTCTGATCAACGATCTTCTGAACCCCAAGAAATGGAGCCATGTGTTTCTTCTCTTCCTTAGCTGAGTCTTTCAGTTTTACTAATTGTGGTAGTTTGATTCAAGTGATCTGAATGCTAGGTTCCCAGCTGATGGGGTTTTGGGAATTAACTCCTCTTAGAGGCTGTGCACTGTTGGGGCAGGGCTCATCTGTATTAATAGCCAGTGTCCCCTTGACAGTGTTTGGCGCACTGTCCTGTTCCTGTTGTCCAGGAGGTGATGTCCATCCTCTGCTCATGCCATTGTTTTCTCCTGCCATTGTGGAGCTTCCCCTCAAGTCTGTAAGCCAAAATAAACTTTTTTTGTTTTGTTTTGTTTTGTTTTTGCCCCACAAGCTACTTTTGGTTGGGTGACTTCTGCCAGCAATGAGAACCTGACTGCAACAGTGGTGCTGGGACCCAATTTTTTTTTTTTAACAAAACGGGAATATCTGCTCTGTATCTGCCCCATTTCTATATTTGAAACAGAGATATCTTTATTTTTGCCTCATAAGTAAAAATGAGAAAAATTTGGGTAACAATTAAGGAATTTGTGCATGAATGGAATGTACTAGAGCCATGTTCCTGACACATTAAGATGATAAACTTTAAAGGCTCTAGAGGGAAGGATATGTGGATTGAAACACTCTAAAAGAACCAACTCTTGGTGGATGGTCTCTGCATGGAACACACTTTACTGATAGAATATTTATGTATATGAGAGTCATAGACAGCAGATTATAGTAGCTTGAATATTTTATAAAAATTCAAACCAACTCAAAACTGTGGTGCTGGACAATAAGAATAAACTGTGGCCATGAGCTATGAGAATGAACTATGAAGGAAAAAAAAAACCTGGAAATGTTTTCATAGGCCTGATAAATAAATTTTGTCAAGTTATTGCTGACATGCTAAATTCCTTACCTGTGATTTTCTCTCTGAAATCAGTTTTACAACTAGGGAAGCCACCTGCTTAAGGAAATGTGACTAGCTTTCCTCCGCCTTGGTGCACCTGTGGCCTGAACAGCACAAGTGACCCATAGGGACAAGTAATGTGTCTAGATGCTGAGAGATCTGTGCTCCTTTTTTTCAGAAGATTGTTTGGATTCTTGACTCAGAACAACCATCTGTGGGTAAGAAGTGCTGGTTGTAACATTGAAGACAATGAGGTCAGGAGCTGTGACACACAGATCCACTGAAGACAACGGGTGGGCTTATTGTGATTACTCTTGTGATGCGAATGTATGTGTTTTAGATGAACAGAATCCAGAAGATCTAAGTCCCTTCCTTTAATAAATGTTTATATACTAATAATAATAAATAATAAAAGTGCCAATGAGAACCTGCATGCAAGAAAGGCGGCCACAGCCACAATAACATCCGCACAGTGCTGACAGCAGATGCTGCAAGTTTACTAATGGCTTAAACTAAACTCTCATCAGTTTCCTTTTCCCCCAGGCTGCTGCAACAGGCAGCCAGCTTAGAGGAAGTTTGTCCCCTGTGGATAGGAAAGTTCCAGAGGTTAGTCTTTCCTAAATTCAGGTACGTTGTCCCCCACCCCAAATAGGACAGTGATACTTAAATTAGATTAGGTCAGTATGTCTCACTTCTATTTGGCTCAAATTTGATTCCTTTCTTTCCTTAGTCTTTAATTAAATATTATTTTATTATACAGTATATCAAGTAGATAATGCATGGGTCTCACCCACAAACATTTTCTAAGTCCAAGTCTTATAGCATTCAAGAACAACTTTCTTTGTTTTCACCTAGCATGTTCCATCTGATTCTCTCCAAAGTTATCATAAAGCACAAAGAAGCCCAACAGATCTGTATAGAGAATATGAAATGCATTGGTATTAATATAAAAAACACAGTTCCAAAGGCAGCTGATAGCTCTTAAATCAACATGAGAAGGAAAAATAGATTATGTTTATGAATTAATTATGAAGTGATAATACAAATATTTTATGGAGTTCTAGCATCATATAAAGGATGCTGACCACAGTGATGTGTAATGAAATTAATTAGGGTTAGCTATCATTAGAATTATATACTCTCTAACTAGTAATAAAAATAGTGGTAATGACTGGTACTTTGCAGGTTGACAATTATATATAATATTTACATTCACAGCCATCATCTTAATGTCTATTTAATACAATTGGAAAATCAAATCTCAAAGGGAAAGTTAATTATTTTCATAAATTCAGAGTATGCTAATGTAAGACAGATTGTATCATTCCATTATTCAAAAAAGTACTGGTGTGTGCATCTCCAGGAAAGATGTATATAAATTTGGGAATGATAAAAAAAAGAGAGAGTGAGAATGAATGAAGTAAACATGTCTTTGCAGAACACTGAGGGACTTCATCAAAGAAGCAACATTCTAAAAGCCGGGCGAGGTGGCACACACCTTTAATTGCAACACTTGGGAAGCAGAGGTAGGAGGACTGCTGTGAGTTTGAGGCCACTCCATAGTGAATTCCAGGTCAGCCTGAGCGAGAGTGAGACCCTACCTCAAAAAACCAAAAAAAAAAAAAAAAAAAAAAAAAGGCGACATTCTATGCGTTAACACCTTTCACATTTGAACAGGTGTTTTTATTATTATTATTATTATTATCATTATTATTATTATTATTTATTTTGAGAGAGACAGGGAGAGAAAGAGAGAGAGAGGATGGGTGCCGTGGCCTCCAGCCACTGCAAGTGAACTCCAGACACATGTGCCCCTTGTGTGCATGTGCAACATTGCATGATTGCATCATTGTGCATCTGGCTACATGGGACCTGGGGATTCAAACAGGAGTTCTTAGGTTTCACAGGCAAGTGCATTTACCGCTTAGCTGTTTCTCCACCCATGGTCAGATACTTGAAAGTAAGTCACAGTTTAAGATGACATAATTGTTCTTTTCCACAATTTTCCTACTCAAATATGTTTTTTTTTTCAAATATTAGGAATCATTAATGACTTATCAAACTGTAAAGAAAACAGTTTTGGAAATTCTAATATTGTGTAAACAATTCCTGGTGTGTTCAATTCCCACATGGTGCCTGCCTTACGTCTGTGTATAATTGTAAGCCACGTTTCGAGGACTGAAATTCTTCTCTGGAAAGTGAATGGTGTACATGGAGCAAGTGAACGCGTCTGGAGTTCTTTTGCAGTGGCTAGAAGCCCTGGCATGCCCATTCTCTCTCTCCCTCTTTCTCTGTCAAATACATAAAAATAAAAGTTTATCTTTAAAAAAGAAAAAAACTAAAAGTTCAAAATTTAAAAATCAATATTGAACAAAAACATTCAAGGCAAATAAAGCTGATTGCTCAATTTAACATCTATTACCTAGCACAAGAATAAGTGGGAAAAAAACTAGAATATTGCTTTTATTAATATAATTAATATTAAATAGTCCACTAATAATTAAAATAGAGTGGGGAATGGGAGATAAGTTAAATTCCTTGATCTCATAAGGACCTGTTTTTATCACTAGCCAACAACATTATATAACATGGGTTACATAATGAAATAGGAACTTTTCAATGGTGTCAACTTCTCTCTTCTCCACACAAGCAAGGTGATTATGTTAACTACCGAGCTCCTTCCCGCACCATAGTGTGGGTCATGGTAAGTGTTCAATAAACTATTTGCAGTCATTTTCTCTACCTCTTGTAACAATGAAGAGTTGATTTAGTCAGCTTCAATTTCAATTTTTAAGAATTCTTGAAGTCTCTCATTGCTCCTTTTTATAGCTGTTCTTTTTCTCATCTTAAGGATGCAAGGCTGTGTTGTATCACTCTGAACTTTCTAATTAGAATTCTTTAAAATTCTCTTCCATATCTTGAATTATCTTTGCGTCTTGCAACTTGTTCTCTCATTTGAATTACTAAAATGATTTTCTGACAACTGTTTATTTTCCTTTCCATCCCTAAAGTTTTCTGATCATAAAACAACCAAAGTGAGGAATGAAGGAAACTAGCACAGATGACTAAACTTTCTAGGCAAAACTTGAAAATGTTTCTACAATTGAACATCAACCAACACTGAAACCCTTGACTTTGGCTTAAATGTCTTGTCTTAATATTTTACTTGACCCAATCGACAACATCCTCGCTACTGCTCTCTGTCTGTTTCAGACTCCATTCTAGTCCCCCTACATTTTTTTATTTTGCCCTAATCTTTTCACTCATAGCTATTTCCATGTAATTCATCCTACATCTTAACTCTATCTATCATTGCTATATTCTTCCATCCACAAGTGTCTTCATCATACCCTGTTTAGCAGCAAGAATTTAGCCACAAGAGTAGTAAAAATAGGAGAACAGAGACACAGAAAGAGAGAAAGAGAGAGGTGAGACACAGGAAAGGAATTCCAGATTATCAAGCTTTGTTGGCAAACAGAAGGTCCAAGGAAACCAGTTGGGTAATATAAGCAGAGGGTTGACAGACTTGAGTGCCAGGGATAGCCAGTGTGCTAGTTTGAGGCCAAAGGCGGGGCAGGGGGTGGGCTAATATCTCAGTCTGACATGGATTACATGGACGAGTTCTCTATTCTAGCAGAGAGAATTTTCTCAGGTAAGTCCTTCATCACCAGACTTTATGTGCCTTAATAGAGGGCTAACTGGATGGATCAGAACAGTCACTTGGGAGAGGAACATCTAGTTTAGTCAGACAATCATTTTAAATACTAAGCTGGTCCAATACCAAATTCCCTAAAATACCCAGAATGACTCTTGCAAAAGTACCTGGATGTCATATAGTCCCAAGAAGTAGACAGATAGAAGAAACCATCTCAGGGCATCATCTGTGACTGGGTTTAAAATACTCCACTACCAACTTTTATAAGTGTAATTCAATTACGTGTGTGTTTACATTTATATTGCTGTGATTAACAGAAAAGGTTATGTCATCTATTCAGTGACCATTTTATTTCCACAATTTGCTATTCATTAGTGATAGATGAAAGAATAAAACAAAAAAGTATAGGCTATCTAATAGCGTTTTGAAATATATAATCTGCCTCTTTCTCTCTCCCTTGCAAGTAAATAAATAAAAATAAAATATTGAAAAAAAAACATGATGTCCTTATTTATTTTTAAGTTACTCCTTAGGTAAAAGTTGGATTTCTCATGGGAAAATTGAAGTAATAATATTATATAACAGAGACAGCTTTTACAAGAATTAAAGAAAGTACTATTTATAAATTGGCTTACCTAGTACCAAGAACAAACAAATAATGAAAACACCGTGTCTATTATTTTTGCATGCCACTAGATTGAATACTCACTAGAAAGAGACTAGTTATTGCATGAATGCATATTGAAAGGAGGAAAAAATAAATAAGCTAGTGCCTCATTCTTTTTATCTAATTACTTACAAGTTAAAAACTGCCAGTGGATGAAGAGAGAAATGCAATTCCATGTTAGATTTATGCCAATGCCAATACGGCAGTTGTTCTAAACAATTAAACCTGAAAGCAGTAACAGGCCAAATAATTCAGTGGGAGCACAATGAGAACATTGACTTCCTGTTCTAAACCACAATTATTCAAATTTCTATTTTGTTTCCCCTCTGTCCTTATTCCAAAGCTAATGATAGAAGGGGTTAGCAGGGCTGGGAAGATCGCTCAGTGGTTATGGATCTTGACTGAAAAGCCTTGTTTCCCCAGGACCCATGTAATGCCAGATGCACAAAGACATGCATGCACCTGGAGTTCCTTTACAGATGCTGGAGGCCCTGGTACATCCATTCTGTCTGTCTGTCTTCTCTATCTTTCTCTGTTTGCAAATGAATGAAACGATAGATTGATATCACAAGAACTGAAAATTACAAGATAAAAATGCAATTAAGGTGGTAAGATGATTGGGGGGCTAATGTTCTTGCTTAAAAAAATAGAATGGCCTGCGTTCAGATTCCAAACTCCCATCTAGAATGCCAGGCATGGTGGTTCTCATGTAACCAGCACTAGGGAGGCAGAGATAGGAAGCTAACCAGAACTGGTTGGCAAGCTTATCTGGACAAGAGACTGAACTCCAGTTTCAGTGAGAGACTCACTCTCAAAATAAAGGGGAGAGAAATAAGCACTCAGTAATGTTCATCTTTGGACTGCACATTAGTGTGCACATACCCACATACATAAAAGCATCCACATGCAATGCAGGGAATTTTGTCAGGTCTTCTCCTAAGATGCCCACAGCTGTTTTTACCTCATGGGATTTTCAGGTGTTGATGTCTACCAATGGCCTTGGAACAGTGGGAGACTGGGCTTTCCCACTGCCGCCTCCCCTGCTGTCCCGAAACACAGGCACCCATGTATGCACTCGCGCAAGCGCACGCGCGTGCGCACACACACACACACACACACACACACACACAGAGTCTATTCTTCTAAGTCTTGAATACACCTGGTGCAGCATGATGTACCTCCCCAGGCTTTCTTGCCCAGCCCATGATGTTTGCAGCATCCTGACCTGAGCCCCGCCATGCGAGGCAAGGGCCTGGGCCTGGATGAAAGGAAGGAAAACAGAAAAACAAGGAATCAGGGAAGAAGTCTTTCATTCTGAAATCAGTTTGCCTCTCCCACTGTGTGAAAGTCAAGATTCTTCAATACCGCTGAGAATAAAAATTTGCCTTCAGTTGTAGTGTTTAGCTTCCTAAAGATACCTCATGTATGGATGTCAAAAAGAAATGAAAGCCTGGTGTACTGGTCCTGGACTGTAATACCAGAACTCAAAGAGGTAAAGGCAGATGGATAAGGAGCTCAAAGTTATCACTGGCTATACCTCAGCTCAGCCTGATCTACTTGAGACCTTGTCTCAAAAAACAAACAAACAACAACAAAAACAGGAGCTGTAGAGATGACTCAGCAGTTAAAGTGTTTGCCTGCAAAGCCTAATGACCCATGTTCGATTCCCCATGACCCTCATAGAGACAGATGGCCTCGAATGCCCATTCTCTCTCTCTCTCTCTCTCTCTTTTTCTGCTGCAGGATATGATGGTGCTTGTCTTTTTAGGTAGGAGGATCGCTGTGAGTTTGAGACTATGTAGACGGAAAACAGGGCTAGAGGGCTGGTTCAGTGGGTAACGTCCTGGCTGAGTACCTCTGAGTTAAAGCCATCAACTCTGGTGGACTTCTTTAATCCCCGTGTCTCTATGGAAGATAAAATGGGCACAAGTGTTTTCCTCCGATTGCCACAGATGAGTGGACATCCACACAGACACTAACTAACACAAACATATAAATTCATTAATGTAATAAGTCAGGGCTGGAGAGGTGGTCATTAAAAAGAAAAAAAAAAACTTCACAGGGAAATGATATAGGTAAGAAACAGAGTACTACAAAAAATAAATCATGAAATAAATCAGGAAAGGGGAAAAAATGAAAGGCTTTAGTCAGGAAAACTGGCTTAACTAATAACTGTAAAAATGTATCAAGTAATTCCAAGTGTCAGGTAAATAAAACACATGCCTGCAATGTCACAGATTTGAGCACTAGAGTTCTGATCACATCTTAAAATGTCCAAGTGATCCAACTGAAGAAAGATAGCTTTATTTGAAAATGGGCTAAAGTTTGTTAAAACACATAATAGAACCTTTACAGAAACCATGATACAAGAATCAAAAGGTCTGCTAGGTATAGTGGCACAAGTCTTTAATCCTAGAGCTTGGGAAGCTGAGGTAGGAGGATTATTGTGAATTTAAGGCCAGCCTGACACTAATTCCAGGTCAACCTGGCTAGAGCAACACCATACCTCAAAAAAGAAAACAACTGTTTTAGGAACCTCCGACTGATTTCCACAATGGCTGGACCAGATTGCATTCCCACCAACAGTGTAGAAGGAAAGATACTCAACAGTGGGCACTGCAAGCCTTAGAATTGGCCAGCCAGGCCAAATGAGCCAACGGGTGCAATAGTGGCACATCTGTCATGGTGGAAACCAACTGCCCTCCAATTGGACTGGAGGCCCGCTCCAAGGGAGGGAATACATCCCTGATACTGAAAGCTTAAAACAGGGGTAGTCATGAGCCCTAGGGGTGTAACATCTGCTGATGTCTGGATAAGTGTATATACTATGCTTATCAAACTGCCCAGTAAGCACTTGTCTTAATATTCATACCCTTATATTAATGCTACTCTCACTTTGAGTAGAGAATCTTCTCTTTTCAGATGGCAGTGACCTTGGGATGACTCAGAAGGTATCATGGTGCTGGAAAGAAGTGACTAGAGTACTGAGTAACATCTTGATCACACCTTCCAAGGCTCAGGGTCTAATGAGGAAGAGGTGGCAGAAAGAATGTAAGAGCCAAAGGAAGGGTAGGATTCCTTACAACATGCTCCTTCCAGATGTAAAATGGCCTTGATATCCATGACCTCATAGTGCCTGACACTACCTCATCATAAGAGGAGGGAAAGATCACGACATCAAAACAAAAGAGAGACTTATTGAGATGGGGAGAGAATATGATGGAGAATGGAATTTCAAAGGGGACAAGGGGGAGAGGGAGGGTATTACCACATAATCATGGAAAATGTTTTAAAAAATTGAGAAAAAATAAAATAAAATAAGATTTAAAAATATTTAAAAAAAAGAAAACAACAAACAAACAAACATCAGGAAGAGTAACTGACATTGTAAAACGGAATATAAAATGGGGTCAACAAATTTTCTCAACTATGCTTTTTTTACTGACATGATCCTAAAATGGTTTTAATATGTTTTGTAAGAATAGAAATGTATGTATGTATTAAATAAGTACAATATCATATATATATATATATATGTATATATATATATATATATATATATATATATATATAATTATACATATATATGTTTATATAGTAAAATTATATTAAGTTTAGGAAAATTTGAAGTTATTTCTTAACATTATTTTATAATGACTAAATAACAATAAATATTATCAAGATCAATATACACTGAGTATCTCAAAATAAATAAAAATCAGTCCAAGTACACATACACAATAAATATATAAACATACCCAACTTTCTATGATAATTGACTGAATAAAAAAAAAACTAGAAATATAAAATCAACTTTCAAGTATTTTTTTTTTCTCATAGCTGGTCAATCTGTATGGAAAACAACCATGCCTCAATTCCACAAAAAAATTAACATAAGTTTATTAAATCACCAATCCATCTTAACAAACATTCTATAACCACCATGATTTAAGATGAATGTGTTAAAGTTCTGTGCATGTTGATTTTTGCTAAAGTATGTAATTATCAGAGAGAAATCCCTTTGAAAGTTTCACTACTTTTCTTCTTCATTTACATTTCTCACATGGTTATTCTTTCAATATTAAAAGGTGAAATTATTTCTCCAAGCTAAAATGAGGTAATTATACCTCTGATACTGAAATTCTTTTAATAAACTGAAAATGCCTTTCGTAGTACTGTAAATGATATTGATTTTATATGGCAAGTAATTTAATAACTTAGTTCCATAGTTTGATATTAATTTAATTTTGATAAAATATCCATCTCACAAATAGTAGAGATTTTGTTTGGGATGCAATGTAAGTAGTTATCATAGATCCCATTTGTCATATTTCAATCTTTGACTATCTCCTAATTTTGTCACATTTTCTATTAAATAAATATTATACAGCCTGTTTTCTTATATAAATAAAATAAACTGTCATCTTGATTTTTGTATTTCATGGATTAACTTTAAAAAGCTCAGAAAACAATCATATTTTTTGAGTTATATTGACCAAAAGACATTCCCATGTTAAAATTATGTTAATTGGTTTCATTGACAAATTTTTCTCGAGCTTTCTAGAATCCCAAATTTCTAAATTTTAAAGCTGAATGTTGAGACATGGGAGACAATCCAGTCAAATGAGGATACAACTTTGATCCCGAGCACCCACACAAAAGCCAGGCTAGTTGGTGAGTGCCCACAGTCCCAGTTCTGGGGACATGGGGACAAGAAAATCCCTGGGACTTAGCTTATGTTTAGCTAATCTAGTTGATACATGAGCTTCAGGTTCAATGAATTATTCAATTTCAATAAATAAATGAATAAATATAAATAAAAATAAATTTTAAAAAGCTGGAGAATGATTTAAGAGCATAACATAAGTTGATCTCTGGTCTCCATATGCACATGCACACATGCACACACACACACACACACACACACACAAATAAACATGTGTATATACACAAGTAAATGTATCTACACACAAGCACACTACACAGCACATGCAGGCAAAATATTCTTAGTGTTTTGCTTTATATCATTCAATTCTGGGAGTGGAAGGATAAAATATAAATATATCCATAAATACATTCAAATGGTAAATTACTAAGTAAGGCTGGCATATGCTACAGAAAGTTGAATTTTAATAATTTTCATTGTAATGGAACTTTAGTAACTAAGTTGCATTAATTTATAGTTTTAACCTAATAGTATTTTGGTTGAAAATAATCTCTTAATATCACATTGAAAAATCAAATAAGATACTGTAGCAGACAGCTTCAGGTTCACTGAGATGAACTTCTAGACCAGGCACAGTTATGGAGGAAGGGATATTTGAAGCCTACAGATCCAGGGGAAGTTCCCATAAATGGCAGAAGAAGCTGGCCTGCCTTCACAGTGCCAAGCAGAGAGAGAAGAGAAGTAGAAGCCAAAAGTCACCGCACACTTCATGAACTCCTGCTAGGCACACTTTGCATATCTTTAGGTTGAAACCTGAAACCCACCACCACACCTTAAGATCCACCCAGTGACACTGCCTCCAGCCAGGTGGCTGTAGGTGCAAACTACAAACAATAAAGAACTGAATACACTGGGGGCTATGTATTCAAACCACCACATTCTGCCCCTGGCCCCCAATAGATTCATAAACATTACACATTGTAAATTGTACTCAGTTCAATTTCAAAGGTCCCCACAGTTTTGATGAATTTAAGATATTAAGACTGGTAAAATCAAACAAGTTAAACACTTCTAACATATAAAGGCACAGAGTAAACATTTTCAATTGGTATAAGGCATAGCAAGGAGAAACTAAAACAATGCAAACTCATCCACCGTCAAACAAACATCAAACTTCTGCAGTTCAAGTTCCATACAACCAGGGACTGACAGTCTCCAGATTTTCCAATTGTGCCCCTCTAGCTGGGCAGAGTAGCCAGGGAACACTTCCATCTCAGGCCAACAGTGCACTCTATGGTAGCCCTTGCATTGTCCTGGCATATACAAAACATTTTCAGGTCTTCATGCAAACCACGGTCCATCTTCGAAAGGTTCTTTCAGCCTATCAGGGCATCAGGCCCGACCTCATGCCTCATCTCAGCAGCAGCTCCTGGAACCGTGTGCAATTCATGGCCACTGCTCACATTTTTCATGCTTCTGAAACCAATACCAGGTGTGCAGGACACAGCCATATTCTTAATTCAGGAATGAAACAAATCATAGCCTTGAAAAGCAGGTTCCTTCTCCAGTCAACTCTTTCCAAAAGTGTTTGCATTTCTATGATAAGCTTTCCTCAGGCATCCTTTTCATGGTAAAGCAATTGGAACATCTTCCTTTAAGATTGCTAATGTGTTTGACAATAGCAGATTCAGTAACCTAAAACCAGTCTCAGTGCCTGTAATTTTAACTTGCTTGAGGTTTTCCAGCTTAAAATCTTAAATCTCTCAGTCCAATATCTCTAGCCAAGCACATCAGTCCATTACAAATTTAACCTTGATCAAACACTCTGGGCCTGGGCAGCAGGACGCAGCCAGCCCTTATGCCAGTAGCCCAGTTCCAGCAAAGTCCTCTGCAGTCTTTCCTTCCCCTTAGAAAGCTCATAAGCCAAGCCTTGAAGTTCAATATTGTCTACACTTAGAATTTTCAAACTCTCATCATAATAGTCCATAAAACTTGGCTTACCACTCCAGAAGGCATCTTCATTTGCAAGCACCAAGTCCATGCCCATTTTACTAAAACAAAGGTTCCAAAAGATCAATATCCACATGGTCAGGTTCATCTCACCCCATTCCTGGTTGGGGGCCATCTATTCAAACCACTACAGATACTGTGAATTTTTATTTCTATGGAAGATAATGGCCAGAAAATGTACCATGATTTTAGCCAGGCACGGTGGTGCATGCCTTTATCCCAGCACTCAGGAGGCAGGAGGCCGTGAATTCCGAGGCCACCCTGAGAGTCCATTGCAAATTACAGGTCAGCCTGGGCTGGAGTGAGACCCTACCTCAAAAACAAAACAAAATAAAAAAATAGTACCATGACTTTAATTAAATTCTCTACATATAAAACTTCAGGAACATTGGTATTTCATATTATCTTTAATATTGAAGTAATTATTACTTTTACTAAACTTATCATTTGCTATAGCCACAACAAAAATTTTAAATCATTGCTTTATTTGTTCTTTGTGTAAATCCTTCTCAACTTTCTAAATTGTAACTGGTTCTCATTACTAGGTAAAATGTAAATATGCTAACAAATAAAGGCTCATCAGAATATTTTCTGAACAATACATCATTAGTGTTAATCTAATATTATATTGTGAATAAATCTTACCTCATTTTTCAATAATATGCTATTAAGTTTTAGATAAATTGAAAAATCATATGAATCCCTAATTTCGTGGGACCTACAAAGTAATGTGCTAAACATCATTATTCTAATGAAGGTCTAATAGAATAACATCTTACAACAAGGACCAAAATAGAAAACATCAAATTATTCTTAGTAAACCTGATATCTAATTAGCAGAAATAGAAGTATGGTTCACTTTTTAAATTATGTAGAAATACTAACAGTCTGACACTGGGGTTCACAGTTAACAGTAAAAAAATGTTGTATATTTTATATTTTAATATTTCAAAATCACTTAATAAAGGATTTTATTACATCTTTTAAAACTTATAACTTCTTTAGCATATTAGACACAAAACACAATTCTGATATTGCATCACTAAATAGTTAAATGACACCTTCAATTCTGACCCACCCTGTCAGTTATTGTTAACACTCTTCATTAACCATGCTGTCACTTGATTTGAAGCAACAGCATATCAGCTGAGTGTGACTAATCTATGTTACAGATGGTTGATTTTGATTTTCAATAATGAAGGGTCTAAATTTTGGAAGAAATAGTTTTAATTTTGGTGGAAAATAATCATTCTTCAGAAATAGTTGATAAACTTTTGTGCGGAAGAAAATCATATGATAAGTATGTTTAATATTTGTATTCTAATTTGTCAAAGTCTGTATGACACACTAAATCATTATATATGAGTTTGCTCTATAAATCAAAATTTTAGGGCTGGAGGGACAACTTAGCAGGTTTGATTCCCCAGGACCTACGTTAGCCAGATACACAAGGTGGCACATGCATCTTCAGTGGCTAGAGGCCCAGGCATGTCAATTCTCTCTCTCTCTCTTTCTCTCTGTCTCCCTCTTTCTCTCTGTCAAATAAATAATAAATAAATAAATAAATAAATAAATAAATAAATAAATTCTTAAAGATATTCCCTGAGCACCTCTGGTGAATTTCATTCAAATCCTGTATATTGTAATAACTCCTGAAATAAGAGATTTGGAATGAGGTCTTCAAATCACAGAAAAGCAAATTTATAGTAATAATTTGGAATGTTAATCATTCTCTTAAAATACACTGTGATAGAATGGCAGAATTTTTCAAGTCTTTTTTAGTATTTTATTTATTTATTAATTTTTTGCTTATTTTTATTTATTTATTTATTTGAGAGTGACAGGCAGAGAGAGAAAGAGGCTGATAGAGAGAATGGGCTGCCCAGAGCCTCCGGCCACTGTAAATAACTCCAGACGTATGCACTCCCTTGTGTATCTGGCTAACATGGGTCTGGGGAATCAAGCCTCAAACCGGGGTCCTTAGGCTTCACAGGCAATCACTTAACTGATAAGCCATCTCTCCAGCCCAGAATGGCAGAATTTTTAAAATAAGAACTCATAATTTTATAATCTAACATGGAATCATACTTTGTTCATCAATATTATCTATGTGTCTTCGTACTTCTGTCCTGAAAGTAGAATTGTTAAGAAGAAACCCCTCAGTAAAATTTCCAGTTCAGAAAGGAAAACTGTAAGGAAATGGGTATAAAATTCAGTCTTTAATCTCTCATAAGATATGCAAACTAATTAGATATGCATCAAGAATTTGGAAGTAGGTTGAGAAAATTATGAGGTATTACTTTTGCTGTACAACAAATTTTACAGGTTTGTCAGCTTTTATATAACAGAATCTAACTTTCCGTTTCTGTGGGATGGGACTCTAGGATTGGTTTCACTGACTTCTGTGTCCTAGACATCAAAGAACTGGACTTAAGGTACCAGAACAGGTACAGTCCCTTCTGAAATATTTTCTTTCTTTCTTTATTATTATTATTATTATTATTATTATTATTATTATTTTTGTTTCCAGCCTCATGTGTTTGTTGGAAGAACTTGTTCATTTGCAGCAATATAAATGCAGCTCTAAGTCTATGGACTAATATTGTTTCTAAGTTGTCCCCAACCCCTTGGACTATGTATATCACAACATATCACTTTCCAGACAAGGAATGGATCTCTTTACTGTGGTGGGCAGTCTCCTTCAATTTACCGTCACCATGGGAGTAATTTCACATCACATTAACCATATGCTGCTCCATATCAGCAAAACATTTGTTTCACTCCCTGCTCAAAGAGGTGGAGCTGTGCAGACACGTTCAAATCAGGAGCCGGACGAGTAAGAGTCAGTGAAGGGCTTCATAGGTAAGGAATTTCATGAGAGTTGCAGCTTATATCCTTTGCAGACAAGCTGGTTTAGTGAATGTCTGGAAGTAGAGAAGGCTGAGCATAACAATCCTTTAGTCTAAAACATTGGACAGAGGGAGAAGATAGACCTTGCAGGATATCCTGAGAAACCAATCAATCATGTACCACCTTTATAGAGGAAATAGTGTTTCTCTACTGGCCAACCCAATTTCTGAACCATGCAGAAGATAGCTGTTGTATAATGTAACAGCCATCTTATAACCAAGATGGCAATAGCATTTTATCACCCACGATCACATCTCTGACTATACACATTACAAATTCAGGAAATAGCAGTCATTGTTTGTATGACACACGTGAGAATTATGACTCATACAACAAGGACACATTACCCTCATTCTAAAAATATACATGTAGGGCTGGAGAAGATTGCTTAGTGGTTAAGGCATTTGCCTACAAAGCCAAAGGACCATGGTTCAATTCTCCAGGTTCCACATAAGCCGGATGCACAAGAGGGCACATGCATCTGGAGTTCGTTTGCAGTGGCAGGAGGCCCTAGTGCACTCATTCTCTCCCTCTCTCAAATAAATAAATAAATAAAATATATTTTAAAAAGTAATTAAAAATATACACATATATCCATATTCTTTAGTCTGGACTTGTCAAGGCCCATCCCTCTTGTTCCCATTATCTATAGTCATTTGAATTTAGTGGTAATAATGATGAATATTAGAGAATCAACTGGGATTATAAGAATTAGGTATTTGGTTAACTAAGAGGCTCTGTGGAATAAAATGTGCTTGGAAAAGAATACGAAAAGATAAGCAAGTCTAAGTTGTTTAACATACATAGACAAAGTGGAGCTTTGCTTCAGAAGCTGAGAAAATATGCATCCTCATCCCTAGTGTGCGATGTGTTGGTTACTGCCAAAGCTAAAGATCTTATGATAATTAGAGTTCATGAAGGAATAGCAGTTGAAACAAAGAACTAAAGGATGAGCTGCACAGAGGAAGAATAAGCAAGTCCTAACATGCATCTGCTTAGTTATCACTTCATCATCCATCAAAGATCTAGGTATTGGGATGGAGAGATGGCTTAGTGGTTAAGGTACTTTCTTGTGAAGCCTAAAGGACCCAAGTTCAATACCTCAGTACCTAGAAAAGCAGATGCCCAAGGTGGCACATGCATCTGGAGTTCGTTTCCAGTGGCTACAAGCCCTAGTTTTCCCATTTTCCCTTTCTCGTTCTCTCTCTCCTTCTTCTTCTCATATAAATAAATAAACATTTTTTAAAAGATCTAGATATTATTAATACCCATCATTTTACCTTATGGTTAAGGTCCTTTTAGCACAAATTTTATGAAACAAAAGGTCTTCAGGGAAATACAGCTCTAATCTTATCTAAGTCACCAATAGCCAGAGTTGTAAAATTCAATATTTAAAGGCTGAGATATCTACTCAGTATAAACTTTAGATACATAGTGATGGTCTTACCACAACTAGGTTTCAACATGTCTCTTCTCCTGGACTTGACATGGCTTTGCTTAATAATTTAGTGTTGTCTTCTCTCTAGTGTTCAGGTCAAACTGATACTGGAAACAGTATTATTTTTCTATATTAAACTCAAATTTAACTAGAGTTCTTGCATTTTTTCTGATAATAATAATAATAACAAAACCTAAAATATTATACATTATCAAGAATAAAATTATAAATATAATCTTCAGAAATAGGTTAAATTCACATTACAAAGGATGTCAAGGTCATCTTTTTGCTAGCTTTTAAGATCCTTTCAAAATGTGTTTTAATTTGATCTTTGAATCGCTGCCACAATAATTTTTACTTGCCACTAAGTGTCACAGACAATGAGCTAGATGGTAAAGAAATTAATCAGCATGACTCTAAATAACTGTGATTAACTGTTCACTTCATAATAGTTAGAAATGAACAGTTCACTGAATAAACAGAACTGAAAAACACAAGAACAACATATACACTTATTTCAATGTTGTAAAATCACTCTATTACAGAAAGGAGATATGCTAAAAATTGGTGCCAGTATTCACACAATAACAGGTATACATGACAAATAATTGTATACTTTAAATAGATACTATATATCCTAATTTAATTATTTCCTAGCAAGAGGTAACAATGCATAATTGTTAAAATTATAAACATGAGCCAGGAGTGGTAGTTCACAACTAGAATTCTAGAACTTGTGAGATAGAAGCAAACGGGTCAGGAGTTGAAGGGCAATGTTGGCCGGATAGTGAGCTGATGTCCAGTCTGAGCTAGTAAAATCTTTTTGAGCACTGGAAAGACGGCTCAGTGGATAAAATACTTTCCATGCAATCATGAGTGCCTCTGTTTGAATTCCCAGAAGTTGCATAAAGCCAGACACTGGACACGAGTGTCTGTATTACAGCATGCCTCACCAAGAAGGAAGGTAAATATAGAATATAGGGGACTTGACTAGAAGCTCACAGGCCGTATATCCTTCACAGGCAGTGGCAAACGTGACAGAATGCCTCAAATAGGTGGGATGGAAAGAAATGGCATATGGAATTGTCCTCTGATCCCCATACACACACATCCATACACACATACATGGACCCACACTCACACATCGTATACACACACTCATACTCGCAAGAAGGAAATAAAAATAAAAGGAATAAATTAAAATGAAAAATTATAAAAAGCATACCAAAAAAACAAATAACAGAGTTGAGGGGTGAGGAGATTGCCCCGTGGTTAAAAGCACTTGCTTGCAAAGCCTGATGTCCTGGATTGCATTCTCTAGTAACCAGATAAAGCCAGTTGCACAAAGTGGCACATGCATCCAGATTTGGTTTAAAACTCTTGTGTTCTCACTTGCCGTCTCAAATAAATGAATAAAACATTTAAAAAATAAAAATGCTGAACTGATAATAATTATTCTGGGAAACAAAATGAGTAATTAATTTCATCCTTAAATTTCTACCTAGGTACAGTAAATGGGATATTATTTCTTTTTAACCTATTAACAATTTTGCACATGTAAATAATGCATTTCATGTCACATTGACCTGTATTACCTCTTATCCTCCTCCCTGCTGCTTCAACCCTCTTTTCTTCTTAACCAGCCCCCTTTCTATTTCTTTTTAAAATATATTTTATTTATTTATTTATTTGAGAGACATAGAGAAAGAGAGAGAGAGAGAGAGAGAGAGAGAATGGGCATTCCAGGGCCTCCATCTACTGCAAAAAAAAACTCCAGATGCTTAAGCCCCCCTGTACATGTGGCTTAGGTGGGTCCTGGAGTATCAAACCAGGGTCCTTTGACTTTGCATGCAAATGCCTTAACCACTAAGCAATCTCTCCAGCCCTCCTCCCTATTTTCATACCTCTGTAATACACTGAAGATAGTTACGGTTACTGGCATGAGTATGTGGACTGGGGAATTATAAACCAGAGCATGAGCAAATTGCCATTAGCTACATTGCTTAAGCATGTAATTTTTCCTGTAATTCAGAGTAAATATGAGAGTGCTTTGTTTTAATTTTCTTTCTTATTTAATTTAACTTATTTTCTTTCAGTTGCCCTATTGGACATTGAGAGTAAGGTCTTACTAATGCTAGGCAAAGTCTATATCACCTAACCACCTTGAGAGCAAGAACTTTTTGGTGCTAGGAAAATGATACACCACCTAGCTACCTGCCCAGGTAGGAATAGGCTTCATTCAGTCAGGGAACTTCGTTAAGTCAAGTCCTTAGAGCATGGCGATTTTTCTTCATTTTTTTTTCTATTTCCCATATGTACTATTTCTCAATATCACATTATTAATAACCTTGAGGAGATAAAATATTTTCTTTTTACTCCCTAATCATATTATGTTATCCTTAAATACATATTCTGTGAAATTACAAATCAGATTTAAACTTTGTATATATAAAACATCATGACGTATTCTGAATTTTTGTCTCTTTAAGTGATTTCTGAAAAATATAATTGCAGATTTTTTTCTTAGATCTGTGAGATTTTTCTAATTCCCACATATCAATTCTAGTGAACCAGACACTTCTTTGTAATTAAATCAGAACATCAGAAGCACCAGAGGCAGTGTCATGATTGCTTTGGATTGTCGTGTGATGTGATGATTCTCAGGAAAACCTCTTCAGTCCTGTTTCTTCTGCTAGAACTTCACTCATATTCTTTTATTCCAAGCAAACAAGCTTTGGTAACAACTACATTACTTGAAAGCAATAGCTCAAACCTGATGTTGTAGGGGAAGCAGCAGAATCCCTTTACATATTTGGCCTGGCATGTCCATCGAAACAGGCAAGTAGTGGAAGGGGATGGGTGAGAGGAAACAAAAGAAACTAGTGGGTAAGGATGATATTCAAAGTACAGTATGTATATTAGTGAAAATCATTCAGAAAAAGTATGGAATATAAATGAAATAGTTGCATGTGTCAAAAAGGCCCTGTTTAGCCAGAGCAATGCAAAATTCAGAATCTGAACGAACTGGTTGAAAAAATAAATTTTATCTATGACTATTTAAATGACTATGGGAAGGGAGAGATGGCTCAGTGGTTAAGAGTGCTTGCTGGCAAAACCTGATGGCCTAAGTTTGATTCCCCAGCAACTCTGTGAAGCCAGATGTACAAGGTGACACATGCATCTGGAATTCGTCTGCAATGGTAAGAGTTCAAAATCTACATTGATCTTCCATTAATTTATGCATTGCAGTTGAAGTTGTCCTACTACCCTTCCCTCTAATACTGGGCTGCACTTCTACCATTGCCTGTGGTAAAGCTGAGGGAAAATTTCTTCCAGCTTTTTCATGAGTAGTTTCTCTTTGGACTTAGCTATACAATGTGTATTAGAAATTTTGCTGCTGGTGTTGAATGAAACAACTAATTTCAATCATATGTGCAAAACACCACAATAGAAAAGAAAATAATGTACATGTTTACTTCAGTCTACAGGAAGTATACTATCTGTAGCAGTCTGCTTCTCAAAGTTAGGATAAACCTTCCAACTGGATGTAGTTTGTAGGATGAACAGGATTTTTTTTGAAGCTTACAAATCCAAGGGAGATTTCATAATGGTGGGAGAAGCTGCCCCCCACTTCTTTACACAAAATCTTTAATAATTAAACTCCTGAATCTATTGAGGGACATCCATTTACACTACCACATTTTGGCCCTGATCCCAATATATTCATAACCATCTTACATTATAAATACTATGTTGCTTCTAGACCCAATTTAAAAGTATGATCGTCATTACCAACTTAAAATAGTTCCAAAGTCCCAAGTTTCATCTGAGATATAAGACTGTCCCTTAGCTGAGATTCCCAAAAATTTCAAAACAATGTATATACTTTCAACATATAATGACACAGGGCAAACACATCCATTGTTACAAGGCAGAAAAAGGAGAGACTGGACCAATGTAAAGTCAACAACCATCAAACAAACATCAAACATCCACTGTTCAAGTCCTTTATCATAAGCAGTGACTGTCAGTATCTATGTATCTTTTCAATTTCACCGCCCCCCCCCCATACCGCCCTTCTGGCCTTAATGACCAGCAAAATTTCCATCCCAAGTGAATAGAATTCCATGGTATCACATGCAGTCTGGGTATAACCAAAACATCTTTAGGTTTCCATGTAAACCATGGACCATCTTCAAATACAATCACTGGCCTTTCTAGCCTCTTTATCAAAATCATCATGCCCTGCCTCATGCCATATCGCAGCAGTGGCTCCTGGAACCATGTACAATTTATGACCCACTCCATGCATTTTCCATCATTTTATTTATTTAATTATTAGAGACAGAAAGTTGGAGGGAGGAGAAGGAGAAAGAGAGAGAGAGAGAGAATGGGCACACCAGGGCCTCTAGCCACTGCAAATGAACTGGAACTGCAGATGCATGTGCCACCATGTGCATCTGGCTAACGTGGGACCTGGAGAATCAAACCTGGGTCCTTAGACTTTGCAGGCAAGCACCTTAACTGCTAAGCCATCTCTGCTGCCCAAATGCATGCATTTTTCATGTCTCAAAACCAATGTCAGGTGTGCAGAAAATAGACATATTCTTAATTCATGGATGAAATAAATTGTGACCTTGGAGAGCAGGTCCTTTACTTTCAGTAAAGTGCCTTTTAAAAGAGTTTGTGTTTCTACCATTTAGTCTCACTGGGTTGAGATCAGCTCACTCATACTCTCTGTTATTTTAGTGTAAAGCAGTTAGACCATCTTCCTTTCAAATGGCAATGTATTTGACAATATCAGCCTTAGCAACCGGGCTCAGTGCCCATAATTTTAAACTGTGAGATTTTCCAACTTTAAATCTTATTATTATTTTTTTTAGTTCTATATCTTTAGCCAAGCACATTAGTCCATTACAATTTAATGTTCGTTAGACTCTCTGGGCATGGGCAGCAGCACATAGGCAGCCCTTATGCCAGTATCCCAATTCCAAAACTTTTTTTTTTTAATTTTTTTGTTCCCATTAAAAAGTTCCTAAGAAAATCCTCCAAATACATTTTTTTTCTACACTTAGCATTTTTAAACTCCCACCAGAATAGTCAACAAAACTTGGCTTACCACACTGGAAAGCATCTTCATTTGGAAGCATCAATTCCATGTTCATTTTTCCAACACAAAAGTTCCCAATGTCCAAAATCCACATGGAGATTCATCACAAAGCAACATCCACTCCTGGGAATAATGCTGCAGCAGCCAGCCTCACATTGTTCAGATGAACGTCCATGACAGACACACATTATAGGAGGAATAGGACTTATTTGAATCTTACAGACCCTGGGAACATTTCTTAATGGCCAAGGATGCTGGCCCCCTTTACACAGAGCCATGCAAAGAGAGTGACGCCACCAATACCACAAGCAGGCACACTCAGGAACCCCAGGAGAACCCAGCGCTGTGTTCCTTAGGCTGGAATTAAAGCCCAGCCCCAAACACACCTTAGGACTGGACCTTGGGATCTGCCAAAAGCAACACCTCTTCTTGCCAGGAAACTGGAAATCCAACAACCTTTAATAAAACTCTTGAATCTAGCTGGGGGGCATCCATTCAAAGTACCACTCTATCCTATAGAGATATTTGTAAATCTTCCTGCCTATGTTGTAAGACAATGATGCCTGATGTCCATTGTCACAATCAACACATACTATTGTCACATAAAAACTATCCTATAGTAGAAGTTGTGTGTTTCTGTGTTTGGATGTGTGAGTGTGTGTGGGGGGGAGTTGTATACAATTATGGTGTTGGTAGAAAAATCAAACAGAAAATAAAACCTACTACAATAAAATCAAAACTATAAGGTTGCTAAATATAAGGTCCATTTAAAAATTGCTTTTGTCCCTATACCATGAAAAATCAATAGAAAATAATCATATAATGATTATATAGTTCATAATAAAATGTGCTTACATGTAATACCAATAAAAATCTTAATAAATATGTTCATTTATTCACCATTGAAACTCTACATTTCATGCTCTACAAATGTCAATATATACTTAATATAAGTAAGTGGCTATATATATATATATATTCATTATAAATTACTGAATTTAAGAATTTAATAATGCCATTACTTTCTAATTATGTTTTAATAATTTTTTTCATAATATATAGATCTTGATCTATGTATGTTTTTTGTCAGAATTGCTAAGGGGAGGGTAAAAAGAAAAAAAAACTTATAGCTAAGAGTAATAACAATCAATAATTATCACTATACTTAATAAAGTTTGTCTAAATTTGAGTTCATTTTTAACCATGCAATGATTAAAACTGATACAGGTGTGAGGATATGTGTGGGGGAGTGCACACGAGCTCACACACATGCAAAGTTGCCTGTGTGTTTTAACGCCCCCATGCTCACTCTTTTCTTTCCTTACTTGTGTCATAACAACCATAGAAACTATGACCTGTCAAGCCACTCAATGTTTCTGTGTGGACTTAAGCTCATCAGACCCACCTCTACTTTCAATGACTTTGCTTACACCACTCTGGACATGTAAGTATAAAGTGAAGGTGTCATAAATGTTAAATCAGATCAACATACTTCTGCTAACGTGTCAATCACAATGCATTTGTTCCACTGTTTGAAAGGCTTTCTGAGCCTCTCTTCTCACAGTTATGCCCAGTCTCCTCCTTCCTTTGTCCTCTTACTTGCAGTGGTCCACCCACAGCCCCTCGTGAGGCTTGCTGCTCTTTCTATACCTTTGATTCCTCTGTTTTGCAACTTTCTTCCTCCATTGGACTTTCTCCACTGTCCTGTATTTAATAGTAGGATCTTCCTGCCAAACCCAAATCTATCAACCATACCAAAACACCTTATTTCTCTTTCCTTTATTACTTTCCCTGCAGGACTCATCCTGTTGTGATATATTAGATTTTGTTTTCTTTCTGACACATCTTCCTATATATAAACTCTGTTGGAGAAGCATTTTTTTTCTTTAGTTTGCACATATTTATTCATAACACATAGGGGGATGTGTTTGATATAACATAGATCTTCAGCCAATATTAAATGAGTGGGTAACATTTTACTACTCAAGTGAAAATTATTCCACACCTCTGAGACTCCAATCTCTTTGTTACTAATTCACATGTTGCAGTGTATTCACCAAACAAGACTGAGACATTCACAATTTCCCCAATATTTCACTACAGCACAGATTTCTAATTTGTAAAGCCAAATTATTTTTATCAGGATGGCAATAACTACAAAATAGACATTATTATTTCAATTCCACATAAGCTAGTGACTTAAATAATTTCTTCACATCCCTTTGTTAAAAGAGCCAGAGACAGGATTTAAATCCTGGTCTTTTAAAATCCAAAGATCTTATTGTTTCTTATGGTTTCTGTACAGAAAAGTAGATTCACTAGAAGAATTGATTTACAAAAATTACCTCTTGTTGTTTTCCTTAAGTAGATAAAGGAGCATGTAGAAATAAAAAGACTAGGGGATATTAGAAACATTTTTAATTTCCCAGGGTTTTGTTTTTCTTTTCTTTCCTAATTTTTTTTTTATGTTTGTATGTGTGATGCATTTGTATGTCTGTGTGTGTGTGTGTGTGTGTGTGTGTGTACATGTTGTGCACAGGTGGGTAAAAGGCAAAGGTTGATCACTTTCCATTTCAATCTTTCAGACCAGGTCTTTTGCTAAACTTGAAGTTCATCATGTAGATTAGAGAGTTTGTAAGCCTAAGGTATTTCCAATTTCCTCTTTGTCAGCCCTGGGATTATAGACATACAACACCAACTTCTGTATTTTATCTGGGCCCTGGTGCTTGCACATCAAGTACTTTATTAATTTACACATACAAAATCAGCATTATTGTTATCTCCCCAGCTTCTCCCAGTTGTTGTTATTTGTATCCCTTTAAGAGCTTATAATTGTGAAAACTCAAGTGAAAAAATATCTGATCCTTCAAAGAGCTGCAAGCTTTGATTCAGCGCTCATTCAACCATCATTGAATGTGATTATAATATTTGTAACTTTATTTTCACTATTTATTTTAAAATGTTACTGTATCAGGAAATGTCAAGCATGTTGGAATTCTGTTCACCTGAGCTTCTCTTCTGAGCAAAAGTCACTTCCCTGTATTGTGTTTACTGACTCCTCATTAGCAATGAGCTTTGTCCCTATCTCGTGTTCATGTCATTGTTCCAGCGTGGGCACACAACGTGACCCCAAACTAGGGACATAGCATGAATTACAAACCTGTTACATTCAATAAAATGGGCATTCTAAGTGTCATTTAGTTTTGTGGTTGATTATATTTTCTTTTCAATGACTTGCCTATGTCAAGGCTCATATTCTGAAGTGATTTTTTTTTCCTGAGATTTTGCATGGCAAAGCCCACTAGACTGCATTGCCTTGGTGGCTGGACATACTCAGAGGAATCTTCCTGCCATTTTCTGTTGTCAAGGTCATCATTGCTACTGTTTTTAATATGGCAAGTGTTCTGTCCTTCACCTTTATTCCTTGCAGAAAGAGACAGGTAATTCTTTTTAAAATTAAAAACAAATCCACAGCTTCCAAATAGGTTGCTACAGATGCTCAAAACAATTTATGTTAATTTATCTATATATGATAATGTGTGTTTGTGTGTATTATGTGTACATGTTACTAAACAGTTCATATGTTTTTGGGTTCACATGTGTGTTCATGTGTGCATGCAGGTGAGTCCATGCCAAGTATTTCTCTAGGTCTTTCCTCATCAGATTTTTTAAGATAAGTGCTTTCAGTGAATCTAGAGGCCACTGATGATGCTAGAGTAGCTAGGCTAGGGATTTCCAGGGCTACTCCTGTCTTTGCCTCTCCAGTGAGAGGATTGTAGGTGCATGCCACAAAACCGGGTATTTATGTGGACCCTTGCCCTCCAAACTCAGTTCATCTTGTTTGCATAGCAAACACTTCATCAACCAAGCCATCTACCAAACTGGTATATATGACATTTTTAATTTCAGAGGATAATCCAACATAATTCACATGGACAATGAAATCAGCCAGAGCTATTCTTGTTCAAATGGCAACTAAAACTGGGTGACTCTCAGGTACTTCTAAAAGTGCTGATTTTATCATTTGCTAACTTCATGACCCAGTTTACATGCATCATTGAAATGTAACCTCAGGCCTTTCAGTCACTTTTTTTTTTCCTCTTTGACATCTCTTTGTTAGCAACTCCCTGTAACCAGTGGCATTAGTCTCACTGGAGCTAGCATACCCTTAGGTCACACTTGTACACTCACAACTCTGAATTAGTTAATTTGCACTGATGTTGTCTTAAGAAAGTGATGATAAAGACATTGAAAAAATATATGTGGATGACTTGAACTCAACCATGCAGGCCTCTCAGTTGATTCCATACAATGTCCATTTGCAGCTTATAGGTATATCTCTTTTCTAAACTACAATAGCAGCAGCATAAATACTGTTTTGTGTCAAGTATTAAACATTCCAGACTTCTCTCTTTACTATCTATATCTTCATTTACTCAATGGGTTTTGAGATATGGTCTTGGAATATAGCCTGTGTTGATCAGCAGTCATAACCATCTTCTTTAGATTACCAGTGTGCAACACCACACCTAGCTATATTCGAGATTTCAAAGCCTACAGCAGTATATAGATTCTACTTTGTCACCACTCCAGAAACACAAAGTCAAATAACTATAAAAATCTTCAAAAAATTGTTACTTTTCCTAGAAAGTTCACAAGAGATTTCTAGCAATTGCAATAGTCTTTTGCTTGGTGGGGAAATGATAGTTATATATCATAACAAATTTTCTCAAGGTGAAATAATTTTTTTAGTTCTTTGAGAGACTATATCTATTGTTTTAAATGTTTTTATTTGAAAGAAGAGAGACAGGGAGAGAAAGAAAAGGAGCACCAGGGCCTCCTGCCACTGCAAGTGAAATCCAGATGTGTGCGCCCCTTTGTGCATCTGCATTTCCATGGGTACTCAGGAATTGAACGCAGACTTTACAAGTAAGCACCTTAACTACAGAGCAATCTTCCAAGCCCAAAAATGTTGTTTTAAATTTGCCTTATATCTTTTATTGTCATGGCTAAATAATTGGATTCATTTCAAATGTCTAACTTCTTCATAATTGATTACCAGAGAGTGTCATAAGCAATTTTTTTCAAAGAAAGCCCTATACCAAAGTACTCATTTCATTAGGGTCTGTGGGAAGCAAAGATGTTATGAAAATACAGGCACATGTCACTGAGAATATGAATAAGGCAATGCCCTAAGAAAGCTCAAATAATGTAATTTCTCAAAAACTTTTCATATGTTGTAGAAATAGATTCTTCAAATTTTCAACATTACATTAAGATTCACTGTTTCATTTGAAAATAATTTCCAGTGCAACAATGCTAATCTCTGAAGAAGATGGTTAGGTATTTGTTTTTAATTCTTGGAAGATCCATCCTCCAATATTGTCAAAAAGTTTGATATTTTTCTCAAAGCACAAGGCTCACCAGTGTGTGTAATGCCATAGCATTTAAATTTCCTTGGGCATGTATATTCTGACCCTTTATAGACATCTTCAAGAATGCTTACATAGTACCAAAATGACTTTGTTCATTTTTGCATATTCATTGTGATCATAAAAGCCTTGATTTTCCATAGTAAAACTTAGAGATATCCAACTTAGATATCAAGAAGTGAGTAATGCAATAGAAAAAAAAAAAGGAAAAGAAAAACAGAGATGTGGGCTGAATATGTCACTTGTGATATAGGACTCACCTAACATGTAAAAGAATAAAGGTTCTTCAAGCATGCTAATCCTTGCGCGCACACACACACACACACACTTGTGTGTATGCATATGTATGTGTATGTTCAAATTTTATATTTACACTGTATTAGTATTTTATATAATCTGATGAAAGTTTGAAAATGTAGAGGAAAAAAAACTATGAATACAGTTGTCACAAAGGAGTAATTTCAAAATAATTCAGGTTTACTTAAACTTAAAAGAACAGCAACTGTAGAATTTCAAAGTTGGAGACTAAGAAATTTATAAACATTGTTTATGAGATGTCCTGTTGGTAAGGTAAAATCTTCACCACTCTTCTGTGAGCTAGTCCAAAACTATGTTAATTCAGAGTTGTGAAAGCTTGGAAGGATTGGGCTTTTTGACAGTCTTTTGAACTATGCTGGGTGGATCTGGCTATGAAAGCAGCCATTTTTCTATGAACCTAAATTAGTTTCAGGGCAGGTGATGAACAGACATAAAGAAGGAGTCCTTCTCTATCATCAACCATCTTCAGACAGTCAAACATAATGAGAAATCATGTAAGTACGACAATTAAGCCAAGTGAGTGGTTTTAATGCTTAATGACTGATTTTATTTCTAATTGAAGCTGGGGCAGAGTTATTGCTACATTATCTGCACAAGACAACTTGTAACAGGAACACGGGTTCATACTCTAATTGACACAATCTGTGGGACGTTGCAATATTTGTGACATACTGAGATGACAGCAGCATTTTGTTTCCATTTTATATAAAAGAAAGATTTCACTTAGATGTGAAGGTAAGAGACATCAGGTGAAGGCATTTTATATGAAAGGGAACACTTTTAGTGAATACACAATGAGATCAACAACAGCAGCGTTTAAGCACTCCAAACTGAATGTCTTTATCCAGGATGTCACTAAACTACTTGGGCTCTGTTATAGTTTTCATCTGCAATATCCACTGAAAGCTCACATACTCACTGCAGGGTCAAAACTGAATCAAGCAGTTTGGAGGGAGTGGTGACGGTAGATAAAGACCCTGGTTGGAGCAAGTTGGTGAGTAGTAGAGCTGAAAATTTAAAGGGTTTGATGGGACCACAGTTTTCTCTCTTTCTCTCCCTCTCCGAGAGGCCAGCCTCTTAGCTACATCGCATGCTCCATGATACCCGTCTCCGCATGGTACCAGACACGATGCAGCCAAACACCTGCTGACTGAAACTTCTGGAACATAGAACCACATAAGCAGTTCTTTGTCTAAGCTGATTTACTTTTTTCTTTTTTTGATATCACAATAATGAAAAACTACATAACAGAGACACACGGGTAACATTAATTTTATTTATGCTATGATAGAATATAATACGTATCTAAAATATACATTTCAAGAAGAGTTCGTGTCTCATTGTGCATAGACGCATGGGGCCTACTGTAACTGCAGGCCTCTGTGGCAACCTTGGACTTCTCATGTTTGCTAGTTCCTGTGCATGCTTCGTCTGATCCCATAGCTAATTAAAAAAAAAAAAATATATATATATATATATATATATATATATATATATATATACATAATACATACATAATACAGGGCTGGAGAGATGGCTTAGCCGTTAAGCGCTTGCCTGTGAAGCCTAAGGACCCGGTTCGAGGCTCAATTCCCCAGGACCCACGTTAGCCAGATGCACAAGGGGGCACATGCATCTGGAGTTCGTTTACAGAGGCTGGAAGCTCTGGCGTGCCCATTCTCTCTCTCTCTCTCTCTCTGCCTCCTTCTCTCCGTTGCTCTCAAATAAATAAATAAACAAACAAAAATAAAAAAAAATAAAAAAATATATATACATATATGATTTTTTTTTTTGTTTTTTTGAGGTAGGGTCTCACTGTAGCCCAGGCTGACCTGGAATTCACTATGTAGTCTCAGGGTTGCCTTGAACTCACAACAATCCTCCCACCTCTGCCTCAGGAGTACGGGGATTAAAGGTGTGTGAACATCATCTGGCTTTAAAAAAATAATTTTATCGCTGCCATTAATGAATTTCTTTGAATATTACAAAAGGATCCATGTGCTGATTATCAGTGAGTGAGCTACTACCTACATAGTCCATGAATATTTCAGGCTACCTTGAAGTTCATTACTGCTCATACCTTCCTTAGATGATCTAGCAATCCTCATATCTTAAATTACATTGATCTCAGAATTCTCTCTTCTCTCTCTCTCTCTCTCTCTCTCTCTCTCTCTCTGTGTGTGTGTGAGTGAGTGTGTGTGCATGAGTGTGTATAGGTGGATACATAAATCATAGACATTAGTGTGTAAATATTGTGGTTCTTTTATGTTGAAAATAGCTGTGAAGTAATACAGACATGACCCTTATTCTCCAGAGATTAACTCGAGGGTTTTCATTTGGGAAATAAGAATAAAATGTAAAAATCAGATAGATATAATTACATATTGAAGATTAAACCACCGGTTGAATATTAAATATATAATACCAAGTACAAGAAAGAAAATTTTAAGGCACTTACTGAATTTTTCAGTGCATATTTAGATGTAATTCTAGAATACTTGGCATAGTGATATCGTATCACTTGGGATGTGAGGATAGGATAATGGTAAGTTTGGAATCCCACCTGGAAGATAAAGAGAGACCCTGCTTAAAAGGAAAGAAGGATGGGCATAGAGCTGAATAGGAAAATAAGTTCCTAGCAAAGCCTGCTTTAATCCTAATCACAAAATATTACTTCTCATGAAACTTTAATGAATAAGGTATGAAATTTCTTTGGCATAATATTAGAACAAAAAGACTAAAGATAGACCACCTTAAATATATTAGGGAGAACTTGGTATATATAAATGTACGTGATGAAGGTACTGATAATTACAACATGGAGTTTTGGGAGGACAATATTTAAAAGCCGTAGGGTCAATCCAAAGGAGACAGTAGTTAGAGGAGCAAGTTTAATCACTGTGGATCAAAGGGGAGAAATTGTAGCATGTTTTACAAAGGAACACTAGCATGGCCTGTCTGCATGTGATGAAGGTAAGGTTTTGGAGAAAGAACAAAATATTCCCTTCATTGTTAACTTAAGGAACTGTGAGTTTAGGTGTCTGAATATTAACACATATCTTGATGGCAGTTTTAAAAATGTGGAATATCTTTCATAAACCAATTGATAGTTTTGAGTAAATATAGCAAATCTTTTTTGACTTCTGTGGATTAATATTAAGCATGGATATAATATTTTTTTTCAAATGAAATAATGCTATAGAGATTTGAATTTAAACATTATGTACACAATGTTCTTTGGTTTGAATAGTGGTATTCTCTCCAAAATTTATGCTGATCATTTCCAGTGCAACAGCATTAAGAAGTATGTCCTCATGAATAATAAGTACATAAAATAATTAGGTATTTTTGAAAGTATTTATTAACTTTGTCACTGTCAGCCCTTACTTTGTTTTCTACCACATGAAGATACTGTGTTATTCCCTGTACAATGCAGCAAGGTCAGCAAGGTGCCATTATGCAGGCCCTGGGCAGCATTTAAACTCCTAGCAAATCGGACAGCATGTCCACGCTGGGCACATTAGCTTCTCTACAACTCATTCACTTTGGGTTATTTCATTAGGACAGCACAAAATAGTGAGATAGCCACTGTGGGGCTAGATAAGGTTATCAGTTCAGGAAAAATTTTGGAAGAAGAATGAAAGAAAATGAATATCTCTCTGTGAAAACCAAAAGCAGTGTGTTAAATTAAGAAAGAGACGCCTACTAAAAATCTTCAAATAGCTTCTTCATTAAATACATGGTGAATTTCAAATATGTTAGTGTAAAGTGTAATATCTATAAATATATGACCTAATTGATCTTCCCAAATCTTACATGGTAATCCTCCAAATTCTGCATGCTTGCATTTTGCTATTCTCTTTCATCCTAGGATGTATTATGCCCATGAATTTGTATTCAGTGGAATTTCCTCCTCCAAAATCTGTACTGGGAAGTGCCTTACTTTTCAAGAATCAGTACAAATGTGAAGTCTCGAAAAAATGTTTATAGTGGTCACTGTAAATCATATTTATTTTTATTTATAATTCAGAAATATTAAAATATTCATCTAACTATTTTAGGGTTTTTCTCTCTCTACAATATTATGACCTAATAATAAGCAATTTTATTTTACATTCATTTAATCCACAGAAGTCACATTGGTGCTGGTGCATTTCAGCATTTCAGGTATCTTTTTTTTTTTTTTTTTTTTTTTGAGGTAGGTTCTCACTGTAACCCAGGCTGACCTGGAATTCACTACGTAGTATCAAGGTGGCCTCACGCTCATGGTGATCCTCCTACCTTTCTTCCGAGTGCTGGAATTAAAGGCATATGCCACCATACCCAGCATAATCTCAGGTATCTTACCTATGTGAACACAAACATTGTGCATGGCCCATGTCTTTTATATTTAATCTTTGTATATTTTCATGTAACATAATCTTGTACCAAGGCTGGAGAGATGGCTTGGTGGTAAAGGCGCTAGACTGAGAAGCCTAAGGACCCAGGTTGGATTCCCCAATACCAACCTAAGCCAGATGCACAAGGGGGCCCAAGTGTCTGGAGTTCCTTTGCAGTGAATAGAGGCCATGGTGCTCCCATTCTATCTGCCTCCTTCTTTCTCTCTGTGAAATAAAATGCAATAAAATATTTTTAAAAACTTGTACTATATGTCAAAACTTAACATATCTCAATTTTTTTTTTTTGAGGTAGGGTCTCACTCTGGCCCAGGCTGACCTGGAATTCACTACGTAGTCACAGGGTGGCCTTGAACTCATGACGTTCCTCCTACCTCTGCCTCCCGAGTGCTGGGATTAAAGGCGTGCACCACCACGCCCAGCCTCGAATTTTTTCATATAACGTTATTCTCTTCTTCAGTTTTCTGCATTGTGTAGCAAATGAAATATGACTAAAGTAAAGCACTGTAAAATAATTTTCTGTATTACACAGAATTAACTTTAAATGTCTTGGGTTGATAGCATTCTAAACCAATAGGAATAAAAATAAGGTTAAATTAAACCGAGCAGATGAGATACAGTGAATTAGGGAATATAAACTAATAATTATTTAAAGGTATATAACACTTTAAAACATATCTTTGTCTTCCAGTGAGTAACAATCATTGCCTCAACTACTTCTGATTATTTCATGAAGTGATAAAATATATCAAGTTTTATTAAAGCATGGGAACATAAAGTTATTTAGTGTTTTAAATATTATTTTGCTTATTTTCATGTTTAAAAATACTTTTGTAAATATTATCTAAAATTATACATGTAGAAAATAACATTATAAAATTTTTCTGTGAAATCAATATATTATAATATTTTTCATATAAACAATATAATTTTCTTCACATCACAATAAAATTCATTAGGTAATGGTAAAAACTATATAAATAACTCAACATGCTATTATGAAGTTTTTTATTATTCCAAGTAACAGCTTCGTAAGTGACCGTAGGCTATGCATGATTTACAATGGCCTTATTTCTAATTTTACCTTTCAGCATATCAAATAATTGCATAGGTCATTGATATCACTACCTTTTGTAAGAAAATCATGTTTTCTTATAATATTTGGGAACCATGGAAATATTCTTCAAATAATCTTGCTGAATGAAACTATGATAACATTCAGAGAAGATGATACAATGATCAAAAGATAAAATTCTAAAGAATAACTTTGCAGAAGGAAAATCTACATCAAGTATCTCTCTCACACACACACACACACACACACACGTAGATGATTTGAATTTAAACACCACCATAAATAAGGGCAAGAATTGTAGAGAGGAACAATAATGAGAGGAGGGCAAAGAAGAAAGATAATTACAGACATCTAGAGAGCAGTGTTCTTCCATCCTGGAGAGATATCTGGCAGAAAAATAATATTAAAATATCCAGATATATTTTATTGGCTTTTCTCAAACTCACAAGCATTCTGCCTCAGGTTTTCAAGAGCTGGAATTACAGGCATGAATCATGATGTTCAGTTCATTCAAAGGTGAAGAGTACTGTACTTCCACAGCACGTGAAGTGGGTTTGTGCCAGAAGCACTCACGTACTTTTATTCACCAGCTTCTTGTAACTCATGTAAGACAAAAACACTGAGGCAAAAAATAATGAGGAGGCCACACGAGGTAAGATGCTAGGAGGAATCCGGTATTATACAACTTTCTGCCACTAACAGAATTGTGATTAGGATCAAAGTCAAGGGATAGAAGGCACAGATGCTGTGAGCTTCAGTAACCTATTGGGGGTGATGCTGTTGAAAACTGAACTATCAAAGGCTTCGAAACAGAAACAGCATTACTGATTTCAAATGTAGTATAAAAAGGTTTCAATTCCTGGAGTAAATTTCCATTACCAGTTGTAGTAGTTTGAATGTACACTCACTTCCACACATTAGCTGGGTTTGGTGGAGTGTTTTGTCCCAGAAATGAGAAAGTGGGCTGCAATCAAAACATGGTACCAGGAATAGGGTCCCTGCTGCTAGAAACCTGACTGTGTGGTTTTGGTCTTTTGAAGGTGATTTGCATTAGGAATATGAAAGGACTTGGAACTGTGTTATAGAGATGAGTCAAAGTATTGTAAGGAGTTTAATGATATAATCACAGATACTGGCAGCTTAGCACATCTGATAGTAATTTTGGAAGTAAGTATGACAAATACAGGGAAAACAAAGTCACTGGATTTGCCACATGATATGTTTTTGGAAATTTAATGTAATCAGTGTATTTTGGGGTCATAGATCTGGCATAGGGCCCATGAGCCCTGTATAGAGCCATGAAGATGAATGGTAGGTTGGAGCAGAGACACCAGGGTTTTGAAGATGTCAGGAATATAAAATGGCCAACGAGCAGGTTACTCATTCAGGCTAGGAAAGCAAGAAGAAAAAGCTTGTTTTCTGATTTACATTGGTTAAATCTTCCTTGTATTCCTAGTTTTTACAAGAGGAATACTTGCTCCATACGTCTTCTTATGTGTTGGAAGTATTTAACTTACGTTTGGATTTTACAGACTCACAATTAAGAAAATATCTTCAATTTCAGAGTCTTAGGATTTTTTCTTTGAGACAAGCCCAACAGACTGGCCTTTTATGCAGGAGTGCAAAAGCGAGTGAGCAAGCGAGAGAGAGAGAGAGAGAGAGAGAGAGAGAATTGGTTGCCAGAGCCTCCAGCCACTGTAATTGCACTCCAAATGCATGTGCCATTTTGTGCCCATGTGCAAACTTGTGCGCTTGCATCATCTTGTGTGTCTGGTTTACATGGGACCTAAAGAGTTGAACATGAGTATTCAGGCTATGGAGACAATTGCCTTAAGTGGTCAGCTATCTCTCCCACCTGAGTTTGAATTTTTAAACAGTGTTGAGATTGGCAAATAATATGGTGACTTTATAAAACTGTTTATATATTTCATTTATTTAAGAAAGAGGAAGGAAGAGAGAGAGAGAAAGTCACAGAGAGAGTGGGTAAGCCAGGGTCTTCAGCTGCTGTAAATGAGCTCTAGACACATGTGTCATCAATTGGCTTACATGGGTCCTGGGGATTTGATCTTGGGCCCTTTGGCTTTACAGGCAAATGCCTTAAACACTAAGACATCTCTTCAGCCCATATGGTGACTTTTGAAGTTGGGCTAAATGCATTATGCATCATCAGATTGTTATGAGCCTATGGGAGCAAAGGGGTGAAAGTAATAGTTTGTATGTGTAAAGTCCTCATAGCCTCATGTGTTTGTGGTCAAGCTCCAGTGTGTGACAATTTGGGAGGTGGAATATTCCTAGAAGAGGTGAGTCACTGGGATGGACCATGGGAATTTTCAGTTCAGTTCCAAGCACAGTATTTAAATAACTTCCACTCAGATATGAGACTAAATGTGAACCAGTCTCTACTCTGACATGCCACAATAACATTTCCCCTGAAGCCTGAGACCCTAAATATAGCCGTATAACCTTGTCTTGCCATCATCTGCTGTTGGTTGTATTTTTTTTTTTGCCAATCAACAATATATATATATATATATATAATACCAAAAGCTAGTATTGGCTGAGAATATTAAAAACAATTAGGGGAACACTAATAATCACTTCAAGATATACATTAATTTATAGCTTAAAGTTACATTTGTCATTTTCTCTAATGGAACCCCCTTAAATATTTGAGAATAAAACTGTCCATATGTGGGCTGGAGAGATGGCTTAGTGGTTAAGCGCTTGCGTGTGAAGCCTAAGGACCCCGGTTCGAGGTTCAATTCCCCAGGACCCACGTTAGCCCAATGTACAAGGGGGTGCATGCATCTGGAGTTTGCTTACAGAGGCTGGAAGCTCTGGCATGCCCATTCTTTCTCTCTCTCTCTCTCTCTCTGTCTGCCTCCTTCTCTCTGTTGTTCTCAAATAAATTAATAAACAAAAAAAAAATTTTTAAAAACTGTCCATATATGTCTTTGTGTGTATGTTGTGTGTGTGTGTGTGTGCACAGATGTCCGGTAGCACAAAGTAGTATCAGAATTGCTTTAGCTGAATCAATGGAACAGTAATTTCCAGTCTAAAGACTATACAATTTGACACTTGAAATAAAATGGTATATGTCTCAATAATTACTAATTGTTCTCTTGTCTTTTTTTCTGATTTCTAGTATCTCATAATCATTTTTTTATATAAAAAAAAACCTTAGATCTAATGATCATAGTTTCCTTAAGGAAGGCTGCCTGTTGTGATTCTGTTTGACATATTAAATGAAACCACAGGCCACAATGAGAAAACTGAGAAGACAGGGTTCACAGAGCAGGATATTTTAATTTCTCCCTTGCAATTCAGAACTTTAGTATGTGGGCTAATGAGCCATTCAGAGGTTAATTATGTCTTGTTTAACTTGACCAAACTTTGCCCATTAATATGTCCTGGTACTGCACCATTAAATACTCAGTTCCAATTTCTCATTGCAGTAAATGTTGTCTTTATATAGAGCCAAATCCTGTCTTCCATGGTTTAAATAAAAGTGATAAGTAAAATCACTGTAAACTTTGAAAAGATATGCAAAATTATAATTTAATATTAGAAGGATGGCATATTTTAGTATTTTTATTATACCTAAGATGATTTATTAAAAGTCTAAAGTTGGGATGATTAGCACATATAGAAGCATGAAATTCATATTTTGTTAATCTTTGATTTGGAGACGGGCATAATTCCCTAACAATTTTGCAACATTGGGGCACTTGTCTTACTTTGGAGACAAAGATCTTACTATAGTTAACTTCCCACATTTAAAAGTTCTTCAACACTTTGTAAAGATCAAAATAGACTAATGATGTGTGCAACACTGAAAACAGTTGAATAAGTATATTACTAATAATCATTAGAATGTCCATGGATTAAAGTAACATAAAAGTCTCATTTAGGTCCCAAAGCTCTGCATTTTAGTTTAAATTTTTTCCACCATATGCCATGTTTGTCAGCTCAACGCGCAGCAGGAAGCATGAGATGGCCTGTTGCTTGTGTCTCTGGAGAGGTACTGACACTGCTTATTCTGACGAGCTCCTCCTTTCAGTGCATTACAGCATCCACTACTACATGCACTTTAAAATAATTTGCTTCTTTACTTTTCATTATTCTCCTATCAAATTTAACACCTAAGGATATTTATTTACATGGTTATAGCAAGCCCACATTTTCAGCCAATATAATTTGGGAGAATATTATTTGCTATTTTCTTGGTAAAGCTTTTGAGAAAGATGCTGGAGTCAAACATCTAGAAATTTACAGTATCAAATTAGAATGGAATAAGAAGTTGCTGGAGCAAGTTCCACTGTGAGTGAACTGCTTTAAGCTCTGTGTAGACTTTAACCCAATTGTGATGAATCTATAAACATTTTATATCAAAAATAACCCCTGGATGATTATAAAAAGCTGACTAAATATAGGAGCTAGAAAGAAATTCTTTCTAAAGTGAAATTTAAGATACTTGCTTTAAGTTTCAATTTTGGTGGAGACAAGAATTATTTAAATCTGAGCCAGGTGTGGTGGAGCATGTTTTTAATTCCAGCACTGGGGAGGCAGAGGTATGAGGATCACCATGAATTCAAGGCCATCTTGAGACTACATAGTGAATGCCAGGTCATCCTGAGCTAGAGCAAGACCCTACCATAGAAAAATTACTTCAATCTGTGAGAAAACATGATGAGGACTCGTCACTTCAGAAGGTGACATCTGATTAGTGCCCTAATTAGTTAATAAGTGGAAGGAAAGGACAAATCCAAATGGTAGAAAACTCATAGAACAGTGGTTCTACAAACTTAACAAAATGCTTCACTTTTAAGTAGAGCCAGAAATATGACAGCTACCAGAGTTACGAAAGTTCACACATGAGCCAGGCATGGTGGCGCATGCCTTTAATCTCAGCACTAGGGAGGCAGAGGTAGGAGGACTCCTGTGAGTTTGAGGCCACCCTGAGACTACATAGTGAATTCCAGGTCAACCTGGGCTGGAATGAAACCTTACATTGAAAAACAAACAAACAAGCAAACAAAATAGTTCACACCTGTGATGTTTTTAGGAACAGAAGAAGTTAGGTTTTGTTCCAAGCAATGAAAGGTCAGAATGGAGCCTAACCTCATACACAAAAGAAGGACTCCCTTATTTGTACAACACATAAGGTCGCACAGTCCTCTACCTGGCCCCTCACCGAAGAAAATACAGTAGCAGATCGAGTGGCCTCCTACAGAAGCAGAACAGATACCCTTTCGGACACCCTTAAGGAACCTAAAAAAATTCCATGCTAACACTCATGTTAAAAATTAAAAATAGCCGGGCGTGGTGGCGCACGCCTTTAATCCCAGCACTTGGGAGGCAGAGGTAGGAGGATCGCCGTGAGTTCAAGGCCACCCTGAGACTCCATAGTGAATTCCAGGTCTGCCTGGGCTAGAGTGAGACCCTACCTCGAAAAACCAAAAAAAAAAAAAAAAAAAAAAAAAATTAAAAATGTCAAAAATTCCCAATACCCCCCCCCCATTTCTGTCCACTTGCATGCACCAGAAATCGGCCCCTCTATCCTGGTTTGTGGCGAGACCCCTTAGATGGAATATGGAAGGGACCAGACCCCCTCCTCTCTAAGGGAAAGGGAGTTGCTTATGTTTTTCCATAGGACCAACCCAGACCCATTTGGATATCAGCTCAATATATCTGATTCCATCTCGCCCGCCAAAAGGATGGCTTGCTTTCATTGACTGATCAACAGCCAAGAAAACGGAGGAGACACCACCGCACCTGACATCACCTGAACCAGAAAAAAAGGGGTCTCCAGGAGGGGCATTCATGAACTTGTGGATGCAACCAAAGCCATATGCCCACCACAGGCATCCCTCTTCACCATTTTGATGCAGTTTTTACAATCTTACATTCCAATGCAAATGCCTCTCTCCCTGCCCCTCCCCCATACTATCCAGTGGTGTTTTTTGGTCCCAGAGACCTATCAAGGGGTCAACAGAATCTTGGCACAGGATATTGCCCCATCCTGTCTATCCCAATTCTGCACCCTGCACTAATAAAGCCCTTGCATGGTTTGCCTATCATCAAAAGAGACAAGAGTGCCTTGAAAACCAAGAATGTCATGGAGGAAACTAGTATAAACACTGTGCCATGGAGAACAAGTGGTGCACAAATAGAGATACTCTCTTCACCAGCTCTCCGTGTAGACAAGGTGAGCTCTCCACACTAGACCCTGGGATGAACGCTGGCAGGTGCAGGTGACAGGAAAACTTTATGCTCATGGCCTCTCATTATCTCCCTCCGCCAACCTTCATATCTCTAGGCAGCTTGTTCCTCCCCCCAGCCCGGTTCTTACTCACCACCATATTCTTTCACAGCAAAAACAAGTCACAGAAAATATACAAGGCACCATAATCTGGGCACAATACATCAATTATGTGGCCAAGCTTCTCCCCTTTACTAACCACCCCAATGCTTCTAACTGCTTCTTTTGTGCATCTACCACCTGCCCCTGCTAACCATGGTCCCTATCAATGCCACCCTTAAATACCCCACATCTACAATGAACTATCCCCAACCCCACCTTACTGATATCCTCTTCTTTGTTGCCAGTCAAGGTATGCCCCTTTGCATGTCCAGCTCCAAGCTGACCAGAGCTGAGTGTCTCCTCAACATTTCCATAACCAGGACCACTTGTGTCAAGACACCCACTCTCCTATGGTGTGAAGGGCTAACCACCCCATTCATAAATGTTTCCTCTCCCACTTATTGTTCCCCAGTGTTAATTGTTTCACAGGTGTATCTTTACAAGACAGAAGAAACAGGCCTACAAACTCCCCCACGTCAACTGAGAGGGATTTTCCTTCCCCTACTAATGAACCTCAGCTTTAAACTATTCCTGGGTGCCTCTGGTGCTGCAGGAGCTGCTCTTGTCCAAACCAACCACCTCTCAGGAACTTGCAAGACAAGCTTGGCCAGGCATGGTATCCTCCTCCAAGAGCCTCGAATCTCTTCAGAGACAATTGAACTCCCTTGTGGGTGTGGTACTCCAAAACTGTAGAGCCTTAGACCTTATCACTGCTGACATGGGGAGACATGGGTGGTCTTGGAAGAAGAATGTTGTTTTGTTGTCAATGAATCAAATGTGTTGAAGAGAATGATAAAACCCTCAAAAAACGCAACAAGGAGCTACTTGGCTGCTATGAATTTGAAGACTCCAACACTTGGTTCTCTCACTCCTTAGTCACTTGGCTCTTCCCTTTCCTTGGCGCCCTCCTGGCTATAGGAACCCTGTTACTTGTGGCCCTCTGTTTTATCAAATTTCTCAGACAACAAATAACTAACATTGCTAAGGTTGCTACTAATCAGGTTCTCCTGCACCACCAAGCTCTGTCTGAACCTGTGATAAACTACAAGGACCTTACTCAATGTGGTGAGACTGCTCCATTAGAAAACCAAAGGGGGCGCTGTAGGGCACAGTTATGGGCTCCAGGCCACTGGAGGCAAAAGCAGGCCTGAGCTGTTAGGCACGGTTAAGGGTCCCAGGCCTCAGAAGGTTGCAGCAGGCCTAGGCCCCCATAATCTCGCCCTTCACCTGGGGCACTAGGATGTCCTAATAAGACTTAGGTTTCAGTTTCCCTGTGGCCATGTCACCTTTTACCTCTCACCTGGGAGGTCCCTATATGTTAATGAGGTATCAACTAACAGTCTTCCGACAACCAATGGCCCTGTGACCCATACCCTGTACCTTTGCCCACCACTACATGAACACGTAGAAGCCAATTCCCCCAACAAATAAATGAGCTGACCTCTGACACAATCTCCCAGGTGTTTCTTCCCATTACACTAACAAGCACTCAAGACCCTGGTCCACAGTTGCCTGGATGCCCCTGGGAAACCCATGTGCAGTGGCCCCAGGGCGGCCAGGAACCACAAGTAGAGCCAGAAATATGGTAGCTGCAGGAGTTATAAAAGTTCACACATGTGCTGGGCGTGGTAACGCACACCTTTAATCTCAGGCAGAGTAGGAGGATTCCTGTGAGTTTTGAGGATACCCTGAGGCTACATAGTGAATTCCAGATGAGCCTGGGCTAGAGCAAAACCCTACATTGAAAAAAATAAATAAGTAAACAAAGAAACAGCAACTACAACAACAACAACAACAACAAAAAAAAGTTCACACCTGTGATGTCTTCAGGAACAGGGGACCTTAGGTGTGGTTCCAAGCAATGGAAAGTCAAAATGGAGGCTCTGTGGCAAAAGCTCAGCTGGATGAAGCAATGAGGATACTGAGCCACGTGTGGGAAGATAGCTGTGTGACAGTATGCCTGGCTGCAACTCAACAGGATATCTTTCTCAGGTATCAGTTTATATTTTACAGAAAATCTTAAACTCAGAGGATGCTAGGAACGTAGAGTTTGTACTCTCTCAAAATATATAGTGTGAACCCTTAATTTTTGACATCATGCCTTTTGCAAAAAGGAATTTTTGGAAACTAGATGTGTCAGGGCTGGAGAGATATTTTAGCAATGAAGGCACTTGTCTGCAAAGCCTAAGGACCCAGTTTCCATTTCCCAGTAGCCACGTAAGCCAGGTGCCCAAGGTGACTTATGTGTCTGGGGTTTGTTTGCCCTGGCTGGAAGACCTGGTGTGCCCATTCTCTCTTGCTATCTCCCTCTCTCTCTCTCCCACTCTCTCTTTCTCTTTCCCTTTCCCTCAAATAAATAAATAAGTATAAAAAATAAAAAGTAACTGTGTTTATATAATGTCACAAATGAGACAACATTGTGATGGAACTAATAACCTTATTCAAAAAAGGAACACCATAGGCCTTTTCTCTCTTGACAATTTTCTCATGTAATAAGGAAAGGTCATATGCCACCCAAATAGAAGTTTCTTAAAAACCAGTAAGACAGTCTTCACTAGAAACTGAATGAATAGGCATCCTGATTCCCACAGTCAAGTGATGCTATTTTCTCTCTTTTGTTTCCTTTTCCTTTTTTTTTTTTTTTTTTTTTTTTTTTTTTTTTTTTTTGAGGTATGGTTTCATTCTAAGCCAGGCTGACCTGGAATTGACTATGAAGTCTCAATGTGTCCTCGAACTCACAACTATCCTCCCACCTCTGCCTTCCGAGTGCTGGAATTAAAGGCATGCGCCACCACGCCTGGCTTGTGTAGTATTTTTATTTTTGTTTTCATAGTTTTAGAAACAAGTGGGCACTCATACTAAATATATACACAATAGGCTTATATTATTCTTAGAAGTTTAAAATTTTGATGTAAGTATTATAAGCATTCTCAATTAATATTTAGTAATCATTTTTATGTTGGTGAAATGGTCTATTTTGGTAAACATAGTGGCTATGTTTACCATTTGGCAATATAGTTGATGAGAAATATGGAATATAACTAAAGAGAGTGAAAAGCTTAATTTTAAAGTCTTTCCTAGGATGATTAGGTCTTCCTCTCTCTCTCTCTCTCTCTCTCTCTCTGTGTGTGTAATGTACATATGTGCTGGGCATGCACTCCAGGTTCTTGGGCATAATAAGAACCTGTTCTATGACTGTCCTACCCTAATACTATGAATTTAAACAATGCATCTAACTAGCATCTTTCCTTATTTATAAGCAAAGAAGTAAAACTTATATAAACAGACAGGTTTTATTCTTATTTTCCTTTAATCTTAGGAAAAGAATTATGTGCTGTTCCCATAATTTGAATAACCTCCTTCTTCTTATGGAATGTATGCATTTACTAACATCAGCGTTTTGTTGCCTATATATAGCATATTTAGTCCTTTCCTAATTTTCATAGTTGATATATACATATTGTGTATACCAATTTTAACAGCCAATTAATTATTTCATTATATTGTGGATATCATGTTATATTTTCAAATAGGCCAAACTATATTTTACTAACCTCCTTTATTACTGCTTATATATTTACTAAATCATGTACTCTACTACTTAAGGCCTCCCTAGATTTTATAATGCAGGGCACTTTTCACTGGTTAACTGGGAAACTTAAAGTATTTTTGAATACTACATCATCTTGATGGATTACCCCACATTTTCCTATAAGTATCCTATAGTAGCTTCTGAAGAATGATATGCAAAGATATATGTTGCTAATAAATCAAAGATACTTATTTTAATTATATCCTGGATTTGATTAGCTACAAATTTAATTTTATCTGACTCATACAAGTTTCTTTCAAATGAAGCCTCACATTTTCGTTTAGCAAAGCAGATTTATTTAATTGTAGCATGTCTTATTGTGTACTGTTATCAATTTCATTTCTCTTTGGGACTTTAATGTCTCAGATTATTTATTTTTCTGATTGGAAACAAGTATCATTTCTGGTGTGCTGCATCTTAGCTGACTTGTAAACTTATTCCATCCCTTTTCTGGATATATATGATTTCCTATACATCTCCCTGTATTTTACTTGATGTTGGCCGTTGGACCAGGAGAAGTAGCAAAACCATGAGGGTAACTACATACCTGGGAATGTATCAAGGCTAAAAAATATGTGATTCTTACATAGGGATTTTATATGAATTTTAATGTGTGAAATGCACAACAGGTGTGTGTGTGTGTGTGTGTGTGTGTGTGCATTAGTGTGGTAGTTCACATGTGTGTGCAGATATGGATCCATGTGTGTACAAGATTTGTGGAGGCTGATGTCAGGTGTATTACTGAGTCACCATTTTAGTTTTGAGACAAGGTGGCTGGAACTTATGGGTTTGGCTAATTCAGCCAGTCGAGAGAATCCTCCCGTCTCTTAGTCGCCATGGCTGGGATCTCAGATATATGGTTACATACACAGCTTTTATGTGGGTGTTGGTTTTGCAAACTCAGGTCCTCACGTTTCTGCAGGAAGTAGCTAACAGTCTCACTCATCTCTCCAGCTCCTGGAAAGCCTTCTTTCAGGGAAGTACTGAGGAATCAAACACAGGCCTTCAAGCTTTGTCAGCAAACACCTTTAATTGCTGAAGTGCCCAGAAAATTAGAGTGAAAGATAGATAAAAAATGGTCATTAAAATAAATGAGGGTCTGAAGAAATGTCTCAGCAGTTAAGGTGCTTGCCTGCAAAGTCAAATGACCCAGATTTGATTCCTGAGAACCCACAAAAAGCCAGATGCACAGTGTGGCACATGCATCTGCAGTTCACCTGTAGTAGCTAGAGGCACTGGCTTGCCCATTATATTCTATCTTTCTCTCTCTCTCTCTCTCTCTTCCCTTCTCATATAAATAAGTTAAATTAGAATTAAAAAACAAATGAAATCCAGTGATGGACCCTGTGGTGCTCACCTGTAATCCCAGTACACTGGTGTCAGAGACAGGCAGATCCCTGGGGTAAGTAGGCTAACAAGACTACCTGAATTTGTGAGTTCTGGGCTCAAATGGAGTTTCTGCATTAGTCAGTAAGGTAGAAAACAGTTAGCAAGACACCTAGTATCAATCACTGGCCTCCATACACACACACACACACACACACACACACACACACACACGCACCTGCACATCATACAAATATGCACATATTAAAAAGAAAAAAAAATACAGGATATGTTTTAAAACTAAGGACAAGGACACATTTTTAATATGCAAAAGGATTCTGCAATTCTAGTTCTGCATATATATCCTGAAGAAACTCACAGATAATCCAGAAGGAACATTTGCATATAAATTGAAAATAAGCTAAATATCCATCAGTGGGTTAGTGGGTGAATCATGTGTGATATATCCAAATAATGGAATAGTATATAGTGGTTAAAATCAGTTAAGTAGATACATGCTATGCAAAATGTTTGACTACCTAAACTCATTTGATAAAAAGGGAGGTAATGATGAAACACACATTGCATAATATATCTATGCAGGCTTAAATTACAACATTTATGAAGAAAAAGAAATCATAGCACAAAGTTTAAATATTAAAGAAAACATAAAATTAAAATAATTTTAATAAGAAATCATATAGAATAAAACTGGACACCTGATGGTTAGTATAGGAGAAATGGAAAAGGAATATAAATAACTCAATAGACTTTTACATATTCAGAAATGTTAAAATGTCAAGGTAATGCACATCATGAACATCACCCTCAAATTTTGGTCTGAAGAAAAATTATTTATGTTCAAAATGCACAGTAAGTTTAGAAAAGCACACCACCACCAAAATATACACATGATATTATATGAATAGAAGATAAGATCCCTGCACTCTAAAGACTATAAATCATGTTCAATTAAACAAAATAACTGTTAAAAACTTTAAAGCATTTATCCTGAAAGATAGATGACAAAATGCAACTCTGAAAGTATTATTTAACATTTATCAGAGTATTTTTGAAATACTAAATTCTATAATCTGATAATATAGTAATATAGTGAAACAAAGATACCACAAATATGGGACCTTTAAATTCTATTGTGATGGTAGCAATACTGAAGGGGACCTTACACTCTGCCACAGCTGTGTAAGAAAGAAAGCTAAGGTATTGGAAGGTCTGTGGAAGCAGAAAAGAGAATCTGACCACTCTGTTCTAACTCGATGGGTTTTAGCATACTTACATGCATCCTTATGCAGAGTACACACACACACACACACACAGTTGTGCATGCACAATGTAGGATCCACATTGTAGCCAATCATAATTGAACTTGCAGTGAGTAATGCAGCAATTTTAATTGCATACATTACTTTAAAACATATTTACAACAGTTTGTTGCTTTTTTGGGTAAATATCTAATAGATCCCATGATTCCTCAAATACAGTTATTTTCTATAGAATGAGCATATTTAGTACCAGAATAATTAATAACTATGTTGCTATATATCAAAATAAATTTCCCAAATTCCCTAACATGATCCTTCCAAGGTTGAAGTACATAGTATGTTCATATTGATTGCACTCAAAGTTGTTTATTTTTAAAAAGAATATGGACATAACGTGAGAGGAAATAGTATCTCTAATAGTAACAACATAGATTATGAATCAGGACAGTTCAATTTAAGTGATATTTATAATACATTGGCTAAAAACCTACATTTTGCTAAGTGGTATAAATACAAAAGGAAACAGATTATTTTTTTTCCAATTTAAGGATCCCCAGTTTAAAAAGACGTGTGACTATGTTAATATAACATTCTATTATTAAGATTTTGAAAGGTTTCTTGAGTATAGATGTTGATTTTATTTGTACTTATATATACCTAGAGGAAGAAGAGTTTATAAATCTCCTTAAATCACTTGTAGCACATAGATCTTTCAATATGCAGAGGCAAATCACTATCTCTAAGCTTCATGCAATTCTCAGATATTTCCTTGTGATGAATGTGTTAATCAAAGCATGAGAATAATCTTATGTGCTACTTTCTACTCCTTCCACCTCTTAACATGTAGTGTATAGTAAACGTTGACATGAATCAGTTCCCTGTGGCAGCTTTCATGTGACATGTTAGCCTCTCTGTGTCACTGAGCACTCAGAGTACATCTTGAAAGTCATTCTGTGTCATGGAACATACATGTTATGAAACAAAACACTAAATTTTTGCACAATTCTTACATTGGAAAGATTCTCCTTAACTGAGCCAAAAACTGCCTCCTCTTCTATAATTTCCTTGTTCTGCCTTCTGAAGCAGTTATTTGTTCCAAATATTTCCATCTTCTTCTTAAAGCCAACATCTCTGAACATTATGTGCTATACTACATTCAGGTTAGATATTCAATATCTCTTTTTAAAAATTCCAGTAGAGTGTGGTTGCACACATATGTAATCCTAACATTTGTTGGACTGAGGCTAGATAATTTCAAATTTCAAGTTAGACTGGACTGTGGAAGGTGACTGTGTCTTAAATATAAGTGTGCAAATAAATGAGTAAATAATTCCTCCTAGATACTGTTTAGTTCATCCACATATGTCTTACCAAATGCATAACTAACTACAAACCAATGAACATAAGGGTCACTGTGATCATAGTACAAGTTGCCATGGAAGGCCTGAGAAGATGACTCAGGACCAAAGTGTGGGTGCCTTGCAAGTATGAGAGCCAAGGTGGATCTCAGTTTGTGTTCGGTATCCAAACATCCACTTAAACCACTATGTATGGTCATGCATCCTTAAGTCCCAGTCCTGTGTGAATTGAGACCAACAAAATCAGGGGGACTAAGGACAATAGTATCCCCACGCCTCCCCGTGCACCACACACACCCCACATACACATGAAAAGAAGTCAAGATAGAATAGAATTGGTTGTGTCTTCACAAATCCGATGAAGTGCTAATCACTGCTGTGGTTTGACTGATTGTATTTGGAACGTAAGCCATCAAGGGGCTAAAGTTACATGAGTTCATTAGATGGGTTCTTTCAATGAAAAGAACTGATAAAAGGAGAGGAAAAAGCAGAGGTTTCTCTGTCTCATTGAGCATACACAAGCAAAATATTTAAAACTACAAGAATAGAGCTGTCTGAAAGCAAGGAAGAGTGTTATCTTCCTTAACCGTCACATTGAAATCTCAGACTCTTCTGCATTCTGATTTTTGAGAAAAAGAAATCCTTTGGTTTCATCCTTCCTGTTTGAATAATTCTGCCATATCACGCTGATCAGGATGGGTCAGTTACCAGCAAATACTTCTATTGCATGACATGGAATATGTGGAGAGGTTTCCTATCCTCAGCCGAAGACGGAAGATACTGCATGTCGCTAGAAATCACCTGCCTTTATAGGTATAATAAATACTGTCTGAAACCGAAGCCAATCTGCCACATTTTATCAATTCTTCAAATATGCATTTTAAAGAGATCCAGTATTATAAACGGTTCCTTGTATTGTTCAGATATTACAATACAAGCTGCATTTGGAAGAGAATGACTGAGTTTGAATACTAGAATTGGCAATACCCCAGAGAAAGGGATGAATCAAAGCTTAAAGCATACAGTAATGTTTAATCCTCCCTCATCCCCTCCTCGTCCTCTCTCTCCACTGTTCCCTTTTCAACTTCAATATCATACATGTGCTATTAATCCTCCTCCATCTCTCCCTCCTCTCCTGTATGATCTTTTGCTAGCTTCCTGGAGAGGAGAAACAGGAGGAAGGTAACTTTTTATAGGGAGTCAGCACTGGACAAGGCCCATAGAGAACAAGGATATGCTGCCTTGCCTGCTCAGGCAGGACTAAAACCTGCATCTGACCCTGGCTCACGCATGACGGCTGCAAACAACACTCCCCGGCAGCAACTCCCTGTTTCTTCCTGAGCTCAGCATAATGGGCTACCCTGGCTCCTCCCGTGACAGCACCCCTCCCCACCAGGTCCATGAACCAATCAAGCCCCTCCCTTACACACCTGAGTATGATGCAAGGCTGTCTAATTAGATGTCTGACCCATATAAATGGGCCTGCCACATATATCATTTCTCTCTCTTGACTGCTCATTCTCCTGACACCAGATCTTTATCCCTTTTGTAAGCTGTCCCCCCTCCCAGAAAAGGTGAGGATTTCATGTTGTCTGCACATTTTGCCGTCTGTTTTTTTTGGGGGGGGGTTAGGGGGTGTTGTGTTTTACTGTAGGCATCATTTTTCTCCAAGCTATCAACTCTTAACTATCAAAGCCTTTAGCAGCATGTTCTGATCCCTGTATAAAGATGGAAGGCTTGTGTGCTGCATGTGCGCTTCTTTGGAATTTTTCTGGCTTGGGCTCTCATGCTATGCTGGCGCGTGTGTGCGAGTCTTCTCTAGGGGCTTTGTTTCCCGGGAGATTTCTCTGTGAAGGGGATTCTCACCACTCCCCACTTTCTCTTTTCAACCCAGCAAGGAGGTGAATTCCTTTCTGGCTTGAGTCTTAGACTTTCCCTAAAATAAATTTCATAAATCATAATTTAACACTTTTCAGAGTCCTTTTGTTTTTGAAAAAAGAATGATTTAGCTAATATTAGATAAGGACCTAAATGGTGGTAGTCACAACCCTGGGAATTCCTTCCTGGATCGCAAAATCCTATATTACTGGCCTCTTTAGACATTGTGTCTAACTAGAAGAATACATTGTAAACATGTATAAAATATGTCTTCAGATTTCAAAGATATTTACACTTGGGGCTTCTCTTACTATGTTTGACCAGATTCCTGATGTTTTCTGCCTGTATGCACAAACATCCCATCCTTCCTTAGTCACTGGCCCGAACATGCATTGTACATAAAGTCTTAGATTAGGTTAATTCCTTTTTCCAAAGAGCCAAGACTCACTGTATTTGAAATCTTTCTGCCTGGATATTTTAAATCCTTTCCCCCCTGAACCCTTGTCTTGGGAACACAAAGATGCGATGAGAAGTTCGCTGAAGCTCGACAGGTCCTCATTGAGTTTCGCTCTTTGAAACTGCAACCTAAGTCTTTTTCACTGGTAAGGCACGCCCTGCTGCTCAGTACCTGTCATGGCCTAGAAAATTGTTCATCTGTTCTCAGACGGAACCCATAGGCCTTAAAATAATAATGTAATGGCAACTGCCTGAAATCACAAGTAATTACCCCGAAAACTTAAAGAACTTGAATTGTTCACTCTCTTGTTTAGACTGGAGCATAAGGAGAAATAGGAAACTAAGATTCTTCAAAATCCAAAGCAGGTTTGCTTCCTGTCACCTTTCTTGTATCCTCTTCCATACATACCTCACTCATCGTGACCTAACTTAATCTGTGTGTACTTGGTTTAGAACCACCACCTCTCCCCCAAATAAAAAGGAGGTAATAACCTTTTCTAGCCTGAAAGATTTCAATCAGAGTGATTCTTGGCTCTTTGGAACAAAATTCTCTGGCTTACAAAGGATCCTGCACTGAATACATCTACACGTTGAGAACAATATAGAGTCAATAATTAGTCATCTAACTTGAATGCCACCTGCATAATTATTTGCAACAATTTCCTCATGACCACAGTCATTGATTTCAGAGAGAATATCATGTTCTTGTACTGAAGTTTTAAACAACAGTACAAAGTTTCTCCAAAGGTCACCAATATTTGACTACAGAGGATGAAGGACAGCCAACATGAACCTAATTCAATGAATAGGCTAAACTGTGAATGGCTTTGGGGGACTCAAAGAAATCTCTTCCAAAACTGTCTGCCACCCATGGGAGTGGTTCTGATCCACTTTCTTTTAAAGTTTAACATGTCTGTATTCTGTCAGCCACTGATATATGGTACTTCCAGCCTGATCTTCAAAGGGTGACTGAGTTGGACTATGGTTCCCCACATTGGGAATTACAGGGCTCCACTGCCCGGTTTCCCTTCCCTAGGAAAAATCACTGATGGAACTTCCAATCTAGTAAAATCATGCTGTGGGAGCATCAACTGACTTGCTTTAAACACAGTTCACAATAGAGAAAAATACATTTGTTTACTTGTTTCTTTACATATTTATTTCTTTGCTTCATTTCCAAAGTATTCACATGATAGGATATTCTTTGTCTCAGGCACTCAAAGAAAATTCTATGGCATAAGCCACATATCAAGGCCTTGATATGCTAATTTAAATGAAATTCTGTAACCAGAGTGACATGAAATTAGAAAACAAGGAGAAACTTGTGGAATTTACAAGAACAAGGAAGTCATACATTATTCTTCTAAATAATTGAGTCTAATGATATCACAATGAAAAATAAGAGAAGAGTGACCCCAAACCTATGAAAATGGTCAGAATTCAGCTGAAATAACCATTAAAGAAATTCTACAGGTGTATTTATTTAAAGTGGGAATAACATATGAATATATTAACCTTCTACTTTACATAAAAATGAAGAGCAGATTGTTTGAAGGTATAAGCTTGTATGTACCCTTAACATTCAGTATAAAGAATGCAATGGCGATAACACAGTAAGGGTGATATCAGGTCAGAAATGAGTGACAAAGAAATTCAACAAATAAGATAAAATGTTACTTTCTTTTTTTTGGATTTTATTTTGATTTTTATTCAATTATTTACTTGGACTGTTTATCATCACTTAAGCTGAAATGTTGATGGACTCAATATTGTATATTTAATATGTTTTAAAAGAGACAGCAAATTAATAAAACAAAATGATATTTTTATAAATGCCAAAAAAGTATAAGTATCTACATGAACTGAAATGAAGAAAAAAATCTGATGAGCATTGGAATAAAAGAATAGGAAAACCAGGGTTAGAGATGTAGCTCAGTGTTAAAGCACTGGCCTACAATGTATGAGGTCATATAGTTAATTCTCAGAACACATGGAACAGAAATAGGAAAAAGCAAATTGTTTGCCTAAACATTGCTTATATTATATGACATGAATTAATTTATAGTTAGCATTAGCATGATTAATCTTTTTTTTTCCCTGGAGATAAGATAATGGGGCATAATGCTAACCAGTAAATACACTGCCTTAGTGATTTAAAATAATAAAATAATCTTCTCAAACAAGAGAAGTATTCTGATGGTATTATTCATCAGAGGTAAATATTAACAATTCTACTCAAAATTTAATCAAGAAGTTATGACAGAATTTCCTAAAATATCAGGAGAAGATTCACTTTCAAACTTATTCTATATGCCCTATACTGTCCAAAAGCTAAGAATAATTAAGAAAATAAGTAAATTGCTAGCACAGGAAGTAAAAATTGACACAAAATACGATAATAATTAGATTTCCATGGTCATGATAAAATACCTAAAAAAAAGTTATTTTGAGTCATGGTTTCAAGTGTTTCATTCTTGGCCCCTGTCTTCATGTTTTAGGTCTGTTGTGAGGCAGAGGATCATGGTGACAGGACATGTGCCAGAAGCGTCTGCTCTGTGTCTGGAGAGCAAGAGCACATAGAAAGCAAGGGGATAAGGAAGACCATATGCCCTTTATAGGCATTTCAGTGACACGTACCTAGGAGTAGAACCCATTGGCAACTAAGCTTTCAATTCGTTGTGCAGTCATTCAGTTGCTGCATTGGGTGCCAAACTCGCAATCCATGAATTCTGAGGGACAGATCATATTTAAATAATAGCAAGTACTCAAAATTATAATAGAAAATCAACTCTGGCATCAAAGAAGCTACAGTATGTCAAGTCTAACATATATGGTGTGAGTATGTTTTAACATGAAAAAATTTAAAGTATATACATTATCAATGAAATAAAGGTAAGGGCTAGAGAGATGGCTTAGAGGTTAAGTGCTTGACTGTGAAGCCTAAGGACCCTGGTTGGAGGCTCGAATCCCCAGGATACATGTTAGCCAGATGCACAAGGGGGCGCATGCATCTGGAGTTTGTTTGTAGTGGCTGGAAGCCCTGGTGTGCCCATGTGCCCATTCCCTCTCTCTCTCTCTCTCTCTCTCTCTCTGTCTCTTCCTCTGTCATACTCAAATAAATAAAAAAATGAAAAATAATAAAATAAAGGTAAACATGATAATTTAACTGATGCAGGAAAAAATAATAGAATATAATATCAATTAATGATGAAAATAACAAATACAAAGAGAATCTCTCAATTACTCTAAACACCACTTAACATTGTATTAGGAATCCTACAAACCATACAAGGAACAAAATGTTTATTAACTTTTTAATTTTAATTTTTGACAATTATCATTCAAAGTATGTATTTTTTTTTTTTTTTTTTTTTTTTAGTTTTTCGAGGTAAGGTCTCACTCTAGTCCAGGCTGACCTGGAATTCACTATATAGTCTCAGGGTGGCCTTGAACTCATGGCGATCCTCTTACCTCTGCCTCCCAGGTGCTGGGATTAAAGGCGTGTGCCACCACGCCCGGCTTCAAAGTATGTATTTTATTGTGACATTTTCATAATAATTTGAAACAAATGCTAACAAATTCTGGTAAAGATGTTGGAAAAGAGGAATCATTGTTCACTTCACTATGAAAAGGAGAGTAGCCACTGTGGAGATTAGTATGAAAATATTTAAAAAATTACAAACCGAACTACCATATGATTCAGCTATACAAGACCTGGGTATATACCTTGTAGCAGACAGTGTCAGGTTCACTGAGATGAACTTCCAGACCAGGCACAGTTATGGAGGAAGGGATGTTTATTGAAGCGTACAGATCCAGGGGAAGTTCCACGAATGGCAGAAGAAGCTGGCCTGCCTTCACAGGCCCAAGCAGAGAGAGAGAACCACAAGCCTAAAAGCCAAAAGCCACATAGCACACTTCAGGAACTCCTGCTAAGCCACTTTGCATATCTTTAGATTGAAATCTGAAACCCACCACCACACCTTAAGATCCACCCAATGGCACTGACTCCAGCCAGGTGGCTGCAGATGCAAACTACAAACAAACAACTGAATATATTGGGGGACATCCATTCAAACTACCACATACCTGAAGAACTATAAGTCCTACTACAGAGATATTTGCACATTCTTGCTTATTTCTGCTTATTAAAATATTGTTTTTATTTATTTTATTTGAGAAAGGGAGGTAAAGAAAGAGAGAGAGAGAGACAGTGGGCTAGCCAGGGCCTTCATCTACTGCAAACAAACTCCAGATGAATGTGCCACCTTGTGAATCTGGCTCCTGTGGGGTCTGTCTAATTAAACCTGGGTACTTTGGCTTTGCAGGTAAGCACCTTAATCACTAACCATATTTCCCGCCCTTCAACTCTATTTTTAATAGGTAAGAAATGGAGTGAACTTAGATTACTATAACCATGAATGAATAAAGAAAATGTGCTTCATAAATATGATGAAATTCTATGCAGCCAGCCATAAAGAAAAAAATTAAATCATAATGTTGGAAGCATAATAGATGGAAGAGAAAATTAGTCTGTTAAAAAGAATCACATATTCAGAAAAATGAATATTACACTTTTATCTTCAGATCTTACATTTTATTTTTTTGTATTAGCATATGTGTGTGTGTGTGTGTGTGTGTGTGTGTGTGTGTGTGTTAGTCATTAAACTAGAAATGACACCATATAGGAGGAAAAGAGTTTTTAATGAAGGGGAAAAAGAGGGTAATAGAATACTTGTGATAGGAAATCTGAAGAAGAGGCCAGTAAGGGTTGAAGGAGATTATCAACATGTGTGTAAAGGATGAGAGAAGAGGACCAATAGAATCTACAAATTAGGATTTGAAACAATCTGTACAGATGACATGTATTTTATATACAAAGACAAAAATAATTATCCATAAATATTATAATTAGAACAGTGGTCATGGGGCTGAGAGACAGCTCATCATTGTCCTCTTCCTGTGAAAGGATGAGGGCCTGAGGAGGCCTGAGACCACCAGAGTTCAAATTTCCATATCTCACATAAACACAGTTACATCTAGAACCCTATTCCCATAGGGGAGCGGAGAACCATGAACACCGGAATGCCAGAAGCTAAGGAATCAGAAAAGACACTGGCTCAAAACTCAGATCAAGTGCAAGTGCAATGTAGTAAGACACCAGTGTTTGCCTTAGGCCATTGTAGGTGAGCAACCCTTCCCTCAACTCAGGTGTACACACACACCCACCACACACACACACACACACACACGAGTTCAACCAGCTTACATGGTATCTGAACAATAAACAATAAATACTAATCAGCTGGATTTCTAGACGAAATTCAAATGAGCAAAATAATTTTACTTAAGCAGCATCAGAAGAATAAAATAGGTTGAGGAAAATAGCAAAAAATATATCCTGAAAACATAAAATATTGTTTAAATAATTTAAATTAGGGAATTTATCAGAAAAACATTTATATTCATGGATTAGAGGATGATATTATGATGGTAATAATTCCTCACATATTTTGTAGCTAAACCAATTCCAACTCAGAATTTGGTTTTTGGTGTTTGTTTTTCTTTTTCGCTTCTTGCTTTCTTTCTGTTCCATTACAGAAACTGCCAAGGGATCCAATTTGTCATAGGATAATACCAGATGCCCCAAATGGCCAGAATAATCTTGAACAAATGAAGCTGGAAGATGTTCACTTTCTGCTTTCAAACTTTATGATAACACAATTGGCTCTTGGTGTGATAACAAAAATATACATTTAATGGAATTATCCTTAATACTCACTCTCCATTTGTTTTGATAAATGTTCTACACAATTCGATGGGTAAAAAATATTTTCAACAAATTTGCTGGGACACATACCAATCAATTTGAAATAATATTTGCAGATTTTGGTAGATCTCACCCTATCCTGATGAATACAACATGATGGAAATTAAGGTAAAAGGGATCTAATATGATTATGAAAAATGTAAAACTTCTGGGGCTAGACAAAATTTTCTTATATATGCAGCCAACATCACCTGTAAAATTAGAGAGTGGGAGAGTAAATGTTTGTCATAACAAAATTTCTGACTGGGTAGGGTGGAAACATCAATGCCAATCAAACACCGGAAAGAATGAAGGAAGAGGCTTACGACCAGATCATTTTGAGGTAAGTAGCAAACCATTGCCTCAACATATATGTATATATATATATATATATTTTTTTTTTTTCCTAAGGAGAATGTAAGTTGAATAAATGAACATTTTAAATGTTCAACATCATTATTGACTAAGGAAATGCAAAATAACCTTCAATGAGATATCACATCAGAATATCTATGTAATTATAAACAAAAATGCATGCTAACTAAAAAGAGAAGCACTTCAAATTTCAATTAATTGATGAATACAAAAATAAAATATGCTATGTTTTTCTGTTCAAATTCCTCAGCAATACAAATGAAGAAATTGCATAGACATGCTGCAAACACTAACCTTAATACTCTGCTATGTGAGAAAAATACAGCTATAAAAGGTACATACTTTACGAATCAATGCTTAGGAAATATTCTAAATATGAAAATCCATAAGCCACAGAATGCAGAATAGTGTTAGCCAGATGTGCTGGCCTCGAAGGATTGAGAAAATGGGTAAACAGTATTAGTTGGTGTGAGGATATTTTGTGAGTAAAGATAAATTTCCTTGTTTTGAACTTTGACAACACATTTGTATATACTTTATTTGATAGACTTCTAGGAAAGTCAGCTGGGTGTTTTGTCACATGCCTTTAATCTGAGCACTCAACAAACTGGGTAAGAGGACTGCAATGAGTTTGAGGCCAGCCTGAGCTACAGTGAGACCTTATCTCAAAAACGAATAAAGAAAGGATGAAATTCTAACAACAAATACCAACAACAGAAACAAATGCTTAAAAAAAAAGATTAAGAAAATGAAATACATACATATATATAAAATAAAATGAATGCTAGGAGAGTTACTGAAAGTATAGTTCTGCTCAAGATAATAATAGGTTTTCTAAGTCTAGCTGCCCCAAATTTTCTGCTGTTTCGAATGTACAACACAGAACTTGTATAAACTTTGGGGAACAGTTTTGAGTTATGAATGTTTAGTATTATAATTCTTAGCTTTCCCTGTGCCACAGACATTGTGCAGGAGTGCATGTGTTATTCTAATTGCTGGTAATGCACAAAAAGACTAAGGTAGTTCTTCATCCAATAGCTAAGGGCTGGCCCACAGAAACGTAGATACCTCCCCTCCTGTCCAGGCAGGACTAGAACTCATGTCAGATTCAGTCTCATTTAAGACGGCTGTGAGTGACAATGTACTAATCTTTACTCAGCCACAGCAATCGCTTCCTATTTCTTCCTCAGTGTTGATGGATTAGTGCAGTGCATGGGCTCTTATTGAATCAGCCAGTGGTCCTCCTGGACCCTCCAGTCTAGTGATAAGACTCATCTATATAATTGGATGTTGATACATACAAATGGGCCCACATCATAGGTGTGAGCCCTGTCCTCTTCTCTTCTTATCGTCCATATGTGAGGGAAACCTTCCCTTGCTGGGAACAGGGAAAACACCTTTTAGTTTGGGCTCATTCTTGCCTTGCTTTCCCTCTTACCTGATCTCTTCCTGAAATTAATTCCTTAATTTACTCATCTCTGAGTGCATTCTCAGTTCTTTGCTAACATAGATAAGAACACAAGACTTCAGAGCTGATAGCATGGGAGTTGTTTCTGGCATCTCTGGCATATATTTAAATATTTACTGTTTTTTTAAGTTTTAATGTTGAAACTTTATGTTGTTTTAAGAATAATTGATTATAGTTAAGATTCAGAGGGTGCACCCAGAAATTTGAACCTGTTCTATGATGTATTATATTTACATAAAATAGTTTCCTTCAGGGGAAAACAATCTTAATTGTGCTAACTTAAAAAAAAAGTCTTAAATGAAGAGAGGCACCATAGTATGCTGGTTTATCTCAGGCATAAAATAATACTTAACCATCATCCTTGTTTCTTTTCTCTTGCTTCCGAGTACCTAGTGGGAGCCCTTAAGCAGTTCTGGCATGTTATAAACCTTGGAAAAGAAGACACAGTTGTAGTTGGATTTTTGTTGGATTTTCATCTCTGTCTCTGAGCATAAGACAAACCACTTCCTGGGATGTTTCTACATCCTCCCACTTGCCCGGTCAGAAAATGACTTAGACTCAGACTCAGTCAACAGACGCTGCTTATCATAGCAGAAGGCATGGATGAACAGTCATCCAGGAAACATTACCAAGGATGCCAGTTAGTGATAATAAGCTCGAAAACAGCATGGATATTTCTGTCTTCCACACCAACTCCTCTTTATCACTAGGAAATGCTCTGTGAATAAGCACTAAAAACAGCTATCTAGGGCTCAGAGATAAAATACACACCAAAATTGGATATGTCCATCAGACTGCTCCCCAAGATAGTCTTTTGTACATCTAGTCTTTTCTACCCGATGATCATATAAGAAATGGGCAAGATTAAGTTTAAATTGCATGTATTAATATATCAAGTTCTTTTTTTAGAAATTATGTAGTATTACTTATACATGGGTTGTCATAATTATCTTCTTTTTTCCACTCATTTATCTACCCTTTACACTTATTTTGATGGGAGAATAAGCACAATGCAGGTGGACGTTGAGATTGATGTACAATAAAACAAGTATACTTAGTTTAAGCAGAGGGAAGATAGTCCAGAGTAAAGCATATGCCCGGCCTGAAGAGATGTCTGGTGCATAAAACGGTTGCTGTGCGATCACAAGGTCATGATCAGCCGCCACTTAAAATGTCAGATACAGTGGCATACATCTGGAATTCCACTACTGTGCAGGTCAAAACAAGAGAATTCTTAGAATTTTCTACCTGGTTAGTCGTTAGTCTGGCCAAATATAATTTAGGGTTTTGTGAGAGACCTTGTATTCAAAAAAAAAAAAAGAAAGAAAGAAAGAAAGAAAGAAAGAAAGAAAGAGAAAGAAAAGAAAAGAAAACATGTAAGAGTGATAGAGGAGGGCAAGCAATGTGAATCTATAGCCTCCAATTTATATGCATGGACAGGCACCTGTCCTCACACATGGCAACACACATAAACACCACTCAATACATATATAAAAGTATGTACACAAATTGTTTTGGTCCATTAATCCTTTAGTCATGGTCCAGCTAATACAGACACATAATCACTTTCAATGCCAAGCTATGAATGTGACTCACTCCTTATCACTCTTTAATACCAACTGAAGAAAATGTTACTGCATTCTGGAGTTGTCCTTCGTCTATTTCAACTGTACACTTGCTTCTCTTTTTTAGTACATTATAAATTTCATCTTGATTTATCAAGAATACTGTTTAATTTTGTATTAAAATAAATTCTGATCTTCAATGTCATGATTTAATTTTTTTTATTTTTTATTTTTTTTGTTTTTCGAGGTAGGGTCTCACTCTAGTCCAGGCTGACCTGGAATTCACTATGGAGTCTCAGGGTGGCCTAGAACTAATGGCAATCCTACTACCTCTGCCTCTTGAGTGCTGGGATTAAATGTGTGGGCCACCTCACCCAGCGTGATTTAATATTTTGACAGATGGGAGCACTAGCTACTATGATTAGCTACACAAGAAATAAGGACACTCTCCTGCTGAAAATCGTCATCATTTTAATTCTTAGATGAATTTATTTCTAAGATGAAGTTCGTTTTGTTTTATCATTAAGCAAAGTGTACAACAGTTGAGAAAGCTCATGACAATAAGGACCTGAAAAAACATTCAAAAGCTTAAATATATAAGGGACTGAGGAATTGCTCAGTGGGTACAGTGTCTGTTGCACAAGCATGGGGATATGAATATACTCCCAAGAACCTGGATAAAGTTCTGGGTATGGTGGTATGAACCTATCATCCTAACACTGGGGAGGTGAGAAAGGCTATCCTCAGGGCTTACTGGGCCAGCCTGTCTTGGTGAATCAGAGAGCTTTAGGTTCAGTGAGACATTGCATCTCAAATAATCATGTGGAGAGAAATTCAGGAAGATAATGCTTCTTGACCTGTGGCCAACCCCATAGTGTAACCTCACATACAGACATATATTCTCATGTGCATGCACACAGCACATATTTGTACACAGATATACAAAGGAATATTGCATGATTGCTACCAACAGTGTAGCTTATACAGGATCATGAGAGTACAGATACATTTTTCTGCCTCCCTCTCTGTTATGCTTTGATTGGACTGAATAAATGTGACCCACTACTCAAAGCTCTGAGCTCTAAGCATCACACTGAGATTCAGACAGAAAGAAGTCACAAGATCTCACCAAGTTTCATTCCTCCCTCTTTACTACTCTTTCTATACTTTCATCTGGTTTGCCCTACTCATCAAGCTGCAGAAGGCTGGGTAAAATAATGATGGATGGCAGAATATAAGTAACAGGGTTATCACTGCTACTGTGCATGAAATAGAAAAGCTTAGTCCTCACATATGGTATGTCACACATGGCCCGGCTGAATGAGGCACTCATGAGCAAGTGAAGCAGGAGCACAATATGAAGTGAAACTCCCAGGTCCAGTATAAGCTAGCCAATAAATGAAATTTATCTGCAACCCATATTTGATGGGTAACGGTGTATATTACACACTGAGTAGCATAGTAGTGGATCTCTATCTTTGTTATTCTCCTGACACAAATTTCCCTTTTGATGCCTGATTTTTCATCTGGCCCACTTTTTAAACTTTCTGAAAAATTGTGTCATGAAAGTTGATATCTAATATAAAACTATCTGAGTCACCCGTCATGACAGGAGAGAAGTGTCTTAGGAAGCTAATACCACATTCCTTTGAAAGAAAAAGTTTATTCCTGGGGCTTTTAGAATAAGGTCAAATGTCTTGTATTCAAAAGGATAGGATGTGTATATTATCAATGCTCCTAATTAAAAATTGGTGATGACTTTTAAACACTTACTTCATAATTCCCATTAGAAAATTTTTGGCATCTGGTATTAAGCAAATCATTTACTTACGATTAAATCTTGTGCATTTTAAGAGCCACATTTTAATATTAACCTAACACATTGCTTGTGTCTCGTGAGGAAAGAAATATGGTGTTTCTAATTCTCACAGTTTATTTTAAAGGACAGGATTAGGAAAATTTGAAAAGATTGCCATGGAAGTTTGAAAAATGTGTTTGATTTGAATCTTTAAGATTAATATTAATCATTCTGTAAGTAAAGAGATATACCTTGGAGGCAATCTATTATTTATCCATTAGATGGGTGATGGAATCTCAAAATATTTAGATGGAAAAATATGAGAGCGCTACTGTTGTCCATCCTAAAGAAATTTCATATTTGTACTTAGGTTACCTCATCTAATCAGTACAAGCACAGTGTTGTGCTTTTTCAAGCTTCCTGCAGCATTTATACCAATTTTGGAGGAAATCAATCACTATCTGTACTATCATCTCTCCATGTCTTCTCTCCTTTCCTTATAAAACCTTCATGATGCTTCTCCAAAATTCATCTCATGGACTGAGGGGTTGTCTGCTAGGCAAACCCATCTAATCATTCTGAAAGAAAAGTGGAGTTTGTAACTTTCTCTTTAAGGTACTTTCAATGCCAGGAGTGTGGAATTACATGTGAATGTGGCTTACCATTAATTTTCAATTCATGGTTCTTACATATACTTCTCTCTTTGACTCCACTGGAGCTGGTCTTTGTAGTATGTTTTTCTTTTTATTTGACCCAGGAATTGGCTTGATTTAGAATTTAGAATTTAGAAACATACATCTGCATTATCTACAAAAGCCTATTCATAAAGTTTGGAGATTTTGTCAGAATTTCTAGAACAAATTCAATGTGGCAAAGTGAAATGCAAAATTATTTCTGTCTTGTGTTATTTTTGAGTCATGAATCTCTGCCTTATTATGAGCAGCAGGGATATTTGGGAGAATTATGTATGATTCATAAATCTCAATGTGCCTTAGATATAAAGAGTGTGGGTCTTCAGAATAATATGATGGTATAACTGTCCTAACAAAAAAATTTTAAACTCAATTAAAATAGGGAAGGTCATATTTATTTAACAAAATTTAACAAACATTAGTGCTTATCTAATCAGGAAATAATATGTGATGTATTTTTCTTTAAGTCTTATTAATCAAATTCAAGCACATTCAAACACACAACTTTATCTTATTATTTTATTACTTACTAAAAAGTAAAAAAAATACTTATTTATCTTAGAATTAAAGGGTTGTCTGATACACATAGAAAGAATAAACTTAACACATGAGTGAAAATATAGACAATTGGATAATCCCTCTTAAGGCATTGAGAATATAAATCTCATTTAAAATATATATATATATATATATATATATATATATGTTTATAATTGAAACAAAATAATTATACTTATTTATGAGATTTAATGCTATAACACATAGTGCATAATTTACACTGATTAAATAAAGACAATTATTTTTCTCCCCACTTCCTTCTTTTGTTCCTTTTCTTTCTTTCCTCCTTGCTGCGGACTTAAACTAGACCTGATCCATTTCATGCAAGTGTCCTATCATTGACCTACCATCTCAATTTCAGCATAGATTTTAAAGAAATGACATATTTGCCTAACTTCTGTTTTTTATTGGTTATGAATAGTAATAAAGAACTCACACATTTACTTATGTCTTCATTGAGCTTAGCCAGCTGATTATTGAGGTCCTCTTCTTTTTGGATCACCTTCAGTTCACTTAACTGTCTTCTGAGGTTTCTCTGTTTTTTCTTTCCTATAAGAATATTCACAATACATAGGCATTTTCTTAGTAAATTTGTTTCCAGCATTATAAAAGAATATTCTTGTGTGATTCGTGAATTCAGTAATAAAAAGTTAGGGAAAGAAAATTTAAGTGACAAATAAATCCTCTAGGTTTACATTGAGTCTAAAGTTCACATAGTTTACACAAGTTTACAGAGAGTCTAAAACATGTTTATCTTCTATCTCCAGTTTTAACTTTATCCTGTACTTCAAACACATGCACACGAACATACACATACACATTTCCACACCCCATCATATACTCTCATAGCTTTATAAAGGCAATGGTATGCTAAAATACTACCTCAATAGAGATTACCACCTAAAACATTTTGTCTGAAAAACTGGAAGAAAGCCAATGAACTGTCAAGCAAAACCTCCTTAGTTTGACTTATGTGTACAAATAATTGCAACCCAAAATACAATTTTAGTCTACTAGGTAAACTATAAAATGTCTTTCATTTATTAAATGAAGAATTTTTTAACATATCATTTAATCATAATGCAACCAATTCTCCACATGCTTCTCTGTTGATCATCTCACTTATCTATATACTGGGGTTTTTATTTATTTTTATTATTCCAAGGTTTTCATTTGCTATGAAATATAAAGCCATATACAATGCCCCCCAAATTCTTTTATTGAAAAGTAATGTTAAAATTCCAATTATGCTATACTTAAGGAATTTCTTCTCATGACTCATGCAATTGCAGGAACACTGGTTTGGCTGTCAATAGTCTTGCATTATCAATGTGCACATACCTTTGCTATGAAAATAGCTACAAATGCATTGTCTTTGTTTCCAATTTAGCATATGCAAATGAGGAATAATAGCATGTGGTTCTACATTTTGTTGAATAGATTTTAAAATAAAACATCTCTTTGGAAATTCAGTAGCAATCAGTCTTTATCTTTTCATGGTAGAGTTCATTCTTGAAAGTGAGCAAACTCATTCTAGCCCACTTTCTATAATGAGATGGACCATTAGCATAGGTACTACTGTTTTCTGTCTCAAGTGCTGTTTTACCATAGAAGAGTAAAATTAATTTTCTTGCATGGCTCAGAAATTGATCTTATTTTCAGTTCCATATTAACAGTCCCAAATCTGTTCTGAGACATAACTGTTCAGATAATATACCTAGTAATTCTATCCTGCCCAGGTGATAGATGTCAATCATACTGGTGTTCTTTAAATTGTGGCTCCCTTTGGAATATCTATTCCCTTATTCCATTGTGTTTCATTATGACAAAGGTATTTTACTATGACTATTGATTAGTTAATTTTTCATTGCATTTTATTATTCATCGTTCACATGTCTGGTATTGTACATGAGCCTTCAATGTACCAATTGCATTCCCTTTTGGGCATATACTCTATTACCACTGTGTTCTTTTTTACTACAGCAGGTGAGAATACTTACAACAGGACAAAATATTCCACAGTTATTTACAAAGTGTCTCTTGACAGTAGAAATTTACTGATACTGGGTAAAGCAAGACACAGACTAAAGGTTATGACTTTAAAATGCAAAACATAAGATTCTAAGGAGATGCTTCACTGAATAAAATGCTTGCCTTATAAGCATGAATATCACAGTTCAAATCCATGGCACTCATGTAGATTTAGTGTAGGGATGTCATCCATTTGTTGTCCTAGTGCTCCAGAGGGGGAGCCAGGACATTACACAGGCAAGCTAGCAAGCTAGCCTAGCTGAAGTAAGAAGATCTAAGCTCTCTGGAGAGATGTTTAGCCTGTAAGATAAAGAGGGAAGCCATTGAGAAAGATACTTGACTTCAACTCCTGGCTTCCACATGTATGCATTTTCATACACACCCACACACATGTGCCTAAATGCAAACACACATGCATGACACTACACACATATGCACACACATATACACACAACAACAATAATAACCATAACAACAAAGTTGTACATTCTAAAAAAAAGTAATGTTAACAAAGTTGTGTTCAATTATACAGCAAGAGTGCTGTGGCGATTTGAGTGGACGTCCCGAATAAATTCCTTTTTATGAAAGCTTCTTGGATTTCCACCTGCCTGGCTGGGAGAGGTGTCACTGTGGGCAGATCTTAATTTTCACCCTAAGGAATACCTAGTACTAGAGCTCTGCCTGGGTTCCTGGAGTGTTCTTGCCTATGTGGCTGGTGGTATTTCTCTCTCCATAGACATTTGAAAGAGGGCCAGCTTCTTCCACTGTTACGGAACTTCCCCTGGATCTGTAAGCTTCAGTAAATCCATTCATACCACAACTTGTACCTGGTTTGGGAGTTCATGGCAGCAACACAAAGCTGGTTGTGACATATTTGGTACCAGAAGTGGGGCGTGACTGAGTAATGACTCTGACCATGTGGATTTGGGTCTTTTGCAACTTTTGTTTTCAAGAACTGGGCATAGACTTGGCACTTGTAATGGAAGATGCCTTCCGAAGTGTTAAGTCAAGTTTCATGGGATGTTTTGGTGAGAGTTTGAAAATGGTAAGTGTGGAGGAGTATTATATTTGGACACTTTGGTTACGAACTTTCAAAATGGAAGGAAAGACCACAGAGAACTTTGTTGGAACTGGCCCCCTGGCATGAGGGCTGGCTGTATTCTGTTGACCAGGCCCAGCGAGTTTGATCAAGGTTAAGTTTGTAATAGACTGATGTGTTTGGCTAATAACATGGAACTGAGACATTAAAGATTTAAAGTTGGTAAAACACAAATTCTGAATTATGGACACTGAGAATGGTTGCTGAAGCTTCTACTGTTAAATACATTAGCATTTTGAAGGAAGTTGGCTCAACTTTTAACATTAAGACAATGGAAAAGATGCCTGAGGAAAGACTGAAAGGCAGAAATGCAAACTATTTTGGAAAAAAAATAATTTGACTGCAAGGAAGGAATGTGCTCTTCTAGGTAATGATTTATTTAATTTCACAGTTAACAATATACCAGTGTCTTGCACATGAGATATTGATTTTGGATGCATGAAACAAAATGCATGGAGTGGATCATGAATTGCACCAATCAGGGGCTGCTGTATATACGTAGGGCATGAGGATTCTTATAGGCTAGTGGAGCCATTGGAAGATAGATTGTGTACTGCATGGAGACCCAACGATATTTTGGACACACTAGTTCTATGTAAGGGATATCATAGAGAACTGTTTCCTTGGGATGGAAGGTTCAGTCCAGCTGGAGGGGCAGAATTGGAAAATCTGGAAGCTGTCAGTCACTGGTTATGATATCGAACTTGAATTGCAGATGCTTGATGTTTATTGAGTTTGCCTTGTCCCAGTCTCACTTTTTTATGCCTTATAGTGGTTGAAAATTATTGCTATGTGCCTTTATATATTGGAAGTATATAACTTTATATACTTTTATTTCATAGGACTCACTGCTAAAAGAATTTCTCTATGAGGATGTATGAAGTTAGACTGAATACAATTTATAATATGAGATGGTTATAAATCTCTTGGGGACCAGGGACAGAATGGATGCCCCACAATAGATTCAGTTTCATTAAAGACTCTTCAATTTCCAACTGTCTAGCTGGAAGAGGTGTTACTGTGGGCAGGTCTGGAATTCCAGCCTAAGGAATGAAAAGTGCTGGAATTCTGCCTGGAGCTCCTGGAGTGTGCTTGCTTGTAGTGCTGATGGTGGTGTTTCTATTTGTGTGGACCTGTGAAAACAGGCCAGCTTCTCCTGCCATTATGGAACTTCCCCTGGATCTGTAAGCTTCAACAAATCCCTTCCTCCATAACTGTGCCTGGTTTGGAGGTTCATCCTAGCAACATAAAGCTGACTGTGACAAATACCTTATGCTGACAGTAGATTGAGGTCTGTACATAATCTTTTTTGAATCTGGGTGACTCTCATGGGATATGAGAAGACCCTGTTCTGGGATGTGCATTTACTTATTAAGATGAGAAATGTACATGTGCTTATTTCATTACTTGATTTGGTGAATAATGCTACAGCAAACTAGGATGTAGAGGTATCTATGTGGTATATTTCCTTAGAGGCCTTGAGTAGTGTAAATTTGGGACATACAAACAGAGGGAGACTACTGCAAAAGAGGAGGCTGGTATGAAACGAAGGAGGATAGTTGGAGAAGGGAAGGGTGTTAATATAACCAAAGTGTGTGACATTCTTGGGAAAAAATGTGCATATTAAATCCAATTCTAAATAAAATTACTATACAGTGCTCGGGAGATGGCTTAGCAGATAAGTGCTTTCCTATGAAGCCTAAGGACCCTGATTCGAGGCTCGATTCCCCAGTACCCACATAAGCCAGATGCATAAGTTGGCACATGCATCCGGAGTACGTTTGCAGTAGCTGGAGGCTCTGGTGTGCCCATTCTCTCTCTCTCTCTCAAATAAATAGATTTTAAAAAAATATCTACACAGCAAAAAATCGCAAGTGGTACTTAGGAATAACATAAAATGAACCCTTTTCATCACTGTTTTATTATGGAATATTTTGAACAGATCAAAAGAAAAAATATTTGATTTTTATCTTACATTTACTATTGTTTGAGGTTTACTATCATTCACAGTCAACAATTCAAGCTCAGGGAGTATCTATTTATGGCTAATATATGCACAGACATAAACCACATACTCATATGGAGATATATGTCCTAAAATTAAAAAGGAATTATAACCATATATTTATCACTGATTATTTTTACAAAGCAGATCATTCCAAGTAGCTTAAAAAGAAAACTTTAATTCAGATACATAAATGGAAAATAAACAACTTTATGGTGAAAATAATGGGAAGAGAGTCAGAAAAATCTAATTTGTACACATTAACTTGTTATTAAGACCTATACCAAATTCTGATGCAGCTTTCATATCCACTGAAGAAAATAAATTTTTTTCTTATATTATTCTTCATATTAGAAAAAATATTATTCTATATTGTATATTGTATATTGCTTGTACAACCTTGCCTTAGCAACTAGAAGGAAATACACTGAGATTTTATGCTAGAGCAGGCTATATAATTTGTAAAATATAATTGAGAATGAAAATACAGTGTCCACTACTCGAATTATGAATAATTTTGTGATGGTAAGAGTGGAGCATATCACTGGGAGTAGCTTTCTGGTGAGAGGTGCCTGTGAGGGATGAGCAGCACATGAGGAAGGCAGCTCTGATGCCCACGTCTCACTCTGACACAACAAACCAGGATGAGTGATAGTCACTGTCACCATGCAAAATGTTTATTGATGAATCTGTGCCATTACTACACTATTAACTTAAACACCTTCATTTTCCTCTCTTCATAAGCTAATCAGTTGGTGTTATTAGATTAGTGCTGAGGAAAAAAACATCAGTAATGAACATAGCCACAATGGTACTTTTTTGTTAAACAATTTCAAAGATTTTTTTCTGAGATATTTTGAAGGATATAGTTTAAAGATACAAAAAGTACTGACATTTCAATAAAATCTTAGAGGGTTACAAACTCCATAATATCAGAAATTTTGTTACCACTTCTTTACTTTTTCTAAGAGTTACATTCTATCTCAAAAGAGATTAATACATTGGAACACTCTTTGACATAGAATTTAATAAATATTTGGAGTATGTAGAAAGAAAGCAAGTAATCAAACATAATAGTTTGGAGATCATATGTAGGAGTTTGGGATTATTGGTTCATTGAAAGAAATTTTGATTGAGTGAATGGATAGAACTCGTAGCTACATTACCATGGTTTGAACTGAATCTTGAAGGATATGGAGAATCTAGGAGTGCTAGATTGTGATATCATCCTTTTCAACTGAGAAAATCCTGGGGCAAATACCCTGGAATGTTCAAGCACACCGATGTTTAGGCTTGGACTTAAGCTTCCCAATGTTGCATAGATGATAGTGTCCAAAGAAGTGATTCAAAATGAGTTCAGAATTGAGTATAAAGATGCCAATGTGAGAGTTTTGTTTCATTTTCATTGCATAAGAAAACACTCATGTGTTTTAAGAATCACGAGTCCAATTTGTATATTTTGTGATTTAGAGCAAAAAACACAGAAATTAAATGATTTTTTTGTACATCAGGATATAAGACACAATACAGCTTCAGAAAAGATGAAAAAAGTAAACTTTTGAGAGAAATTTAGGATTCAAATAAAATAATTTGTGATTAATTATGTTAAAGAGGAGAGAATGTGTGGGAGGAAGCAAATGGTTCCTTCTGAGGGAGGGTAAAATCTGGTTTGAAATGGGAATCAAAGAAATTGACTTGAGAATCAAAACTTTTTCTTACATCCTAATAATTTAGAAGTCTATATTGCACTTCCAAATGACAATGTCAAGACACCTGTTACAGTTGTTGAGAGATGGCTTGGTCATTAAAGGTTCTTGTTTTCAAAGCCGGGCCATCTCCAGTACCCATAAAAAGCCAGATGAACAAAATGGCACATGTCTAGAGTTCATTCTCCTCTCTCTCTCTTCCTCTCTCTCTCTCTCTCTCTCTCTCTCTCTCTCTCTCTCTGTCTCTGTCTCTCTGTCTCTCTCTCCCTCCACAGATAAATAAAAATTTACATTTCTCATTTCAAGAAAATATAAAGCTCACAATCTTGAACAGGTTTCATTATGAACTATCTATAGGAAAATCATGCAGTTTACTGGGGACACCGAGGGCCTCAGTATGAATTAGAAAGAGAATCCATCAGGACACACGAGTACTTGGAAGCAGCTGCATCTGTGTTAGGTGTCCTGAGGACTGTGTGCCTACAAGTTGAGTAGATGCTCATCTCTGTGGCAAAAATAAAGCGTAGCGGATCTGGCACTAATGTCATCTTGAGGTACCTTTGCTCTTTTAATAACCATATACTTTAACTTCTATAGCTGATCTGACATTCTCCCTAATAAGTTAAACAGTTATAATGTGTTACTAAGCTTAGAAAAAACTTACATCCTCACCAACCCTAAAGCTAAGAGTTCAGAAAGGTGACACCTGAAACCTATACGTTTCCCTGCCTTGTTAGTCTGCCTACCTAACGTTGCCACAAGTTTATATGGCAAATTGATTGATTTTTTTTTTTTTTTTTTTTTTTTTTTTGGTTTTTCAAGGTAGGATCTCACTCTAGCACAGGCTGATCTGGAATTCACTATGTAGCTTCAGGGTGGCCTTGAACTCTTGGCGATCTTCCTACCTCTGCCTCCCAAATCCTGGGATTAAAGGCCTGTGCCACCATGTCAGGCTTGTATTGATTTTTAATCGTCTTTGTTTTGTGACTGAAGATTCACATCACCGCCATTGTGGATAGCATTATTTAAAGTAATTTGAATATGGGCTTTCAGGCTGTGGTCATACTTTTGGCTCAGAAATAAACTCTCTTTTACTTCCTTTGAAAGAACAGCTGTGTTTTTCATCAACATAGCCTTTATTTAAGCCATGAACATTTCACTCTGTAGAGTCTGATAGACCACAAAGAGACTAAACACACTAAATATACCCAATATGTCACTGTATACCAGCAAACAAGATTAAGAACATATGATCAACAAAGTATCCAGACAATTTAGTAGCATATGGAGTCATAGACTGTTACAGAAACTTGGAACTGAAAGTGCTGTGGACAGAAAGAGATATCAGGACTTCAAACTTTGTGAGGAAGATAGAATGTTGTATTTGTTTTCACATGCTCAGGATTGGAAGAAATCTCTAATTAGAGTAGTGAATAGAGTGTACCCATAAAAGTCAGAAAACATGAGCAATTACTAAAATGGTCAAATTTTGATATAATATCAGTATGGATCTTACTCAGAAAATAACAAATCTCAGGCATCTTGTGCACAACAGCAATGCAACTAACTCCAGAAAATAACAAACTAACTCCAGAAAATAACAAATGTGCTCTCAGCAGAAAGGGACCCCATTTTTATGGTGATTTGGTAGGATTGTGATCCACTTCCACATTGGTGTAAAGCTTTTTTATATGTAATTTCCTTCATGTTGTCTGTGGCTTCCCACTTTGTTTTTTATTAACTTATTTACAACTTACTTTCTAAATAACTCAAGCAATTTCTGCTTAATATGTACTTTTCTCTCTCTGTAATTTGGATTTCTCAGTGCATATCTCAATTCAAATTATCACAGAAAATAATAATTACTCTTCAAATTTCTCATGCTCATTTACCTCTTAAGAGTTAAGAATACTGTTATTCTCAGGCACAATCTCCTCCTTATGCAAAAGAAACAATGCTTTTTAATGACTTCTGAACTTACATTTGGGAATGGAAGGACTAGTACTCCTTTCATATGCGAAATGATATTGAGCATTTTGAATGTGGAGATGAAGAGGGAAAGAGGGTCAACAGGACAATATTATAGAACCTAGTAAATCATATGAATCAGGGAATTGATAAAGTTAAAGAGATTTATTTTAGAAATTCTACTGATAGTTTTAACTAATATTGCATAGCATTTATTAGTTATAGATTATTGTATTGCTATGACGAAAAAAAGTTGAATTGCTCATAATTGATTCTTACCATTTATTTCAGAATGTAAAGGTACCGCATTGAATTGTGTTCTAAGTAAGGTTGCCCTCTGGTGGCCACATTCATTGTGTCTTTTAGTAAATGTGCATCTTATAATAGTACCCTGATACCCTTTACAAAATACTGTCAATTGATCATCTTCTGTCCATTTGTTCATTCCATTTATTCTCCACAGGGACAAATCTGGAAGCACACATAGCTTTTAAATATAACTGTTTATGTGTTCTTTATAGGAATCACCAACTTCAATACATTTGAAAATCTCTTGGCAACTCACTGAGACTCAAGGGTCTAAGAGAACAATGGAAGTGTCAAAGTAGTTTATTTTTTTTTTAGTTTTACTGATTTATTTATTTGACAGGAAGAGAGGGAGAGAGAGAGAGAGAGAGAGAGAGAGAGAGAGAGAGAGAGAGAGAGAGAACGGGCATGCTACTGCAAATGAACTCCATATGCATTCTCCACCCTGTGCACCTGGCTTACATGGGTACTGGAGAATTGAAACTGGGTCCTTGGATTTCACAGACAAGGACCTTAACTGCTAAGACATCTCTTTAGCCCCCGAATCATTTAATGTTTGTTCATACATATAACTCATAGTCATATTGATTCATTCAATAGTGTAATATTACCAAACACATATTTGTAATTAGTTTTAAACGTTTAGATATGTGTTGTAGATTCCTAGTTTTCTACCTTTGGAGAATTCACCCTACACTGGCCCTCTAACTATATATAAAGGACCCGAGTGCTTGATCAAGACAATTGGTACAAGGAAAGCAAGGGTTTTATAGTGATAAGGCACCTACTACATGCTAAAAGCTTTCTAATTTATTTTGTATTCATAAAAATCCTATGAGGAAGATCTGAAGCTACCCACTGCACAATGCAATGCTGTTATCATGTGGAAGGCACCACACAGGATGCCAGTGTTGGAGAGATTGAAGCTGCATTAAGCAATGCCCCATAGACATCTAGTTCTGCTTCTTATAAAATGCCCAGTCATCATCATTCCTTACATTATTCCAAAAGTAACTTCATTCTAGAGAAGAGACCATCATCATACTGCCTAAAGCTAAGGAAGAGGATTCAATTTTCATAAAATATGGACAAATTGAAAAAAATGAATAGGTACATGTTATTAATGCAGATATAGTATTCAAACAATAGAAAAAATAAAAGGACTGCTTGGTATATTTAACAATTCTAACTGGTTTGACTTTGTTAGGCATTGGCTGATCTAATTCCCTTCAGAATCCAGCACGGCTGCCTTGTTCCTTCTGTAAATTGTAGTATATTCCAAACATTTATTTTAGGACATTTTAGATCATGGAGAGTTTCAGGGAATACGGAACACATAGCCCGAGACACTCTCTCACTCCGAGGAATACATGGTCTGTGGGTGGAAAGGGATGTTGCCCCTCTTTCTACAGTTTCTCCTTCATGAGAGAAACATAGCTCATCTACAAGAATTTATGTCCTGCAGCTTGTATCCCAGCATGTTTTTCTTTCTTTTTTTGGCAAAGTCCAAGAAGTCAGGATCAAAACCATATAAATTAATCTTTCAGTCCTGAGAGGTTGCACAGAGAACATGTTGCTTGCTTCAATCCTTTCTTTGTTTTCTGTATCTATAAAGTTCTGAGGGGCTAGAGGGTGTTGCGTGTCTGCCTCTCAATGTCTGAGGGTTAAGCAGCACAAAGCCTCCCCTGTACGTGTTTTAGAATGCCAGACTCAACCTAAACCCACTGAATCAAATATGTGCATTTTGACACAATATCCAGGTGTCTCATGTTTCAATTACAATTTAATGACATGCCACAGAGGTACTCGCCCATCGGTTACAACTGGCCTATTCACCGTAGCAAAGTTTTGGAGGCACCATAGGTGTTTGATGGCTGTATAAAGAAAATGTCCTGTCCCTACATAATGGAGTTTTATTCATTCATAAAGAAGAATAAAATTATGTGGCTTTCTGAAGAACAGATGCAACTGAAGATTATCATATTAAATGAATGAACCAGATTCAGAAATACATTTTTGATTTTCTGATTTGTAGATCTTAGATCTTGCACACACACACACACACACACACACACACACACACAAGGCAGCATGAGAGGAAAAACAAAAGACCAGTAGAATATCAGAAGAAGGAAGGAGGTAGGAGAAAAGAGGAAGAAAGGAGGGGTATGGGGTAAATATGGTCAAAGACCTCAATATAGTTCAATGAAATTGTCTGTATGAAACTGAATGCTAAGTATAGCAAATACGTCAAAACAACACAAACAGAAAATATATATATAGATAACTTTGAAGCCTCTGCTTATAATGTACCTATGTAACAAAACAGTAAAGTGTGAAGTCTAATTACAAAATTAGAGGGAAGGCATTCTCCATTTACCCTGAGCTTTTATCCAACCTGCAGCTCTGTGCTACATACTTCAGTTACCTCTGCTCCTGGTTTCAACCCATTTCTTGATTTAGTATTCCATTCAGAAGACTGATCACTTGAGCTGGATTCCTCAATTAGATCTTAATATTTTACTTAATTTCCTCATATGTGTCTTCTGGCTGGACACAGCTTGACACTTTTTTCACAACTTTGGACTGTTCCTGCGAAAGACTACTTTTTATTGGTAATATAATTTATTGGAGAACTCCTATTTACAGCTATAGTACTCTACAATAATAAATTCTTTAGGGATAAATGCACCAAGCTTATGCACATTTAAAGCTTAGCAACTCAACAGCCATCTAAAGAAAGCTCAGGTGAGGAGCTTATCACCTTCCAGGGCATCACACACGCCACGGACATTAGACCTCAGAAGGGGGACTTGGCTTTAGAGATCTGATGCATCAAATGTATAATTATTGTAAAACCGTTCAAAGATCACTTTTGGGAACCCAAATGGAAAATAAGTTGAAATACAGAGTAGTTTAGAAACATTTTTAATAAACTTGCATTTGATTAACAGTGTTATAGCCCCAAATGAGGTATAGAACATGAACATACATACATACCAAAAACTATAAAATCTTGTCAACTAAAAAGCCAAAGATAAATCTTGACAAAATTTGAATGTTTCCTTATATACTTAGCATTGGATAATTAAAATATCTCAAAATAAGATTAAAAAGCATTGATCTATTTATCAAGAAAATTTCAGACAAATATATTAAAAAGGAAATCAAAGTACAGTCTATTTATGATGAAAATATGATGAGTTTTAACAGGTCATAATCTAAACTAAAAAAACAACACTGAAATGGCAAGCAGAAAGAAAACATTATTCTAAACATACTAACTAAAAATCAGGATGAAAAGGTTGTGATGTAGCTTGTTGCTAATGCGCTAACATGGGCAAAGTCCTAGATTCAAAGTTCAAAACTAACTTAAAAAATGAAGAAATAGTAACAAAATAGGCACATTTTTAAATATTTTAACTAGAAAAAGTTCTACAAATGTACTTAAAACAAAGTGACATGAAGAAATGAATTAATGTTAAAATAGAGTCATTGTAACATAAATCCAGCAAATAAAAGGGAACTATATATTATTTATTTATTTAATTTTATTTTATTTGGTTTTACAAGGTAGGGTCTCACTCTGGTTCAGGCTGACCAGGAATTAACTATGTAGTCTCAGGGTGGCCTCAAACTCACAGCGATCCTCCCACCTCTGCCTCCCGAGTGCTGGGATTAAAGGCGTGCGCCACCACGCCCGGCCTATATATTATTTATACAGTCAGTTTTAAACATTGAAAATACTAATTAATTTCAAAAATGACAAACATGGTCAATGAATTTACTCATAATGAGCCTAATAAAGTTACTAAAAATGTTAACAATAAGGTGGCAGAAATATTGTAAGAGACAAAGGTTGAAACATCATGCCCAGAGGCATTCCATCCCCCTCACCCAAATCACTGACTGCTACTACCATCAGCAACCCAATGGAAGGGAGCAGGGATGAGGGAAAAGAGTGTGCTAACACATGATGTATCCATATGAAATATATTGCTAATAAAAAAGTTAATAAAAACATAGCAATGATAGTAATAGTATTTAAGACGTTTTTTTTCTTAAATGAGCAAGAAGACTAATACACTAAAATGGAAAAATGGAATGAAGAGTGGATATCCCCCTTCCCTAAAGATAACAGTAAAGGAAATTATATAGAAAATTCTTTTATTTTGTTTTTATTGACAGCTACCATTCTTATAGACAATAAAACATGATAATCCCCCCTCCCCCACTTCCCCCTTCACAAATCTACACTCCATCATATTCCCTCCCTCTCTCCATTAGTCTTTCTTTTACTTTGATGTCATCGTCTTTTCCTCCTATTAGGAGGGTCATGTGAAGATAGTGCTAGGCACTGTGAGGTCATGGATATCAAGGCCATCTCTATCACACCTTCCCAATCTCAGGGTCCATTGAAGATGAGGTGGCAGAAAGAATGTGGGACTGCTTACAATGCAATTCACCAGATAGAAATTGACCTTGATATATAGATAATCTTTATGATTTAAACAATAATTGTCATTGGTAATGGTGAGCTTGTGCTGCCATTATTTGAAGCTGTTTAGTTCTGATGACTGTTGTACAGTTTTAGAGGTGTTTTTTGTGGCTTCCTACCTATCACTATCCAAATTTGCATAAGGGATCAGGCAGTCATACCACAATGCTACAGGTGATGGCTTCAGCACAGAGATTAACTTTTCTTTTAGCAACTGAACCTGGACATCTGAGCATGCAATGCCAAGAAAGGCCCCCTCCAGTAAGGTGTTTCCCCAGCTTGTGAATGGCTTCCTTCTCACTGTGTCCTCAGAGTGTGCAGAGAGGGAGCAAGGCCTCTAATGTATCTGGTTAAAGGGACACAGAAACTACGAAATCATGATCTCAACATTATGATGTCATTTCATCTTCTTTACCTCCTTGTAACTCATAGCCTTCAAATCTATTCACATTAGCAATAAATTTCAGAATATGAGTTTGGGCAGAATACAGTATCTCATTATATTAAAAAATGTATGCATCCCTTCTCAAATATCCACAAAGTCTTCAATTATTCTAATATCCACTCTTCAGTCTAAGTTACATGGTCTCATTCCAACATGTAAGACAGATATGGAGAAAATCAAGACACAGCTGTGAGTCAAGCATTGGAGATGTTTTCTTTCAGAAAGGGTGAAAGTAAAAAGAACATATGTGGTTCATATACTTTAAAATCAATGCATGACCCATATACCTCAACAAGGAGGGGCCAAGGGGAGGGGGTAGGTCATGGATGAGCCTAATAATGGTATCAAACTGACTGTATTTGCTGAATACAAAACTAATAAAGAAAAAAAGAAAAAAAATCTAGATTTATTTTATTATGTTAATACTATTGTTAAGAACACTTTATTTCAGTGTTATTCCAATTACGGTGATTGAGATGTTTACAGAATCCCCTTGTAAGTAGTATGGTTTTATTCAGAAACAATTTGAGATAGTCACTTCATTCATGTAAGACAAAATGCACAGCCTTTCCCTGGACTGGGGTGAACTTGGGCATCCTAGTATCTCTGAAAAACTTTTAGAGTCGAACTTCTTTTTGCATGAACTCTAAAGTAATTTTACTGCTGAGTAATTCCACCATTCTCTCCTAATTCTATCGTCTACACTAGTGGTTAATACACTTATATAACTCCATCTCTCTTATTGTCTTCTGCTCATGTGGCTGATTTAGTTAACCTTTCACAAGGATCATAGTCTCCCTTGCAAATGGGTGTTGAACCACAACTTTTCTCCCCTTCCAAACAAAGTTGCTCTCTCCTGTTCTCTCTCATATACATATGTATGAGTATTTATAGTATCTACTGTATTGTTTTGTATTATATGTATTATATTGTATTATTGTATACACACACACACACACACACTGAATGAGAATTTTTCAGTATTGAAATTCTGAAAACTCAGATTCTCCTCCATTGAACAGTTCTTTCAAAATCTGTCTTTGTTTTGGCACTTAACTTAAAGCAGAGGCAGATACGGACTTCACCTAGAATATTTTCCTTAAAAGGCTTCTCAGTTAATTAATTGATTTCATGGTTCATAAATTCTTTCTTCCACAAACCATCAAAAAAAGCCATCAGGTTAGTCATGCGTTTTATCATCTATTAACAGGGCTTATCTTTTCTCCATTTTTCAATGACCTCATCATTTGTGTATGGAACCTCACCTGGCAAGTCTCAGTGGATTGTCAGCTCACAAGTCGTGTGGACCTCTCAGGCATTTGTTCAGTTGGTGCCCTTCCAGTACTATAATCCATTTTTACTCAACTTGTGCAAGCAAAATATTTGTATCACAAATGAGGGGGATGATCTTCTTCCAGTTCTGAATGTCGAAGATTCCGATATCAGAATGCCAGCATAGCCAACTTCTGGACAAGGCTCTTCCTTGCTTACCACTGGCTACCATGACTTCGTATGCTTTTATGTAGCCATCATCCCCTGCCCCCCCCACACATAACACGAGCACAAGAAGAGAAAAAGGAGCTCTCTAGATTATTATCTTTATTCCCAGTGTCAAATTCTAGTTGCATACATCAATCTTTATGATAAGTAATTTACCCTTATTATTTCAGTTAATCTTAGTTATCTTGCTTTGTAGAACCTGTGACTGTCAAATTAGGGACTAAGGCCTCGATTTATGAATTTGAGGAAGGAACATAGGTAGTCATCTGCATCATTGTACTAAAATATACTGGCAATATGGAGAAAAGAAAAAAATCCAAGTTATTCAAACATTTCATAAAGATAAAGTATTTAAGGTCAAAATAATAAAGGAGATGAAAAAATATAAGTTTTTTATAAAAAATATGATGTCTGTGGATGATTTTCACAAAGAGGGACCAATCTCTATCTATTATAGCACTTGGATATTTGCTATATGCAGCAAATTTTATGGAATGTGTCTGGGGATACAATTCAGAGACTAGAGAACCTCTGAAAAACATGTAGTCCCAGGTTCACCTCCTGCACACACACACACACACACACACA